>JARYHS010008074.1:133201834-133852134 GCA_031002005.1 Vandiemenella viatica
GAATATGAAATGTTCACAGCAGGAAGGTAATGAAAACAGACCAATGTTTTGAACTGACGAAGGTGGCGGCTGTTGATGCGCAGTCGACTTGGAAGTTTACAGGCTGCTTCGCAGTTTAAGCGACATCTTGTCTCCTCTATTTTCCTACCTCCATGTATGAGACATCACAATAAAAATTATGGTATGTATGTATTTATATATGTATTATGGTATGTATTCAGCAACAATCAAAGATGAGATTGTTAATAAAAACATACAAGCTAAAGAAGTTAATGATAATTGTGACGGAAAACGTTCTCATTTGGTTACTGAAATTCATCAATTTAACCAATTATTATATTACGTCTAAATGGCAATATGCCTTCAATAACTATATAGCATTGGTATAAATAAGAATCTGTCATCAAACAATACGTTTTAAAAAAAATTCTCATGACCTGAAAACAGTAAGCCTACATTTAAACAGGAATAATTAAATGAATAAAATCCTAATGTTCAACTATATTATCAGATGTAACAAAGAATTCAGGAAACAAAAACAAATTTTATATTTCTATTTGCTAAATTTGGAACAAGCTAATAAATTGGAAGTTAGATGTGTGACTGTAAAAACTAATAGTTTTTTCTTTCTGTATCAGTTGTTTTCCACCTAATTCTTTCAACAGAAATGTACTTTATTGGTATTTTCAATTTAGTCCTAGCTGTTTTTGTATTTATTCAAATAAAAAATAAAACACGGGATGGCAGCACTATTATAAACGCGGTGCTGCTATTTGATAATGAATTCTTATGTAACTCCACGAGTCAAATCGAAAGTAAAGAATAAAATTTTTTGATATTGCACTTAATTCTCGAGATATCGAATATCAAAAATCATTTACAGATATATTACCTCAAGCTTTTGTTGACGTTTCTCCTCTGGTCAAACCTAACAACAGTTAGTAGTAATACAAAACACCAGTCAAATATTGTCTCAGACACTTATTTTTCTTTTTTTATCAATCTTGTGCATGTCCATCGTGTAGTTCCTTGTGGCTTTGGTAATTCTTTTTTCTGTTCTACGACGGATCTCGGCCAAATCACATCTATTTATAGATATTGGTATAATATCTTGAAAACTAAGATATATATATTTTTTTATATATATATATATATATAATAATAATAATAATAATTCTTTACTTTCGATTTTTTTCGCCCAGTTACATAAGAATCCATCATCAAATTTTGTTTTCGAGAATTTTTCCTCTGATCTAAGCCGTATTTCTATATAACCACCTTACTTTTGAGACAGAATAAGTTGAGAATTAAGCAAAATATTAAAAAGAATTTGTTCCTTACTTTCGATTTGTCTCTTCAAGTTAAATAAGAATCATAATTAAATTACGGCACCACCAGGACCGTAACTATAAACTTGGAGGCCCCGGGGCAAAACTTCATAGCGAGGCCCCCCAATATTTCTTCCTTTTTATATGCGTGGGGGATTATTACAATTCGACATAAAATTTGTTTTTATCTATTGATCCATGCAATGGTAACAAAACTAGCTACAAAAGGTTCGCCAAAGGTATAAGGTGAATAATACAAAAGCAAAATACTTACAAAAGTACAATTTCTAAAAAGAGTGTATATTTATTAAAAATGTATAAAACCACACATTAAAAATACATGATAAATTATTTAGTACACTGTTGTTAACATAAAAAAACTTGAAACGGTAACTTTTAATAAGATTAAACTAGCGGAAAACTTTAAATTGATAATTTAAAATATGACTTTTCTCAGTAAAAGTTAAGGTAGATTAAAGATTTAGTTACAATAGATGTAAATTAAGTTAGGTAAAATGCATACTTTGCTTAAAAGACAAGGAATCAGTAACTGATGCATGGAAAGTAGTGTAGATTGAAAAGATTAAAGGTTAGCTACATTCGGTTATTTCTTAAACATTTGTTTCCCAACTTTCAAAGAAGCAAATTCACCAATTACTTTGTCAAAGTTGATTTGTTGAGCTCGATCATGCTCAATTGAAAGAATAGCCAAGCTGCTGAGTCTTTCTTGAGCCATTGTACTTCTCAAGTAATTTTTGATTAATTTAAGCTTAGAAAAGGACCGTCCAGCCTTAGATACTGTCACAGTCAAATACATGATGCACGCTGTGCAAACATCTGGATAGCATGATTAAAAAAGCGAACTGTGGTTAACTATTGTATAATTACCAAATTCCTTAGCTCTATTCAATTTTTACAGTTTGTTTTGAAACGATTTTTTCACCGAATATAATTGTGAAGGAAAAGCTGGACTCACATTATTTGAAAACTTATTAAAAAAACTCAACTGCCTTTTTGTGAATATTACTTTCACTTCCATTGGCTAAAAAACCAGGTCGTATTACTTGATAAGTGTCAAGAACAGCTTTCATCCCTTCAAAACGGTGATCAAGTTGAGTACAAAGTGTGTCTACCATTGGATAGAACACAGTGACTCGGAAGCAAGATTTTAGGTCTAGGCCTATTAATCCCTCATCTTCACACAACTCATCAAAAATTTTTTCACTTTCCTTAGTATTTTCTGGTGAAATTCTTTGTTTATTCCTCATCGAATACATACATCTGATGCTGATTGGAAAAGGAAGGAATATAATAAATATTAAGTTAGGAAAAGCTGATATCAGGCAAGTAAGATCGTTTCAAATATCTTGGGAGTATGATCACCGAAGATTTGAGGTGCCATCAGGATATAAAATCTCGCATTGCCGTAGCGAAGGAAGCGTTTAATAGGAAAAGGAGGATACTAACTGGAAAAATAGACAAAACACTTAGAAAAAGACTCTGTAAATGTTTTGTATGGAGTGTGGCTCTTTATGCGTCGGAGACATGGACACTGAGACGAGAGGATGAAAATCGGTTAGAAGCATTTGAGATGTGGATGTGGAGGAGGATGGAGAAGATAAGCTGGGTGGATAAAATAAGCAATGCTGAAGTGCTGGACAGGGTCAGTGAAAGCAGAATAATTCTCCAAGTAATAAAGGAGAGAAAGAAAAACTGGATGGGACACTTGTTGAGAGGGGATTGCCTGATAAAAGACGCCTTGGAAGGTTTAGTCTGTTGGAGGAGAATAAGAGGAAGAAAGAGATACTAAATTATAGACAACATCAAGGAAGACGGCAACTACATGGTTCTTAAGAGAAAGGCAGAAGAGAGAAGATCATGGAGAGCAGCCAAGTGAAAACCTGCCCGAAGGCAGAAAACTAATGATGATGATGATGATGATGACGATGATGATGATGATGATGCAGTAATAAGTTCTTCAAACGTTCCACGTATTTCGGTTATCCTTAATAATAAATTACCCAAAAACTCATATGCATACGACAGGTCTATGGTTTCAAATTGTAAGGCTCTATAACTTCACATTGCACAACCAAAAGCAATACAAAATCAAAACTTTCAAGTTGGTTCTTTAGCTGGTGTGCTTCATTTCTTTCCTTGATTTTCCTGGAAGTCAAATTAACGCGGGTAAGGCTTTTCAACATGTCACAAAACCTGTATTTCAGTGCAGTACCAGCCCAGCGAGTTGGATTAAGAGTTTTCAGTGCTACTGTCGAATTCAGTGATTCAGTCTGAGCCTAGATGTCTTACACTGACTTCAAGTCTTGCCAGCGCAAAATACTATGACCAAAAAAGCAATACACACTTTGAATGGTTTAAAAAAAAACTGGCAGATCAGAGGTTTACTTCCACAGCATCCTTTAAAACTAAATTAAGGTTGTGTGCAGCGCAGTGTACAAAGAATGCGTGTGTGGCTTTTTCTTTAATACGCTGCTGCACTCCACTGCAGCCCCGTCGTAGCCTTGTCGACGATATTTGGTCAAATCCAAGTTTTTCTCTTCCAATGAAGTAAGTATCTCTTCTCCAAGACCTTAAGCAGACTGATCTTTTACCTCTCTAAAGGATACAAAAGTTTAACATATTTTGATATCAATAAGTGTCCCTTCTTCGTCATTAACTTTTTTGACATACATGTAAACTTCACTTAACTAATCAACTTTAGCAATGCCCTGAGTGGTATCTAAAATCAATGAAAAAACAAGCAGTTCTAAAGCTCAACGGTAATTTCATTTTTGATTCCTAAGGCTAATAGGTTTATAAGTTCATTCTGAATTTTAGGACTGAGGTATTTCACAGTCCCTTGCGGACGCTGAATCAATTCTTGCATTACTGGGTCATATTTTGACAAGAGCTGAACTATCGAGAGAAAGTTTCTCTGTTGCTACATTCTAAACTTTCACTAGATCACGAAATGCGAGATTACATGTTGCAAGTGTTAAGGTCACATTTAGGATTCTTTCAAGAACTTTTCGCCAGAAGCTTCTTTTATTCTTCAAATTTTTGTCGAAAACGTCTTCTAAAGTACCATGTTTCCGGCACTGCTCATAAGTTACACAAGAGCGTGTGAGGCTTTTGGATGCTTCATGAATTGAAATACGTTCTGAAATATGCTTCTAGTCTCGAACTCCGGTTGTTGAAAACGGTAATATACGGTTGCTATATTCAAGTGCTTCCGATTAGAACTGAGGGAACAGCCAGCATGGCAGACAGTAGACACAATCTAATTTTTTTAGTAACATAACCAACTTCTTTTAAGCTTTAACCCTGACTTCATGTTTGTACTATAATTGTTATTTGAAAAAGAGCGACCTTGTTGAGTGATATCCTTGGGAAATGGTCTGTCAGGTTGTATTGGACCAAATGCTACCAGACCTTCGTTTCTTATCTTGATTTTCTATTACAGTAGGAAAGGCATCGTAGTAGGCAGAGTCTTCATCTTTCAAACAATTTGGTGTATCGTTGGTACGATCTATCTCAACTACTTCGCCTAAAGAATTTTGTTTGTTCGATTTGTTGTCATTGTAAAGGTAGTCTTGTTTGAATTTCGACGTATCTTCACTTCAGTTCTGTGAAATTTCTATATCAGGAGAATCCACTTCCATTTCATTTTCTTCCGAAGTGCCTTCCAAATCTTGGTTCGTTATTTTCTCCAGCCCTAAAAAGAAAATGTGCGTCAGGAAATCCGTAAAATAGCAGTTCTATCATTACTGTGGCCTCACAATCTGATGATGAATTCTTATAGAACTCGACGAAACAAATCGAAAAATAAAGAATGCATTAGGGACAATGAATCAGAAACGAGAGGGTCTAATCCGGAGAACGAGCTTAACAACACAATTAGAAATGAAGATAATAAAAAATTTGAAATTCATCCTGAGGAAATCATGAAGGAAATAAGAAATCTGAAAAAAACATAAATGGGCTAGTGTAGATAATATTACTACAGATATGTTAAAGATAGCCAGATGTGACATTGTCCCTTATCTTGAAATATTGTTTAAATTGAGTCTGGATACTTGCTGCTTACCACATGACTGGAAAAGTGCGATAGTAGTACCGGTACATAAAGGAGGGGTGAGAAATAGAGTTGAGAATTACAGGCCAATCAGTTTGACATCAGTGGTAGGTAAATTAATGGAAAGATTGATATGCAACCACATCAGAAATATATGTGAGGAACGTAAGTGGTTTTCAAGGAGACAACATGGGTTCAGGCAAGGATATTCATGCGAATCTCAGTTGGTGGGATATATGCAAGATATTTCAGATGAAATGGACAAGGGAGGCCAAATTGATAGTGTAGCACTAGATCTGTCAAAGGCGTTTGACAGAGTGGGCCATAAAATGGTAGTAAATAAGGTAAAAACTATCGGTGTGGATGAGAAAGTGATTTGCTGGGTAGAAGAATTTTTAAAAGGTAGAAAACAGAAAGTTATGGTAGAAAATGTATTATCAAAAGAAGTGGAAGTAAAAATGGGAGTGCCGCAGGGTAGCGTATTGGGACCATTGTTATTCATTATTCTAATGAATAATTGTGTTGATTGTTTGCTATCTGAAATTAGATTGTTTGCAGATGACATAATGCTATATAAAAGAATCAAAACGATAGAGGATTGTAAAAAGTTGCAGGGTGATCTGTACAGGATATCTAGTTGGGTTGGTAAACATGGGATGAAGATAAATGCAAAGAAGAGTCAGCTTATTAGATACACAAATAAAAGAACAAAAGTTTAATTATGAATATAGGGTGGGGAAAGAATTTCTTGCAGAATACTTGAAATGTAAATATCTTGGCATTACATTTAATAACAAGTTTAACTGGGCAGGACACATTGGACAGGTTTCAAAATTCTTGCACTTGTTGGAGAGAGTGATGAGGGGATGTACGAGAGAAGTAAAGGAATTGGGTTACAAAACTTTGGTCAGACCATTGCTCGAATATGGTAGTGCAGTATGGGATCCTCATTTTACATATCAAATACAGGAGTTGGAGAGGGTGCAAAAAAGGGCTGCTAGATTTGTTTCTGGAAATTATCGCAGAATGCAATCAGTGACGGATATGATAAAGGAGCAGGAATGGGATTCATTGCAAGACAGGAGGAGGATGAGGAGGGTCATGGGAGTTTACAGGGCGTATACAGGCGATGAGGCATGGAAAGATATTGGAGTATGTATGAAAAGTAGTGCATGGAAGGGAAAAGATGACCATGACCACAAGCTGGCACTCGATTTCAGGCACAAGAGTGTAGGAAGATTCTCTTTTTTAGGTAAGGGTGTCAGAAATTGGAATGAGTTACCAAGAGAAATGATGAATAATTTACCGAAAACGTTGAAAGAATTTAAAGATAAAATTTGTAGAGGGATAATTTAGGTGAGTGTGGGATAGGGGGAAGATGGGGGTGTAGGGAAATTGCCACCGGAGCCTGTGCTCTATTCCAATTAAATTAAAATATTTCTTTTGATTAATATATCTCGCTTGGTTTCGAGATATAGCATGTCACAAATGAATAATGGGTGTAGTTCCTTATGTTTTTTCGCAATACTTCTTCTGCTTCAGGCCGTAGTTCAACCTAACAATAACCACTAGGAAGAAAATAAAACACTTATAGTGCATTTTCACCGTATAGGTGTGGTGGTTTCGGTGATTTTTTTTCTGGTCCAGGCCGGATCTCACCCTAACCTCCTCACATGTGAGATACAATATCTCGAAAACTAAGCGAGATGCCAAAAAAAAAAAATTGTTTATTTTCGATTTATCTCGTAGAGTTACATAAGAATTTATCAGATTTGGCTATGGTGAAATTTTTCTTCTGGTGCGGTCCGAATTTTAATCTAACCACGTCAATTTTGAGATACGATAGCTCGAGAACTAAGCGACATATCAAACAATGGATGCTGTACAAAGTACGGCTGGTAGAAAAAATTGTTACTTCTTCATGAAAATGTGATTAACGCATTCCTTAGGCATTTCTATGCAAGAAAAAGTGTACGCGAAGCCGATAAAATAGGTAGGAAAGAAGTAATATAGTGAAAATCGTCGGTTACGTGCGGTATTAGGCGATTCGTAGCAGCCATCTATGCCGCGAATGTGCGTTTCCTCAAGCTGTACACATGCTGAATTTCAAAGAGCTGTGTTAGTGGACGGTGTGGTTAGGTTGAAATGCAGCATGGACCACAATTGCCACTAATATTCCATGGTGTATAGTGAATTTTTAGCGAATAAGGTGGCCGCCATGCCAAATTCTTACTATAATTACGTCACAGGCGGAACGAGACGTCTATTGCCGCTAATTTGGTACCGTAATATTCGTAACCGTGTCGTCTTTAGACTGAATGGCAGCCTGGACCAGCATGACTACTAATATTCCATGGCGCTTAGTGCATTTTGAGTGAAGAAGGTGGCCGTCACGCCAAATTCTGACTATAATTACGTCACAGGCGGCTCAAGCCGTCTATTAACGCAAAGTCAGTAATGTGAGTAACCATATGTTTCGGCGCGGATTACACCTTTGTTACAAATTTTATGGCTTATGGGTACACTTTTTCTCAAAGAGTAAGCGCCAAGAAAGCAGGTAGCCGTATTTTCAACCCGAATTAACAGTTTTATCTACTGGCCGTACTTTGCACAGTAACCCAAAAAAATTTATTCTTTACTTTCAATTTCTCTTGTTGAGTTACAAAAGAATCCATTATACGGTTATGGTAGAATACCCCTAAAATTTTAGGCTCAAATATAGGCAGAGTCAAAGAGAAAAATATTTTTTTCCTCTTATATTTTAGAGCTATACCTGTATAGCTCCTTACTTTAAGTATACAGGGTGATTCAAAATAACGTGGACAAAATGACATGGTGATCTGTCATACAATAAGGATCAAAAATCGCATAGGAACAGAGGGTCGCAAATGCCTGTAGAGGGCGCTTGAGCCGCGAGAGGGCGTTGCGGTACAAACACGAACCACCACGATCACCAGATCCGTCTCCCGTGGATTTTTTTCTTGTGGGGGTTTTTAAAAGGACTTGTGTATGAAACACCTGTTGAAACGCCGGAAGACTTGGTAGAAAGAATCGTTGCGGCAGACGGATGTGTTCGAGATACACCTGGTATCTTTGAGAAGGTGCGCCGTTTCATGCAACGGAGGTGCCGGGCTTGTCTCGATGCACCTGGCAAAAACTTTGAGCATCTGCTGTAGGCTCATTTTTGACTTGCATTAGTCGCATGTGAGTGAGTAATTATCAATAAAATTATCTGTAACGGTTTTGTTTCTTCTCTTTGGGTCAGTATTATTTTAGACGCCCTGTAGCGGCTCCGGATCGCAGTTGCGACCCTCTGTTCCTATGCGATTTTTGATTCTTATTGTATGACTGATCTACCATGTCATTTTGTCCACGTTATTTTGAATCACCCTGTATATACGCAAATAGGCAGAGCTTAAATTGTGCCAGAGCCAACAGGAGCTAAAAAATGCACACTATAGTGGTACTGAATATATTTGGAGGGGCCTCAAAATTTAATTGCACCTGGGGCCTCTTGAGTGCTTAATCCACCACTGGTTGTGTTTTATAGGAATGTCAAGGGACCGACAAAAACATTTAAATTATCCACGGTTTCGAACTATACACGTTCTAATTATTCAAGTTTGAATGCAGTATTTTTACATTAATTACACATCACACTGAATAAATCAAATCATGCATACCTTTCTTATCACCATTCCCTGTCGAGTGGTTTCCACAGTCCAGCCATCTTGATAACTTCTTCGAACTTTTTTCAGCCTCCAAGCATCTTCTTTTTAGAGTCTCTCTTTTTTGATTTCCACTTGGCTGGTGCCGAATTCGTTTCATAATATAAACTATTCTCAATACAGGCAAAATAAGACTAAGTAATAAACTACACCCGTACTATCACTACTATTCGACTCTCAACTGCACTGACAGTCCGATATTGATGAGCAGTTAGCAAACGAATGAATCTATATATTAATACGCTAAGCGAAACCCTTTTTAAGAATATTGCGCTAACGGAGGTGTGAGCAGGGGCGGCCCTAGCAAGTTTTTCAGGTGGTGCGAGATATCATTGTGGCGCCCCAAATGTGCATTTGCTTATTCGTGAATAGTGTGTCCATATAGAGAGACTGAAGAAATCATACGTTTTTTAACATCCCACTAATATTATGAGTATAAAAAGTTTTTTTGCTTGGATGTTTGTTACTGTTTCACTTCGAAATGGCTGAACAGCTTTGGATAAAATTTGGAATATATCGGCTATCTACTTTTATCCAGATCGAAAAAGTAGCTCTCGTGGGATTCCAATATGATAACTTATATGGCTATGTTATGAATTACACTCGAGCAAAGTCTTTAAACTAAGGTCTCAGGAAGTTTAGTAGGCCTACAGGACAGCAACGGTATGAATGTGAAGCAACCGCAATCGAAAGAAACACTATATTCGAAAAGGTTTATTTAGGCTACTATGGCGTACACAAGGCTGTCTTCACGCATACGTCAAATTCATAAATTTTAATATTATTTTTTATAACAAACAAATGAGGAAATAAAATCTTAACTAAAAGGACTAGATTTCCACTTTCCTCGTTTTGGCCCTTGGGCAGCATTATTTTCTATAGATAAAATTGCAAGATCCGACAGTCTATCTTGAGTCTGAGTTTAGCATAAATATGTTTTGAAAGTTTTAATTTACTAAAACTAAGTTCTCCTTTAGCGACAGTTACATGTATTGCTATTAAAATTTGAAGTGCTATCCAAACATTCGGAAATATATCCTGCCAACCATTTTGTTTCATAAGTTGAACTTTTATATTAGAATGACAGTGTAATATTAAATTTGGATAGTTGTTCAATGTGAGTGACCAAAGCATTCTCAATTTTACTGATCCTATGCTAAAACACGTTCATTTAAAACATCTTTTGGATCTGTTGCTCTCAACTACGGCCTCATACATAAAAAATCTCTACTTTCTTCGTGATATGAATGGCATATTATTAGGATATGTTCCAGTCTCAGAAGCAATTTTTCTAGCTGTTATCAGAACAGACGAATATCTCCGGTACTGTTTCTCAAATTCCGAGCTATTTTCCCGCAGTTGAGAAGCGTTTCATAAATCATCCATCAGTCTGCATAGCCCAGCTTACAATATTTACTTGAAACAATGTAATGTAATGTACCAAGTTAACTATGAGCTCAAATTGCTCCATGATTTGGCTCAGGGACTAGCCCTCTGTTGCTACAACTGAATAGTTCGTTTCCAGAAGAACCTCACGGATTAAAGAGTAAAGATACCGAACTGCAGCGAGGCTAGAAAATCTGTTCTCCAAATAATTTTCGCAATTTTTTTTGGCGACCGTCCTTCTATGTGGTCGGATACCAGTTCCCATCACTTGATTGATCGAGAGAATAGAACAAACATTCCTTAAACAAATCTGGAAGAGGAAACCGATTTAAAAGATGTTTTGGTGGCACCTGCTGTTACCAAATTTAATGACAGCTGCATGGATTAAAAAATACTGCTTTGGACACCTTTGTTTCCTCCTATTATATTGGATCCACTGTCATATCTTTGGGCTAGACAATCGCTCATATCCAAATCTAAATTTTGGATAGTATCATCCATAAATTGGCCAGTGAGTCCAGCTCCCAGGTCCCAAAGAGTCACTTACCGACTAGTAAGCAACGAAACACTCACGCACTTGGACTTAGTGTCTGAGCTCAATTCAGTGTGATAGAATAGAATTTAGGTGACTTAACCATAGTCACCACCCTCGTTAGCCTGCGAGCTAGAGTGCTAGCTCCACGTGCCGAAGGTCACCGGGTCGAGTCCGGCCGAGGGCATGGGTGTTTAAGTACTGTGTGTATGAATGTCGTGTCCATGGTGTAGTGTCCTTGTGGTCACACTTAATAGCAACAATGTACTCTGGAGAAACTAATGCATTGAAATAATCATGAGAATCACATTGAGCTGGCTGTGTGACCTCAGTAACCGAATGCAAAAAAAACATAGTCAAAGTTTTATTATGAACTTCATCAGTTTTGAATACATTTACCAAAATAATAGACATTAGTCTTCTTGTTAGCAATACGGCGGAGATGCTCCATCATGACTGTGTCATATTTTCCTAGCAGTTGCAATATACCCAGGAAGTTACCATTATTTAGTGTTCAAGATCCAAAGCTTTCTCTGAACATGTAAATTTTGCATGTTAAAAAGAATATTTTGGACATCATTCATTCGAGGAAAGCAACCCACCGTGATTTTTCGTCTTCGGTCAGTGTTTAAAAATGCTTCTCTCTTACACTGATGTTATTTAATCGAATCAACGCTTCTATGCAACTGAGCATGGTATGTTGGTGATTCGAGGAAGTTTCGTGTGTTTTTAAACGGTCTGATAAGTAGCTCCAATCATCTGATCCTTTGTTTAACAAATAAGACTGAGTCCAACCATCGAATAAACAGAAAAAACAATATACTTGATCTGCTTAATTGGAGTTAAGATTTTCTTTTATCATTTGGCAATATTTTAAAATGCGTATTTGAAAAATTACTTCCATGATGTTTTTCTTAGAGTTTTTCGCTCCTTGAATAATTATCTCAGGCTGCAAAGTCAATGAGCGACCATTTTGAAATATAATAATAATTTGTTCTTTAAAAAGGCGACGGTAGACCCCATTCTGTAATATTACGAATTGCAGACGACGATCGAGCCATAACTAAATCTTCTAGTACATGATGCTCTTTATCATCATGAGCCTCGGCTAAAGAACTTCTATTAGATAAGTTTTCTTCCATCGTGTGCTGAACTAGTTCTGGTGATGACGATCCAGATGACTCTCAACTCCAAAAAAGTTTGTAAGCAATTTTGGAGTCTTCTCAGTTTCGCTTTGGTTTTGGTTTTGTTTTCTTTTAAGTATAGTGCACGAGATAATTGTTTTTCTTTCTTTTTTTTAGGTAGCAACATGTCTGTAAAACATTATGTTTTGTAAATATTTACGATACCAACGTTAATTGCAATCACCTATGCTCTAACATCTAGAAATTGATAAGTAATTTGAACCATGCTCCATGCACATACACCCTCATGCGAATGAACTACAAGGCTACGGCAGGAAACCGTTGCGGGATGCGCGGCGCGGCACTGGAGAGAGTTAATTGTACGACGAGCTGTGATTTTCTTTATTCGAGTAACTCGAACTGACTTACTCGAAACTCAAGATGATTCGATTCTATGACGAGATACGAATAGGCATTAAGCTGGAGCTCTTACATTTACAAACTCTTCTGGATGATTAATGTGTAAAAATAATAGGTGAACAGCAAGCTGAATTATTGTAGAATTTATTTTTCAATTTTTGTGCAGACTATCTCTCACTGCATTTTCGGCGCCCCCCATAAGACGGCGCCCGGTGCGGTCGCACCGCTCGCACCGCCCTAGGGCCGCCACTGGGTGTGAGATTTGGCATAGTTAAAGTTTACATGGAGAAGAAGTGCAGAAAGCTAAAATTATATATAATATGTGTTAAAAAGACATTAAATTAATAACACGAAAAATTCATTGTTAATGTTCAATTGTTTCTTAATGGCAACGACACAGCGATTCTGCCATTGTCAGGTTTCTATCATGTAGGAAAGAAATATATGGATACGACGCAAGAGACCTTCACCACGCATTTAAGTGACCCCGCGCGGAGAGGAGTGGGGGGCTTGGCCGCACCCAATACAGACACGGCGTATATGTACAAAAACCTCAAGGGGACTCTAGGATAAACGTGACGCCACCATCTGCTGATGGATTATTATGTAACTCGATGAGACAAATAAAAAATGAAGAATAAAAATTTTTGATATTCTGCTTAGTTTTCGAGATATTCTATCTCAAATGTGAGATGTTTTTGGTTGAAGTTCAGAAGAATAAATTAGTCAAAGTCAAATTTGATGATGGATTCTTATTTAAAAAAACGAGACAAATGAAAAAAAAAAGTTAAAAATTTTCGATATCTCGCCTAGTTCTCGAGATATACTGTATCAAAAGTGAGGTATCTTGAGTTGAAATGCAAAAGAAAAATTTCGCAAAAGTCAAATTTGATGATGGATTCTTATGTAACAAGACGAAAAAAAAATCGAAAATAAAGAATAAAATTTTTCGATATCTTGCTTAGTTTTCGGGATGTACTGTCTCCAAATTGAAGGGATTGGGTTGGGACGCGGTCTGGATCAAAAATTAATTCTGCCAAAGCCACATTAAATTACATGATGGACATACAGAATGGATATTTCAGTTTTATTACTACCACTAGGTTGAAATGCGGCCTAGACCAGAAAAAAAATAGTTATACCATACATCGTAAGCTTAATTGGGAATAGCTGGAAGTAGTTTCCATCGCGATAGACGTTTTGTCACTAACAAGGTACTCATGAAATTATTAACAATAATAGATAAATTCTTTGTCCCTTATGCAACACAAGATGGCATTATAAAACACTTATACACATTACAAAATGAAATAATCACAGCATCAAACACAATGTGAACTTTACATTTGTATGGGTTCGCAATATGGCCGCTGCCGCCACCACGCATGCGCGAGAGTTTAGAGTCGGCATCACAGATTTAACGTCACTTCTTCTCCATATATTTCCTTCCTCCATGGTTTATATTATATCCTGTGATCTTTGGTAAAACGATATAACAAGCATATTTAAAATTTATGTACCAAGAAAACTGCAAAAAGCTAAAATCTATATATTAATACGAAAAGTGAAAACTTTGGATCCATTTTTTAATAATATTGTGCGAACAGAGGAGTGTGAGATTTGGCATAGTTAAAGTTTACATGGAGAAGTGCAGAAAACTAAAATCTATATCACTCAGTCATGTAATACTAGTTACCAAGAACAAACATGAGGAACAAGTTTGTTGAGTATGAAAAAACTATTTAAAATGTAACAATTTT
Organism: Vandiemenella viatica; assembly: GCA_031002005.1. Classification (NCBI taxonomy): domain Eukaryota; kingdom Metazoa; phylum Arthropoda; class Insecta; order Orthoptera; family Morabidae; genus Vandiemenella; species Vandiemenella viatica. The sequence continues at coordinate 133,216,188 of JARYHS010008074.1, forward strand.
AAAAGTTAAATGCGATACAATGTGACCTGTAATGCATTAATACGTACAGAAAATAACGTATTACCATTTTTCAAAGATAAGTATGTAAAACAACTGTAAACATTTGAAGCTGGCCATATGGTCGTCAGGTCCGAAGGGCAGTGTGTGTGTGTGTGTGTGTGTGTATGTTACAAATACATTAAATAAAAGAACATATTCGTTGAGTGGGTGCATATTCGTTGTTTACTTTCAATTGTTTGTTTCTAATGGCAACAACACTCAGCGAGTCTGCAAATGTGTGTGGTCTTTGGTCATCAGTAAAGAAAAAATATAATAAGCATATTTAATATATGTGGGTGCGCAGACTTCCGCGGTCGTTGTCAATGTAATCTTGGTTGTCCGGGTTGAACCGCGTCAATTTGTTGAAACCTAACGTTTCGGCCATCATTTTGTGGCCTTCTTCAGAGTACTGTAACGGCTGGAACTGCTGCCACCTATATATAGCTCCCGAAGAACGCGCTAGCCGTTTGGAGTGACGTCACTCAAACTACCGCCGCCAGCGTGGCCGGTCCGATGGGGGCCTGCGTCCCGCGTTTTCCTGATCAAGCATGACCATATTTGGTCAAGTTGTAGCCCACCGTCCGCGTTCATATTATCTGGTCGTTTTTTAATTTCCAATGCTTCTCTGACACGCCGGGGCCACCATCTGCTTTCTTGAACCAATACACTTGTGTCATTGAATAAAATTGCGTGCCCACTGTCAGCAGAGTGTTGCGCTACAGCTGATTTGCTGACGTCATTATTTTTAAGATGTCTCATGTGTTCACACAGCCTTTCCTTGACTGTCCGTCCAGTTTCGCCGATATACACTTGGCCACAGCTACAGGGTATCTGGTATACGCCCGCTGTCTGCAACTTCTCCCTCTTGTCTTTGACTTTTAAAAGCACATCAGAAATCTTCCTAGGCGCTCTGTATATTGGACGGATATTTTTCTTTTTTAAAAGACGGCCGATTTTATCCGCCACCCCGTGGACATAGGGTAATACTGCCGTGGGTCCGTCTGTTTGTCTTCTGGCTTCGGCTTCCGGTGTCGGAACACAGGGTGATGCTCGAGGTGCAAGCCTTGCAATGGCCTTATTGATGACGTCAAGGCTGTAGCCGTTGGCCAGAAACGTCTCCTTTAAAATTTTCCTTTCAGCGGCTATGCTCGCTTCGTCGCTGACTATGGAAGTACGGACGGTTAATGTTTTTAAAATTCCATGTTTCACTGCTGGATGGTGGTGAGAGGCTGCATGCAAGTAGCGATTGGTGTGCGTGGGCTTGCGGTAAACTCCGTGCCCTAGGGAGCCATCTTCCTTCCGTTTCACTATAACGTCCATAAAAGGAAGTTGTTTGTCTACCTCAACTTCCATGGTGAATTTAAATTTGTCGTGGGCACTATTTAAATGTTGTAAAAAAGCCTGGAGGGATTCTCGCCCGTGAGGCCAGATAACAAATGTGTCGTCCACGTAACGCAACCACAAAGAAGGTTTCAGAATATAATTGTTGACCACTTCAGCCTCAAACGCCTCCATATACACGTCGGCCACAATTGGAGACAGTGGGCAACCCAACGCTGCTCCCTCATTCTGCTGGTAGAAGTCCCCTTGGTATTGAAAGAAGGTGGTCCTGAGACAGAATTCAGTCAGTGACGCCCATTCTTCTGGTAGACTGAGATATCCTAGTCGTTCCCTGATGATATTTATGGCTTCATCAATTGGCACGTTTGTGAACAGTGACGTGACGTCGAAGCTAACTAATAAGTCACTGTCTTCCAGGCGTCTGTCCTTGATCCTATTTATAAAATCAGAAGAATTTCGAACTGTAAAAGTAGAGCTAGTCAGATTCTTTAGCTTGTCCGCCAGATATCTTGCCAGCGGATGTGTTGGAGACTGGAATGCGCTCACAATGGGCCGTAAAGGGACCCCATCTTTGTGTATCTTGGGCAGGCAGTACAGTCGTGGTGTCAGGGGATTGGACGTAGTTAATTTTCTTTTGGCCTAAGAGTAGACAATTGGTTAAATTCTCCAGACTAGAAGAGAAGCAACACCCGCAACCAGAGGAAAATCTGTTAAAAAGATGCGTGGTCAATCTCACCAACGAGACGCTGGACACAGATACGAACTCGGTTCTTGCCAAAGGACTGAATTTCGCTATAGCGCCAGCAAAGTTACCAGTGGATGAAGTCATCGCTGCCGTGGAATCTTCAATTTCTTCTCTTTCATCAGATGACGCTCACGAGATTCGCAGTGAAACGGCGGGAATATTATCAATTTCCAAACCACCGCCGCAGAACCTTACTTGAGGGGAAAGAGACGCCTTGCGTCGAATGAGAGAGAGAGATGACATTGTGGTGTTACCTGCTGATAAAGGAAATTCTTCAGTCGTTATGTATGCGGAAGAATATCACCGAAAGGTAGAGGCGTTATTACAAGATGGAACGTATGGAAAGCTGCCAACAAATCCTACACAGAAAATTCGGCGTAACGTTGCAAATAAAATACGGGAAGCATCTTCAATCGAACCGGAGGCCAAAAGAAAATTAACTACGTCCAATCACCTGACACCACGACTGTACTGCCTGCCCAAGATACACAAAGATGGGGTCCTTTTACGGCCCATTGTGAGCGCATTCCAGTCTCCAACACATCCGCTGGCAAGATATCTGGCGGACAAGCTAAAGAATCTGACTAGCACTACTTTTACAGTTCGAAATTCTTCTGATTTTATAAATAGGATCAAGGACAGACGCCTGGAAGACAGTGACTTATTAGTTAGCTTCGACGTCACGTCACTGTTCACAAACGTGCCAATTGATGAAGCCATAAATATCATCAGGGAACGACTAGGATATCTCAGTCTACCAGAAGAATGGGCGTCACTGACTGAATTCTGTCTCAGGACCACCTTCTTTCAATACCAAGGGGACTTCTACCAGCAGAATGAGGGAGCAGCGTTGGGTTGCCCACTGTCTCCAATTGTGGCCGACGTGTATATGGAGGCGTTTGAGGCTGAAGTTGTCAACAATTATATTCTGAAACCTTCTTTGTGGTTGCGTTACGTGGACGACACATTTGTTATCTGGCCTCACGGGCGAGAATCCCTCCAGGCTTTTTTACAACATTTAAATAGTGCCCACGACAAAATTAAATTCACCATGGAAGTTGAGGTAGACAAACAACTTCCTTTTATGGACGTTATAGTGAAACGGAAGGAAGATGGCTCCCTAGGGCACGGAGTTTACCGCAAGCCCACGCACACCAATCGCTACTTGCATGCAGCCTCTCACCACCATCCAGCAGTGAAACATGGAATTTTAAAAACATTAACCGTCCGTGCTTCCATAGTCAGCGACGAAGCGAGCATAGCCGCTGAAAGGAAAATTTTAAAGGAGACGTTTCTGGCCAACGGCTACAGCCTTGACGTCATCAATAAGGCCACTGCAAGGCTTGCACCTCGAGCATCACCCTGTGTTCCGACACCGGAAGCCGAAGCCAGAAGACAAACAGACGGACCCACGGCAGTATTACCCTATGTCCACGGGGTGGCGGATAAAATCGGCCGTCTTTTAAAAAAGAAAAATATCCGTCCAATATACAGAGCGCCTAGGAAGATTTCTGATGTGCTTTTAAAAGTCAAAGACAAGATGGAGAAGTTGCAGACAGCGGGCGTATACCAGATACCCTGTAGCTGTGGCCAAGTGTATATCGGCGAAACTGGACGGACAGTCAAGGAAAGGCTGTGTGAACACATGAGACATCTTAAAAATAATGACGTCAGCAAATCAGCTGTAGCGCAACACTCTGCTGACAGTGGGCACGCAATTTTATTCAATGACACAAGTGTATTGGTTCAAGAAAGCAGATGGTGGCCCCGGCGTGTCAGAGAAGCATTGGAAATTAAAAAACGACCAGATAATATGAACGCGGACGGCGGGCTACAATTTGACCAAATATGGTCATGCTTGAACAGGAAAACGCGGGACGCAGGCCCCCATCGGACCGGCCACGCTGGCGGCGGTAGTTTGAGTGACGTCACTCCAAACGGCTAGCCCGTTCTTCGGGAGCTATATATAGGCGGCAGCAGTTCCAGCCGTTACAGTACTCTGAAGAAGGCCACAAAATGATGGCCGAAACGTTAAGTTTCAACAAATTGACGCGGTTCAACCCGGACAACCAAGATTACAAATTTAATATATGTTTACAAATTTATCTTATACAGTATATAAAAATCAATGTTTGTGGGTTTGTTCGTCTTCTATGCATTCCTATACCATTTATCAGATTGCAATAAAACTTTGGAGAGTTTTCGAGTGTGCGTCTGCGAAGGATCCTGTAAAAAAAAAATTCCAAAAAGTCATCCCCTATTCCCCATAACACCCCATAATTCAGGCAAAACCACATTTTTTATCCGATTTAGATAGGAATTTGTACACTTATACTTTAAAACAAACATAAAAATACTGCCTACATACGGTTTCCGAATATTAATCCCCTCGCCCCCTTTCCACCCCCATAATTTTTTCACCCCATAATGTAGGCAATACCACATTTTTTATCCGATTTAGATAGGAATTTGTACACTTATACTTTAAAACAAACAGAAAAATACTGCCTACGTATGGTTTCCGAATATTCATCCCCTCTCCTCCTTTCCAACCCCATTACGTTTTCACCCCATAATTTAGGCAAAGCACATTTTTTATCCGATTTAGATAAGAATTTGTACGCTTATACTTTAAAACAAACAGAAAAATACTGCCTACGTATGGTTTCCGAATATTCATCCCCTCTCCCCCTTTCCAACCCCATTACGTTTTCACCCCATAATTTAGGCAAAGCACATTTTTTATCCGATTTAGATAAGAATTTGTACGCTTATACTTTAAAACAAACAGAAAAATACTGCCTACGTATGGTTTCCGAATATTCATCCCCTCTCCCCCTTTCCAACCCCATTACGTTTTTATCCCATAATTTAGGCAAACCACATTTTTTATCCGATTTAGATAAGAATTTGTACACTTATACTTTGAAACAAACAGAAAAATACTGCCTCCATATATTTTCCAAATCGCATCCCCTCTCACCCGTTCCAACTGAAAATTAATGAAACAGCTGTTTAAAATTTATATGTAAATATTTTTTCATTTAATCTATGTGCCTACTCAAGTCCAGCAATAGTGAAGCATTGCCGGGTCAGCTAGTTATTAAATAAAAAAATTAATTCGCGAGCGTGTGTGCACGTGAAATCGGATCGGAGCCAACTATCTGATGTGTATTCCCAGCGGTGAGACATTCTGTGGACTTTGGTGAAACAAAGCAGTTGCATAATCTTTGAACTTATAAAAGTAACATTTCCAAAAGGAATATTTTCTATATTACACAGAATTCGACATCCTAACGGACAATTTGAATTCACTTTTTTCTTCTTCTTCAGATATTCATTCGAACCTGCTTCCACTAAGCCTCGGCATAGGACAATGACAGGTCGGAGTGAGGGACAAAGAAGAAGAAATGCCAATTTGCGTGAAATTATGATAATAGACCAAATTTAAATAGTAAACATAGTACACAAAAATATGAAATTATTTTCATAGATGCACATAAATGCACACTAAATGTCATTCCAAGAAATTTTGATAGTTTAGAATTCATAATGCAAGTTTTCCAATGCAATCAGAAGTCACTTCTGGTATTTTATAATTATTCCGTATGGTCGTAACGATCTGGAGATGGGTTTTTACTGGCTGCGCATCCCGCCCCTATCGTAGCCGCCTTAACCTAACCCGACAATCCTGCTGCCTACAGAGGACCTACAGTTTAACGTGGAATCCGAACCATGCAAGCGTTCTGGTGTATTTCACTTTACACAGCAAGCTGTGGCATAGGTGAAGGTGGGGTTAAGCGCCTTTGAAAATCCCCACCGAGACAGGGATTCGAACCGGGGACCTTTCGATCTCCAGTCAGGCGCTTAACCACTGAGCTACCCGACCGCGAAAGGAGTGCATTCACTTCATGTTGTCATAAGGTTAAAGCAGTTTTACCGGCCTTAAGTCAAAATGAAAATTTTAAGTCATTGATATGAACCATCCATAAAAAGAAAGTTAAAAAATTATTTTGAAAATATTCGTAAATGCAATTCAGCATTTGCTATGTTCAGTTCAGAAGCTAAAATTCGAACTTAGTCACGCGTGGAGTGTATCATTTTAAGTTTATAGGTATTGCAGGGAATCAAGGCAAACCGCAAACACAGGCTAAAATCTAATGACGTATTGGTACACGCTCGCAGCCAATGATGTCAATCAAAACAGTATATAATATATCTATGCTAGCAGCAAATGCAATAGAAGAATTTATAAAAAAATTGTATGTAACGAATATTATTCTTTTACAGTAAAAGAAACTAAAAATAATGAATTGGGTCGAATTTTGACCCCTGAGCGATCACTAGTCATCATGAATAGCAATAGCTTACTGCACGTCCCAGCCTGCACTTGACTCATCACTCGTCAGGCACCTGGCGCGAAGTTACACATTAGACTAAGCATTCTGCTGTCTGCTCTAGATCTGCTTTTGCATTCGAAGCGTATGGAGTCTATGAACGGACACGCAAATAAATTTAAAGTAGCACTTTTATGGTTTTTTTTTATTATTAACTTTTAGCAAGGTGATGGGTATTTTATAGGAAGTTAGATTAGATATTAAAAACAATAATTTTTTAACCATTAGTTTGGGGCCCCTCGGGGTTGGGGGCCCCGGCTGCCCCGGTGGTAGTTACGGGCCTGGGCACCACTCTTGTGGCAGACTCTCCTATATGGGTAACTAATGTAGTTGAACTGGAAGCAACATATTCAGTAACATTGTTGAAAAAAACTAAAATCTGCAACATGTTCATTGAGGATAAGAGATAGAATAGCAGATACACAAACACAGAAGTTGGTATATTTTATATATTTTCACTCCGTGCTCACTTATGGCAACTCAACTAGGGAAACTCATCTCGAGCACAGAAGATATTTAAATCACAAAAACATGCTTCAAGAATTATTTCTGGGGCAAGCCCACCGACGTCCTGCAGAAATCTGTTTAGAAATCTAGGTATACTTATAATGCCAGCTGTAAGGTACCCTTTAGTTCTCCAAAAGCATCCCCACTAGCTATCCACAGCAATAACATAGTATATGGATTGATTTTGAAGTCACTTATGTTGAACTTAAAAATTTCGAGTAGAGGTAATCGTCAGCTTGAAGGGATTTTCTTGCATTCATTTCCACAGTGAAAACTCAGCATTAGAATCATTTTAAAGTGTATTCATTATATCAGGAAAAAATTATTGAAGAGATATTTTGGTTTGTTCACGTTTTGAAACACGCGATAAGGAAAGATAAAGTTTAGGATTTGAGATAACTTTGAATTGAGTAAAGCTACAGCTGAACTTTTATCACCAGCTTTAGTTAGTACCCAAATATTTTGATAGTAAAATTGACTAATTTTGGCAAAGTTTAATTAGCAGTTTTAATTAATAGAAAAAATGAACTTTTTAACCGAAAGGAATATAATTTTGAAATTTATCGGTAGATAGTATAAATAGAGACGATTACGAATATATAACGGTTTTGGTAAAAAGTTAAAGCATTTGTCAGATAATTAAGATTTGGAAGACAGATTGTCGCTGATTGTTGTTGTAGCGCAGAAGAATTGCGCCATCCAGTCACGTAAGAGACTTCAATTATAATCTTATAGAAACCCTTTTGAATGTTAAATAAAATTAGAACAGGTAGAATGTGATCATAGGAAGCCATTGTATAAATTGCAAATCAAACTATTTACTACTTTACAAGGTATTAATTAAAGAAAAAAGTTACTGTCATCATAGGCCTGGCAAAGCTTATAAAAAACTAAGCAGCCATCATGAATTGTCTAATTCTTTCGCTGGAAATCAAACGCCAGTTAGTGGAGCGAACCACTCCACGCGGTAGCGGTGGCAAGAACCAACATGCCGTAACAGTCGTGTATTCACTAAAGTTGGTGGACTTAGTGAGTTTGTCTTCTCGTACGAATGTGCTTAACCAGTTAATCTTTTTTGAAACTGTCGTCTGATGTATTATTCACGTTTCTGGTAGCGATAATGTACAAGTGAACTTTCGCAAGATTAGAAGTACTGTGTGATTTAAAACTGTGTCAAGTGAACTCATTTCATTACACCCTTCGTATTTGAGGTTTATAATACGAATACATGGTGGCCGAGTTATTAAATATTAATGGTCCCAGAAGGCCACACCGGTCAAGAACTTAATTGTCACAGTTTAGGCAAAAGTGTTGACTCCCCCAAAGAACATTATTGCCTAGCACAACAAATTGTATATACTCCTCACTATTCATTGTGATGGAAAATCCTGACCGCTTAAAACTTGATGTTGACATACATAGTTATAATATTAGTAATAAATGTAACATTCACCAGAAGCTACAAGCCATTGTCAATTGTACAGAAATGAATAGGCCTAACATTCACTGGAGCTTCTTTATTTCAATGTCTTATCACAAAAAATAAAGTGTTATCCACCAAAACCTAACCACTTTAAATCAAAGGTCAAAAATTTTAATCTGTGAAAGAATTTTCTCCTTGGAATTTGGTTACTAAGATTGTCTAAAAAAATACTATATATCTGGAGAATGGAAGGGGAATGTGACAAAGTTGTCCACAGTTACTGAAGGCGGGTATAGTAACACTTTGTACTGAAACCGTTTATAAATTCAGCAATTCCATTACCTAAAATTTCACTCATATGTTGTAACTGAGATGGGATAATATGAATTTGCATATTACAATGGAAATATATTAAACTATTAGTTTTCGTAATTTTATCAATTTTCCAACAATTTTACGTACTGTTCCACATGGGATCAAAGTGAACTAATCTAATCTTGTGTACAATAAATTTAAGCTTTTTTTATTTCATTTATTGTATAGTAAGTAGAAACGTACAAAATTATTCTGGTTGAAAAGAGTGGGAGTGTTCTGTGAGAGGTGCAGTAGGTGGTTCCGCTGGGGAAATAGTAGTGGGGAATAAAGTGGGAAATTAGACGAGGCTCTTCCCTGGTTTGCCAACTGTGTATTTGGGAAAGAAAGAACGCACAACTGGAGAGAATTTTTTTTTACTTTCATTCCAAAGTAGAAGACACGAATTATGAAATAGCGAGGTTAAGAAAACAATTGTATGACGAGAAATAGAGGAAGGTAACAAAGAGGGCGAATATCTACATGAGAAAGACAAAATACAGCCTTTTACCTGGATTAGATGAAGAGGAGGCTTATGCAGTTGTATCAAATAAGAATAACAATCAATATAATCTTTTCGGCTTCTCTGCTAAATGATGCCTTTAAAAATATTGCGTCCGCCACGCAGGATACGCTGGATAAGGGTCATCTCACGCTCGCCGCAGTTTTTCTCACCGCTGTAAGCAGGTCGCATAATCAAACTGTTAACCAATTACGTACTGGTGTTATTGTCTAGGAATAGACAGCGCCAGTATCACTGAGCCACAGTCCCATATCTCTGTTAATTGTGCTAAAGTCCAATCGTATTTCTGGGGCTTCTTTAATCACCGTTTCTTGGAATTAACACTTGGTCAACACTTTAATTTTCCCGATGTCCATTTTTGGCCATTTTCAATCACATGTTCTGCAAGGGCACACTTCTCCAAATGAAAATACGGATGTTGTGTTCATGATCATTAACGTGTGCCTTGATGGTGGGGATAGTTTGCTAAGTATAAATGATACCACATTTGCATTGCATGCTGTTGATTCCCTGCGCCTTTAATCCTATATCGTTCTTCATCGGTTGCAGCCAGTCAAGGATTTTAACAGCAGGATGGAATATAACCTAATTCTTTGTTGGGCTAGTATCATACCTAAATAGATGAGGGCCTCATTGGGCTTGCGATAGACGTTAGTGCCACTCTCTACAATAATTTCATTTTCGATAGATCCCTATATAAGAGACTGACTCTGTGGGATATGGACTGGAGTTAATTTACAACTAAATAATTAAATAACGAAATAGATGTTTGTATCAGAAGATGTACCGTCACAGAATAAAATGAACTTCATTTATATCACCAATTATTTACCTATGAAAGGAATTCTTCTATTGGACGGAAAGAGATGTCAATCATACAGCATATTCTTTTAATTTTTTCTTTATTTTAATCTTATCCTCCTACCAGACACTTAAGCTGTGTTAGGAGCTTACTGCAGATATGTTACTGACCCCTTTTTAAATTATAACAACGACCATAATCCTTGTGATCATCATTTTCACTTCTAGTATTGTAATTGTTTAATAATTGTTCCAAATAGAGGACATTTGGTAACTATGAAGCACATTAATGTGTATATATGCTAGGCCACCAATATTAAATTCCTATCTTTTCGAACAGGTATCTGAACGAAATTCTACTGCTAACTCCCTTCCCCCCCCCCCCCCCCAACATAATTTCTATTAATAGCTTTTGAGCTCTGGATTGAATTGCATTAAGGAGTGAAAATAAGAAAAACAAACAGTTTTCTTCATTTTGAGAATACCTATAGCTGAAACTGTTCGAACTGTAATATAGTTACACATAATAGCGTTAGTAAAACAGAAACATTTAACCTTCAATTTAAGTTATGATAAATATACAAACCTAAAATTTTCACACTCTTTACCTGACCCGCAAATTTTATATGTATGTATGAGCTGATTTCTGAGATGTACTGAACTACATAAATTGAGTATTATCAAAATTCAAAGACAAGCCATTAGCTGTGTAGCAATTATTAATTCTGTCAATGACATAATTTGGCATATGTTCAGTAAAGATATATGTGGTATTTTTAATTCCTATGCTTGTATCGTTTGCAAAAATTACAAATCTTAGTTTTCAGTTGTTGTACAGGGTAGATCATTTATACAAATTAAAAACAGTTATGGCCACAATATAGAACCCTAAAATACTTTACATTTGATGAACACTACACTGGAAAATGCGAACCATATAAAGGAGTATTAAATTGTTATTGTTTCCTATTCAAAAGTTAAGTTCAAAACCACTTATTAACTATGCTATCTATACATTAATACTTTAATTCTATATTAGAATGTCATGATCAACATAATCAAAAGCTTTAGAAAAGACTCAAAAAATTCCTACAGGCTGTAATTTATGATTTATTACTTCTAAAATAATGTCCATGAACGCAAATACAGCTTCATCTGTTGAATGCCTTTTTTGGAAACCACCTTGTGACTTAGAATATTTTTGTTTCTAAGGTTCTCATAAACTCTTTTGTACACCACTTTTACAAAAAATAATTGGAAAAGGTTGTTGCCCATCCATTAGTATTTCAAGTGCTCAAGCGTCCGCCCGTTTAAATGGGTCCATCGGATACAGATAGACGAAATGTTTGAAAGAAGGGATAAGGGCAGAGATTTAAACTAAAACGGCTACTAATTCTGCTAAAGTATCTCATGATCACATTTTGAAGCTTTTATTTGTATGTCTTAATACAGTCTTCATGAAGTCATCAAGAACTTTGAATAAAAAACGAACGATTATTGCACATCAAACGTACAATGCACCTGTAAACACTGTTAGCCCTGCGTGCCAGATGTGTGCATATGGAGCGCGCACCTAGCCTCTCTGAACACCGATCATTTACAATGAAAGGATTGATGGGCGTGCCTATAGCGTACGCTCCAAAACCGGCAGAAAAACGGCCCTGTTGACTTCTTACTCTTATCTTTACTTTTCGTTGAAAGATATGACATGTTTGTATATCACATCTCACAATAAGTACTTTTTTTTAAAAAAGGACTCTTTTTCTATTTGGATATTGATTTTGTTTTGTCGATGTGTAATTTTGTTAAATAAATTCTGCATTGAAATAGAAATTTGAATGTTAAAATAGTAATGGATTGTATAAAAAGTTCTCGGGCCTCCTACCGGGAGAGCGTGTAAATTAGATGCGACTTTTCGGGGCGATTCTCTGAATCCATCTTCTGACATAGTATCAGGATACTACAGTTATAGAGCAAAGAAAAGAGAGGAGACCACGTAAGGGACCTTTTCCATACAACGATTTGAAACCGAGAGGAGAGCGGTGGGATGGGGAGGTCACCATATTAGTAGGGCCAAGAAACACAGGGAATGTATATGAAACTGAAGAATTTCTTCGTTTTAAACCTTAGCATTATTAAAAATGAAGTCTTATGAGATCATATTTATAAAAATCCTAATTGATATAACCTACAAACATTAGAATTTAAGAAAAACAAGCTGCTAAATAATTTTCGATAGGAATTTTGTATGCAGAAATATAATTTCTTTCCCTCCCTACTGTCGCAAAAAATAAAGAAATAAGAAAATAACAAACAAACAAACTGAGGTTCAAATTGCTATTTTGGAAACATTGAAAAAATCCCTAGTACTCTTAAGGACTGATAAAAAATTTTACATTTCTACACATTTAATTCTAAATGCATGTTCTGATGGGAACTTGTGTGAATGAGGGTAGTGGGTGAACGGATTACGTTCTGGGCTCGCATTCGGGAGGATGTGGGTTCGAATCCACGTGCGGTCACCCAGATTTGGGTTTTCGACGGTTTCCCCAAATCACTAACAAGGTGCTCATTAAAATTCTAATAAAAAATAAATAATTTGTTCCTTATGCTATAAAAAGAATATTCTGCTACAGGCTGCATTTCAACCTAATTACGATTTGACTTAATATTGCAGCTTAAAAATCAAACGACGCAAACGCAACTAAACACATGAAACGTATTGCGAATTACTTTTCGGATAACAACAAATTGGACTTAATTGCGATTTCTAGTTCCCATAACACAAATTATCACGATTAATTTCATCATACACTTTGAATATAAATTACAACAGAACTAAAGCACGTAGAATAATGTATTTGCTGCATCGCGATGTAAACTTGATCCACACGAGAATAATAGTAAGATACAATGGTTCTCTGCATCAACAAATATTTGATAACACCGTCGTCCTATTGAGAGCTGTGAATAAACTTTTTTAACAGGCATTGTAAATCTATAATGACAGGCCCTACTCAAACACCGCATTACAAACACTTCAAGAACAATAATTACAACGTGACTTACCTATAGAATGTTAGTCTAGGTTGTTTCTTACTTGTTCTGTTGTGCAACCATAGGCAACACAAGTTGGCATTATAAAACACTTTGAAATATTAGATCATGAAATGTTCACAGCATGGATGGTGATGAAAACAGACCAACGTTTTGAACCTGCTAATATGCCACCGCGCATGCACAGTTAGCTCCAGAGTTTTCAGGCGGCTTCGCAATTTTAGCTACACCTTGTCTCCTCTATTTTCCTACCTCTATTACTATAGTACTTACTCTTATAGAACTCCCGCTGGTCATCTGTTTTTGCCGACGTCATCTTCACGTGAGCCGAGCGATGCTGAAGTGGTGGCGTTGTACCGTGTTATGGGGAGGTACAGGGAGTGGGACAGAGACGAGGTGGGGATACACACGTGGAGGAGATCGGTTGTAGTTCCGAATTTATTCTAACATTTTCTCGACGGCTCTGTCTCGTTATTCTTAACTGGCTAATCACCGGGTTCCAAGTTCCAAGTTGGTATCTCTGTTTACCACATCTTTCGTTACTTAGAAATACCCCTTGCATTAAAGATTCATTACAAATGTGGGCAAGTACCTGATTTATACGATCTGAACATCTTTTCAGCAATTTACATGAAATGTTGCCATAGCTACAAGAATGTTTAGGTCTTAGTTGTTTCATGCTTATTTCTGAGCAAACTTTTTCTTGCTTCAAGCTCGTCAAGCAAAAATACAGATGATCTTTAACTGAGATTAACATACCTCTTACTGCACACACACGCACACACACACACACACACATATATATATTATTTTTATTTTATTTGGCTTTAACCATAGGCTAATTTAGCCAGTTATATAGAAGTAATAATGACAATCCTTTACTTAAATATATGCATTTTATACATGAATTTTAGTTCTTGACATATACTTGTACAGTAATTTAGAGAACTTTTTACTGGGATAGAACCTGCATACGGGATTGTATATCTGTTATCTGTAGACCTTCTTCTAAAAATTCATGTGTTTCGGCTTGGTATTTACTGCATCTCAACTTGAAATGGTGTATGTCCTCCATCTCTGTGCACAGGACGCACACATTGGGGAGTCGATTTGCTTCATAATGAATTTTTTATCGTTTAACAAAGCGTGACTGGCTCTCAGTCTGATCATGCATGTAATCTCCTTTCTGATGAGGCCCGTACGATCGTACCATGGTTTATCCTTGATTATATTCATTATTGCCCGGTACCATCTGCCCACCTCTTGACTATCCTCCCGCCACATTTTTTCCCATTCTGACTTAACTCATGAAGAAATTATGTCCTTATAATCAGTAAATGGGACGGGGATGTGTTTCTTTATCTTTGGCATTAAGTTGTTTCCTTGCCATTATCTCGGCAATTTCATTGCCCGCTATGCCGACATGACTAGGAACCTACTGCAGTTTGAGTTCTATTCCTTGAACTGCGCTGTTTTTCAATTCTTTAGTGACTTCATACGTTAGGTAATTCTTTCACTTGCCCTTTGGTATCCCTAAAACTGCTTGGAGAGCAGCTTTGGAGTCTGTACATATGACTGTTTTGGTTTGACCAGAAAGTTGTATATATTCTAGAGCCATTAATATTGCATAAGACTCCGTGGAGAATTTTGAAACCCACGCAGGTACCCTAAATGCCTGATTATACATTGTGGTCTGCAAATGCTGCTGAGCTGTATTGACTTCTTGACTTTGATCCGTCGGTGTACACTTTTCCAGCCTTTCCAAGTTTCATTTAAGGTTATTAACGTATTTTGTTTGAGTTCTTCTGGATATTGATTTTTTTTTCCTATGGGTTCGTTCGTGAGGGTAGTATATATGTATTTGGATAAGTTGGATCTTTGCCAGACTTCACTTTCTTGG
Source organism: Vandiemenella viatica (assembly GCA_031002005.1). Lineage (NCBI taxonomy): Eukaryota > Metazoa > Arthropoda > Insecta > Orthoptera > Morabidae > Vandiemenella > Vandiemenella viatica. The sequence goes on from JARYHS010008074.1 coordinate 133,231,272, forward strand.
TACATATGATTTATCTCTCTTTTGTGTATGTTCCACATTTCAGTCATTTGCATGTAATCATTCTACTAAGATGGGTGCATTATGTTGATTCCGTTTTTTTTTGGGCTGATCTCGTGGTTCTGGGTCTGCACTTTTCTTATCAGCGGATGTTGTCTAATGGAGCACACTTTGGTCCAGAATTGGAGTCCTATCTTCTTTCTTCTGAGATGGAGTGGTGGTGTTGCTGTTTCCACCTACATCACTTGGGGAGGAGTTGTTTTAAGAAAACCACCGACCACACGCAGGGCCGCAGCTTGAATGCTGTCCAGTTTAGCAAAGCTTGATTTCGAAGCAGATTGATATAGCAAACCCCCATACCATGTTCTGCTTCTTAATATATTTAGATAGACACTGCCAAGTATTCTAGGGTCTGCATCCCAGTTAGGTGCTGCCACACACAAACATCAGTGATCTGCGCACGGTATTTAAGGCTGCAAAGAGAAATCTAGGGAAGCACATGTCTTTGGTCGAAATATGAAATTGCCCTCAATCGACCAATTTCAACCACCATATCTCACACACCCCCACAGCTATCGACATGACACTACCATAGTGCACGGTGGGACACTTGAGATTAATACCACGCACAATCATCAGTGGACTGCGCTGGGTAGTTTTGGCTGTGGAGTGAAATATAGGGACACACATCTATATTTTTTTTATCAGGTCCACCACTTTCAACCACGATATCTTCCACACCCCCACAGCTACCGACATTCAATCACCATGGTACATGATGGAAGACTCCAGGCTACTACCACACACAAACGCCTGTGGTCTGCGGTTAGTAGTTCTGGCAACCATGAGAAATATTGGGACCAACATGTCTTTGGTAGAAATAATAAAATGCCCTACGTCGACCAATTTCAACCACTATATCTCCCACACCCCCATAGCTACCGACAACTAACCACCATAGAGCACGATGGGCTACTGACACCTAACTAGATGTGTCTTATTGACGCTTTTTCTACCGGCAACCTCTCCTTGCTTTACTCCACTCGACTATGACGACCGAGTACCTTAGTGGGCTCCTTTGCATCGACAATTTAAAGGTTCCTGTTGCTATAGAGTTGCTTAAACTTCTACTGTCGCTTTTAGAATTGGGGCGTAGCAAACGGCAAGTTATGGGAATAAGTATACAGAGAGATGTTTGCTAGACCATTTTCATCCTGAAGCCATAATACATATTTCTGTAAGATAAGTAATTTTTTTAGACATTATAAACATAATTCTAATTAAGATTGAGTTGGTTGTTTTTGGTGTATTGTGAAATAAAACCTCCATACACCTAGAAATAGCATTATTGCTTTTCGCGTATTTTTCTGTTACTTTGCTAATATAATTGTTCTGAATTACCATATGCATTTCACAAAAAAGTTTAATCCGATACGGCCTTCGATATGTTAACCAAATCATTTTTCAGTTGACGCATCGACCTATCGAATGTTTGCTGTCAGTAGTTTTCCCACAAAGAAATCTATGGCTTATTTGTTTGTTTACGCAAGTAGTAGTGTTCATGGGTTTGTAAACAGAATATATAAACCATCTTATTTGTTGGAAATAGTTTTTATTCTGTTGTCACTCAGTGTTGAAATTCTTGTGGACGTCTCTAAAGGTAAGGAAAACTTTGTTTTAGTGAGTATTATGATATTTCATGTGTGTTGTTTATTTTACTTTAGGTCAATTTTATGGCACGTAAAGCGACATCACCATCATTCGTTAAACTGAATGTTTTGAAGCTTTGTATTTCTTGTCTCAATATTTGTGCAATTTGTGGTTAGATTGAAGTACACCCTGGACCAGAATAACAACTGAATGAGCATTTTTTTTTAATTTAAGTGGGATTACTGGAGATTGCGATTCCGCCAGTTGTTGTCATCATAATTCTGCAGTGGTCAAACGCAAGACTCCACTAGAAATTCTGGTTTAATTCTAGATGCGGATACCGCTACAATATCCTACCGTCTCGCGTGGAATATATTACATCATTGTGACGTATGGTCCAGGCTGCATTACAACATAAACTAAAATGATTCCTGACGAAATCGTATTTTATGCATATGCCTTTTGGTCGTAGTGCAGCCTGGACCAAAGTGATACGTAACCATAACACACGATATTGCAGATACCCAACTTTCGAATCATTTCTATTGCTGTTACTGTGTTGGTACGTGCATACCGAATATGTCACAATGATGTCATATATACCACGTTATCTGTGTGTGTACTACGCTAGGCGGTAAGAGACTGTAGCGGTATCCCCATTTAGAATTAAACCGAAATTCTTTCCGAAGTACATTTAACAATTTAATGCTGGTCTAGGCTGTATTACAACGGAATTACTGCTTGAAAATAATACGTCTTGCGACTGACTACAGCAGTATTCCAATGATATTAGGCTACTGAATTGTTGTAACGGAATCGCGATCTCCAGTAGACCCATTTAAGTTTCATGATAGTGACGTCACGTACCGTGATGTAAAGTGTTATGTTAAATACCACAAAGCTCAAAGCATTTGATTCAAAATTTTTCTTGATTTGTTATTTTGAGGACTTTGTAGATTATCATCACAGTGTTTAATCAAGACAAACAATTAAAAATTCTTCTGAAAGTGACTGTAGCCAAGCTTTTAAGAAAGCTAGTCCACAAAATCGAATGCTCAGTCTTCACTGTACTATAAATTTAGCTCTATAAGGTGTAAAAATCTTTCTTATCTTCGATGGTCTGTTTTTGTTTAATATTATATTTGGCAAATTTACAGTGAATTTGAAGTAAATTAGTGGTATCCTTTTTACAATCAGAAACATTACCATTGAAAAGTGGAAGTAATATAAACATAATTTTGCATGTTTTCATTTCTGTGTGTCCTATATCATCCCCATCTAAATTTTGTTTTCCATGTGTCTATTTAAGCAGATGTGATTTATCAGGATCCCATATTAATATTTTAGAAATGTTTTCATGTTATAGGCTATGGGATTAGTGGAGAATGCAATACCGCTAGACCTACTTTCTGCCGCACTAAACTATGATGTCAGAACATGGTGCCTATGACGTAAATACCGGCGCAGGCAGCTACCAATGTAACTAACTGGACCGCACGGGAACTAGGAGGGTTATCTGGGCGGGGAAAACCAACTGTCACTAATCAAAAAAAATTTTACAAGTAAATCACATTAATTGGTATCGTCATCTCCAATAAACCCCATCTGTCAAACTTTACAACATGATACAACAATATTAAAAGTCACAGAAACTCCTATCACATCCCGAACACCAAGACAACTGCAACGAAACTATGGAATTACATAAACACAAATCAAAAATAGCTACTCAAGACATATTTTAAAACTAATGCAAAGAAAAACAAATACATTAAACGGTGAACAACATATTAACTTTTTCAACCAAATAAAATCATACCGGAACACCTATCAATGAGATGTCACTATGAAACACCTGACCGAGAATTTCCCATTAAACACAATAAACAACATCATACTTACTTCAATCAGCATATAACATAAATTAACACCATCCTTCACACCACCAAAGCCATACAGCAGTACACATGCAAAACGACCTGCAAAAATACACTGTCACTTGATCCAAACTAAACCATCAAACGATTCCTCTTCACAATACATAATGAAAAACCACTCACACAAACTAAAATATCAACTTCAACAAATCTGAATCTCACAATAACAAACCAATTACCTACATAACTAACCACACTCCACCACTGTATATCACACTACCACAAAGTAAACAACACAATTACCAACCAACCAAACTAATGACACCATCGAACAAATTTCATACAATATTACACTTCACCAAAAAACAACACAGACCAATAAAAACACATTTCTCACACAAACATGTCACGTATTCCGAGTTGTGACATCAGTACTCCGCGCAGACACAATGTTATTGAAGTGGAATCGCGATCTTCAATAGACCCCCAAATATAGCCTATAACATGAACCGTGACACTGCTGTGGCTTATAATAGATTCAATCCTCCATCTCCTCATTTTATTTTCTCATTGTTGCTCCTTTGTGCACTGTTGTACTTGATTTTAATATTTCTGTGCTGATATTGAGTTCTTCTTCGTTTTGGCGTTAATCCCACATTGCAGTGCCTGCTCTGCTGGACTTCTTCTTCCATTTGGGCCAGTCGTGTACATCTTCAGGTGAGGCATTGAATAGATGCATGTCCTCCAGCAAAATATTCAGCCAGCATTTCCTGGGTTCTCTCTCATCTTCTGTCGAATGCTGTTCTCGCCACTGAGGTGTTGCTGCTGTTTAGTACATGGCTGTACTATTGCAGACAACCATCACACATTTTCTCTTCGATTGGAATTCACAAAATGCCACCCAAACATTCTCATTCCTGATGCGGTCCAAACTAGTGAGTCCCTGTGGCCATTGAATCATCTTTATTTCGATGACATGCAGCTGTTGTTCATGTCTTTAAGTGACTGGCCAAGATTCGGTTCCATATAGTGTCACTGTTCAAACCATGGTTCTGTAAACCTTTGATTTAAGGCACAGTGGCACCTTCCAGTTGAAAAGGACTCCTATGACCTGATGCCACTTCATCCAGGCTGCGTTGATTCATTTCAGATGTCTGGGAGTGTCTGACAATCTGAACAGTGTACTGTTCCCAGGTATTTGATATTAACAGACCCACTTGGAACTACACTCTCCATGTACTCAGTCTTCTGTACATTGAGTCACATGCTGTATTTATTGAGGGATATTTTCCATTGTTGGATTTGTTGTTCCAATTCTTGTTGAGACTTGCAGGCGACCATAGTATTATCATGGCATGAATAGAGTCAATCGTTCCTTTACCTTTCATGAAACCATACTGATTTGGGGGCATTCTTAACTATGCTTTGCATCCACAATACGCTCAAAAATCTTAATTGTGTGGCAAAGTAGGTGAATCAGTTGATAGTTGGAACAGTCTAGCATATCACCATTTCCTTTTTTAAAGGGGTAATGAGCCAAGTACAAGGAGCTTCATCTTGGTGTATGACCTTGTTAAAAAGAACTAAGAGAAACTAAGTTGTTGTGATCATAGGATCTTCCATACCTCTGATGGAATATCATCTGATCCTGTTGCCTTTCCATTTTTCATTTTCTTCATGTTGGTCTTTACTTCAACAAGTGTGATGGCTGGAGCTGGGCCATACACAGGATCTTCAGGTGGCATTGGTGGATATGGAAATTCTTCATTGCTGATACTTTTCAAGTGTCATTTCCATCTGCTAAGGATCTTAGTCGGTTTCTGGTTTTTGGTTTTCATCCCTAATGGTCATAACATGCCCAACATCGAGTGTTACGGTGATGATTCTTTGCTAACCAGTAGATGTTTTTTAGCTCATTCTAGGGTATTTAGCTGATTACACATGTTGCTATAATGGTCTTCTTTTGCCTTTACCACTTCCTGTTAGCCACTGACTTCAGACATCTATATTTCTGGCAATCGGAACCAAGTCCTGATTTTAGCCAGGTTTTATAAGCCAACTTCTTTGTCTTGATGACATCTTGCACCTGATCATTCCACCACCACACCTCTTTGTTGATGAAAACGACATCCACGTTTCATTGTAGCCATGATATTGGCAGCGCAGGTTTTAATGTGTTTAATGACTGTTGTTCAAACTTTGTCAACATGATGTCCATATTCTGGCATTTACAGAGAGCCAATAGACATCTTCAGCTGGATGTGATGCTGCTTTAATTTCCACCATTAATGCAATCCAATGTAGATTTAAAGTTGATATGGAGTTTTCATCATTAAAATAAAATTTTATAAATTACTTTGCTGATGAAGTTCATATGTTGGGATTAATGTGAGACTGCAATTTTCAAAGAATCGGTGTCATAATACTGCAGTGCTCAAACACAAGAAACCACTAGAAACACATTTCCAAAATAGTTTCAGCATTCTGATCCCGGATGTATTAAAATGTAATTACTACTTGTAAATAATGGTGTAGGGTGTATTACAACGTAATTATTGCTTGGAAATTATACATCTTACGATTGACTAGCTCAGTATTATGACATCGTTAGTCAGCACGGTTGAATGTTATTGAAGTGGAATTGCGATTTCCAGTAGACCCCATTTGTTAGACTTACTAGTTAGTTACATAAAATAAGAATATTTTGTCCAGTTGCTTCCCTTTATCAGCTTATGATATTGTGCCTGTGTACGTAGCATGCTGCATGTGTAATGATATGGGTATTCAAGTTCCAAATTAGACGTTTAAAACTATTTTTATATTGCACATTTCCCTAGATTGAGTATGATTATATTCCTGAGTGTGAGACTTTTAGAATTGTGAAGAACAGGGAAGGAATTGAAGTAATATGTACTTATTGTTTCTGCAAACAAAAAATAATTGTTTGAATTTAATGATAACTTTGAAGTATCAAACGCCTAATTACTGTGACATGGAACACTCTGCCAAAATGTTTTTCAAGATGATGAAATGTAATACCAATAATTTATTATTATTATTAACTATGATGAGATCTATGACCGATGACAATTTCAATATATAATTTTTATGTGTCACATTCATTTTTTATGTTACTTTTTTTCAATTAGGTATAAGTTGTAGGTGCACAAAATCTCGAATAACCTATTCCAGTATCTGAATCCTTTGCCTGCAAACAAAAACTTTCCCACTTCTTTATGTGTGCAATCAATTATTAATTTATGGTCATGCTTCCCATTTATTTCAACCTGGACTGACACAATGATACTTTTATGTACAACGTCTGTCCTAAAAGTAATGCATCACTTTTTTTTTACCTGACTATACGTCACAGAGTGGTCAGATAGGTTTGGGGAGGGGGGGGGTTAAGCTTTCCAATGGTTATGTGCTCAATTGTCTCCATGCCCTGAGGAGGTCAGAATGGGTCAGTTTGTGAGCTCCTGTGTAGTAGTCATGCTGTACTTATGATGGAAAAAAACAATGGATCTAAGATATGCGATCAAGTTTTACGTGAAGCTGAAAGACATCTCTGGAATCTTTCAAGATGCTTCAGCAAGCATTGGTGATGATTGCCTGTCATATTGCAGTCAGACAGGTGGCACAAGATGTCCAAAGAAGGCCGGGAGGAGCCTTCCAAGGACGCCCTCCAACGTCGCAAAACAATCATGGTGTGACTTGTGTTTGCCAGTTGCTGAATTCTGACTGTCGAACGATTGTTTGGTTAATGTCAGAGATATTGAACATACCAAAAACAACTATTCACCAGATCATACTTGCTCATGCGCAATGTTTGCGCCAAACTTGTCCCAAAACTTTTGAATGACACGGAAAATAAAATTAAGTGGAGGTGTGCAAAGAACTCGAGCAACTCCGTACATATCATTCTATTTTTTTGGGCAATGTTATCATGGGGGATGAGACGTGGATCATTGAGTACTATGCAGAAACAAAGACGCAGAGCGCTGAGTGGCACACCTTGGTGTTTCCGCACCCCAAGAAGGCTCGCTGAGTAAATCACATGTGACTCATGCCTTTTTTTTTTTTACACCAAGGGAATAGTTTGCAGTGCATTTATACCTCCTGGACAGACCATAAATGCTCAGTTCTACAAACAAGTGCTCCAGAGACTGAACAACAGGGTCATCCACATCTGAAAGGAGATCAGCACTTTGTAGAAGCTTCACCACGACAATGCACCGCCCTCACTGCCTGCATTGTCGCGGACTATCTAACCTGAATCATTCCGACCTTGCTCCAGTGGACATCTTTTTGTTCCCCCAGCTAAAAAGTGTCATGAAAGGAATGCATTTCAAGACTTTGGACAACATCAAAGCAAGAATGACGAGGACTCTTTAAGGATGAGTAGTGTACGAGGCATGGAAATCATGCTGGCAAAAATGTATCGATGCAGAATGGTCATACTTTGAAGAATTTTAAGTGTCTGTGCCTACCTGATCAAATTTGTTTTAAAAAATGCAACACATTATTTTTGGGACATACCTTGTATAAAATACCTCTTTCTACATCAGGCTTGTGGTTTCCAGGGACTCACTAAACAGCTCCTTAATAATATGAGTTAATGAGAGTGTCATTTGGTAGTTTCCTCTGAAAAATGTAGGTGTCCTCATCTGCACCCTCTAAAACTCCTATATTTGATTCTTATAATAGTAGTTTAATACCTTCCCCCATATTCAATTAAGAGCCTCTTCTTTTCTCTTTCTTCCCTGGCAAATCCATTCTTCACTTTCTCTAGTGGTAAATAATCACCACGGTATTTGATCTATCACAATTAATTAATTAATTATGAATAATAGTTGTCATAGGACTTTGAAACTTTTCTCTAAATTCCCCAATCTGCTCTTCCAACTTGATTTTCATCAAATTATTTGCAAAATATTAACATTTTAACAATCATAAGCGTTTTCTACTGTAAAATCATAGTAAACCTTTATTTTTTTCTCAGTGTTCATAATAATTGTACTCTTTTTAGTATTTACTTTCCTTTCAGGTTAAACCTTGCAACTGGATATTCTGTCCTTATTCCTCAGTTTTAATTATATTACACAGTATTAGGTTTTGTGTAGTCAACATAATTTTTGACTCCAAACCAAATTCAAAATCATCCATTAAAATAATGAAGAGAGTGGTCCCAGTTCATAATCTTGTTTTCACTTCAGCTGTCTTGACCTTTCGTTGTGTAGCTCTTAAGAATTTCACCAACCAGCAAAATAAATCATGATTAACTTCAAAGGTGTTAATTTATCATCGTACTATGACTCATGCTGTCAAATGCCTTTGAGAGCTTTAGTACCTCTCTACTACTTCGCCTCTTGTGACCATTTGATACATAACATCTTGCACAGTGTTCAGTAGTCAAGATTTCTCTCAAAGTTTAGTTGTGTATGAAACTCTCCATCAGATTGTTTACTATTGAGGTCAAAATAATCAGTTTGGAATTCAGTTCTTCATGAACCATTACTACTATGGTACATTTTCAGTCTGCTTATAGACAACCTGAGGCTTTTTGTCCTGTCCTTAGTCCATTGCTGGTAATGTTACCAAAACCAATCTTTTAAGGATAATCCTATACAGCTCCCTTATAATATTTTTGACATCTTTTTGTAATTTCTTACTTGGACATGCTTTTAATCTGCTATTTAGTTACTATCCCACTGTAACAATGTTTAACAATCTCACTCTTATTTACTTTTTTTTCATATCCTTGGTATTGTTTTCCTCATCTGTATCCATAATTGTTTTCATGTCTTCGCTGCCAACCATTTAGCTAACATCTACTTAGGATTCCTAGTTCCATTACTGCATATTTCGCTGTAGCCATATTATTAGTAAAAACAAGGAAGAATAAGGGAAATAACCCATTACTTAACACAGATGAAGACAGGAGGTCCATGATGAGAACACATTACAATATTTTGGCAAAAAACCTTAGTCATTTAGATGGTGAGACTTATTGCAAAGGGAAAGATGTGTGCAAATCTTTCCCTCTGCAATATGTCTCAACATTTACATGATTAAAGTTTTTTACACATCTTTCCTCTTGCCATATGTCTCACCTGCTTCATGACTAAGGTTTTTACTGAAGTATTATAATGTGTTTTCATTTTCATCCTGGCCCTACTGCCCTCATGTGTGGTAAGTAATGGATTATTTCCTATCTTTCTTGTTTTAATTGCCCTACATCAGTTTCATTGTCACCATTATCATTGTCATGAGTGCATCCTTTATGTGATCCCTACTGCTTCATGTTAAACTGTATTCTACCAGCCTCTTCTGCCTCCTCACCTGTAAGGTGTAGGTTCTGTGCTTTACTCTATTTTTTGTTTTCGACTAAATATTTATTTCATTGTTTTGGTTACCTTTTCAAACTTTTTGTCCCTCCTTTCCTCTGTACTGGTACCTTCCATTAAAGGGTCCTGTAGATGGTCAAATTATTTGTCAAATTTTACATGTTTGTCAAATTATTTGATAGTCTGTGGCATTGTGAAATGCGTTTATCAGACAGTCTATGCTTTTGATGGAAATTTTGGTTGATGGTATGTTTCATTTATTGCTTTGTGAGTTTCAGTGATAATTACACTCAGTGTACAAGTTGCAATGCAGGCATGAAATTTTGAATCTTCAAAATCAGTACCACTAGCTAGCTACCTCAAAGTTATTGATAATTCTTCGTGTGGCTGGTATAGATTTGCGTATAATGGTGTCAATTTTTTCAATGTGAGGACATAATAATGATAATAATTCTTCAAAAGTTTTGTGGTGTGTGTGCAGAAAAGTGGTTTCTCTGCATAATATTTCTTGTAATAAATTTTCCCTTAATTTCAACCACTCTCTAGACAAACGTCTACACTTTCTTTTTCTTAATACACAGTACTGGAATCAATGCCAAATATGCTTTATCTTTATTATTCATTGCAGCTTGTGTCACATCCTGATAAGAAGTAAACAGAAAGTACAGGCAAGTTTGACAAATATGTTTGATCTTTTATTCGATCATTTGCACTATTCTGTGATGAAAACATTAAGTTTGACCAACAAATTTGTCAAATAAATTTATTTTTCTACAGTCTCCTGAACACATTAAATCTTTTACCCAAAAATCTCTTCAATCTCAGATCCTGTGCCTTCTTATAATCATACCTATATCAACCTAGTTTCTAGGTAACTGATTTACTGAACCCACTTATATTGTGATTCATTATGCCATGTATTTATCATCAGGAATACATATGCGATTCTTACCCAATTGTGTTTTGTTCTACCACTTAACATAAATACTCTTTCTCATTAAGGTGTTTGAAAATCGCTGCTAACGTGTATTATTAGAAATTCGATCCCTTTCTTAGTTTACATCTGCTATATTATATCGTTATTCTACTCCCTCCTATGATTTCCATATATGTATTCAGTTTTTCTTGAGGTACTTCTGTTTATCCTCCAATTATGGTATTTAACCAGTACCGCTGTTTTTAATTCTTCCAGAAATCGATTCCTGTTGACTCATGTCTATCATCTGTGAAAACCAGTGAATTAATCTTTATGAATACCCATCCACTAATACATTTTCTGTGTTCGGAGTGCCCTACAAACTTCAAGGATGATGTCCTTGCCCAGCACTCCTTTCTCTAACCAAGATTGAACTCCTGTTCCAAATATCTTTATGTTTGTTCATTATGCTCCTACAGGTTATTAGCAGTAGTCTGAAAGCTTGCTTTGGTATATTCTCATCACTACCCTTCCCCTTCCTTACAGTAACCCAATCTTTTGCAGTTTTGTCAACTTCAATTTCTTGACAACCTTATCTAGAAACTCAGTGTGACCATCCTACCCCCTTCTAAAAGTGTATCTCCATGGCTTGTGGGTTTAAATCTGCCTAGTCATTGCAATATGCAATATGACTTGCATTAGTTCCTACATGGTTTTGCTGTGCCTGTTTTGCCATCTTCATCGTGTCTTCTTCTATACTATGTATGACCTGTGTCCCTGTCAATAGTGTTCCTTGACTACTTAATACCATTTTTTTTGGGCTCCCTAAGCTGTGTTTTTGCATACTCAATCATTTGATTAAATGTTGCTTGAATATCCTGGAAACTAGTGCCTTTATTGGGATCCAAGGCAAGCATAAATTTTGGTAACTTCATTGTTGCTGTGTAGGTAGGACTAGTAATTTCTGAACGTGTTCTTGAAAGTACAATTAGCATTTGTCCCATGTAAGTCAGGGACCATTGTCACTCTGTGAATGAGAATCTCAGTGAAATAGATGACTGAGCATTAGAGATTTCCTTACCTGGTGGCATCTGTGAAGACATCAGCCTTCTTGGAAACAGGCAGCAGCATTTTCAGTAGTTGCAGGTATGATAGATAATCTGAATGATTAGTTGATCTGTGCCTTTAAAAATTATGTCATTAACTTTGTTGATACTACTGCATGCTCTTCTAATATCAGGATGATGGCAGCTTCATGAGTAAAATGACAACGGGATAGATTTCTGGAAATGAATTAATATTGAAAATACATTTTTGTAATGATAGAAAATGCAAGAGTGTGCACTAAAGGAGAAGAAAATTTTGTTTTGGTAGGAACTGATGTATTCAAGTTGTTGAAAAAGGAAGAGGATGAAAAACAATAGGCAAATGTGAATGGACAAATGGGAGGAAAAAACAATCACTGCATAGATTGCAACTTAATAATGCCAAATACTTAACCAGATTTTACAAACAGAAAAGGATTATATGTGTCAGTTATATTTTATAATGGTTAAAATAGTTTTTATTAATGAGATCGTTTCTTGGACTCTGACTGCTAGTTGTCAATGAAATCTAAAAGTGAAACATAATGAATTAAAGAAATGCCAGAATCAGTGTATTGAGTCTATACATTTGAAACTACAGACAGTTGGAGTGTTTCACAAATAGCCTTTTACTTGTTAAACTGAAATGGTGAATAACTCAGTTCTTTTGAGATTCACAGTGTAGGAAGTGTTACTTTTTTATGATATTTGATGATTTACTAAGTTCGAAGGATATTCTGTGATAGTTAAGTTCTTCAAATTAAGTAAAAACAAAAGTTATGTCATATGAAAGCCTATGTTGCATATTTGAACAGAGGTTGTAATTGGTAAATCCCTTACCAGTAATGTTCATATAGTAATTAGGAAGATGATACTAAAATGTTTATAAAGTTTTTTTATTATCTGCAAAGCAGGATGCGAACTTAAAATACTGCCTTTTAGAACTCCGTAACTAGCCAGCTACAGAATATATATATATATATAAAATTAGCATTTATTTGTGACAACACCAAAAGTTATTGGCAAAAATACTTCAATAAAAAAGATATCATCTTGAAAAAGGAGAGTTTTGAAAGATCTTGTGGGGAAAAATGTGTAAATGAAGCAGATAGGATGGTGGAAATATACAACAGCAGTGAGAGGAGTGTCATAAAACCACAGTTGATTTAGTTATATGTGTAAAATTGGGAAAGGATAACATATCTAAATATTTTGATGTCTCATAAATAGCATAGAATAAACATCTCATTTATTTAAAAAAATTAAAAACTGTGGTATGAATTGAATCAGTGAATGGCACATCGATGTACTCATATATTTATGTTGAAGATTTTTATTTTAAGCATTTGTTAATTAAATGAACTTTAGCAAGAATTGTATTTAGAAAAAAATCATGTTGTTTTTCTTTTTTATCAAACAACACAAAACATGAAAGACAATTGTTAATTTTTAAAGTGAGGGATATAGCAATAAAACATGGAGGAATAAGTGAATGAATACATTGTTAAAACAAAGAATGTTTAAAAAATAAGAATTTTGGCCAAATAGATTTGTACAGCCTTTGCAAACTAAGTTGTAGTATAACAAATTTTAAAGATAAAATAGTTAATAACTAAATTACTAGATACTAAATAATAGAAAAAAGATGGATTTCAGAGACTAAAACTGTAAGATAAGGGTTTCTACCTTTGTTTATGTGTTGTTAAGATACTAACAAACAAAGGAAGCTGGGACCATAAGTTTAGTTTGTGCCTATAGAACAATGGCATAAGAAATGGCAAGAATTCTTTCAATTATCAAGTTTTTGTGTACTTGCAATTGAATTTCTCAAACCTGTTTATAACCAATATCTAACTCTTAATCCATAATATATTTCTTAGAAACAGATAATGTTAAATCCATCAAAATGGTTAAATTATAGAATGCCTAACCAGTAACACAAAACAAGCACATCAAGAGCCTCACTTGTGCTGAATGATTTATAAATATATCAAGAGGAGTTTTGAAATACAAATTGTTTTTAAAAAAATGACAGACAAAATATCTCCTGGTACCGTAACAACCTAATATATAAAAGAATAGGAAGTAATAAAAAGGGTGATAGGCCCTGAAATGTATTGTAAAAGTATCTTTATTCAGCCAGAGAATTTGACAACTACTTTGAAATGTTTGTTTCTCTTAATGTTTTTCATAATTACTAGTGTGTCTCTTGTTTGATTATAGAAAATAGAAATGTTGGAGTTTTTTTAATAACATTTCTTACAAAAACCTATCAAACTTTAACAGTGGTAAGTCATGGCTTTTTTTCTTCCAATTTAAAAACAAAGGAAGGCATACTTTAATCTAATCTTGTAAATATATCCAACAATATATTTGTAAAATATATTGAATACTGGATACAAAGAAAACAAAAATATAGCATCATTTATGGGACAGTGCTTTTCATTCTAGGTATCATTTAATCTGTAGAAATGACCTCACTGGTTCCACATTATTGTTGAAATAATTAATTACTATAATCAGTGTGGTATATGTTCCACAATGTTATTGTTCATTCTATTTCAAAAGAAAAGAAATTTTGTAGTTCATCATTGTTCTTCAATATATGAGAATAAACATTTTCTTTTCAGTTAGATTCACTGAAAGGAATGCAGGGGTAGGAAACCAAGAAGCAGATTGGAAATTCAGATACAGTTGACATCTTGTGGCATGATCCTGAGCAATTTTGTATAAAGAGAAAAATGAGATACATACAAGTGACTGAAGGTTGCGTAGAAACAAAGGAAATCAATGATCTGTAAAACAAAATATCACGAAAAAGAATTACAAAAAATGGGTATATCATTTTCCTGTTTCAACAGGTAATATAATGAAAGGAAAATATATAAAATTGTATTAATATTGACTAATTGATTATTTTTACAAAAATTATGTTTTATTTATTTATTTAATGGTTGTTCAGTTTTCACACCTTCATATATCCCAAGCACCACAGATTGTTTCACTCGCCAATTTTGAAGCCATGCAGTTTCTGATATTTTTTGCTTAAATGATTTAAGCTGAAGATTTATTTTTATGCTCATAATATGCCATTTAAATTCAGAAATCAGATGACATGACCTCACACAGATAATGGTAATTTGTCAAAAAGGAGCATACAGTGACTTTACATTTGGTTCCACAAACATGTCCATTAGCTCTTCTTATTGATTATTGAAATCCAGTTAGTATATTCTGGCACTGTGATAAATATAAGTTGAATTCTAACACAAAAAGGAGTCTTCACTGGAAATATCAGTTTCACTACCCAATATTATTCCATTGATAAAGAAACCATATCTATCAGGATTGCGGATACTAATATACACACATATATATATATATTATTGGGGAAATGTGGTTAGTAGTAGCCAAGCAAGAATAAGCAAAATCACCAGCTGAAAATATGTGACAAAGACTTTTATGGCACTTATAAAGTTTAAGTATCGAAACCAAACATCTGAAGGAATCATTAGAAAAGTTCAGGAAGACTTTTGTTCTAATGTAAATGGCATGAATGAAATTGGAAAGTTCATCTAGTGAGTGTAGGATTGTTGTAACCATGATATGTCCACTTTATATGACCTAGTTGGCATAAAATCTGAATAAGATTATTAATGAAGGTAAATGCTTGGCCATGAAATTGTGTTTTAATAATTAACCATATGGTGAAGATGTCAGCATTTCCTGATTTTCAAATTCAGCTGACTGATATTGTCACTTCAGATCCTTGGAGATGGTCTGTCAAAAAGGACTGTGCTAATATGCTTAGAGTTTAACTTAAAGATGACTAATGTTTTCAAAACATTGAGAATATCTTAGGGAAATCATTTGTTATATGCAAATGACATTCTCCCTGTCAACAGTTTAAGTAGCCTAGCTTAAATATGTACACTAAACAACTGTCTTTCACTCTTGGCACAAATTACCATAAAAAATAATCTTGACCATCATTGATTAAAAAATCATATTAAAACTAGTCATGTCATCAAGCTTAGGCTTATCATGTATAAATTAAGTCAGCTGATAAACAAGTAAAAGGAAGGTATGAAAAATGAAACTATGCTAGTTAAATTTATAACATCATCAAAGGACTCAAGCTACCTCCTGGTTATCAGTCCGGTATGATGCAGTGTGAACAGGCCTCCAGGTACTCTACTGTTTGGAGAGTCCATTAAAATATGGCCAGTGGTCTGTCTTTCCATGATCACAAAACACATCACACTTGAGTGCTGTTACTTACACACTCCATGACCTGTGTGGAACCTATTAAATTTGAAACAAATTTGTCTTTAATAATTGCACACTCGAACATATGTTGTCAGTTAAAAAAAAAAGCTGTGTGGGCTGCAAGTTTCCCACTCCTATGCCCTAAATAGATGCCAATGACACACCTCATATCTGTGCATTGACAGAAGGTGCCAACCATATCAGCTGCAGTCATGGAATTCCAAACCAACGTTCGATGATTGGAAATGCACCGTTAAAGAATTTGTATAACGTTTCCAAAGCAGATTTAAAGAGTTTATACCAATTTCTTGGACATCTACCAAATTGTTAGCTCAAGATTGAAAATACTATATAAGAGCAGAACAGCCACACTAAAAATATATAAAAAATGCCAGTGACCAAGTCATACTGCCTGATTTTGAGGTAATAATCTGAAACCTGCCACACATTTACTGTCAGTTTGATGATTAATATTTGAGCCAGAAATATTGCCCTGAACATCAAGCTAAGAACGGCACCCTTATTCACCACATACATCTTTCACCTTCATGGCCGTATAGTAACTGAAATGTTAACAAAAAACCATCCTGAAAAGAGTGTAGAAGAATTCTGTAGCATTCGGTAGTTAAGGGAGGTTTGGAAATGATTTATAAAGAAAATTGAATCAGTAATCATCAAAGGCATGGGGTGCAATGGGAAACCACAATGTTGAAGATGAGAAAGGCATTTGGAAGAAATGCAGTTATTTAAGTTGTATTATGATGGATACATAAAAAAATTAGGATCCTACTCTCCAAATGGGCACAACTCAGTAATCATCAGAATGAAAATAGGCGTACATTCTTTAAGTCTGAGTATAAAATGTTGGCATTTTGGATGAGATAGCTAGGTTAAATAATTTAAAGAGGAATATAAATAAGCCTCGTGTATATACTTTTGGCATTGGTGAGGTTAAATTTGAAGGCAAATATACTAACAATAGAGTGTGATTTATAATGATTAAGAAGATGGAAAAGATGTGAGTTATTAAGAACAGCACAGTGACAGAATCTTGTGGATAAGAATAATAACTAAGCTGTTCAATTAATGCAAGTAAATATGTCACCTTAACAAGGACAATAAAAGAATATTGATAATAGTTCAAAAATTGGAGACTGTCTTAATTTGAAATATAAGTAAAAATGTAATGATTTTGGCGATTTTAATTTTGTGGTAGGAAGAATTATTTATATAATTTTGCCCTAGAAAAAGAAATATGACTTAAGTTGTTATAATTTGATGAAGAGTATAAACTGGTATTAACAAACTATTTTAAAACTGTTGAACTGAAAGGAAAATTTATATGTGGCACTGGAGAATACCATAAACTGTATGTTATGTCTAAACAAGGTTTGAGACGCTAAAATCTATCTATTTTTGGTGAATAATGACTATGACCACAACCTCAAAGTTATGAAATACAGTTCAAAATGTAAGCACAGATAGGGATGGAAAACAAATTAAGCACACTGTATGTGCAAAAATTGAAGTAAGTGCATGTGATGCCCTGGAAGATGACCCCAGAATGAGAGCCGAAACGTCGGCTACGATGAACATGACGCGGCACCACCCGGACAGCCAAGAATCAACTGACTCTGGCCGCGGAAGCCTACGATTACATTTGACTGAACTCTACGGGGAGAAGATATTTTATCGGACATGGGAATTTTCTAAACTACGTGAGACACGGACCCGGAAACTTTGTCAACTAACGTTTTTACTTCACTGCAGAGATGAAGATGTGCTCCCAACTTTCCTCAAGATTCGTCACCACCTCAACACAAGAGCCGCTCATAGAATTCTGCGCAACACGGGTTTTGCGTTACTGAGATAATGGATACATCAGACTAGAAGTAAGCTGGCTCACATCGAAGGAAAAATATTCCATATCCACCTAGAACTCGCTAGTCTTCTTTCCTATGCCGACTGGACGACGCTCGACGCAGCCACAGCAAAATCCGCAGAGAATATCCTTCACAAAGCAAGGACAAGACATATACCCAAGTTCGGAAAACTGAAAAGTCTACAACACCCGGAAACAACAAAGATGGGGACGAAGAACACGGTTGTAAACCTAACTGGGGAAGAACTAGATGCAGCCACCAACGCTGTGCTGGCTAAAGGACTAAACTTTGCTCCGGTACCTTCGAAACTGCCAACGTTGGACATCGTCGCAGGGGTAGAGAGTGCCGTAGGGAAGTTAAACACGGAACAGGCAGACGAAATTCGACGCGAGACGGCGCGAATCCTCAGTCGAGGGAAACTCCCTCACAGAAATCTTCCGTGAGAAGAAAAACTAGCATTGAACAGACTACGCCAGCATGAGGACATTGTGGTACTTCCGGCAGATAAGGGAAACGCAACAGTATTGATGAAATCGGAAGACTACCACACTATGGTTGTGACCCTTTTAGAAGATGAGACATATGCCGTGCTAGATAGGAACCCTCTATGTAAACTGAGGTCTGAAGTGGCGTCTCTTGTCAATAACTCTTCAGAAATTGAACAAGAAATCAAGGCTAAACTGAAGAGAAACAACACCTCTACTCCTTGGTTCTATGGCTTGCCAAAAATACATAAGCCAGAAGTTCCTGTTTGGCCGATCGTCAGCGCAATTAACTCTCCGACTCATCCACTAGCCTGCTATGTCGCTGACAAACTAAAACCCTTGTCAGAAGGCATCACTTCGACTGTCGGAAATAGCTCACACTTCGTAGAAATCATACGATCACTCAAAATCGAATAAACTGACATTCTAGTGAGCTTTGATGTTGTGTCACTCTACACCAACATACCTGTGGAAGAAGCAGTGACAATAATATGCACCAAGCTATCGGCACTTAACATCTCAGAAGAATGGGCGGACCTAACCGAGTTTTGTCTTAAATCAACGTTCTTCCAGTACGACGGAAAATTTTACGCCCAAGTGGAAGGAGCGGCCATGTGCTCACTGCTTTCGCCGATAGCGGCAGACATCTTTATGGGGGAACTGGGGACCGAAATTTTTGAAAACGCGTCCCTCAAACCGTGTCTGTGGTTACGCTTTGTTGACGATAAATTTGTTGTGTGACCCCATGGACTGAAGTGCACTTGACAAATTCCTGGATTATATAAATAAAGCACATCCTAAAATTAAATTCACCATGGAAACGGAGGAATGAGGACAGCTGCCGCTTCCTAGACATGCTAGTAACCAAACGTGACAACGGGAAACTTGGACACTCAGTGTACCGGAAGCCGACACACACAAACAGATATCTACATGCCGCATCGCACCACCATCCAGCGACAAAAAGAGGCATCCTCAAGACCTTGTGTACCAGAGCGACGAAAGTGTGTGATGCAAATAGTTTGATGACAGAGTTGGAAGCGCTGCAACACACATTCAAGTCCAATGGCTACCACAATCATTGTATTAGACAGGCATTGCATGCAGCCACGACAGATAAAGACGCCATTTCAATATCTAATCAAGCCACTCCTCAGGAACGCCAAGTAGTTGTTTACCCTACATAAGTGGAGTTACTGACAGAATCGGGAAAGCTGTTTAAAAAAGTTAATATAAAACCTGTCTACAAAGTGCACAGCAAGGTCAGTAACCAGCTCGTCAACGTTAAGGACAGGCTGCCTCCACTACAGGTGGCCGGGGTCTATGAGATTCCGTGCACCTGTGGTCGGATGTACATAGGAGAGATGGGGCGCACTATAAGGGAGAGGCTGCGCGAGCACATCCGCGATTATAAATCTAATAACTCTGACAAATCCGCCATTGCACCGCATTCAGCCGAAACCAATCACGCCATAGACTTCGAAAATACCACCCTGATAGTGCGCGAGGATAAATGGTGACCAAGGAGGGTAAAGGAGGCGTTAGAAATTGCTAAACGCCCAAACAATATTAACGAAGACAACGGGCTGAAATTACACGACGCCTGGCGCTCGCTGGTGCGAACAGGACATGTCACGTGTCACCTCCCGCCAGACCGCGCCGCGCCCCCTCCAGGCCGACAATACACATGACGTCTCTTTTGATTGGCCGGGCAAATCGAACCATCCAGACAGGCGCTGGCCTCGCCTATATAACAAGACCACTCACTGATCGAGGACGCAGTTCTGCCCTGGCAGCAGACCCCAGAATGAAGGTCGAAACGTCGGCTACGGTGAACATAACGCGGCGCCACCCGGACAGCCAAGAATAAACAATGTGATTTAGAAGTTTATGAGTTTTAAATTGAGTAGGCTAGGAAGGGGATTCAACTGAAGAAGATTTTGATGGGCAGAAAGGAATAATAATTACAGCAGATAACAAAGTTTGGACACATAGCAAGAGTCAACCTGAAAACTTTGTAACTCAATAACTGTGAATAATAATTACAAACATGTGAAAAATGAAGGAAGATATTTTAGAAATGAAATAAGCCAATACAAAAGGCTGTAAGATGAGTGGTGTTAAAAAGAGAGATGGTGGTAAATTGAGAAAATGTGACAATTAGGAATTCCAAGAGAATTTCATAAAAATAAAAAAGGCAAAATATTTACATGAAAAATTGTTGACAGTATTTGAAGCTCAGAAGGAATGATTATTTGTTTTACATTTTGTAGTGAGCAGCTTTGAAAAAGAGAAATGGTGTTGTGATTACATAGAAAATCCAGTTTTAAGGAGAGAATTTTGTATGACTTTGAAACATTAAACTCATATAGTGAGTGTATATAGATGACAGTCCCTAAAAATTTCTAAATTCTCCAACAGAAAGTTATGCTAAATGAATGATCAGACTGTTTGTTATCAGATAATTTGTTTTTCTTAAAGTATCACCATTATATTCCAAAGAAAGTATAAGCAGACAGAAGTGAAAACTGTTGTACCATTTGTCTGATGTCCTATGCTTCAAAGTTAGTAACTAGTCCAACATACAGAGGAATAGAAAGAAGAATACTAAATGTAATAGATGCAGACAATTTTAGTTTAGCAAAAATTGGGAAGAATTGATGTCAAAAAAATTGAATACATTGAGCAGCTGGTAAATTGCTCAGTACATACATATAAATCTTAATGCAAAATTATCCCTTTTTTATTTTAAAATAAGTGAAGATATTTCATTGGATTGGTAGAAAATAAGACCTAATATTCCAGAGGGCTCTGTCCAAGGATGGCTTCTGTTTTCGTTATACATCAATAACCTTCCTGGAATCCTGTTCAACATTTTATCTGTGGATGATATTAACTTGACTAAAAAATAAAATTCATGTTCTAGGCTTAAATTGAAATGAAGTACTCATTAAAGCGGCAAGCTGGTTTAAGAAAAAACTCATTGAAATTAAATTTTGATAAAAAAAACTACATTACGCTTAAAACAAATAAATTGGACACAGCTTACATTTAAAGTAATTTTGGAAACAAAGAGAATGAGAAAATTATTTGGAAAGAAACTTAGCACATTACTAACGGAAAAGTTAAGCAGTGCCACCTTTGCAATAAGAACACTTCTTGCAACTGAAAATTGGTAACTGATAAAACAGGAATACTCTGCTTATTTTGATTCAGTCACAATTTTTGACATTACTATCTTCACAAACTACAAAAGTTTTCACAGCACAGAAAAGTGATGTTAGGGTGCTCTGTAGGATTCAACTGAGAACTTCTCAGCAAACAATGCTTTAAAAAGCTCGTTATTTTTAATGACTTTCTCAGCATCTATATTTTTAATGTACTTTGTTGAAGAACATTTAAACTTGTTTACATAGAGTTTTCTGGTACAAAATTTTACCACAAAAAATGAAAATACTCGTAGATGTGGTTGAAAATAAGGAAATCTATTCAGTGACACCAACAGAAATCTTTTGAAAAATTTTGTTGGATGTAAGAAATGCAGCAAACTTGACAATAAAAACAGTAGATCAAATCCTAAAAAGGATTAGATTTAGAAGAAGAATTAGGAGAATTTTGTTGTTTTAAAATTATTACTAATGACTGAAGAGAGTGTGTTACATTAGTAGTAGCAAAAAAAAAAAAAAAAAAAAAAAAAAAAAAATCTCTTTCAAACGGAGAAACCCTATAGTAATGAACATTTGGTATAGGACATGTTTGAAAGGAGTTAAGAAGAATTTTAAATGCAGTTCTATAGAAGTATGTTGATATTTTCATTCATTTCTAATTATGGAATGAACATCTTGGAATTGTTTAATCAGCCATTTTCAGACATGACCTAATGAGACCTCTTAGAGTTCTGAGCACTGATCATCAGGACCTTTATGAATGTGAAGCTTAGTCACCACCCTTGCTTTAGTTACGGCTTGGTGACCATCCCCTTATCTGGAAGTAACCTGTTCTATGGTGGAAGTTTAAGTCTGCATCTGTCTATGAAATGTGTAACTTGTGTCCTTTATGCTAGGTTTATTTTGTTAGTGAAATTTGCAATTTATGAGTTGGAAATTGGGGACTGCACCAGCATTCACCAAGGTAATTGTGAGAAACCACCTAAAAATAGCAGTCTGGATGGCCAGTATGTAGGGTTCAGGATTTGAACCTGGGCCCATTGCACCTCCCCAATCAAAAAGTATAATGAGCACTTTTTGAGACAGGATTGGTTGATTTGAAAACTGTCAAAGAACTGTATTGAGTTAAAAATATCAGAATATGTGAAGCAATTACTTGGCAGTGTTGTAATTGATGTGCTGAGGTGAATGTATTAGCACATAATAGAAGTATTGTGTCAAATGATCCAAAATATTGAAGCAGAAAATTTCAAAGCCAATCGTACACTAAGAAGTAACAGTGAAGAATTTTCACCTATGCTGGAAGCATTTGTGAAACTGAAAAATTTCAGCACTGATAACTCTTCCAAGTTTACCAAACAGGAAACGTTTATTGTAAATGGAATCACCCAAAGGAAAAAGCTGAGATTATCTTTTTAGGTGGTCTAATGAAAAGGGTGAATTTACATTTCTTGGCCAGCAGCTAAAAACTGCCCTATAGCCAGATGCCACAATTGTTTTTTAAGAGCAGGGGATAAAGGGAAGGATAATTATCATTTTAGCTGCTTCAAAGATTGAGCTGCTGGTTCTAAAAACGCAAACAAGGATGGATGCGTATTATCTTTCTTTAAGTAAAATTCTGATCATAACTATGGAACTGTTGTGTTTGTAAAAGAATGGATTGTATATTTTGATTAATTGTAGAAGAGGATAATACTTAACACTTAAATAAACTAACACAAGCAGGCATGAGTTCCAGATGTGCGGTTACGTGGAATTTTGACACTTTCATGCAATAATGAATGGACTAAACGAATTCGTCAAATGACTGTTGAAATAAATAGGCCTTCAGAATTATTTAATTTGGTTGTGTTGACCTGAAACATAAAACAGAAAATTTCAAAATTTAGCTGAATCTAAGTTGCACAGAAATTGTATTCGTGAAGGATTCATTTTTATTTTGAGATTATTGATTCATTTGTTGGAGTTCATGGGGATCATTTGATGGAATCTGACAAAAAATCAAAATCATTGGCCCTTTCTCTAGTAAGAGCACTATGTCTGGAAACAGTAGTATTTTCAGTATTTATCTGGATTCTTCATCTATTTGCACATTGCCATCTGTGATCACAAATTGTATATTTTCAAGGTAGAGATATGGGATCATCGCAGCATTTGACAAGTTGATTATGGAAGTTAGAATGTCACATTTGCTGCTTGTTGGATTTAGATTTTCAAAGACCTTAGCTCTCTCATGGTATAATATAGTGTTATGATCAATTATTATCTTTTTATGAACTTCCTTGTTAACACAGAAAATTCTTATCAAAGCACAAAGGAAGGTTTACACTAGCTGTTTTTATTTACAACTTTTAAATGTTTTTGGAACACTAAATAAAGCTGGATGAGAGATTTTCAGTTTTACTGCAAAGATTTGACATCTCTATCAACTTAAGAATATCACTGATCTCTGTTTTTGCTGTTTTGAGTTACCGTTAAGATTGTTAGTTGCGTTTTGCCTAATATCTATCTGTAGTGCAGTACTAACTAAATCTAGGTACCAATATAGGTAGTGCATGTGACAGTTTGTTTTGAGTAACTGTTTAGATTGTTAGTCACCTTTTGTATGATATTTATCTGTAATGTAATAGTAATTTATTCTTTAATAAAAAATTGTGTGTAGAAGGTTGGTATGACAGATAGTTTCTAGAACTGTGGAGATAATTAGACACCTTTTGCATAACATATACCTGTTGGGCAGTTGTTTGCTTTTGTTTAATTTGTGAATATTCTTTGTATCTACGGAGATATACTTCTAGTTAAGTAGCTGTTGATTCCACTAGTCGCCTTTTGTACTATATTTATCGTCTAATAATTAACTATTTTTTTTAAAAATCTTTGTGTATTTATGTGTGTG
This sequence comes from Vandiemenella viatica, assembly GCA_031002005.1. NCBI lineage: Eukaryota > Metazoa > Arthropoda > Insecta > Orthoptera > Morabidae > Vandiemenella > Vandiemenella viatica. The sequence continues at coordinate 133,255,844 of JARYHS010008074.1, forward strand.
GGTAGAGCAAGTGGCAGTTGCTTTATATTAACTGGTTATTTATCAGCATTAAATAGCTTATGTTTCCATTAACTGATCCCATTAACTGTAGGCTATGAGATTTTTTTTTGGTTGTGTGAAGTATTTGACTTTGTTAATTCTGTCTTTCATACTCGTGATTATAGGTTTTCCTTTATCTTCTGTTGTTGCCCCTTTCCCTCGAATCACTTTTGCCATTTGTGAATAGCTATGGTACCATTGGACTATGGAATACTTGGTTTCTCTATTTTAGTTGTTTCTCTATTTGAGTTTTTGTTTACAAAACTATAGTATGTGCAGGGGCTGTGATTGCTGAGTGCATATAAGGCAGCCGATCTAGGCACTAACCTTGTAGCAAATGTGATAGGAGACACCCTAAAGCAGCTCGACCTCTTATATACAATATACCATACTCCTAGGGCTAAGGAATGAATGTTGTGCGACATTTGCCTGCTGTTGTCTGGCATGTGGTTTATGGTACTCGAATCCCGATGCAGGAACAGTCGCATATGCTTAGATGCCAGGGAGGTGAGACTGTACAACAGTTCAATTGGTTTGACAATTTGTTGAAGATTGACTGAGTTCCGTTATAGCCATCCTTAAGTGGGCAATTTCCCAGTATGCTAAGCCCAAGAAGAAATCATACCATTTAATTAAATGATGGTTTCTTTGATGGGAGATATCCAACATCTGTTTCATATTTATCCTGTGGGCCAGATCAGAAATGTGGAATCTAGGTTGCCATTTAACGGATGCGATGCTGCCAGCTGCAGATCGTGGTGCTTATCGCGTCACTGATACTTGCCGCCTTGTGTCATAGATTATTCTCTCTTTCTTCCGGCTACTTACCAAAAATATGAACTGTGAGAACAGTTGCCGCAAGATATCTGCAGAACTGACTATCTACATCATCGACAGAGCTGATTGGACACCTCTATTTCAAAGCTGTGTGAGTGGGCTAAATCAAAGACTCTGCTGATTCTGTTGTGATAGTGGCTTCCATTGGTACTTTAGACCCTATTTTGCTGACTAGACTTGATTAGTTCACTTCTAACATATTTCTGCTTGTACACTGAAACTCTCAGTATGAATTTATGTATATATATATTTTTTTAACTGCTTAACGTTTCTTAACAGCGAGGTCTTTAGAGGCGGGAAAGGATGGGGGGGGGGGGGGGGGGGCAAGGAATGGGAAGGAATTCGGCAATGGTCTTTTGAAGGAAGCATCCAGGCATTTGCCTGGAGTGATTTGTGAAACCATGGAAAACACAAATCTGAATGCCTGGACGGGGATTCGAACCGTCGTCCTCCTGAATGCGAGGACAGAACGCTAACCGTTACACCACCACGCTCGGTCTCTCAGTATGAAGCTCAGATCCGACACATTTAAACCTTCTTTAAATTACCACTTCTTCTCCCCTCGATGTGAAGGAGGCGCAAAGCCATAAAAAAAAGACACTAGTGGAAATTCTTCTACCGTTTCATAAATGAATTAATACTTATTCTCCCCTACGGGTAATACGATGTTAATGTTATAACGACATTTTGAAGACTTGCTTATTGTATACCGACACTATCCATGGGCGTATCCAGCGAGGGTTATGGTGGTGGTGGTGGGGGGGGACTGCTGCCCCCCCTCCCCAAGAAGATAAATCAAGTTGTCTTCAGTACGCTTTGACGAGTGAAGAACTCGCTCAGTAGCCCTATCGGAGAGGAAAGATTGACTGGATTATGCCTAATGAGTGTGCATAGAAATTTTGTGAAATAATACTGTGAGAGATTGACAGACAGTGTTAATGAAAAATTCCCTGAGAATCCGAGATGATTAATTTTTACATAAAAACTATAATTGAGTTACGATCTTAACTACATATTAGGTCCTTAGATTAAGAGGTTGGATTATTATCTTAATCAATAATAAAAACAGTTTCTTCAGTAGTTTTGGTTTTCATTTTGTAAGAAATCATCATGTTTCAGTCCCCCACCCCACTTCCTAAATACCAATACGAGTTGCCCTCCCCCCCCCCCCAGTTCAAATCTAGTTCCCCCCTTATTTCTGATCCCGAATACACCCTTGACGCTATGGGTAATTGGCTAGTTAACATCGTATGTCTTGGATAATCATATTTGTTTTGTTCTGCACTCCGTAAGTTTTGCAGGCAGTTTGGAGCAATCTGTGAGGCTGATGCGGCTTCTTATATCAAACGGCATTCATGTAGTAAATGTAAAAAATTTACTGCTCCATGTGACAGTGTGTGGCAATGGTAGAAGTCATTTAAAATTATTATGCACCGATCGCACGCGAACCGCCAACCTATGCGTAGCAATGTCGCGGCACGGAGTAAGTTTTTCAGATGGTGCGAGATCTCATTGTGGTGCCTCAAATGTGCAATCGCTTACCGCAATCGTGTCCATATAGACAGACTGAAGATAACATTCATTTTTTACATCCTACTAAAGTTATAAATGTAAAAGTTTGTTTTCTTTGATATTTATTACTGTTTCACGTCGAAACAGCTGGATGGCTTAGGACAGGGTGGCCAACTCAAATGATCAAATGAGAATAGAATGATTATCATTGGCGGGGATTTAAATTTACCAGGTGTAAACTGGGAAGGGAATAAGATAAATAACACAAGGGAACAAAGATTTGCAAATATCTTAATAAGGGAAGGGGGATTTACACAAGTGGTTGAGCAAAACACTAGGGGACAAAATATTTTGGATATATTTCTAATTAAGCCCGATGAAAATCTTTTGAGGTATCAAGTAACTGAAGGAATAAGTGATCATGAAGCAGTTCTGATGGATATTAGAGGATTCAGTAAACCAGCAGCCAAAATTGAAGGCGGAAATAGGTACAATAATAAAAAGGCACAGGTTTCAAATTTGAGGAGATATTTCAGAGAACAATTCAGCAAATTGAAGGAAGGCTCAGGTAGAGTCAAGGTGGGAAGAGTTCAAGGAGATAATAAGAAAGGGGGAAGAAAAATTAATTCCAAAGCAGAAAATAAAGAGAAATAGAGAACCTATGTACTATAATAGGGAAGTGGGGAGGTTAAAGAGGTTGGTAAGAAAAGAACATAACAGAGTTAAGAGACAGCAGGATAGTAGTGAATATTTAAAACAACTAAACAAGGACTTAATAACAGCAAAGAAAATGGCTAAAGATGGGTTTATGAAGAGTATTGTCAGTGCAGGAGGACCATTGACTGATGCATCTAGAAATTTCTATGGCTATATCAGGAAACTGAGGGGAAGGGAGGGTGTAGAGACACTTATAGATAAGGATGGAGAAGAAGTTACTGACGATTTGAAAAAGGAAGAGATTTTAAGTAACTGGTTCAGTGAAAGCATTAGGGACAATGAATCAGAAACAGGAGGGTCTAATTCGGAGAACGTGCTTAACAACACAATTAGAAATGACGATAGTAAAAAATTTGATATCCATCCTGAGGAAATCATGAAGGAAATAAGAAAGCTGAAAAATAAATAAAGGGGCTGGTGAAGATACTATTACTACAGATATCTTAAAGATAGCCGGATGTGACATTGTACCTTATCTTGAAATATTATTTAAATTGAGTCTAGACACTTGCTGCTTACCACAGGACTGGAAAAGTGCAATAGTAGTACCGGTACATAAGGGAGGGGTGAGAAATAGAGTTGAGAATTACAGGCCAATCAGTTTGACATCAGTGGTAGGTAAATTAATGGAAAGATTGATATGCAACCACATCAGAAATATATGTGAGGAACGTAAGTGGTTTTGAAGCAGGCAACATGGTTTCAGGCAAGGATATTCATGTGAATCTCAGTTGTTGGGATATATGCAAGATATTTCAGATGAAATGGACAAGGGAGGTCAAATTGATAGTGTAGCACTAGATCTGTCTAAAGCGTTTGACAGAGTAAGCCATAAAATGGTAGTAAATACGTAATAACCATTGGAATGGATAAGAAAGTGATTTGCTGGGTAGAAGAATTTTTAAAAGGTAGAAAACAGAAAGTTAGGGTAGGAAATGTAGTATCAAAAGAAGTTGAAGTAAAAATGGGTGTGCCACAGGGTAGCGTGTTGGCACCATTGCTATTCATTATTCTAATGAATAATTGTGTTGATTGTTTACTATCTGAAATTAGATTGTTTGCAGATGACATAATGCTGTATAAAAGAATCAAAATGATAGAGCATTGTAAACAGTTGCAGGGTGATCTGGACAGGATATCTAATTGGGTTGGTAAACATGGAATGAAGATAAATGCAAAGAAGAGTCAGCTTATTAGATACACAAATAAAAAACAAAAGGTTAATTATGAATATAAGGTGGGGAAAGAAATGCTTGCTAAAGACTTGAAATGTAAATATCTTGGAATTACTTTTGATAACAAACTTAACTGGGCAGGACACATAGGACAGGTGGTAGGAAAAGGTTTCAAAGTTCTGCACTTGTTGGAGAGAGTGATGAGGGGATGTACGAGAGAAGTCAAGGAATTGGGTTACAAAACTTTGGTGAGACCATTGCTCGAATATGGTAGTGTAGTAGGGGACCCTCATTTTATGTGTCAAATACAGGAGTTGGAGAGGGTGCAAAAAAGGGCTGCTAGATTTGTTTCTCGAAATTATCGTAGAATGCAGTCAGTGACGGATATGATGAAGGAGCTGGAATGGGATTCATTGCAAGACAGGAGGAGGATGAGGAGGGTCATGGAGTGTACAGGGCATATACTGGTGATGAGGCATGGAAAGATATTGAAATAGGTATGAAAAGTAGTGCATGGAAGGGAAAAGATGACCATGACCACAAGCTGGCACTCGATTTCAGGCACAAGGGTGTGGGAAGATTCTCTTTTTTAGGTAAGGGTGTCAGGGATTTGAATGAATTACCAAGAGAAATGATGAATAATTTACCGAAAACTTTGAAAGAATTTAAAGATAAAATTTGTAGAGGGCAAATGTAGGTAGGTGCAGGATAGGGGGAGGATGGGTGTGTAGGGAAATTGCCACCGGAGCCTGTGCTCCATTGCAATTAAATTAAATTAAACTTCGCGGGCCGCGTATAAAATTATATATCCCCATATTAGATTCGGACCCACTATAGACATTCTTTGGAGTGAAGAATTTAAACATAATGTGTTATTATTATTGTGTTTACTATTATACTTACATGTAAATATAGATAATATAATAATAATGACACTAAACACACATTTTAAAGAAATATATAAACTAAAAAGCTATAAATATAAATGAAATAGATTCTATAATATGGATGCACAAATAAGGTATTTTTTAATAAACTGGTTTTTAATATTTTGGCTATTATAAATTAAATATATTTTGTAAAAGTGTGATGAATCTTGCGGGCCGGAAAAAATATTCAATGCCACTCCTGGCTTAGGATAAAGTAGCTTTGTGGGATTCGAATACGAATATGTATATGAATGCGTTATGAAATCCAATGGAGTAAATCCGAGGTCAGAAAAGAGTCTTTATTTATTAATAACAACTCAAATTTCAGAAAGATTAGTGTATATAATAACAATGGTATGAATGAGAAGCAACAATGAAAATGAACACTATATGTTTGAAAAGGTTAATTTACGCTACTATAACGTATGCTATGCTCACATCACGTATACGTCAAATTTACATAGTTTTAAGAAAAATGTTTAAAACAAACAAATGAGGAAATAAAATCATAACTAAAAGGCCTAGATTGCCAACTTCCTCGTTTTTGCCCTTTGGAAATATCATTTTCTATAGATAAAATTGCAAGATCTGAAAGTCCTTCTAAAGACCGAGTTTACCGTAAATAAATTTAAATGAATTTTAATTTACTGAAACTTTGATCTCCTTTAGCGACATTTACAGGTGTCGTTAACAAAAGTCGAAGTGCTGTCCACACATTCGGAAATATATCCTGCCAACCATTTTGTTTCTTAAGTTGAACTTTTATTGGTTCTGCCGATTCAAGCCCCACCAACAACAGTTTCAGTAAGAAAGTTCCTCAGCCAAGTCACAATTATGTTCACATTACAGGTAGCAGGGATAAGGCAGCTTCTGAAGTAATTCTCAAATTGTTCTCAAATAATCATCTCGAGCAGCTAGTTAATGAACCTACGCGGTGTCATAACGGTAGAGAAAATATTTTAGATCTGCTGGTTACCAATAGGCCAGAATTATTCACCGAAATTTCAACGACCACAGGAATAAGCGATCACAAAGCGGTTATTGCAACTATCAGACCAAGCGAAAAAGGAGAGAACGGCGGATTGTATACAAATTCAGTAAGGCCTCTAAGGAGTCTTTTGGAACCTACCTGAGGAATAATTACCATAACTTCAAGTCAACAAAGGACACCGTTGAAGAGATGTGGCATCGATTTATACGAATAGTCAGGGAAGGTATGGATATACATATACCGAAGCGGATAATAAATGGGGAGGATGATCCACCGTGGTACACATGCGAAGTCAAAAGATTACTCAAAAAACAAAGGAGGATACACGCACGCTCAAGAAGGAAGGGGTGTCGCAGCGATTTAGAAACCTTAGCTGAGTTAAGAGGACGTATTAAGAATGTAATGCGTGAGGCCTTCAACGATTTTCATTCCAACTCTCTCTCTAGGAGTCTCACAGAAAACCCAAAGAAATTCTGGTTGTATGTACGAAAAGTCAATTGTACCAATAGCAATATTCCAGCACTAATTCGTGAAAGTTCAGAGGTTAATGAAAGCCGCGATAAAGCTAACGTACTAAATACTGTATTCAAAATTCATTTACAAATGAACATAAGGATAGTGTTCCCGTTTTCCCACGCCGTGGCGGGTCGGTGATGGAATCATTACAAATAGATACTGCAGGTATCGTTAAACAATTAGAGCTCCTGAAGTGGGGGAAAGCACCGGGCCCGGGTGGAATTCCAGTAAGAGTATTTTCAGAGTATGCGGCGGAAATCGGGCCATTTCTGTCTGATATATTCAGTAAATCATTAGAAGAGCGAAAAGTACCTTCAGACTGGAAAATCGCGCAAGTAACTCCGATTTTCAAGAAAGGTGATCGAAGTGATCCTGGAAACTATCGTCCAATATCTATAACATCTGTTTGTAGTAGAGTTATGGAGCATATTATATGCTCGAACATTATGAAATTTCTAGAGGATAATAATTTGCTTACAGCAAATCAACACGGATTTCGGAAGAAAAGATCATGTGAAACATAGCTTGCCCTATTTACACACGACGTAATGAAAGTTATTGATGCAGGTTCACAAGTAGATGCAATTTTTTTAGATTTTCAGAAAGCCTTTGACACTGTGCCGTACAACCGACTTTTAGCGAAGCTACGAGCGTACGGTATATCGGATCAGCTTTGTGAATGGATAAAGGATTTTCTAACTGGTCGGTCGCAGTATGTCGTCGTTGAAGGAGAAAGTTCTTCTAGTCTAGATGTTACATCGGGGGTACCTCAAGGAAGTGTAATAGGACCACTTCTTTTCTTAATTTTTATAAACGATCTCGGAGACAAAGTGAAAAGCCTTTTTAGATTGTTTGCTGATGATACGGTTATTTATAGGGAAGTAAGAAATTGGCCGATTGCTTAGAAATTCAGCGTGATCTGGATATTATTTTGGCATGGTGCGCTGAGTGGCAACTTACGCTAAATTGTAAAAAGTGCAAGACAATGAGCATAACTAACAAAAAGAATCCAATTGTTCAGAAATACGAGTTAAACAATTCAGTTATTGATATGGTCGATTCTATGAAATATTTGGGAGTAATAGTACAAAGGAACATGAAATGGGACTTACACATTATTTCGTTGGTAGGTAGAGCTAATTCTAGGCTGCGATTCAGGGGCGGATCCAGGATTTTGTTTTGGGGGGGGGGGGGGGGCTTGAGCGGACTTTGGTTTGGGGGGGGGGGCTTGGCTTGAGTGAATTTTGGTTAAGAGGGCTTGCCTTCAGTGGAATTTGGCTTTGGGGGGGGGCGCTTGAGTCGGGAAAAAGGTAGTTCTTATAGCCTCCTCGGGCCTCAAATCCGTGGACCAAGATACTTTTGGGGATACTGGATCCGCCCCTGCTGCGATTCATAGGTCGAATATTGAAAAATTGTAATGAACAAACAAAGGAGATAGCGTACAAATCTCTTGTGCGTCCACATTTGGACTATTGTTGTGCCATTTGGGATCCGTTTCGTAAGGGGTTGATCGAAAGTATAGAGAAAGTACAGAGAAGAGCCGCTCGATTCGGGACAGCTTGCTACAGTCCTTATGAAAGCGTCACAGAACTAATTAGTAGACTAGGCTGGGAGTCTCTGGTAGATAGACGACGCACGTTTCGTTTAAACTTATTGGTAAACATGCGTACTCCCACTTTCACTTTTGAGTGTAGTGAAATACTTCTTCCACCAACCTATTTGAGCCGGAATGACAGGAAAGATAAGATTAGAGAAATAAGGTGCCGCAATGATTCTTATATGAATTCTTTTTTCCCTCGTACCATTAGGGATTGGAATGCAAAACAAAGAGATTAGCTTTGGTGCTGAGCACCCTCTGCCACCCCCAATTATGTGAATTGCAGAGTATATATGTAGATGTAGACAACCCGATATGTCACATTTTTCTCCATTAGTTAAACTAATTTCTAAATCTGCACAATTATTACAATTAAGGAATTGTTTTGATAATGTGTAAGAACAACACTGTATCGTTAAATTTAGATAGTTGTGAAAATTGAGTGACCAACGCCTTTATAATTGCCTATATAATGCTAAAACACGTTCACTGTAAACAATTCTTCGGGGTCTGTTGTTATCTCATCTATGGCTTCGTACTCAAAAAATCTCTTCTTTCTTTGGTATCTAGCTGCCTTAATAAAAGGGTATGTCCCAGTCTTAGAAGCAATTTCTCTAGCTGTTATAAGAATAGGCGAATAACACCGGTACTCTCTCTCAAGTTCCGAGATCTTTCACAGCAATTGCGAAGCGTTTCATGAATCCTTTCATCCTGGATAGCCATGCTTACAATAATACTTGAATCAATGTATTATACCAATTCACCATTGTAATTATAAATTCAAATTGCTCCATGATCTGGCTCAAGGACAAGGCCTCTGTTGCTGCAAGTGAATAATTCGTTTCCAGAAGGGCGTTACGAATTGAATAATAGTGATAAACTGATAACGATCTGCATTTAGGCTAGAAACTCTATTCTCCGAATGATTTTTTTTTTTTTTTCAGAGCCTTCTGAGTTCTTGCATACCACTTCCCATCGCTTTGTTGATGAGAGAATGGAACAAATATTCTTTAAAGAAATCCGGACAAAGAAACCGATATAACTGATGTATTGGCAGTACCTGCTATTACCAAATTTAATGACAGCTAAATGTATTAAAAAACGCTTGAGATAATATTGGTTCAGAATTCTCCTTTGGACACCTTTGTTTCCTCGTATCATATTGGATAGATCGTCATATCTTTGGCCTCGAAAATCGTTCATATCCAGATCGAATTTTTGCAAAGTATCATTAATATACAGGCCAGTGAATAAAGCTCTCAGGTCCCGAATAGTCACTTACCGGCTTGTAAGCAACGAAACACTCACGCATTTTGACTTTCTTCTTCATTAGTGTCAACAAAAGCAATGTTAACGATAATTGTTCTATGCGACTGACAACAGGAGTTCAATTCAGTATGATGGAATAGTATTTAGATGACTTAACCATGGTCAAAATTTTATTAAGAATTGCAACCGTTTTAAATACATTTTCCAAAATAATAAACATTAGTCTCCTTATTAGCAATTCGGCGGAAATGCTCCATCATCATAGTGCCATATTTTCCTAGCAGTTGCAATATATCCAGTTACTTACCATAATTAGAAGTATTTAGTTTTTCAGATCCAAAGCTTTACCTGAACAAGAATTATTGCATGTTAACAAGAATGTTTTGGATATCATTCATTCGAGGATAGCAACATCCTGTGATTTTTCGTCTTTAATCTGTATTTACAAATGCTTGTCTATTATATTGAAGTTCTTCAGTCTAATCAACGCTTCTATCCAACTCAGCACGGTGTGTTGGCGATTTGAGGAAGTTTGGTGAGTTTTGAGATGCTCTCATAAGTAGCTTCAGTCATCAAATCCTTCTTTTCCCAAATAAGAGTGAGACCTGTTGAATAAACAAGAGTAAAAACAATATATCAGCAGATTTAGAGTAAACAAGCTATCTTCTTTATAAGTTTATGCATTTGATATTACTCTTTGAAAATGCGTTTTTGATAAATGACGTCCACAATTTTTTTCTTGGATTTTTTTCGTTGCTCGAATAATTATTTCATTTCTGATGGAAGGGTCAATCAGCAACCATTTTGAAATATCATCATAATTTGCGACGGTGGTGGTATGTCTGGTATAACCCATTTTGAAGTGCAGTCGACGTTGCGGCCATAGCAAAATCTTCTAATACATGCTGCTCTTAATCATTATGAGCCTCGTCTGAAGAACTTCTAACTTCCGTAACTTGTTGAACTAATTCTGATAACGACGATTCACATGACATCTCTAAGAAATTTTGCAAGCAACTTTGAAGCCTCCTCAGTTTCACCTTGGTTTATTTTATTTTTTTATTTTTTTTAAGAAGAAAAAGGTAGCGATATGTCTATAGAGGACACATTACATTTTGTAAATATTTACACTACCAACGTTAATTGCAATCATCTATGGTATAACATTCTAGAAGTAGATAAGTAGGTTGAATCTCGCCTCATGCACACACACCCAAATGCAAATGACTGCCGGATCTAGAGGGTGGCAAACTGGAGCCCTTATCCCGGGCAGCAAAATCATGTTTAAAGGGACGGTAAGTGACAAATTCGTGAGTGGTGATCTTCTTTCTTAGCTCTACTGCCCCGAGCGGCAACCTTCAGGTGGCGGAAAAATCAAAGAATAGCTTTAAACTGCTGCGGGCGGCAAATTCATAAATTTATATTTGAAGAGGTGGCAGTCGCTGCTCGGAAAATTCGAAGATCCGCCATAGGAGAATGAACTGTAAGATAACAGCCGAAAAGGCAGGTGCGGGAGGCGGCGTAACACTGGAGAGTTCTAATTACGGAACGATTTGTGGTTTTCTCGAATGGAGTAACTCGAGCTGACTCGTACTGTATATTAAACGGAAGCTCTTACGTTAATGTACTTAAAAAATATATGAACAGCAAACTGGATTATTATAGATTTTTTTTTTTTTTTTTTGTGCGCAGACGATCTCTTGCTGCATTTTCGGCATCCCCCGTATGACGGCGCCCGGTGCTGTTGCACCGCTCGCACCGCCCGGGCCGCCCCTGGGAGTGTGCACGTGAGAAGACGTGGACCGTAACCCCAAGACGCCCATGAAGCGAAAAGCGCTTGTGTTTTTGAAGTTATCGGCACTCAGCTAAACGTGGCCCTTTTTCCTCCGCTTGATAGCGTTCTTAAATTTTGCTGGTAGTTTCGCCTTCTCCTGAGATCAGTTACAAGAGTGGTGGACTGCGTCACCGTGTAATCGAATCGGTTGCTCTACACATCACCGATTAGCTGGGTTGGCATGCATTTTATTTCTGAATATGTGTGTGCAATATAAAAGAATTTTATTTGAATGATTGAATTACGAGTTCTTACTCGCCAGTGTGACTCAGTGGGAAGTACAAAGTAGGGATGTAACGGATATTCGCATCCGGAAGTGCGAAACTTTCGCATGAAATCCTACATCCGCTTTCGCATCCGCAATTTTTAATGCAGATATATTGCGTATGTTTTGTTTACATTGCAATATATATTATTCTTTTCTCTTTATTCGAGATTCTGCTCATCGTAGCTTAGCTAATAAAAAAAAGTGATTGTTTTCTGACAATCTTGCAATAAAAGAAACAATGAACTAAACGGTGTTATTACCTAAGTGATGAATTTACTAGTTTAAACTCCCAAGTAACCTAAAGGTCGGGCTAAAATAGACAGCTCCGAACCCACACAGTCACCGACGGACACTTTTCTTATTGTTGTCGCTCACTTGACTGAAGTGAGTTCAAACGACACCGTACCGTGTGTCGGCAGTTATTGGTTGGATCTAATTTTTGACGGTGCGGATCGGTGTCGGGCTGTTCGATATGGAGAATCGTATACAAAGAGTTCAGAAATTCCTTTACGACTAAATGTTGTTTTAGCGTTACTGATTACTTTAGAAAATCTTCCATTTAGTCAGCCTTACTTTAGGTTCATCAGATGTTCGCAAAATGTAGGTAGAGTCCTTGCATTTTCACATTCAAATTGCCAGATGTGAAGGTCGATTTTAAGGCCTGTAAAAATTACATCCGAGACCCGGATTTTAAACTGGGGACCTTCCATACCCGAATCACACGCCGCAAGCATCTGAATATAGAAGTACTGAAAAATGTGTATTTAATCATATAAAAGTACATTTGTGTTTTGGGATAACAAAAGTAATGCTACAGAAAAAAAGTATGTTGATTTTATTATGGTTGAATATTTATTTGTCATTACATCCAGATTTGTCTCGTGACTCAGATGGATACGGCGTACGATTTGGGTACTCAAAGCCCTTTGTTCAAATCCTTGTCTCAGCTGCAATTTTCATGGGTCTTAAAATTGAGAGTCACCTCGGGCAAAGCTTTGATTTTATTAATGCTAAGATGCTGGGACGCTCCGTGGTTCGAATTTCACGTTAATCTGCAGGCCTCCTTTTAAAAATAGGTGACAACGATAGAGGTGCACTGCCCGGCTGATAAGAAACTCTGTTACTGGAATTTTTAGATCACATAAAATTATTATTAATTTACAGAATCTTTGCAGTCTGTATTTAAATTAAAATGTATAATAATTTTATTATTTTTTGTTGAAAAAATATTGAGTGAATCTAAAGGAACTTGTAACTGCTTTCACGGACCATCAAGAGTTCTTTTATCGAAAATCGGAACTAGTATGTCCTACAAGTTGTACTGTGAATGCGCAACTGGAGTGGTGGGAAGGTGGGTCGAGAGCACGGAACTGAGCGTGGTGGGTAGGCGTTAACGGCCTGGCCTCACATTTGAGAGGACGCCGGTTCGAATCCCCATCCGGACATCTAGATTTTGGTTTTCCATGGCTTTCCCAAATCACTCCAGGCGAATGCTTCCATTAAAAGATCATGGCAGAATTCCTTCCCGTTACAAAACCCGATCTTTTCACGTCTCTAATGACCTCGACGTCGATGAGGCATATAGTTATAACACAAAAAAAAGTGAGCGCGGAGATGCGCGGTGGCGTGGCCTTGTGCTTGACGCTTGAATTAGTGTAGCCACTAACTCCGCAAAGTTCATATGATAAAGACTGATTTTTAGACGAGAACATAATTATTTAAATAATTTAATTCACTTGTGAAATCATCCCACATTTTTTGTTGTTGAAAGATGAGGAAAAAATAAATCAATATTGCAGTATTATATGGAAATAGAATTTAATTATGAAAAAAGATTGATTTTAAATTTATTTTTCCACATCCGCTTTTGCAAAACATCTGCTTCAGCAAAACATCCGCATCCGCGGATGTCAAGCTCTGAACATCCGCAACCGCATCCACAAAGATGACATCCGCAAAAACCCTAATGCAAAGGACCGCGCACTATCCCACGCCCCCGTGAACACGTTGTCCTGACTGCGGTTTTTAGGCGGTTTTCCGCAGCCATCAAAGCGATTGCCTGGATGGTCCCCAATCTCCACCTTATAAACTACACACATCAGAAACAAAAATTACACGTATCACACGCTGAAAATTGTTACACATCAATCTGAACTGTCCGCACGTTCGGTGATGGTCTCGTCTGTTAATGGTGAACAGTTTTTGTACAGCGTGTGCTTACCATAACAAGAAGGGCGAATATTCGCTGCAGGTTGGTGGAATCTAACGGAATCCCTTCCTCACACGTCTAAGTCATTTGGGCTTTGACAGTAGGCAACTGAAAGAAATAATCGATAAGACGGACATAAATGACACTTTTATACAGAGTCAATAAGTTACGTTGAAGTCAAGGCTACTGGACGTTAATAAAGGAAAGGACATGGTTCTTAAAAGTGTGTGAGACCACCCCAGACAGTGATGTATGCACTGCAACGTGCTCCTGGTGGCCAAAAGGTCGGCGAGGAGTTCTTGTTGTAGGTAGTTCCATTCTTCCACCAGAGCGATTGACAAATGCTGGATGGTCGTTGGTACACACGGAGGTGCTGCAATACATCTCCCCAAAGCATCCAACAGGATGGGATCTAAGTCGGGAGTGCGGGCAGGGCAGTCCGTTCGCCGAATATCCTCTCGTTCCAAGAGCATCTCCACATGCGCTTTTTCATGCGGCGGAGCATTGTCATATACAAAAATGAAGTCAGAGCCGAATGCATCCCTGAAAAGGCGCACGTGGGGAAGGAGAACAGTGTCTCGATAACGTTGACTGGTGAGTGTACCGCGTTCAAAGATCTGCCCATACAATATTATCTTCTCCACACCATCACACTTGTACCACCAAAATGCTCGTGTTTTACAATTTTCCTGGATGTGTTGCATGTTCTCACCTCTCGCCAGATGTGTATACTTTCAAAATCACTACTCAGACTGAGTCTCTTCTAATCTGAGAAGAGGACCACATTCCTCATCAGTCCAATACTGATGTTGTTGGCACCATCGCAAAAGGTGTCGCCGACGTGCGGCTGTCAATGGAACACGACGTAAATGGTCTTTGGGCAACCAGCCCATCCCCTTGCAGACACAGCGCCAATGTGCGCGTGCATGTTGCATCTGTTGCTGTAGTTCACAGTGGTCGACCATCTGCTCCCCTTCGTGTAGCAGTCAGTGCCTGTGGTTCAGAATGGTCCCCATCCACATGAAACGATGCTGTGATTAAGACCAAACTCCTGTGCTACATTCATAACATTTCGTCCTTCTTCCAGTTTCCCGATCGTTCTTCCCCTTTTGAAGTAATCCAGACGTTGTTTCCGAGTCGTTTTGTAATGACGAACACCCCCATAATACACGCAACAGCTCACTGATTGACATACACTTTCTTGTCTCGTTCTTTCATATGCCTTGGGTTGTGGGGCCAGATACATTTGGCTTTAAAATCGCGCTGACCTCACCCCATGTAATGACCAGCTTTCTGTCCACATGTGTGAGACCTCTGGCAATTTGCTCCCAAACTTTAATTTATTTCCAACGAGTAGTTAATATGTTATGTTACTTTAATTATCTCGTCCTTAAGTTTGGCACATCAGTGTACTAATGAGGGAACTGAAGTGTTGCTATCTGCCTGTAAAACGTGTGACTACATTCAAAGTGCGATAGGTGTATTGTTTGGTTTGTGGAATGTGTAGTTGGAGGTTGGGGATCATCCTGGTATTACCCCTTTCAATGCTGACCATGTCAACTATTGATCACGTGAATTTGAAGTAAAAATGCGAAAGCACAACCACAATTAAACCAAGACCAAGCAGACCTCATTTAATGACGGGCATAGATCGCAGAGCAGAGTGCAAGAAATCAGTGGAAAGAATCACTCGTGAGTTCCAAAGCGCTATCAGCATTCCAGCCAGCACAATGACTGTGCGCCAGGAGTTAAAAAGAGTGGGGTACAAAGGTCGATCTGTTGCTCATAATCCAAACATTTTTGTAGTTAGTGCTAAGCGATGCATGAGATGGTGTAAAGAGTGACGCCAATAGACAGTGGATGATAAAAACGAAGGATGTGGAGTAATGGATCTCACTATCTCCTGTAGCAATCAGATGGAAAGGATTGGGTTTGGCGAATGCGTAGAGAACGTTACCATTGTGTATAGTGGCAACAGTGAAGTACGAAGGCTTTGGTGCTATGGTATGGGAGAGCTTTCCTTGGTTATCGTGTGTTTCTCTTACTGTGTTTAAGAAATCTCTAAAAGCAGAAGGTTATTAACAATTCTAAATCATTCTGCACTGCGTACGACAGAGAACCATTTCGGAGACGATGATTATTTGTATCAGCATGACAATGCACCTTGGCATAAACCTGCACCGTGTTGATTTGTAGTCACTAACAATCCTGAAATAGACTTTACTCCCCAAAGTCCCGGCCTGAACCTAACGGAACACCTTTGCCATCTGTTACAATGTCGACTTCGCTCCTTACCCCACCGTCCAACATCACTTACCTTCTCTGGTTTCAGCCTTTGAGGAACAATGTGCTGCCATTCACCACAGAAACTCAGAGTTAAAGCTGCCATAAACGCAAAGGTTGGATCCATCCCATATTAATGTCCAATAATAGGGATCGTGACGCTGGTAAAGTCTAAGTGCAGTTCTAGATTGGTGTCCGTATACTTTTGACCAGATAGTGTATAATGGGTCGTCCATTAATTACGTGAGACTTTTTTTTTGTTTTTTTTTTTAAAAAATTGTTGACCTCTCTCCCCCTTGGTGAGGTCTGGTGGGACCACCCTCCCCCTAACGTGAAATTTTCCTGGTAATTTTGAAGACCTCTTTTTTTTTTAATGGTGGAAATCTGAAATAAATGTTATCA
Organism: Vandiemenella viatica; assembly: GCA_031002005.1. Lineage (NCBI taxonomy): Eukaryota > Metazoa > Arthropoda > Insecta > Orthoptera > Morabidae > Vandiemenella > Vandiemenella viatica. The sequence continues at coordinate 133,272,422 of JARYHS010008074.1, forward strand.
ACCTCCTGCTCCCTTAAATGAGATTTGGTGGCAAGATTTTGCCGGACTCCCCCCACCCTTATTTTGAGTTCACGTAATTAATGGATGCTCCCTAAGGGATTGTGGTGTACTGTGGGCATAGAGAAAATTGAGGCAGATCATGCCTATACGATGGTTCTTCCAGCAGATAGACTCTTAACAACCTGTTAGCTGAAATGTCTGACAAATTATGTTGTGACAACTTTTATTTGCCTTCCTTATTTTTTTTTTTTTTTTTTTTTTTTTTTTTTTTTTTTTTTTTTTTTTTTTTTTTTTTTGCTGTGAAGCAGTGGTTCAAGTAGGTAGGAAATATTAAAAGTTTACTTGTGATATTCATATGCTTATATCAAACTTTCTGTTAGAAGTTTTACTGCATTCTTCTTGTACTTTGGCCATGTGTAGGAGGTATGATTGTTCTGTTGTAAGTCACTGACAACATTTTAAAATCATTGAAATAAAAAAAATAATGCTATACACATGGATTAAAACGAATGGTTTCAGTAATGAAGCCTTTATTACAATCATCAATCAAATACGAAATACTTGAAAACAAACGCCCAAAATCTCCATAGAAACGTTGCATAAATGCACTTGCAGAAGCATGTTAAGTCTCGCAAAGTGTTTGGTAAAATGATGGCCACTGCGGAAACCGCTAAATCCTTTCTTACAGTATTTGTACCTAGTTGCTTTTAACACTCCCTGCTTCTAACTAGGCATTCAGCCATTTCCTTTCTCCCCATTTTTCTTACGTGCCAAAATCCCAAAGAATGGCAACACAAGGTACATTTCCTTATTAGATCTTGTATCTCCTCTTATAAATACGATTATTGGAAACTTTGCCACCTAAGCTGCTAGTCGCATCAGTTTAATTGGAATATAATGACAAAGAAGCACGAGAAAGAACTCGCGAAACTGATATACAGTTGTAAGAGTAATATAATAATGATGTGCTAAGCTTAAGCAATCTTATAACTAAATCTTGTTTGATTACTGCTCACCCACTACCATTTTCAAATTATTTCTCTATTGAATAGTTTTCTTATAATTAAACTGTAAGGATTCCTAAATAAAATTAACCCAATATACTTACCTCTCTGCTTCGTAGTTATTTTATCAATTCACGCAGTATTTTTAGGATTCTGGGTTTAAGAGTTTTCTAAGTACTTTGCGATTTTCTCTCGAGACTACTTCCATAATCGAATGAATCATTTACGACGAATGTAAGGGAAACCCCAGATCTTTTATTAGCTCTTGTCTGCTTCACCTCTTTCAATGTTATTTATCTGCTAGCTGACCCGATAGACGTTGTCCTGCAAAATTTCACTAAATTTGTGATTGTTTTGTGAATTTGTGAATAGCTATTGGAAATGTGTAAACAAAGTAAAAATGAGAAAAAAACCTATTTCTGAGTGATTATTGCATTTATTAACGATTGTGTCTCTGGATATTCAATGAGAAATTTTGAATGCGTGATGAATTATATCGGCAGTACACCGCTGAATGCTGGACATGTGTGATGTTCCTGGAATGTGATCGACCTGGGACCATGCAGTTTTGATCCAAAATTTAAGTCTTAGTTGAATTAAGTCAGAATTTCATGTCAACCAAATAATGATTCATTAAATTTGACATCTCAATTAATCTCAAGGTGTTTTATTTACATTTCAATTTCGATCATCGCACCACCAAATCACTTTTGATTGTTTCGAAGATATTTCGTCGTACGGTCTAATGCCTCCAAAAACTTTTCATGTGCCATCGTATATTTATCCCAAACGATAAATTTGCATTGCTGCAAAACTTTTACCATCGCATAGTTCTTCTAAATATTGCTTATTGGAGTTTTATTGATTTGCACATTCAACGGCAACTTGAGTGCTGATTGAGCTGTATGACTGCCTTCCAACGATGTAGCTGCAGTTCCTGATGAAACAAGTGCAAGTGCAATTTCATTCTGTGAGCAAATCGTTGCCAAAATCAATGCGATCAAAAAGTTTTTCCAGTTACACCAGTAGAGTCCAAGAAAAAAATCCCTTTTGTTCCATCATTCACAACTTTCATGAGAGTATCGTACGCTTATTTTTGTTGCTTATTCATCAGTGGAACGTTCGTTCGAACTGGTACTCTCAATGTATCGCAATAATATTGGTATTCGCATTTAAACTCTTGATTAAATGCGTCGTACGATTGGCTGCTACATACCTAAAGAGGTACCTTGTTCGATTTCATCAAACTCATGTCCTTAATTAATTTCAGTGGAACAGAAATAAAATACTACACTTGTTGAACACATTACGAAACAACAAAAAATAAATAAAAACAAAGGTAATTTTATTTTAATTTAGGCTGAACTGCGTTTTTACAGATTTTTGGCAGATCTTCTAGTTTTTTACCCAATAAAAAACATTCAGTTGAGTTGTTTCCATCTCTGGATTATAAGGAACAATTAAAAAAAAAGAATTAAGCATATCAATCATTCGAATTATTAGTTATGGTCTTTAGTTCATACAAAAATCCCTTAGAAAAAGCACTTTCAGTTTTCCTAAATTTTCCGGACATTATTTCCAATATTTCTTTCTCTTATAAGCTTATTCGGACTGTTATGAAGTTTTTTTAAAAGAAAAATTTAGGTAAATCGCTCCACTTTGTTTTTCCTGAATTTTCTGGGCAACTTTTCCCATTTTTCTTTCTCTAAAAGCCTTTTTCGGACTATTACAAGCATTTTTTTTAAAAGCACTTTCAATTTTACCATAAACTTTCAATTTTCCGTACAACTTTTCCAATTTTTCTTTCTCTTTATTCGGACTATTACGAACATTTAAAAAAAATTGTCAAATCAATCCAGACGTTCTCAATTGATGCGCTTACCAACGAACAGCATTTCATTTTTATTTATATAGATAATACAATACCTAGATTTTATTTAAGCTTGTTTATGTGTATCTGAGCGTATGACAGCTGCTTTAGTAGATTACTAGCAGAGTTCCAGCGTTGCCCGGTAGAGTTGGCGTTGATTTATCCATACTCTATTTTTATTCACAGAATGAGACACGTGTACCAAGTTTCATACAATTCGCGCCATCAATTTGCTCGGAATTACGACACATTTATTTTACAAATAATTTAGCATTACCTCAAAACTGCTGAATCGATTTTGACTGAGTTTTCACAGTATCAGATATTAGATGTGTTTCACTATGCCGGCTCATCTGCCGCTGAAGCTAAAAATTTTGTCCTTATGCTACTTCATCTGGCACTGGAACTCAAAATGTATTCCGTACCCGTAAAGATATTCCTTACTTTCGATTTGTTTCAGGGATTTACAAACTGCGGCTCCATTTTATTGTGAACAGAATGCTAGAGACTATCATGGAGGAAGGAAATATATGGAGACAACGCAAGAGACCTTCACCACGCATTGCAGTGAAGCAGGGCGGAGGAGGAGTGGGGGGGCATGGTCGGAGTGGAGGGGGCATGGCCGCTTGCATACAGACACGGGGAATATGTACAAAAACCTCAAGGGGACTCTAGGATAAACGTGACGCCGCAATCTGGTGATGGATTATTATGTAACTCGATATGACAAATAAAAAATGAACAATAAAATTTTTTGATATCCTGCTTAGTTTTCGAGATATTCTGTCCCAAATGTGAAATGGTTTTGGTTGAAATCCAGAAGAAAAAATTGGTCAAAGTCAAATTTGATGATGGATTCTTATTTAAAAAGACGAGACAAATGAAAAATAAAGAATAAAAATTTTCAATCTCTCACCTAGTTCTAGAGATATACTGTATCAAAAGTGAGGTGTCTTGAGTTGAAATGGAGAAGAAAAATTTCACAAAAGTCAAATTTAATGATTGATTCTTATGTAACACGACGAGACAAATCGAAAATAAAGAATAAAATTTTTCGATATCTTGCTTAGTTTTCAGGATATACTGGGATTGGGTTGATATGCGGCCTAGACCAAAAATTAATTCTGCCATAGCTACAATGAATTACATTCAGAATGGATATTTCAGTTTTTTTTTTTACTACCACTTGTGGTTAGGTTGAAATGCGGCCTAGTCCAGAATAAAAATAGTTATCTTGTTAACATACATCGTAAGCTTAATTGGAAATGGCTGGAAGTAGTTTCCATCGAGATATACGTTTTGTCACTAACTTGGTTCTCATGAAATTACTAACAGTAATAGATAAATTCCTTGTCCCTCATGGAACAACAAAACCATTCTGGTACAGACTGCATTTAGACCTAACCACAATCTCCATTAAATTGTCGCTACAGAATCAAACTATGTAGACATACCCACACACACGTATTTGTATCGCAAACTGTATTTGCAGTAACATCATCGTTTGCTTCAACAAGATTCCTAGATTGCATAGCATATTTAACACATTTAATTTCATCATACACTGTCGGCATAAACTGCAACGTGATGAAAGAAAGCGCAATGCTAAATTCACTGAATCGCGATGTAAAACACACCCCTTTAAATCTCATTTTCAACACTCGTTAAAAAGTAGTGCTAGTCTATTATGTACAAAATCGCAAGGTATGCTGATTTTCTACACTACGCTAACAAAAATTTGAGAATAAAGTCATCCCATTGAGAGCTATGACAAAATATTTATAGACGGGCGGCGAAGTTTGCAACTTCTACCGCCCACTTCAACAACGATAATTAGAATTCAACTTACTTATAAAATGATATTCCAGGTTCTTTTCTGTCTGGCCTATTTGTGCAACCGTACGCAACACAAGATGGCATTATAAAACACTTGTACACATTACAAAATGAAATAATCACTGCATCTAACACAATGTGAACATCGCAATTGTTTGGAAGCGCAATATCGTCATTGCGCATGCAGGAGAGTTTAGAGCCTGCTTCACCGATTTGACGTCACTTCTCCTCCATATATTTCCTTCCTCCATGGAGACTATTGCCAGAGACATTGTAATTGTGCTGACAGAGATTTTGATAAAAGAAAATCTCTGTTGTGTTTTCGTTATTAATTTCTCGCATTCAATGCGGACATCTAAGGCATTTAAAAACTGAGTATCCCGAATTAAAGGAAAGAATACTTCAAGTTTAGTTTAGTGTGCAAAATAGTTATTATTGTAAAGTTATCTTATTGCTTTCATTAAAGTCTGTGGTCAGAGACATTGTAGTTGTGTGTTTAGTGCGAAGGGGTATGCAACATCTAATCCTTCCATCTTTCGGATTTGTCACCATACATTCAGAATTTCATTTAATGCTCCTGCGTTATGTAACGTTAAAACATAAAACATGTGAAACAACTGAATTGAGATTCTAAGCTTTAAAACTGTGAAAACCCCATCGAAATCTGCTCAGTAGTTTCTGAGTTATGTATCAAATTTATTCAGTTTTCATTTTATTGATATAGACGAAGATAGATAAATTAGCGTCGGTTATTCAGTAATATAATCCTCTGTGTATAGTAACTACGTATTAGTCATGTAACTGTTAATTAGTATTATTTGTCAAACAATCACCAATTACGACGCTTCTTTATTATAAAGTAATTTCTTCTCCTAGTGGTCTTCCATTTAGGACGCTGTCGGATTTCTTTGTCTTAGATCGGCTTCGATCGTTTAGGTTGACCATAGCAGGAAGATCTCTTTACTTAGTGTGGTGCAAATCTATATATAGACATAGTGTTTTGCAACGTATCTTTATGTCATATTCTGAGAACCGCTAGTATGCCTTGCACGATGGTGCCCAGAATGTTAAGCTTCTACTTTAATTACGAGTCTGTGTACAATCCTATAGTTTCTATGGGTTACAGATTCAGTATCTCTCAGGGATACTTATTCCCTGTTGGCTATCTAGCCCCCTGTTCTACACTTTTATATTATACCACACATATGCATTGACAGTTTTAAAACTGACAGTACACATAACATGTACTACCTATCAATCCTATTTTAGAGAGGAAACATTGTTTGACTTACTAATTTTTATGAAGTAATGACTGTAGCTGGGTCATCTCAGAGACTGCTTCCATATATTTTGATACTGCAGAAAATATAATAGAATCTTTTTGTTCCTGATGAGCCTTTAATAATACCAGGTTAACAGGACATCACTTGCCAAAAATCGTTTTTCAGTCTGTTTGATTTCAGGTGGCCAGCATTTTTAAAATTACAAGAAATGCAAGATCATTCCGACAAATGTCACCTTTGCAGTTTTAATCTGGTTGAGTTATTTAAGCCCTTTTGTGATAAGGGCGCTGTTGGACCCCAAAAACAGTATATCCAGGATGAATTCATTTCCAATTCAAGGTAATACTACTGTTTTTAAAACTGAAAGTCTCATTCGGTTTCGAGTTTCAAAATCATCATGAACAGAATAAAGTTTTGAGATAAACAAAAGTGAAAGGTGCACAACTGAATAACCGCGCCCCTCCTGAATATACAAGTATTAGGCAGTCTCCTTATACCTCCACACATTCCAGCATGATGAAAGAAAAAAAATATCGTACTTGTTGAATGCCGGTTGTTACACTGGAGCTTTTTCTTCTATTGTCGATGGCAGCATCAAATACGAGATAGTTTTTCCGCCAATGCGATGGCTTTATCAGTAGCTGTTTGGAGGTTCCGATTTGTGGACACAACAACTGATGTACCATTGTTTCTCTCTTCCCGCACGAACATGTTGTATCTGGCTGTTCTCCTAGGTATCCCCATGAAGCAATAGAGTCTTTTGAACGGCTAACTCCAAGTCGAAACCTATTTAGTGACTTCCATATGGGCCATGGTTGTTTGGACCCAGGTGGTAGACCCTCTTTTGGCTTGATCCGCTCGATATCATGTTGCATTCTCTTCTCCCAAGCCAATATTCTTTCATTGCTTGGTGCTCCATTTAATGGCTTTGCAGACTGTAGGAAGCTTGATCGGGACCTTAGTCTCGATGGCGCTGGTGTATAGCCATGTGGAGGGTGTCGGGCTTTTCGTTCACTAAATCTTGCCGCGCTAGTGGCAACTTCCTGACGTATGTCTCCAGGGACAATACCAGCTATTATCTCCACTTTCCCCACAGGCATTGGTCTGAGACAACCTTGTGATGAGCCGGCATGTTCTGTGGAGCGCAACGTCTACTGTCTTAACGTAACTTGATATTTGCCACACAGGACATGCATACTCTGCTGCGGTGTAACATAATGCTAAGGCAGTGGTGCGGATAACGCTTGGGTTAGCTCCCTAGCTAGATCCTGTCAACTTGCATAAGATATTGTTACGTGATGATACTTTCAGCTTAACGTTGCGGCAGTGGCATTTGAAAGTTAGACCTCTACTATTACTAATTTTTATTCAGGACCAATTCGAAAAATATATGAATAAACCCCTATGAATCAATAACCCTGTATCTAAAATTATCAATTGAGTATTAAAGCAATAGAAATTAAAATAGCAACATCACCAATACGATTAGATAAAATTGTTAATATAAGACTTAACATTTTGATAATAAATAACTAAACAATAAGAAACTAAACCTAAACCATCCCAACCAAGTAAGATTCTAATGATATTAGGTCTAACAATTAAAAATATTATTGATAAAACAAATATTAATACAAGTAAAATAAATTGATTTAAATTCTTTTCTCCATATATATAATCAACTCTATAATAAATAACTAAAGAAGAAATTAATATAACAAAAGAGTACGCCAAGGTATTATGGGTTTACATTGTGCAGTAGAGTCGATCCATTCCAGATCACATTCAGCTTTTGCTTAGCGCATTTATTGCGCAAGTGAAACGCGCAGACTTAGTGTTTTTTTTTTTTTGGCTAGAAGTTATTCTGCTTGTAGTAAGTTCCAATGGATTCAAGAGCTGTTGTAAGTAGATACAGGATTTGCAATAGCTGTCCAGTGGTTGATCATTGGTGTAGACGTTAAATAAAGCTGGGACAAGAACACTGCCTCTAACACTTTTCGGTTTGTGTGGGTGGCTTTTTTAATTCTGAAAGCTGACGAAGAATTGCCTATTGCTGAGAAGTTTGTACATTATTTTTGTGAAACCGAAATCCCGCGTCATGTTGTATACTTTAGGGAGGAGTTTTTTATGCTGATCGTGTCATAGGGTGCTGTCAGATCAACGAAGACTACGCCAGTAACTAAACCCTTTTCAAAGCCATCTTCAATATATTGTGTTAGATGTAGGACTTGGTCTGAGCAAGAGCAGGCTGTTCTGAATCTCGCTTGTTGAGGTTTTAGTTTATCCTCAATAACAGGTGAGAGACGTTTTAGAAGCATCCTCTCAAAAAGTTTATAGACGTGGCAGAGGAGTGATATCGGGTGGTAGCTATTGGCATCGTCTGGGTGTTTACCAGGTTTTATTAGTGTTGCAACTTGAGCTTCCCTCCAGAGCTTGTAAGTCTCACAACTGTATAAACATCTCGAGAAGCCATTTTACTCCTCTCTCCCAAACTGCTTGATCTGCTCAACATGGATGTGGTCAACACCTATAGCTTTTCCGTTTTGGAGGGCTTTAATACAGGTTGATATTTCTTCAGAAGAAAGGGAGGCACTAATGGTGGATATTTCATTGGTGGTGTCGCTGATGATCTTTGTTCCTCTGGTCTGGTTTTTGCTTCTGCTGGCTGGTTTACTATTAAGAAGTAGCTGGTGGGCAATATTTTCAGAAGTGATGCTGTATAACTGCCTAGTTTGACGAGGGTCGTGTGTGAGTTTTTTAAAAGTTGTCCACGCTTTTTTACTATTGTGCGTCATATCAGTGTTTGTGATTAGGTCAATCCACGCTTTTCTTTTGGCTGTTCCAATTGTTTACATTAGTTATTCCCCACATTCTGTGGTTGCTTCAGAGCATAGGTCTTTCTCAAACAGATGACAATATTGATTGTACAGGTTGGCTTCGCTGGACTGCAGTCCAGAGATGTACGAGTAGTTTGTTCTGCAGCCTCGCGGGATACACTGTCGTGAAGCTTTTTGTATGATTTTTATTAATAGTTCATAGTTACAAGGATCTGGAGCTAATTGTGATATTTGCTTATCAATGATTTCCTTAAAAAGACTCCACTGTGCCCTTTTAAAATTGAAGCGTCTCTTGAAAGGTACAGTCATCGGAGTAATAATTTGCTGTACGCTGCACGTAATTGGCTTGTGTTGAGTGGAGGGTATCGAAGGTATAACTTGCTGTGTGCACATTTGACTGATGTTGTCACTGATGAATAACAGGTCTGTTTCCACAGTAAGTGTTTGTATGTCATCGGAATCCGTCAAGTAGGCATATTTAATAACTTTATTAGGTTTGGCAAATATAGCACTCCCATATTTATGGTGTGGTCTCTCTATTAAAAATTCATGCCTTCAACTATGGATCTTATGTGGTAATTATCACAGTGCGTCTCTTGGATGCATAAGATATCGCAGTTAACTTTTTGGCATAGATAGGTTAGTAAAACTGATTCTTTTTAAAGAGAAGCCTTCAACGTTTATTGATATTAGCAGAAACGTTGGTCCTGAGAAGGACCGATTTTTTGTACCTGTTGTAGAAGCTGAAATGGAAATACTTTCGCACCATGATTTACGATTTTAATAGAGGATTAAACAAAGCTTTTGGCAACTTAGCACCTTAATGTGCAACAGTTGCCCGTGATTTAAAGAGTTCAAAAGAGACCTGAAAACTCTTATAGAAGGGGGAAGGAGTTGTCATCCATCCATGGCATTGTCTAGGGAAAGCATCGCTGCTGTGAAAATACAGTAAATGGTCCGCGGAAACAATCACGTTATTTTTAATCAAATCGAATTTGGCACAAGTTTCTTCACACCAGGAAGGTTTCTTCCCATAGAGTGACTCACATCATAACAAATGCACAGAAACACACACGCATTGAATGGAGCGCAGAAAATCTGGATAGGTTTGAGGGAAGGGACTCCAGAACGGTTTCCAACATCGTCACTGGTAACGAAACCTGGATATCCCTGACAACGATTCCTTTTAAGTAGTAAAGAGCTCTCACTCCACAGTGGTACATCACTGTTTTGTCTTTCAAAATTTTACAGTGCTTAGAGAACTGCTACCAAGGAATGAACTATGAGGATTGCTACTTCCACACAGCCAACTTGTAAGCCGCTTTTTTTAATATCTTTTTCTGTATTTTTTGGTGGTTTGGAAGGTTGTTATGATTAATTAAATAGTTCTAGGTAATTAGCTCGATAATGTTGCGGTCGCCAGGTGGATCTACAATTCAGCTTCTGGCAGTTAGAGGAGAATTATTACTAAAAAGTTCAAAAATAAGTAATGTTGTTCAACAGTTACTTTATTTCTCGACACACTAAAATACAGAAACCGATTGATCAGCAGCAAAAATTATGATTTGAGCTATCGAAAAGATGCAGATTTTTCGAGTGGAAAATTAACATGGAGTTTACTTACATCAAAGTGAGTTACTACTGAAAGTTTGCGTCATAAGTTTAGCACAATCATTCACAAAACAAAACAAAACCACTCTTTCACTCCTCCTGTCCATAAAACCTATTATTTTAGGAGAGAATACCCAAGTTTGGTTCCCTTCCTGGTTAACTAATTTAAAAAAAGGAAATATTAAGGAAAAGTTGAGAAAGAACAATTCCATTTAAATGACCAGCCAGCAAGCGTGCAGCTTTCGACGTTCTCTGCTTGCTGTTTCTCCAGTCTGTGTCTTTTGCCTCCAGTGCATCCCGTCATCTCTGTTGCCCCGTGTCCGGAGTGGTGTATCTTTTACAATACTCTCTGGCTAGCAGCACCGGCGTCTATTCCAACCAGAGACAATATATTCCAACTTCTATGGGCACTGTGGCCTCCGGTCCGATTGTTGTCGCTAGTTGGGTTTCACTAATCTCCACTCCTTGTGCGTTTTTGCCCAGAGTTCGAAAGTTGTTTCTCTCCCGGGTACTAATTTTATTACACAGTTCGTCACCTGGTCGCCTTGTTAGCCACGTTTTGTAATTTTTTTGGTTTTTTTAATATTATAATGATTAATTAAATAGTTCTTGGTAATTAGTCCATAACTCCGCGGTCGCCTGGTAGATTTACAAGTCGGCTCTGGTATTGGGGGGAATTATTACTAGGAAGTCACACAACCGTTATTTTATTTCTCGACACATTAAAACTCAGAACATGATTGAACACAACTAAAAATTATGATTCCAGCTATCGGAAATTCTAGTTCCAAAAGATGCAGAGACTAAGAGTGGAAAATTAGCATGGATTTCACTTACATAATAGTGAGTTCTACTGAAAGTCTGCGTTCTAAGTTAAGCTCAGTCATCCGTAAATCAAAACAAAAATAAAGAAACACTCTTGCAGTCCCAATGTCCATAAAGCCTATAGTGTTCCATTGATCGCAATTAATTAAACTGTTCCACAATCTAAGCTTCACTCTGCGCTACCGTAATCTTTAATTGGCAATAGCAACAAGTTGACGCTCGATTTCAGGCACAAGGGTGTGAGAAGATTTCCTTTCGTAGGTAAGGGGGTCAGGGTAGGGCTGTTGATAAAATATCGATTTTTGTTGTTGTTGAAAATATCGATATTTATGAGTGATACTTTTTAGGACGATATATCGATATTGAATTCTGAATATCGGTGTCGATATTTTTTTTAAAGTTATCATTTTCAGTTTTCCTTGTGAGAAGATATGAAGTTATTATTGGGGCAAAAGAAAACGCTTACCTGTGTTGCACATGCAATAAATTTAATAGTAGATAGAATTTTAACATACAATAAAAAAAAATTAAAATCTAGCCGATCAAATAAAATTTATTGCACCTTATTTTAAACTCTGATTAATTGCGATCAGGCCAAAAAGCAGAAGTAAAAAAGAAGGCTAAATATTAATGCTCATTCAAGCAGTTAGCATTCGTTCGAATTCTTGTCTGAACGTGTTGCAAAGATTTTTAAAATTTGTTTTCAATCGACGCAAAAATACTAGCAATTAGAACTAATCGTAATGTACCAGGTATGGTAGTACTCTACAGTTAAATAGTTTGCGCAATTTGGTTACACTTTGTTCTATATCACCAGAAGAATTGAGCTCCAAAAGTATGTCACAGTGAGTTTAGTTATACCATCAACAAATTTATTAAGAGAAGAATTAAAAAAAAAAAAAAACCTACTGTTTTTGAATTGTCTCTACAAAGCCGCTTTGTAGAAAAGTAATAATGATAGATTGGTGCCTTTAGAAAACAATTTATTGATGCCAAACTAACTACCCTGAATCTCCACTTCAAAAAATTGCATTTGGTAAAGCATTGGTCGTTTCCAATTCAATACCAAGAAGGGGAAATGTTTCACTTAATATAGGGGGTTCTCCAAGCATAGCAGAAGAAGCAACGCTATCTCTTTCGGATACGCATGAGCACAAGCTCTTGAAAAATATGTCCAATGAAGATGAAATTTTCTCGGGAATCTATCCGAATGAATACGTTTGTATAACACGACGTTTCGGCGATCATAGACTCTGCCGCCATTGCGAAGTGACTCTTATATTTGTCCAATGAAGTTGCTGAAGAGAGATTTGGTTCAATGGTTGCTAAATTAAAACCATATTTTGATCAGCTGAGTATTTCAAGATCATCAAATGCCCTAAAATTCTGAATAGAAAGGAGTCATTTTATTCCTGTGCTGTCAGAAATTGATTTAAAATATTTGGTATCTTCTGCCGCATCTGATCGAGTTGCATCAACAATCAATCTTCCAGTGTCTAACAATTGCAGTAGTCTACCAGCAGAACATATAAAAAACGAGTATTTTTAAAAACAGCAGCTGACAAATTTTACTTCATTCATCACCTTACTTTGGAAGCTTATGGAATTCAAACTCTTTGAAACCATTACGACACTGTCATAATTCCACACAACTTCCAGTTGTCCTAGCAACAGGTCATTTCGTACACATACGTGGTTTCCTTCCCAGATCATAAGAAAAGTCCCTGTATTTATCCAATGGCAGTCCAAAAAGTGAACCATCTTGGAGAAACTTGTTTTTTAATTGCTTTATTCTTGATGAGGCTATTGATGTATTGCATAAAGTTCAGGAATCTTAAGAAACATATATAATTTTACTTTGTTAGTTACTATATTTCATTTGTAAATCATTGGTACACCGCCTACTAAGATGATGGTAACAATGCAGGCACGGCATCAATCGCACTGAACAAATCGGACGCGAGCCCATTGTTTTAAAGGAGCATTCATAATGACTAACGGCCTTATTACGCTAGGCCACTGGTGGCGCCGCTCGTCATTGGGCATTGACTGTTATGCAGCTTATTACACTAGGACACCCAGTGGCGTCGCCACAAACTGACAGCTGACTGGCTGCCGCGCCCCGCGATCACGTCAGCAGCCACGGGTGGCGGAGAGTCGTGGCGGGGCATTGTATGTAGGGATGGTGATTCTTTCCGAAAAATATCGATTCTCGAATCGAAATTTGATAAATCGATTCACAAAAAAATCTATGTCTAAAAGATCGATTTTCTAAAAATCGATCTTTTTTCGATTTGGTTTTGGTGTTTGTATTTTGATTATAATTCCAACCTTGGAAAACAAAAAGGACACCATAATAATCAATCTTTTATCATCTTTAAACTAATTAAAGTATTTTTTACAGCTGAATAAAAGTAACAAGTGTACAATAAGATATTTACGTCACAACTTCGTTGGTTACATAAAACAGTTTTGAAATAATATAGCTTACAGTTCCCAGTGCTTAGTGTCCAACCTTTCAGGAACAATAGACCGAGCGTGGTGGTGTAACGGCTAGCGTTCTGGCCTCGCATTCGGGAGGACGGCGGTTCGAATCCCCGTCCGGGCATCCAGATTTGGGTTTTCCATGGTTTCCCAAATCACTCCAGGCAAATGCCGGGATGCTTCCTTCAAAAGGCCATGGCCGAATTTCTTCCCATTCCTTGCCCCCCATCCTTTCCCGTCTCTAAAGACCTCGATGTTAGAGAGACGTTAAGCAGATAAAAAAAAGGAACAACAGTTTGTGCAGTCTACTAGGATCCAAGAGGTTCCGCTCATCACTTGCGATGTTTCCGGCAATTAAAAAAAAAAAAAAGGTCACTCGCAAGGTACTGATGATCCCACTATAGATACATATTATATTGGCTGTTGAATAAACCTGATAGTAACAATTATTATTATTTTTTTTTTTTTTTTTTTTTTTTTTTGCCAGTAAAGTATAGGATCACATTTAGGTGCACAACTGGTTGCGATAAATAGTGTTTAAATTCTTCGTTTAATCCCTGACTTTCATGTGCAAGTGCATTACATGTCGATTTTCACGGCTGAAATATCGATCGACTAGATCGATTCAGTACTATAAATCGATTTAAAAAATCGATTTTTTTGTTCCAAAAGATCGATTCTTCGATTAGTGACGAGGTAACATGTCTAATAACAAGCTTACACATATGCTGCTTGTTGTACTTTAGGATTTTTAAATTGCAGAGATATTGAGTGACTAGTTTAGTGTGACAACGAGGGACAATCATCCCGTGATGGGAGGGAATGAATCAGAGGAGAGTCTCCCTAAAAGTATAAATGAGGAAACTACAAAATTAGAAATAAATTCTCAGTAAATTATGAAATAACTCAGAAAGCTAAAAAAAAAAAAAAAAAAAAAAAAAAAAAAAAAAAAAAAAAAAAAAAAAAAAAAAAAACCTAACGTGACTGGTGTAGATAATATTACTACAGATTTATTAAAAATTGTGGGATACAATAGTGTATCTTATTTTGAAATTTTATTAAAAATGAGTTTGGAGTCTTTCTGCTTACCAGAGGATTGGAAAAGAGCGATAGTAGTACCGGTTCTTAAATGAGGGGTTACAAATAGGGTTGAAAATTACAGGCCAATTAGTTTGACGTCAGTGACAGTCAGAATGATGGAGATATTTATATGCAACTATATCAAAAACGTCTTTGAAGTAAGAAACTGGTTTTCAGATCGACAACATGGCTTTAAACAAGGATATTCATGTGAATCTCAGATGGTGGGCTACATGCAACATATTTCAGATGAATTGGCCAAAGGACGCCAAGTTGATAGTGTGGCACTAGATCTTCCTAAGGCTTTTGACAGAGTGAGGCATAAAATGGTTTTAAATAAACTGAAATCTGTTGGATTGGATGAAAAAATTACTTGCTGGGTAGAGGAATTCTTAAAAGCCAGAAAGCAAAGTGTTATAGTAGAAAATACATTATCAAAAGAGGTGGAAGTAAATATGGGAGTGCCACAGGGTAATGTATTGGAATCGTTGCTGTTCATTATTCTAATGAATGACTGTGCTGATGGGTTACGGTCAAAATCTAGGTATTTTACGGATTATTATTATTATTTCGTATCAGAAACATACAGTTACACTCACAATCATCAAATTATACTGGGCCAGAACTTGGACACTTCCAGTGCATTTTCTGAGGCCTCATACAGTTCAGTTGCCGAACAGGATGCTGGACACAGTCGCACTTGATATCATTGATCTCAGCCCCATCTTGCTAAGTTCACTTTGCATCTGCCCACTCCTGATCTCAGCCTATTCAAAGACTTCCACGTCATCCATCCCTTGTCATAACCAGGTGGCAAAGATTCAGACACTCTTCCCCAGCCATGCGGAAGGGGAGCTTTAGCTTCCCATAGTTGTAACCTGGCTTCTTCAGTTGTCGTTGTAAGTTCCTGAGATATTCTTAGGAAACTTTTCCTGGACTTCAGTCTTTGCCCGTGAGGGATATGCCCGTATAGTGAATGAGATTTTTCATGGTTCACTTTCCTCCTTTCCTTGTTCACTGCTATTTCCCTTCGAACAGAAGGTGTTGCTATTCCTGCGAGACGGTGGAGCCATTCGATTGTAGTTGATTTTAAGCAGCCTGTTATGATTCTGCACGTGTCATTAAGTGCAATGTCTACTTGTTTGGCAAGAGTTGAACTGTGCCATAGAGGACATGCATACTCTGCAGCCGAATAACATAGTGCTAAGGCAGAAGTTAGAATTGTTTCAGGTTGGCTGCCCCACTGCGATCCAGCCAGTTTTCTTATGAGATTGTTCCTACTGGAAACTTTCAGCTTGGAATGTTTCCTGAATGTAAGTGATCTGTCAAGGGTCACTCCTAGATATTTTGGAGTGTCACAGTGTTCTAGTTCGACCCCCGACCATGTTACCTTTAACTTACGAGTTGCTTCTTTATTCCTTAAATGAAAAGCACATCCTTGTGTCTTTGTAGGATTTGGTATAAGCTGGTTCGTGCTATAATACCTTGACAAATCTTCCAGAACGTTGGTAAGGGTGCTCTCCACTGATTCAAAGTCTTTGCTCAGTGAGACCAGAGCAAGATCATCAGTATACACGAAACTCATGCATTTGGGTGGTATAGGCTGATCATTGGTATATATGTTAAACAATAATGGGGCTAGCACACTTCCTTGGGGTAGACCATTCTTCGGTGACTTCCAATGGCTACGCTGTCCTTGGAAGTTAACAAAGAATCTGCGGTTCTGCAGAAGAGTAGCATTGAACTTACTAAGACTGAAATTCCTGGTCAGATTGTAGAACTTGACTAGTAGTAGCTGATGGTTAACGGTGTCATACGCTGCTGACAAATCAATAAATACCACCCCTGTTACCTTGCGAGCTTCAAATCCATCTTCTATAAACTGCGTGATATTTAGTAGTTGTCCTGTGCAACTTCTACCCGGGCGGAATCCAGCTTGTTCAGGAGTAAGCAAAGGATCAACTACAGGCAACAGCCGGTTTAAGATCATTCTTTCAAGCAGTTTGTAGAGGTGACATAAAAGTGCAACAGGTCTAAAATTCTTGGACTGTTTCCTTCTTTGCCAGGTTTTAGCAAGGCGATCACTCGGCTCTTTGTGACATAGTGGTAATTTAAAAGTTAAAATGGTTTATATATATAAAGAAAAAAAAAAAGAATACAAAGGTTAATAAATATTGTTTGCCCAGAAATGCTTTAAAGGATATGATCTCTGAAACAGAAGTGAAGAAGAGAATTGTTGAGTAGAGGAAAAGACCAAGATAAGATTGATTTAGCAGCAGCGTAAAAATTAAATTGAGAGATCTTGAGTAGAAAGCGAACCTGCAAATCTTCAGATATAGGCGCGATCGTTATTGGTATTAAGAGGATTGTTAAGCGAATAAATGAGATAAATAAACTGTTAAAGTACATAACAAAAACTGCAGTCTACAAGAAATTATATATTTATTTAATTACATAGATCTCTTGCTCGCATACATATTTATATCATGGAGGAAGGAATTATATGGAGGAGAAGTGACGTTAAATCGGTGAAGCAAGCACTAAACTCTCCCGCATGGTGGCAGCACCGGCAGCGACCATATGGCGCTTCCCAACAATTAAGGTGTTCACATTGTGGTAGATGCAGTGATTATTTCATTTAGTATTGTGTATAAGTGTTTAAAAATGCCAGCTTGTGTTGCGTACGGTTGCACAAATAGGCCAGACAGGAAAGAACCTGGAATATCATTTCATAAGTAAGTTGAATTGTAATTATCGTTGTTGAAGTGAGCGGTAGACACCGCAAACTTTGCAGCACGTCTATAAATATTTAGTCATAGCTCTCAATGGGATGACTTTGTTCTCAAATTTTTCTTGGTGTAGTGTAGAAAATCAGCAAACCTTGCTATTTTGCACATAATAGACTAGCATTATTTTTTAACGAGTGTTTAAAATGAGATTTAAAGGGGCGTGTTTTACTTCGCGATTCAGTGAATTTACTATTACGATTTCTTTCGTCACGTTGCTGATTATACTGACAAAGGATGATGAAATTAACTGTTATGTGAGAAGCTGTGAGTTTTATTAATTTTTTAAATAGCTATTTCAGGCCATTGACTTAGGTTATTTTTAAAGCTTCATATAAGACTTGTTTCTGTTTGTAAATACGTCTATACCTATTTTTACCGATTTTGAAATCTTTCTCATCTATTTATGTCGAAACAGGTTCATGCAGAAATAAAAATGGGCTTCATAAATAAAGAAGTTATTGGCCTTTGAACAAAATCAATTTGGGGAATGTGTTTCTAATTTAGTCTCTTTTTTTTGTACAACATTCCCCCCCCCCCCCCCCCCCCCGTATCTAAATCTAACTGAGAGATATTTTTTTTACAATTGTACTAATAAGTAGGGCTGTGAAATTAGACAACACATCTTGATCAAGAGAATGTTCATTAAGGTGACTGAATAAACATTTTATTTCTGGTACCAGCCTACAAAATGTCTGGGTTGCTCATCCCTAGAGTGGGTCCTCTTACTTTTTTTCTGGTCTAGGACACATTTCAGACTAACCACAAGTGGTAGTAATAAAACTGAAATATCCATTCTGCATGTCAACCATGTAATCATTGTGGCTTTGACAGAATTAATTTTTGGTCCAGCCTGCATCCAAACCTAAACGCCTCAATTTGGATGTTGTATATCCCCCAAACTAAGCAAGATATCGAAAACATTTATTCCTTATTATCGAGTTTTTTCGTCGTGTTACATAAGAATCCATCATTAAATTTGACTTTTGCGAAATTTTTCTTCTGCATTTCAACTCAAGACACCTCACTTTTGAGACAGTATATCTCGAGAACTAGGTGAAATATCGAAAAATTTTACTCTTTATTTTTTATTTGTCTCGTCTTTTTAAATAAAAATTCATCATAAAATTTGACTTTGAATAATTTTTTCTTCTGAATTTCAACCAAAACCATTTCACATTTGAGACAGAATATCTCGAAAACTAAGCAGGATATCAAAAAATTTATTTTTCATTTTTTATTTGTCTCATCGAGTTACATAATAATCCATCACCAGATTGCGGCGTCACGTTTATCCTAGAGTCCCCTTGAGGTGTTTGTACATATTCCCCGTGTTTGTTGGGAAGCGGTCAAGCCTCCACCACTCCGGCCATGCCCCCCCACTCCTCCGCCGGCCTGCTTCACTCCCATGCGTGGTAAAGGTCTCTTGCGTCGTCTCCATATTATTCCTTCCTCCATGATTTATATGTGACATCTTCCGCCATATCTTTGGAATTTGACATTTACTCATACAGTCGTTAAAGAACTGAAGCATCCACTTCTTTGTTGTTAGACCAAAGTGCTTAATTTGTTCTGTCCTAATGTCATCCAGGCCTGCTGATTTTCCATTTTTGCAATTTCTTATTGCCTAATCCAATTCTTCCATGCTGAATGGCATTGTGAGGACATTATTCTCCTCTTGGCCTTCTTTCCGCAGTTTGGGCATTTTGGACTTGTGATTAGCTTTCCCATTTAATAGCAGTTGGTGTGCTATTTGATTGGCAGTAACATTATAATGAACTTTGGTCTTAGTTGGATCATTGTTTAGATGCTTCAGTAGTCTCCATGCTTTATGGCTGTCTCTTGCGAAATCTAGGTCTTCAACAGATTTAATCCACTGATTCCGCTTTGTCTCTTTAATAATGGAAATTAGTTTGTTTCCTGCATCCACTGTTGCTTCACCAAAAGGATGTTCTGTAAATAAATTGCTGTATTCTTTAAGTAGAGCAGCTTGACCTGATGTGAGACCGGGAATGTAAGATGTCCGACAACCACGAGGGATAGACATTCTGGAACATCTCTTTACAGCCGTGGTGAAGATGTCATAGCATTCTGGTGTTGGTTCTATTGAAAGAACTTCGGAATCCAATAGTTCTGAGAATTCAGACCAATTTGCCTTTTTGAAGTTGTATCTTCTACGGAAAGCTACTTCCTGTGGTCTAACTGCAGCATATATTTGACACATTATTGGTCTATGCTGTGAATTGGGTATTGGGGAACAGACAGATTTAACGCACTGGTGGCTAATACTGAATATGAGGTCATCGTTGAAACCACGCCTCCAACGACCACTGTTGAATGATGCAGGTAGTTTTGCATCATGGATTAGAGAGAGGTGATTTATTTCAGCCCATTCTTGTACTGCAGTCCCAATCTCATCTTCGTGGTCATAGCCCCAAACATTGCTATGACTGTTGAAATCACCAATCACGATCTGTATGTCTTTATAATGGAAATTAGTTGAATAGGGAAATTGCCACCGGAGTGTTAACTCCATCGCAATTAAATTTATAATAATTAATTAAAAAATAATTAAAATGAAAAAGAGAAGGCGAAGATGCATGTACATCATATTCTATCGCTAAGGGAATATATACGTTTTTTTGATTAACTGTATTCAGACGGCAACAAGTTTTTTAATTACTTAAGAATATCTAAATCGTCTATCTTTGAATTATTGTCGTTACTAAAATTGATATTACAGGGAAAGCGAGAATGAGAAATACTTCTTGTTTTACCCTTTTGTCATCTCTACGCTTTCACTTATTCCACAACGACATTCTTTAGTTCACTGGACATATGGAACAACACAGTTGGCGTACAATGCGAGGAAAACAGCAAACTGACTACTCGGCTTTGCGAGTATGGGATTGTGCACAAACTACGTGGCTCGGTCCAGGGGGGGGGGGGGGGGGTTGGCTGGTAGGCTACGCTGGGCTACGTGGGGGGAGGGGGGTTCCGAGCCAGGCCACGTAGCTTTCCTTTCATAACATTTTTCACAGTAAAAATGAGGAACAGAACTCACAACAGCATGTGAATATTTATTTCTGTCATTCCATTATTTCCGTATGTAATTTACAATAGTCTGACAAGAGAAAACAGTACAAAATGTCTTCTGGAATCAAAGGGGAAAAAGCTACGTGCTACGTGTAGTGGGGGTGGGGGGGGGTAGAGGCAAAAGCCACGTAGGGCTACGTGGGGGGGGGGGGGAGGGGGGTTCACAGGAGGCCAAAATGGAGCTACGTGGTTTGTGCACGTTCCCTATGGGAACTAGTGGCACCAGTTTCCTGCACGCGTCGCCAACAGTCACCGGTAGCACAGGCGGCCTAGTGTAATAAGAGGCTAAGTCTATTTTTTTTTTTTTTTTAAATATTCATAACGCCGTGAAAATCCTTTTTGTTTCAGAAATTGAAGACTTGATTCAACAGAATATCTCACAACTTTTTATCAATAAATAGCCACAAGACTTGGCTCTATTTTTACACGATTTGTTTTTGTAACATTGATTTTATAAAATAGGACCGATACATCGATAATTTTTCTCCGATATATCGAGCCCCATATTAATACTTTTAAAAATAACGAAAATTCGATATTTTTTAAAAAAATCAACAGCCCTAGGTCAGATAATGGAATAAATTACCAAGATAAATCATGAATAATTTACCGAAAACGTTGAAACAATTTAAAGTTGAAATTTGTAGAGGGAAAAAGTAGGTGGGTACAAGAATGGGTGTGTAGGGAAATTGCCACCAGAGCTTGCGCTTCATCGGAATTTAATTAAATTAATAGTCGCCGAACACACACACACACACACACACACACACACACACACACCTCTGTGCCACTCCAAGCCTCGAACGCCATTATCTATCAACATTCTTTGTATTACTTGGAGCTGTAAAAGTAACGATGTATTCGTTACTGAGTAAAGGGTTCGTCGCCTGACTCGAAGTACATAATCGTTACTCACAAATTCAATTAGTTACTCGCATTTGTCGCATAGATGGCTGTTTGATTCGAAAGTAAGAAAGAGATAAATTAATGTTGACATACCTTGAGTTTTTCAAAAGCAAGTTTTCCGATAAAACAATTTGCGCCAATTCACTTATTTCACAGACAAAGTTCATTTGTTCACTACTCTTCCCTTACCACTTGATGTTCCTTTTGGTGCCATTCTCGTGCCTGAGCACAACCCCCTTCCCCCACTTTCAGCAAGTAGCCCGTATTTAGATCCTAGCCCACCTTTGGACCTTCTCCTATACATCAGGCAGGTACTGCCCTTCCTGTAGGCAGCTCGACGTATATTTCAGAAGGGCAATATGGTGAGCTTCTTCAAAGAAAGACGGGTGCCACTACATCTCTGGCCTGCACTTCCGCCTGACATGTAGCCTGTCGAAAATGTCTGGAATATGGTCAATCGGCAACTTGTTCATTCTGGTCCTCCTGCAACCACTGTCGATGCTTTGTGGACGCTCGTAGAAACCGCGTGGCAGTTTGTTCACGAACAACATATTCAGGTTTCCATTGATAACATGCCACGACGTCTAGAGGCTTTGCAGCACGTTACAGCTTCATACCGTACTGAATTCTGACGGTTACAGTGTATGCGAAATGATACAATTCTAATCATTTGTGTATTATTATGTGCCTAAACTGTGGAATAAATTTAATTATAATCACATGTCCCCTTAGTGTTACAATTTTTGCAAACAGTAGTGAATAATAGGAACGAAGCGTTCTTGTTGGAACTCCGTTAGTGGTATCTTTAAACTTTCATGTGTCTACCATTTTTCAACTGTCCCGTTAGCTGCCTATTACATTTTAATTTTAAAATCAGCTATTAAAATAACAAAAATGGAGGAGGGTCTTAATCAATCAATGAACGTTTATATAATATACCCCTTTAATTTAAATGTTAGAACTGTTACAACACTTTTTTTTTCTTAATTTCAAACTCTACTTTTGACCATGACACGAAAACACTTCGTGTTATTTTGAAATATTTCGTTGGTGGTATTGGCAATCTGAGCAAACTAATCTTGTCACGGCCGCGAGGAAGCGAGTACAGTCCGCCGCCTAAAAATGGTCAGTACCTTTGTGTGCCAATTAGCCTGAAAAGTTGAGAAACACTTGATGGGAGGGTGGAAACACCAATATGATACTTTTAATTTGAGAATGCATGTTGATTGGTGGCAAAGAGGTTATTATCCCACTGGAGTAATAAATTACTTGAAACTTTAGATAACAAGGTCGCCTTATAAATCAAGAAAATCGAGATGGGCTTCTAGTCTACATTTTTTTTAAAAAAGAAAAACATTCTCAATAGCAGGGCCGCATTTTGATTCTCTGGGCCCCTAGGCTATACCGGTGTTGCGGGCCCCCCTGTCGCTTAAATTTTGAAATATTCCAAATTCGGCCCAAAAAATTTATGGGTGACCTTTTTTTAAAAGTTCTACTACTGGCCCAGGCGGGAGACCCAGGGTTGTGGTGCGGGGCCCATCTTTGTGGTGCGGGCCCCTAGGCTACAGCCTATGCTTAAGCGCGGCCCTGCTCAATAGTACATTAGACTCATATCCGAAATGACCAAGGCACATAACACACAAAAATTATTTAGTTTCCTCGTAACAGTATTGGAATTCCGATGGACGTTCACAGAGCGACATTTTATTTACCAGCAACGAGAATTTCAGAAACCAATAGCAAGTGCACACTGGGCTAACAAAAGTGCGCGTTTTCACAGTCAATATGGGCGCACCTATTGGCCGAGCGCCAGGGTTGCCAACATATGTGGGAAAATTAAAGTATATTTATCTTTGGAAGAGGAAGACAAAATGTATATAAAAGAAAGAAAAAAAAGTATTTTTAAAATTGGGGACCGCTATTTAGAGCCTTAAATACACACTTTTTCGTGCCTTTGGAACTCATCTTTAATTAAATTTAAGAACTTTCTGTTCACCCCTCCCCGCCATTTTGCATTCATTTCTATTTCGGTGAAAGCTGTAATCGTGGTAGCAGTAGCAGGTAGGAAACAATTGTATTTGTATTTGATAAATTATAACGTTCCTTTTGAAGTATATAGATATAATAGTGTCGTATAGTGGATTAGTGACTTTTTCCCCCTCAGAAAAAACTGCAGTGAGAATTTTATTTCTTATAATCACTAATATAATAATATGTCGTTTGGAATTTGGAAATTAAATACGGACAAGAGCATTTTAGTAGAAATAAAGCATTCCCCACAATTTATGGTTATGATAAAGTATGCCAACAAAAAAAAGTATGATACTATATTATACCGTATATTTGGCAATCTACCGAGCGCCTGTCAAACGCATTTTACCCGACCGTTTGCGGTGCCCTTTGATATACATATGCCGCCAATGTGTTGTACACACTAAAGCGCGCTTAACGCATCTTTAGAGCAATATGGAGGACAAGCATTTCCACAAAGCTTTATTTTTATAGAAATCTAATCAAATATCGGGGATTTGGAACAGGTAATTTTCCTCATATGAAGAAACGTAACTGAGAGGAAATGGTTGAAATTTTGGGTTTTATCTAACAGGCTATACCGCTCGCTTCGCGCTGTTAACGTTACGTCATCGTGACGTCACTATGACATGTTCAGACTCCGCGTACAGTCATGTACGTAAAAAAATATGTCACTAACGGGACTGCACGGAAAAGAGGGGTTTTTCGGGTGGGGACAAATAGGAGAAAACTAATGGGTTAAAATGTGAATCGTGGTATCGTAAAAAAATATGTCACTAACGGGACTGCACGGAAAAGAGGGGTTTTTCGGGTGGGGACAAATAGGAGAAAACTAATGGGTTAAAATGTGAATCGTGGTATCGTTAACTAGAACATATCCCATCCGCGTAATTCTATATTACGATACCACTGCAAAGAAATGAGGGTTGTTTCGGGTGGGGAGAAATAGTAGGAAAAATAATTCTTCGTGAATCGTGGTATCGTTATCTACAATATATCCCATCCGCGTAATTCTATATTACGATACCACTGCAAAGAAATGAGGGTTGTTTCGGGTGGGGAGAAATAGTAGGAAAAATAATTCTTCGTGAATCGTGGTATCGTTATCTACAATATATCCCATCCGCGTAATTCTATATTACGATACCACTGCAAAGAAATGAGGGTTGTTTCGGGTGGGGAGAAATAGTAGGAAAAATAATTCTTCGTGAATCGTGGTATCGTTATCTAGAATATATCCCATCCGCGTAATTCTATATTACGATACCACCGCAAAGAAATGAGGTGTTCTTCGGGTGGAGAGAAATAGTAGAATAAAAGGGTTAAAATGTGAATCGTGGTATCGTTATCTATAATATATCCCATCCGCGAA
The DNA here is from genome assembly GCA_031002005.1 of Vandiemenella viatica. NCBI lineage: Eukaryota > Metazoa > Arthropoda > Insecta > Orthoptera > Morabidae > Vandiemenella > Vandiemenella viatica. The sequence continues at coordinate 133,297,443 of JARYHS010008074.1, forward strand.
TTTCTATATTACGATACCTCTGCAGAGAAATGTTTGTAGTTTTTTACAATATATCGAAACGGGTTTTTGAGGCGAGAAGGTATTCCATAAAAATATGGCACAAATGGAATGCAAGCAGAGAAAACAAATATTCATCACAAATGTGAATAAAGGGTTTTCCGGCCGTGAGATATTTAATACAAATATGGCACAAATGTTATGCAGTGGTATCGTTATATAGAATATATTTCATCTGCGTAATTCTATATTACGATACCACTGCAAATAAACGTTAGTACTTCCGTTTTGTAGAATATATCGTTATATAGAATATATCCCATCTGCGTAATTCTATATTATATATTTCTCTGCTTCCATGATAATTCTCCCATGTTTTTCAGAAATTTCGACAATATTTTTCCCAGTAGTATCGCAATATAGAATTACGCGGATGGGATATATTCCAGAAAACGATACCGCGTTTCATTTTTTTCGATGAGTGTTGTGAATTATGATAATTCTCCCATGTTTTCCAGAAATTTCGAATATTTTTCTCCAGTGGTATCGCAATATAGAATTACGGGGATGGGATATATTCCAGAAAACGATACCGCGTTTCATTTTTTCGATGAGTGTTGTGAATTATGTATTTCACTGCTTCCATGACAATTCTCCGATATTTCGAACTTTTTTTTTTCCCCAGTGGTATCGCAATTTAGAATTACGCGGATGGGATATATTCTAGAAAACGACATAAATTTCGATTTTTTTTTTTTTTCCGTGGTATCGCAATATAGAATTACGCGGATGGGATATATTCCAGAAAACGATACCGCGTTTCATTTTTTCGATGAGTGTTGTGAATTATGTATTTCACTGCTTCCATGACAATTCTCCCATGTTTTTCAGAAATTTCGACAATTTTTTTCCCAGTGGTATCGCATTATAAAATTACGTGGATGGGATATATTCTAGAAAACGATACCGCATTTCACTTTTTACGATGAGTGTTGTGCCTTATATTTCTGAGAAATTTGTCCCCGCCCGAAAAACCCCTACTTTCCGTGCAGTCCCGTTAGTGACATGTTTTTCCGCAGATGACTGTACGCTGAGTACGAATACGTCATCGTGACGTCACGGTGACGTCACGATCTCGTCGCGAAGCGAGCGGTATAGCCTGTTAGATAAAACCCGAAATTTTCAGTGATACTGGAGATACTACGCAAAAAAAAGATACTGTTGGGTGAACAAGGTTTTAGTTAAGTTTCCGCCTCTTCCGCAACGAGAACGACATTTATCGAACATTTGTGAACACGTTCCTTGAGTGATATTATTTAAGTGTGTGTTTATATTACAGCTACAAAATAAAAATTAGTTTAGTAAAGTCATTTTATATATGGCCAGTTTCATACACTTATTATGCAACAAATGCATGTTTTACAGCTGTGGAAATGCAGCCTGGACCAAAAACTGACTTTGTTCTAGTTGGCTTCAAATTTTGTGTCAGTTCTTAAAGTTTGTACAACAGTAATTGTAAATTCCATTGTATTCGTGATGCCCATCATTGTTGCACGCCACAGATGAAATATAGCTTCCAGCGATCGTTTACTGCTTAACGTTATCATAGTTTTAGTGTGAAATGAATGTGTTGTAATATTTAGACATATTCCTAAATAATATCGCCCAAGAAAAAAGGGCATAAATTTTTAGACAAAAATGACAACTCCTCTTACAGTTTTCGTTGTGGAGCCACCTGTTTTATTCTTGTTCTTTATCTCTTTCCACCAAATTAACATCCTTAAGTCTGTAAAATAGACATTGAACAGTATTACAAATGTGCATTCAGTATAGAACCATGTTCTTGATTATCTGTGATTAAATATTTTTTTGGTGTGTGCTAGTTGTTTTCCACTGTACAGCAGCATCACATTTTACATTATTTCAATAGCTTCACCACCTACAAACATGTGAGGTAGTAGGTTATCGTTGACCTTCGAGTTAGTTTTAGGCCTGGGAATAGTTAGGTTACTGTCAACAACGTTTCATAATAAAATTGATAGTTCAATCACTGATTTTGCCGTTGCATTCAAGCTCAACATATACCAAATGATAATAATATTTCACATCATAAACTGCATGTAACACTAAAGATAAATAAATCTTGTAGCTATAATAAAGTGAGCCTGAATGTTGTAATTGAATTATTTCTTTATGTTTTCCGTCTGTTGTGTCAGTAAAATTTTGGAAATAACTTTTTAAAACCTTCTACTTTCCCCCATTTTTCTGTTTTCATTTCCGGTATGTGTTGTTAGTATTAACTTATTCCATAACACTACACAAACTTGTTTCTCTATTTTTATTACATTAGCCTAGTGTCCATGACAAGAACAGCACAGTCATCTCCTAACTGTGACAGTGAGCACATCCTACTAGCACCCTTGAAGGCAGTGTTAACACTTTGTCTATAGCCACTAACTCCAATTCATATGAAGATCCTTGCCATGCACCTGATTTTCAAACCAGTTTCTTTTCACTCTGACATTTCCGATGCGATGCCAAACTAGTCAGCCTGTAATTTTTAACCCTAATTGTCCATCTCCCATTATGGACCAAAACTACAATTACATTTTTCCAGTCCTCTGGTAGCCAGCAAGTCTTTAGACTTGCCAGGGGAGGCCGCCAATTGTAAAAATCAGATTTGATTCATACTGTGTGTTATAAAGGCTCATGGCCAGAGGTGTCTTGTGGCAAAGTAGTAACATACACTTCTTCGCCGTTGTCGAGAAAATTAGCATTGAAATATTCTGTTGCGTTCAAATACTTCCTATGTTACAGAGAATTTTAAGGGGCGTTTGGTACAATGAGTAAGCTCTCTGCCTAAAAAGCCTGTCAGATTTAATCTTGCTGCTGGCAACTTTTTTTTATTTATTCAAATGTGCATATAGATAATTCCTGGAAATAATTTTCAACAATTATGCCTATAATAATTTTTTTAAATGCCATTGGTTGTGAAAAAACCGATGGTTTCAAACTTCATTATGTTATTCACAAACAAAGTTATATTTCAAAAATAGAAATATCTGCTGCAGCCGGTTATCCAATACACATATAGTTACTCGAACATTTCAATTTAAGGACCCATGTTCATTACCACACTAGGGGATGGAAGGGTCGAAACGAGATGCTGTCTGTCACTCCTCAGTGTAGCGAGATGAAGAGTATGGTCATCTCCTACAAATTTAAATTTATTATTATTGATTTTAGTTTCATTAAATGTAGGAAATAAATGGAAATTAATTTGTGTCGAGCTAGAGGCAGGAAGACGCAGACAGCTAAGAGTTCTGTTAAGGTGCGGCAACAGTCTGGTGTAGGGAGGAAGAGGCCGAAACAATAGTGGGCGCTTATCTCTAGCAAGACGGGAGTAATCCCTGTGAGAGAAGGATCGCCACTGGAATTTGCCAGAAAGGGGTCCTGGATGGGATGTTCACTCAGTGTGTATTCAGAAAGTTACTGTGGAAAGGATTTCCAACAGGCCTCCCAAAAAACACCGATAGCACCCAAACAGTTTTAGCAAGTGAGAGGCAAATGCTCTCGATAACAAAGAAGGGAGACTTTAGTGGAAACAATCCGGTGTGTTTATTTCCGCATGATAAATGCTGAGGAGAAATGGGCGTGGACTATGAGAGAAGAGGAGAGGAGCCTTTTTGGAGAGCAAGACGACAGCACTCGCCCTGGATGGGGGCACTAGCAGCTTCTCACCATAGCAGAATTGCTGACTTTGTTCTGGAGGCTATGGTTGACTTATCACATAGCTCGTTTGGGGCTCTGACAACACTGGGTATATGATTACTGAGTGATGAGAGCTTTGCAGTTCCTGCGACAGGTGTGCAACTGAATGATGATAGCGCTCTTGTTACGATGATTTCGCGCTACCGATGCAGACACAGTAATTATTCATCCACGAAACAGTGTGTACTCCAATAAATCCTTGAGACATCCCTTTAATGGCCTAATGAGTGAGAGTTTTTGTGTCGCCGAATATAAATCACTGAGCTAGTAATATCTAAAAGCCAAGTGCTTTTTCTTTTCTTTTTCTACATTGCATTGGAAGACAGACTTCCATTTTTGGAAACTTTCAGTGACTGTTCTTGGTGAGAACAAATTAATTCCCTGGCGCCCTGTAATTTCCAGTTAAATCTGAATATGTTGCTTGTAATCATTGTAAAAACAAGAATTGCTGTCAATATATCTAAAGGAGTTTTTGCTTCAGTTACATATAAAATTTGTGAATATTGGTAAAGTGTAACTGTGTACATGTCTTGTAATTTCTCAGTTTCAAGTCACGATAATTGTTTGTTTGCTATTTCGTAACTGTAAGACAAGATATTGCGTTGATTTTATTTTGAACAGACAGAGGTTAAGGTTAAAGATAATATACCTCTTTCTGTAAGCTTTTATGAGTACTAAATAAATCATAATTTTAGGGTCATTTTGAAATGCTAAAAACAGAAGTAATGGTTTCACCCATGTTTCCCAAAATTAATATATCTATTTTTCAGAAGATAGTGGAGGGTGGTGATTTTAAATAATGCAAGGTAAGCAATAAAATCTTTCCCCGACTGTCCAATCCACTGCAACAGCAAAAAGCATTTAAAAAATTTATTGTTGTTAAAACTGGTTGTATAGGCTTACATATTTGAAAAATAAATAAAGTTGTCGTAGCATTATTTGATCCGGCAATGACTGGCTTATAAGGCAGAAAGCTTGCCTGCTGCATAACGTGACCCTTGAAATCTACCTAGCAAAGAAAGTATTTGAACACAATGGAATGTTTCAATGCCGATTTTCTCAAAGACACTGAAGAAGCACATGTTACTGCTTTGCCACATTACACCTCTAGCTATGAGCTTTTATCACACACACATTGGACTGAATCTGAATTTTACAACTGTGGCCCTCCCTTGTCTGTCTAAATAACCTTGCAAGGTAGGGTACAGTGTCGTACTCCAGTATATTTAGTACATTTGTAGCAACATTATCCACACAGACCCCAAATGCTTTTTTTAGTTCCCCGCAATTTTCCCGTGATCTATTTCAATATATATATATATTTTTTTTTCGGTCTGCTCATTTCTACTTATATAGAGAAGCTCTCCCTCTGATTTACTTCCTCCAACCACTCAATGGTAGTCCCTAATGGTCTCATTAAACTAGTTAGTTAAATTAATCAGTGCATTTTTCAAATCCTCTGTAACTTTTTCTCCATCATCATCCACAGTTGTCTAAGTACCTGAGTTTTTTTTTTAACATAGCCATAGAAATTTCTAGAATGCATCTTTCAATGGTCCTCTGAAACACATAATATTTTTTAAAAAACAATTTTTAAATTGTTACTTAGCTATTATTAATTCCTTATTTAGTTGTTTCAAGTGTTCTCTACAGCTTCGTTGTTTCTTAACTATGTTGTGTTCTCCTCTTACCAACCTCTTTATCTTCCTCACCTCCATCTTGTTACGTAGGTTCCATATTCTCTTTATTTCTTGTTTTGGAATAAATATTTCCTCTTCCATTCTTTTCTCCTTAAACTATTTCCACTTTGATTCCCTGCTTTCCCTGAAATATCTCTTCAGTTCTGAAATAGGTGTCTTTTTTTTTTATAATTGTGCCTATAGTCACCTTCAGTTTTGGATACTGGTTTACTGAGCAACCTGAACTGCTTTGTAATCACTTATTCCTTCAGTTATTTGAGATCCCACAAGGTCATCATCAGAGGAGTATACCTAACATGTTTGACTTCCCTGTGCTCTGCTCTATTGTTTGTGTAAACTCTCCTCCCTTTTTCTTTGCAAATCTCTGTTCACTTGTGTTATTAATTTTATTTGATTCCCTTTTTATACCTGATAAATTGAAGTCCCCCTTCTACACTTTCCTCTAAACTTTAAATATGAATTTAGTTTCTTTTCAAGATCTTTATTTTCATCATTAAGTCTTCCACTGTGAAGACCCTATATTTTTCTTTTTACCACTGAAAGTAGTCTTTGCTAACCAACATGAATACTCCTCAACCAATTCCTACTCTATCTCTGGGGTGCACACTAGACCATTGTGGAAAACCCTCGTTGTCTAACACCCCTCTTTCTGTAACCAAGGGTCTACCCTTTTAACCCCTTGTGATTTGTATATATCTATTAAATTATGAAACACTATTACCTTGTTTATTATACTAGTATAGTTTGTTAGTAACAATCTTATAATTAATTTTGTGATATTTTCAGCATTATTCTTCACCTTTCTTGCTGTGACTCCCTCTTTATCATTCTGTCAAGTTCAAGTATTACTGTAGTGTTTAAGATTTTTCCCAATATACATTTGCTTACAGTATCCATTTGTCATCTATTTTTACCCCCAATTTTTAGTCTCTAACCCAAAAAAAGTCATAGCACTGACCAAACCATAATTGAAAGTGGGCTTCCTTACAGATTTAGCAAACAGTTGTGAAAGAACCTCCTTTTATTTCTGTGACTATGCCCAGTGAAACCCCATCTGCTTATAATGTTGAAGGGCACAACCATCAAGACAAAACTAATACCTTACCAAAGCGTCACCTCCATCTCCACCTTTATTCGCCTCTCAGCGTGGTTCAACTGTGGAAGATCATGGTGATTCGGGACATGTGTGGTTTCCGCCCTGATATGTTGTGGGTCCTTCACCAACTTCCCCAGATCACTCTCTTTACTATCACTCACATTTCTATAATACTATTCCATGCAACATTATGGTACTATCACCAGAAATGTGACTTATTTGAGATACAAGTATTTGAAATACAGATACAATATACAAAATATGTATTTTTATCTTGTATCTGAACTACTTTTCTTAATATTTATCTTGTATTTAGATACTTTTGTTTTGGTATCTTTGTATATTATAAATAGTAAATGCTATTTGTGCATTTTTTTTTTTTTTGTTAGAACTTCTTCGTTCATTGCATTCCATTATTTATATGATAGGAATAATACAACAGATCCCAACGGCTAACGTGTTTGAATCAGAGAAATCCATTACGTGTAATTCCTTCTGTTACCCACATAATGTGTGCTAATTTTTAATTTGATTTAGCCAAATTGTTCTTTGTTTCCAAGGATGGGAATAATATCAATAAACCACTTAGTGTTGTTTTAAATACATTAAACAGGAAGATGGAAGTGACGTGAATGTGTCTGCTGCATGCAATATATGTTCAGAAGTAATAAAGGGTAATATTACTTCCACTACAAACTTCTTGACTCATTTAATGGAAAAATTACTTTTATGAAATATTAAAAAATTGTATACGTTTGCTTACCAGTATTTATTTATGGATTTTTTTTTATATATCTAGTGAAATGAAAACTTAATAGTATAACAGTCTGGTACATACAGAATAATTCAAATAAGGGTTAAAAAAATCCTAATAAAAGGAGTTCTATTGACTGAGTAAAAACCTGTTGTCTTTTTCTCAAAGCAACTTTTTATGTTATTAAATTATATATATATATAAAAATAGACGTGTTTTTTCCTATATTCACTTTTCAGCCACCACTACCTTGCACAGATCACAGATGTTTGTTGGTGGAAGTAGCATGGAGTTTCCTGTCGTGCACAACGTTGGCCGAATGCCGATAGCTGTGGGGATGTGGGAGATATAATGATTAAAGTTGGTCAGTGCAGGGCGTTTTCATATTTCGACCAAAAATTCGTATCTCCGTATACTTCTCTTTCCTGCCACAACTACATAACATAGACCTTTGGTATTTGTGTGTGGTAGTAGAATCGTCTTTCCTGTCGTGCACTATGGTTGTTAGATGTCGGTAGCTATGGGGGTGTGGGAGATATGGGGGTTGAAAGTGGTCGACCTGTGGCAATTTCATACTTCTGCCAAAGACAAAAGTGTCATGGTGTATCACTTTTCAGCGAAAACTATAGATCACAGATAACTGGTGTTTGTGTGTAGTAGTAGCACAGAGTCACCTTTCGATCACAACAGCGGCCGATTTTCAGAAACTGTAGTACTGTGGTAGATATGGTGGTTGTAAGTGGCCGACCAAGGATATTTTCGTAATTTCGACTGTCTCCGCATATGTCACTTTTCTGCCACAACTACATAGCATAGAGCATTGGTGTTTGTGTTTGGTAGTAGAATCGTATCTCATGTAGTGCACTAATGGTTGTTAGATGTCGGTAGCTATGGGGGTGTGGGAGATATGGGGGTTGAAAGTGATCGACCTGTGGCAATTTCATACTTCTGCCAAAGACAAAAGTGTCATGGTGTATCACTTTTCAGCGAAAACTATAGATCACAGATAACTGGCGTTTGTGTGTAGTAGTAGCACAGAGTCACCTTTCGATCACAACAGCGGCCGAATTTCAGAAACTGTGTTACTAGTGGTAGATATGGTGGTTGTAAGTGGCCGACCAAGGATATTTTCGTATTTCGACTGTCTCCGCATATGTCACTTTTCTGCCACAACTACATAGCATAGAACATTGGTGTTTGTGTTTGGTAGTAGAATCGTATCTCATGTAGTGCACTATGGTTGTTAGATGTCGGTAGCTATGGGGGTGTGGGAGATATGGGGGTTGAAAGTGATCGACCTGTGGCAATTTCATACTTCTGCCAAAGACAAAAGTGTCATGGTGTATCACTTTTCAGCGAAAACTATAGATCACAGATAACTGGCGTTTGTGTGTAGTAGTAGCACAGAGTCACCTTTCGATCACAACAGCGGCCGAATTTCAGAAACTGTGTTACTGTGGTAGATATGGTGGTTGTAAGTGGCCGACCAAGGATATTTTCGTATTTCGACTGTCTCCGCATATGTCACTTTTCTGCCACAACTACATAGCATAGAGCATTGGTGTTTGTGTTTGGTAGTAGAATCGTATCTCATGTAGTGCACTATGGTTGTTAGATGTCGGTAGCTATGGGGGTGTGGGAGATATGGGGGTTGAAAGTGATCGACCTGTGGCAATTTCATACTTCTGCCAAAGACAAAAGTGTCATGGTGTATCACTTTTCAGCGAAAACTATAGATCACAGATAACTGGTGTTTGTGTGTAGTAGTAGCACAGAGTCACCTTTCGATCACAACAGCGGCCGAATTTCAGAAACTGTGTTACTGTGGTAGATATGGTGGTTGTAAGTGGCCGACCAAGGATATTTTCGTAATTTCGACTGTCTCCGCATATGTCACTTTTCTGCCACAACTACATAGCATAGAACATTGGTGTTTGTGTTATGGTAGTAGAATCGTATCTCATGTAGTGCACTATGGTTGTTAGATGTCGGTAGCTATGGGGGTGTGGGAGATATGGGGGTTGAAAGTGATCGACCTGTGGCAATTTCATACTTCTGCCAAAGACAAAAGTGTCATGGTGTATCACTTTTCAGCGAAAACTATAGATCACAGATAACTGGCGTTTGTGTGTAGTAGTAGCACAGAGTCACCTTTCGATCACAACAGCGGCCGAATTTCAGAAACTGTGTTACTGTGGTAGATATGGTGGTTGTAAGTGGCCGACCAAGGATATTTTCGTATTTCGACTGTCTCCGCATATGTCACTTTTCTGCCACAACTACATAGCATAGAGCATTGGTGTTTGTGTATGGTAGTAGAATCGTATCTCATGTAGTGCACTATGGTTGTTAGATGTCGGTAGCTATGGGGGTGTGGGAGATATGGGGGTTGAAAGTGATCGACCTGTGGCAATTTCATACTTCTGCCAAAGACAAAAGTGTCATGGTGTATCACTTTTCAGCGAAAACTATAGATCACAGATAACTGGCGTTTGTGTGTAGTAGTAGCACAGAGTCACCTTTCGATCACAACAGCGGCCGAATTTCAGAAACTGTGTTACTGTGGTAGATATGGTGGTTGTAAGTGGCCGACCAAGGATATTTTCGTAATTTCGACTGTCTCCGCATATGTCACTTTTCTGCCACAACTACATAGCATAGAAGCATTGGTGTTTGTGTTTGGTAGTAGAATCGTATCTCATGTAGTGCACTATGGTTGTTAGATGTCGGTAGCTATGGGGGTGTGGGAGATATGGGGGTTGAAAGTGATCGACCTGTGGCAATTTCATACTTCTGCCAAAGACAAAAGTGTCATGGTGTATCACTTTTCAGCGAAAACTATAGATCACAGATAACTGGCGTTTGTGTGTAGTAGTAGCACAGAGTCACCTTTCGATCACAACAGCGGCCGAATTTCAGAAACTGTGGTACTGTGGTAGATATGGTGGTTGTAAGTGGCCGACCAAGGATATTTTCGTATTTCGACTGTCTCCGCATATGTCACTTTTCTGCCACAACTACATAGCATAGAGCATTGGTGTTTGTGTTTGGTAGTAGAATCGTATCTCATGTAGTGCACTATGGTTGTTAGATGTCGGTAGCTATGGGGGTGTGGGAGATATGGGGGTTGAAAGTGATCGACCTGTGGCAATTTCATACTTCTGCCAAAGACAAAAGTGTCATGGTGTATCACTTTTCAGCGAAAACTATAGATCACAGATAACTGGCGTTTGTGTGTAGTAGTAGCACAGAGTCACCTTTCGATCACAACAGCGGCCGAATTTCAGAAACTGTGTTACTGTGGTAGATATGGTGGTTGTAAGTGGCCGACCAAGGATATTTTCGTATTTCGACTGTCTCCGCATATGTCACTTTTCTGCCACAACTACATAGCATAGAGCATTGGTGTTTGTGTTTGGTAGTAGAATCGTATCTCATGTAGTGCACTATGGTTGTTAGATGTCGGTAGCTATGGGGGTGTGGGAGATATGGGGGTTGAAAGTGATCGACCTGTGGCAATTTCATACTTCTGCCAAAGACAAAAGTGTCATGGTGTATCACTTTTCAGCGAAAACTATAGATCACAGATAACTGGCGTTTGTGTGTAGTAGTAGCACAGAGTCACCTTTCGATCACAACAGCGGCCGAATTTCAGAAACTGTGTTACTGTGGTAGATATGGTGGTTGTAAGTGGCCGACCAAGGATATTTTCGTATTTCGACTGTCTCCGCATATGTCACTTTTCTGCCACAACTACATAGCATAGAGCATTGGTGTTTGTGTTTGGTAGTAGAATCGTATCTCATGTAGTGCACTATGGTTGTTAGATGTCGGTAGCTATGGGGGTGTGGGAGATATGGGGGTTGAAAGTGATCGACCTGTGGCAATTTCATACTTCTGCCAAAGACAAAAGTGTCATGGTGTATCACTTTTCAGCGAAAACTATAGATCACAGATAACTGGCGTTTGTGTGTAGTAGTAGCACAGAGTCACCTTTCGATCACAACAGCGGCCGAATTTCAGAAACTGTGTTACTGTGGTAGATATGGTGGTTGTAAGTGGCCGACCAAGGATATTTTCGTATTTCGACTGTCTCCGCATATGTCACTTTTCTGCCACAACTACATAGCATAGAGCATTGGTGTTTGTGTTTGGTAGTAGAATCGTATCTCATGTAGTGCACTATGGTTGTTAGATGTCGGTAGCTATGGGGGTGTGGGAGATATGGGGGTTGAAAGTGATCGACCTGTGGCAATTTCATACTTCTGCCAAAGACAAAAGTGTCATGGTGTATCACTTTTCAGCGAAAACTATAGATCACAGATAACTGGCGTTTGTGTGTAGTAGTAGCACAGAGTCACCTTTCGATCACAACAGCGGCCGATTTTCAGAAACTGTGGTACTGTGGTAGATATGGTGGTTGTAAGTGGCCGACCAAGGATATTTTCGTATTTCGACTGTCTCCGCATATGTCACTTTTCTGCCACAACTACATAGCATAGAGCATTGGTGTTTGTGTTTGGTAGTAGAATCGTATCTCATGTAGTGCACTATGGTTGTTAGATGTCGGTAGCTATGGGGGTGTGGGAGATATGGGGGTTGAAAGTGATCGACCTGTGGCAATTTCATACTTCTGCCAAAGACAAAAGTGTCATGGTGTATCACTTTTCAGCGAAAACTATAGATCACAGATAACTGGCGTTTGTGTGTAGTAGTAGCACAGAGTCACCTTTCGATCACAACAGCGGCCGAATTTCAGAAACTGTGTTACTGTGGTAGATATGGTGGTTGTAAGTGGCCGACCAAGGATATTTTCGTATTTCGACTGTCTCCGCATATGTCACTTTTCTGCCACAACTACATAGCATAGAGCATTGGTGTTTGTGTTTGGTAGTAGAATCGTATCTCATGTAGTGCACTATGGTTGTTAGATGTCGGTAGCTATGGGGGTGTGGGAGATATGGGGGTTGAAAGTGATCGACCTGTGGCAATTTCATACTTCTGCCAAAGACAAAAGTGTCATGGTGTATCACTTTTCAGCGAAAACTATAGATCACAGATAACTGGCGTTTGTGTGTAGTAGTAGCACAGAGTCACCTTTCGATCACAACAGCGGCCGAATTTCAGAAACTGTGTTACTGTGGTAGATATGGTGGTTGTAAGTGGCCGACCAAGGATATTTTCGTATTTCGACTGTCTCCGCATATGTCACTTTTCTGCCACAACTACATAGCATAGAACATTGGTGTTTGTGTTTGGTAGTAGAATCGTATCTCATGTAGTGCACTATGGTTGTTAGATGTCGGTAGCTATGGGGGTGTGGGAGATATGGGGGTTGAAAGTGATCGACCTGTGGCAATTTCATACTTCTGCCAAAGACAAAAGTGTCACGGTGTATCACTTTTCAGCGAAAACTATAGATCACAGATAACTGGCGTTTGTGTGTAGTAGTAGCACAGCGTCACCTTTCGATCACAACAGCGGCCGATTTTCAGAAACTGTGGTAGTGTGGTAGATATGGTGGTTGTAAGTGGCCGACCAAGGATATTTTCGTATTTCGACTGTCTCCGCATATGTCACTTTTCTGCCACAACTACATAGCATAGAGCATTGCTGTTTGTTTTTCGTAGTAGAATCGTATCTCATGTAGTGCACTATGGTTGTTAGATGTCGGTAGCTATGGGGGTGTGGGAGAAATGGGGGATAAAATGGTCGACCTGCGGCAATTTCATATTTCTGCCAAAGACGCATGTGTCACGTTGTATCACTTTTAAGTGAAAACTATCAATCGCAGATTACCGGCGTTTTTGTGTGGTAGTAACACAGAGTCACCCATCGATCACAACGTTGGCCGAAATTCGGTAACTGTGGGAGTGTGTGAGATATGGTGTTCGAAATTGGTCGATCATGAATATTTTCGTATTTCATCCAAAGACTTGTGTGTATCCGTAAATTTTACTTTGCTGCCGGAACTACATAGCGCAGAAGACTGGTATTTGTGTGTGGTAATAGTATCGAGTCTCCCATCGTGCATTATGGTGGTTAGATGTCTACAGCTGTCAATATGAATACTTTACAATCACGAACGAAGTTGTGGGTACCAGCTATTATATTATAAATGTGGAAGTAAGTTTCTGTCTTTTTGTTACGTTTTGACGACTAAATGGCTATATCAATATTGATGGAATTTAACAATGAAATAGTGTAGGAAGGACACAGGACATTTTTTCGGCATGAATAACAGTTTTAGTCACGAAATTTTAAGAACTTATCGAATGATGAAAGACAGACAGATTCGTGTGTTAGTCTGTAATGTTACGTTGGTTGCTCAGTCACGCAATCTGTTAGTGTTTGATTTATTAATAAATTTCGATAAGAAACAAAACTTATTATTTAGTATAGAAGTCAATTTGCTCTGCACTGTACTATTCATTTGTGTCTGTATAAAAGTTTCTGGCACCAATTTGTCTTCCTTTTTGACATGCCTTACGGACGTAAACCTGGCCTAAGGTGCAGGTCTAGAAGACAATGTGCTGCTATTAGATTATAAGATTCAGATGCTCATGTTGAATAAAGAAGAAAAAACCAAGCTGAAATAAAGCTGCCATCAGTTAACCCCCCCCCCCCCCCCCACACACACACACACACATCCCCGCACCTTCGCTTACTTTTCTGTTTTTAAATATGTTGTAAATTGATTCTCTTCATGAGACAGATTAGATGATAGGATGATATAATGATGGCTTTCCATCATATTATGTCGACTCGGTGTTGTTTGGGACAAATCTTACGTTACTAACAGTTTTCTATATCCAATTCTGGAATTGAAACTCCAAGTCCACGCGTACGAAGTCGCGGGTAACAGCTAGTTATATATATATTTAGAGGACAGGTCATACAGATCTGTTGCTAGTGTATGAAAATCTTAAAAATACAAATCTAGAAAAAAAGTACTGAGAATAGTAGTGGTTCAGAATCAGCTGGAGCTTATAAGAAATTAAAGCAGACAACTCTTATAAGTGTACCAAAGTCTATTTACTTGGACAAATTGGCTGTAGAATTTATTGTTGAACCTATGTTACCAGTATGAATAGTGGAGTACAATTCATTTAAACCTTTGCTTGAAAGTGCACAGCACTAAGGAAGCCTCCAAAATTTTATGCTGCCATTCAATCCAAACTGAATTAGTGATGAGTAAAATGAATCAAAAGAAAAAATAAACATGGCTCTGATGTCTGGAGTTTGCCGGCAAAACAACTGATGTTTGATCTTCTTCTAAAAGAAACTGTTTTGAGGTTACAATCAGGGTGTGGCCATCAGAGGGCTAGGCGGTGCTGTGCACCAGTGCACAAGCTCAAGAGGCCCCCAAGAACAGCTCAGGGGGCCCCCTAATGCTCAAGGAGCCCCTGCCAGCTAACCTCACAATACTTGGTAGAGTTTTTTTTTTTTTTTTTTTTTTTTTTTAAAAAAAAAAAGGTTCACCCATCTGGCCCAAAATATTTTTTTTGCACTGGGGCTTTTGTTAACCTACCTACACCACTGGTTACAATCAACTAAATTCAAAGTGAGACGCTTGAGAGGAAAGGTTCTGCAATTGTATGTTGAAGATTCAAAGCGGCTCAAAATGAAATGTTGCCAAAATGATAACCGCTATACATTCAGAGTTTGATTTAAAACTATCCAAGATTGTTAAAAAAAATAACAGATAATGGATCAAATATGATAACAACCTTCAAACTATTTGGAAAATCAGATTCAGATATTCAGAAAACATTTCACATGAAGAATGACTGCCTGCCAGAACATGAAAGATACACTATGCACAATTTGCATTTGATTGCCAGTAGAGATTTTGAAGAAGCAAGACTAAAACTATATTTTTATAAGAAAACTGCATGATTCAGCCTTAGCAAAGTGCCAACTGCTCTGGAATTTATGTTCTATATTACTAAAAGCATGTGAAAATATATTTGAATTAACGGGGAAGTCACCAACTTTTCCATGTAAAATCTGATTGAACTTTTATTATAATTCCATAAAAATAACTTTAAGCTGTTCTGGAATGCCTTAATGAAACCATAAACAGCCTTAAATTTCCTCCTTGTAAGGACCATGACATACATTTTGTATGTGAATATGTGAACTGTTCACAGCCAATCGTAGAAGTTATTCAACATCTGCAAGGGCATAAAGACACCCACTATGGTTATCTATACCTGAACTAATAAGAAGCCAGCTTATGGTTAAATGTCTTAAAATGGAAAATCTATAATTTTGCGACATTTTGTTAGATGTCATCAAAACAAATCTAAATAAATGTTTCAATAAGTTTTCGCAGCTTGCTATTGTAGCTAATGATGCGATATTTGCCCCAGTGCCCCTTCCGTTTTTTAAAATGAAATGGGTACCAAAAGTATTTAAAGAACATCTAAAAGAGCTTATCCTTATAGAAACACTGAAAATTAATTGATCAGAAAAACAAAAATCAGAAACCATAAGGATCAATGCAGAGGACATAAAAAAGACAAATCTTATTGCATGTTTTTGGAGGACTCTGATTCCTGTATTGATATTACCACTAGGGTGACAACAATAAAAAAAAAATACTTTTGAAATATAACACCTGTTTGCCGAGTTCCACACCTGTGGAGCGACTCTTCTGTTTCAAGGGGGTGATAATGAGAAGAAAAATGAGTGATCAGATGTTTGAAGAACTGTTTTAAAACCTTAAAGAACATCTTGTAGATTGTAGTAAAATGAATATGTTATAAAATAAAAATATATATTGTGTAAAAAAAGTATTTTATTTTTAAAAAGTATTTTGAAAATACGTGTTTTGTGTCTTTAATTTCAAACACCATTTCCAAAAGTAACTTGTATCTGATATCTAAAATACATTACTTAAATGTATCTTGTATTACAGACACTTTTTAGGAGGTATCATGTACTTTCCTGACTATCACTAAACTGTCCACATTAATTAAACTCCTACGCATTAATTCTTTTCAATAAAAGGGCGTGTAACTGGCTGCTACATGTTGATACATATGTGTGGGTAGAGAGAAGGATATTTCAATGTTGGGGCTGAAAGCCTTCATTTTTTAACTCCCAGTTTTGTCTTTCATGAACATGGTCTTTATCATTTTCAATGCTACTCTTGGTTTTGGTATATGGTTCTCCTTTTCTTATCTGATTTTTGTTACTAATCGAACTCTTGTCTAGCTATGTGAATTTATATGCCATTTTTGATTATTTTATTCTCCTTGGTTACATAACAAGGTCAACTAAAGTTATTGAGTATAATGCAAAAAGTTGGATGATGTGATAAATGTTAAGTTTTGCTATTTACTCCTTGCTGAACTGTGCCCCGTGTCGTCAGCTCAGTGGTGTTATATCGCTAAATAAAGCTCTGAAGTCAGAAATACAGCCAACACTCGTCTTTATTCATTGCTGTACAAAACATGAAGAAATCAATATACTTGCCAAAGTCTAACATCCAGTGCGAAATCAGAGTCCGCACGTCACTATCGCAGATTAGCCAAATAATATTCTGTCAATTCTGTGATCGCTGCTCAAGCTGTTGGTGAGCCTGGTAACTTTTACCAGTCCAGAAAGCTTTCTATAGCTTCTGGTTGCTGAGCCACTTCAACTAGTAGTTTCTTCTACTATTCTTCTATCTAGACTGTGCTCGTCTGAGCTAGCTATTGCCCTGGGTGTGCTGAGGGACTGAGTGCTGTGAAAGCCTCCCCTTATATACAACTCATTGTGAAAGTGGCCCCTCCCATTGAGGCTGCTACTATGGAGCACAGTTAAGTATTAGTGCACTCTAGAGGCATTGTTCCCCTGGTACTGTGGTGGGGACTTAATATTGCTGTTGATACATAGCAATTAAAGTGATATTTGATACAAGAGGTTATGATTGTGAGCGTAAATTCTTCCACTGAGTCCCATTCATCAAGATTACGGTTTTTGAGTATTCCTCCATGCATATAGATGAATGCTGAAAGGATCATCATTTTTCACATCAAATTTTTGCCTTTTACATATGGAACAGTGAAACTTCGCTCACTTGGTGTAGATCATCCCTCTATAAAATGTGTTTCAACATTACTTTTTACAAAACTGTGAGGCATTAACAGTCAGTGATGTGTTGTCACAGCATCAACTTCAACCTACCATTTCACCTGATGAAGTGGATGTAACTGTTGAAACATCTTGTATGACAGAACTTATCTGGCAGAACACCCGAGAAGAATTTTTATCAGCTGTATGCTGGGAAATACTCAATTCTCACATGATGAATGGGTATTTGAAGAAGCCAACACCAATGCAGAAACTGTATCTTCTTGCAGGCATAATCCCACCTGATATTTGGGGTGAAGTAGCTGCAGATATAGAGAAGCTAAAAGTTTCACCCAAATCGGCTCACTGTTTACTTGAAAATCACCTGTCATCACCCACTGAGCTGAAATCCAGGGACAGTTTTTCTCAAAACCTCCTGAAATTTATGCAAAAAATCCAGAGAAGAACTATGGAATCTTAAGTACCTCAACCATTCAGAATGGGTTTAACTTGTTAAAAAAACTGTTTAGACTTGAAGAAACCTAGACCACTTTATGTTGTTTAGTAGGTTACAGTTAGGCATTGTAATATTCAAGGACAATTTAAAGAAATTAGGCTTCCTGAAAGAGAGGAATTAGGCTTCCTGAAAGAGGGGAGATATGTGAATGTGATGAACAGCAGATAGATGAGCACATTCTAAATTGTTCTATGTGTTCATTTACCTGTACAGAACTTGATCTGGCACCAGCCAATGACTGCACTGTCAACGTTGAAACATTATGGTAAAATGTTGTTTAGTAAATAGTAACCTTCAATGTATGTAATTGTATCTGTTTTGTTTAATTTTCCATTGTATGACACTAATGTGAATAACAAAAGAACTATTCCTAAATTTAATGACTCTGTTGCTGTTTAGTAAGATAATAAATTTAGCATTGAAGATGTTATGAGATTTTGATTCACTGCATCCTACATTTATGTTTCTGTTTTGAGGCGTAGTAGTTGTTAATCTGTGTATTTAACCACCATATAATTGGAGGCAGTTAAAACCTAATGAATTCTCCAATTATGTCAATTTTGCTGCACTATTTTGTTTTGACTTTCACTATAGTCAGATCAAGTTTACTTGTGTTCACTGCTGTCAAGTTTTTTTTTTCACAGCTGTGCTGTTTCAAGTTTGTTGTTAGTGGGGCATTTGAAATTTGCAGTAGTATTGCTTTGCTCCCTCAGTTAATATGTGGTAGAGGAAGGAGATTTAACCTACTGTTGGGTGTGTTGACAGAAACTGTGTATTTGTGTAAACTAACAAAATGATGATTAATTGACTTTCGGGTTATGCCGCGTTGAATAACCCGAAAGTCAATTAATCATGAACAAAGATGGCCGTGGAAGTCTGATGAATCAGTAACAAAATGATGTTAATAAACACAAAAACTCACAAAAAAACAATACTGAATACACAATTTCCACTATCACACTAAACAGTTAGTTATTTTCACTTACTTCTCCTTCCACACATACGCATATACTAAACAAAGCAAGACACATACACACAAAATTACTGTTACAAATTTCCAACTCTCCACCAACAACACACTCGAGAAAATTACTGGGAAAAACATCTGAACAACTGGCACGTGTACAAGTAAACTTGATTGTGCCAGTGAAGGAAGTTAAAGAAAACAGTGCAGCAAAATTTACATAAGTGGAGTAGTCACAAGGTTTCAGTTGCCTGCAGTTATATACAAGACTGCAAGCAGCATGCTGGTTGAAGAGAGAGTCAGTCAACTACCACTCCTCAACATGGAATTCATTATTATATCTATATTTAATAACAAAACCATTCTATATTAATTTTAAAACCCTAAACATATTGCAGAAAACATTGAACACTGAAGATCCCCAATGAGAGCCAAACCACATTTAAGAATATCAAATTCTAAAAACAGTTGTACTGACGTATTATATAAAAAAATATATATATATTACATATAATTTTTACTTTACTTGTACAGTTTGTAAATAGAACAAAGCTGCAACTATTAATCAGCATAATTTTCTAAATATTTATTGTAGAAAAGTAATAGAAACAAAAACAACAAGTTGATAGTGTCTGGTTTTGGCAACCATAAGTTTTGTTCAGATTAATGGCACAGAATCCGATTAATGACATATGTGAACTTAACTTTAAAAATGAGGTATACACAAACTATAATATTGGATTTTCATTATTTTTATTTGTTTTTGTATCAAACCAATTTCAGATCTGATATTATGGTTCTGTTTTTACTTTTTATTAATTGACTGCATAGTTATAATAATGTAGTTACTGTACACTTTTTCAGTTTAAAATGGAAAAAAAATTATCAGATGAAGTCATTACAGAAATCAGTAGCTATTTTCCTCCCAGACCTCGTTTAGTCAGGAAAGGGAGGAACACAACCTACCCTGTAAGAAGACGTATTACAAATGATGTGAATATATTTGTTGAGAAGCCCATTGACCAGTGTAATGATGCTCAGTTGGTAGAAGAGAGTAAATATGGGTAAGTGTTTAAGTACAATCACAGATTTTATTAATTCTTTTTGGAATGCAGCGTAAAATGCAAAACCTAGTGAACAAAGTTAGGGGCACATTATTAGAATTTTTTCTCTCCAAATATCTTCCCCAAATATTAAATTCATCTTTATGTTCAATTAAAACACTAATGATATGTTAATCTAATTTTGAAAGTAATTGCTAAAAGACAGAATTTTTGAAAGCAGATTTTTCAAAATGGTTTGGCAATGTGATATTGTTTACTTTTGTGTATGTTAACTGGAATGAAAACTTTAAATTATACCTGGTTTACATTTTAGTATTGAATTGTTTGCATACAGATAACTGTAATAAATACTATTCACCATTCAGTTATATATTCTTTCTCAATGTTCAAACCCAACCAAATATGCTGTTTAACCCTGTGTCAATTTATTTTCTTGTATATACTATGTGAAGTAGTTTTAAGTTATTGCAAATAATTTGTGTAAATTATTTTCAATAGTCATATTGTAAAATGAATATGGTGAATGTTTATCAGAGGCCCAATAGTTAACTCTAAATTTATAGTAACAATTGAGTAGGAATTGTGAGGCCAATTTATATGGAAAGGAAAAATAAACTATTTCCACCACTCACTGAAGTTGAAGGGAGGAGGGCAGCAGCAACAAAAAACACTCTACAAATGCAAAAAACACAATATTTCAGGCCATGCCATTTTTCAAGAAGATATAAACATGTGGCTGAGCTTGTCCGACTGGCCATGGTCAACACAGCCACATGTATAATGATTTTGATCAATTGCGCAACAATAATATCAGTAGAAATTGCTCAAGATAAATAAAAAAAAGGTTTGAAGATGGTCTTCATTCTTCCTAACGAGTATCAAATTTGATTTTAGTTCTAACTTTTTTTTTGTCTTTCTTCGTTCCTCCTAACTCCTAACACATATAAAATTTACTCTTAGTTGTAACCATTTATTTTTTTTCTTCTCTCTCTCTCTCTCTCTCTCTTTTGTTTGTGAAAATCCTATGCAGTTCTGCACCCGGGCTGTTTTTGTCAATACCCTTCATGCCCTTTGTACGAGGGTGGCCAGAATGGGTGCAATGTGTGGGGTGGTAACAGTTGTTAGCATTCAAGTTCAGGTCAGTGACGATTTACAATAGATCTAGAGTCCTCAATCTCCCATCAGCACATTATTTCACCAAAATGTCCAGAAAAGGCAGGCAACTAATATCTTCCAACTCCATGATAAACTGAATCTTCCAATGGGCCACTTTTAAATGTTCCAGGAATTGGTCCAGACTGTTTCTTCCATGTGGCCATATCAATAAAGTGCTGTCAAAATACCTATAAAACTTTCTTGAAATGTTGATGGCAGTGTTCCCTGTCTCTCTGAAGCCTGTTCAGAGATCAAACCCCCTCAAACTGAACTGCAGTTTGTGGACATAACAAGTCCTCACTGACATCACTGGGAACAAGTGTGTGATCACACACCGTGACTCATAGCAGTGTTGCTAGCCATTGTATCCTGAGGACCAGTCCTCCAAGTTTATGTTTCTTGTCTCCTGTAATATACATCAAAACTGTGTTACACCCATTGAGGGATGGAGTTGCATCATTATATTCATGACATCAGCTGATCATTTATGTTGACAATGCAGTGTTGTATACAGGACATGTCTTTATCTTTGCCCAAGCTTTCTATTTTTCTCATCATGTCTTCCCATACTAGCATCTTTGTAAATTGGCGTCTCAGTGTGGTGACCACATGCCAATTCTGTGCCTCATAGGCTTGTTTGTTTTGACTATCTTGCATGAGGGAATGGGCTGGTGTGACCTGTTCAGGTGTGATTAATTACCTTTTGCTTTTTTTCAGACAGTATATTATCCTGTCATATACATGTATAAATGACTTAGGGAATCTCCTGTACAGTCAGCAATCTTTCCTGTTTCTCAACTATTTGTAGCATTTAAGCACATTCAATACATGTAATTTACCTCATTACCATGTGTGTTATTACACTGATAAATTGAATCAGTACATTTGACTAAACTGTGGCCATAAATAATCTGTACATTTGAGGTTAGGTTTTTAATATGAGTTGTGGATACTGTTAACTAGCTAGAAAGAAGGAATTAACCCTTTTTTGTTTTTAGATCTGTGTTTCTTTTTCTGTCTGCAAATTGGGATGAACGGGATTCACACTAAAACTACTAGTTGCATTTTGACTGGGTTTCATTTAATGTACAGCCCTTGGTTCCATGGGTAAAATATGTGTATGTTTCATTTGGTCTGATGTCAAAAAGCTGGGGAAAAATTGTCAATTTTTTATTTAATGTGATTCACATCAAAAGGACTGGTCACATTTTTATGGGGTTTCGATTAGTGTACATCTCATGGTGTCATGGGTGAAACAGAATATGTTTATTTCGGATCTGAATGAGAGAAAAATGAGAAATTGAGGATAATTTTTATTGAATACGATTCACACAAAAACTACAGGTCAGATTTTGATGGAATTGTGATTAATTTGCAGCTTTTATTCTCGTGGGTGAAATAGGATATGTTTTATTTCAAAGTAATGTTGAAAAGTTGATGAATTTAAGATTTTTTTTTGTTTAATGTGGTTTACATAAAAATACTGGTCAGAATTTGATGGTGTTTTGATTAATATATAGTTCCACTGATAAAATAGGTTTTTTTCTTTCATTTTGATGTGAAATTACAAAGCCGATAAATTTTTGATGGTTTTTAATTGAATGGGGTTCATGCAAAAACTACTTGTAAGATTTTGATGGAATTGCAATTAATGTACAGCCCATTAATTTTGATGTAATGTTGTAAAACTGATAAATTTAAGATAATTTTTCCTTGAATGCACCGAGTGTGGTGGGTGAACAGGTAACTTCTGGCCTTGTACTCGGGAGTATGTTGGCTCGAATCCCTGTGTGGGCATCCAGATTTTGCTTTCCCAGGGCTTCCCAAAATCACTCCAGGCAAATGCCGGGATACTTCCTTGAAAAGGCTATGCCTGAATTCCTTTCCATTCCTTGCCCCCAGTCCTTTCCTGCCTCTAATAACCTCGGTGT
Organism: Vandiemenella viatica; assembly: GCA_031002005.1. NCBI lineage: Eukaryota > Metazoa > Arthropoda > Insecta > Orthoptera > Morabidae > Vandiemenella > Vandiemenella viatica. The sequence continues at coordinate 133,320,454 of JARYHS010008074.1, forward strand.
CGACAAGGCGTAAAGCCATAAGCAATTTTTTTGTAAAAAAAAATCCTTTAATGCGATTTACGGAAAAACTACTAGTTGGAATTTAATTGGGTTTTGATAAATGTATGGGTATGGGCAGAGGCGAATCCAGGTAGGATGGGCTAGCCAAGCCAAATATTCTACATCCATCCCTGACATTGTAATATTGAAGACTTTTTTTTTAGCTCTACTAATCTGAGGTTCAAGGTGACTATAAAAACTACCCCTTACCTGACTCAAACCTACCCCAAAAAACCAAAATCCACTCAAGCAAACCCCCCCCCCCCCAAACCAAAGTCCGCTCAAACCCTTCCCAAACCAAAATCTTGAATCCGCACCTGGGTATGGGTACAATAAGGCTTGTTTCATTTTGATGTTATGTCTAAGAAGTGAAGAGAAATTTAAATGTTTTATTTTTGGGTTAGATTCATATAAAAACTATTTGTCTCCTTTTGAAGGGGTTGTTCATGTTCAGACTGGTTCCATGTGTAGAATAACGTGTTTTTTATTTTGATGTGACTTTGAGAATCTAAGGAATTAAAATAAAAGAGTTCACAAATCAGTATTCATCTAAATGTAAGGTATTTCTCACAGTCAAAACTTTTATCATGATTTAAGTGTATGAACAAAATCATTATTTGGAGGAAGATAAGTATCATTCATGCTAAAACAGTTTGCGTTCAGTGAGCCACAGGGATATGATATCATGTCATTATTGACTGTGTTGGTTTAAGGGAGTAGTATTATGAATAATATGGGTCTAACAGGAAAAAAAGAACAGAGTGTGGTGGCTGAGTGTTAACGCTTTGGCCTCGCATTTGGGAGAATGCGAGTTCGAATCCTTGTCAAACCATCCAGATATTGGTTTTCCATGGTTTCCCCAAATCACTCCAGGTGAATGCTATTGTGGTTCCTTCAAAGAGGCTAGGGCCGAATTCCTCCCCCCCCTCCCCCACTACTTTCCCGGCTCTAATGACTTTGACTTTGATGAGGTATATAGCCTGATTAAAAAAAAATTAAAACAAAAGGAAAGAACAGCTGATTAGCAAGTATTAAGATAAATGGGAAAAGAGATTATTGCTTACCAATCTGCTTCCATCCTTTATATTCCAGGGAATTACGTTATTGCTTCATGTTTGTGTTGGTTTGTTACCAAGTATATATCAAAAATGCTATTATCTTCCAACTTTAAAAGTTGTCCTAAAAAACAATCATATCCTTGTATTCAAGCATCCAATACTAGAATCACATACATCTAATAGATTGGTAACAATGAAGTGAAAGGACTGCCGCGAGGTGATATTTATATGGAGAGGAAAAATAAATTATACCCAACACTGACCAATGTTGAAGGGACAAGGGCAGCAGTGACACAAAATAATATACAAACACAATATTTTGGGGTTGACCCTTTATCTAACAGAAGAAACATGTGGCTGAGCTCACACAAGCCTCACTGTTGATATACTTTGTTCTGGGCAGAAAGCCAGAATTTTTTATTTTAAGTTTACTTTGTCATTGATGGACTTCACTCAATATTAATGTTAATAAACTTTAAGGAAATTCAATTTTAACCCAAGACCTCTTTCCACACTATATTGTGAGAATGATGTGGATTATCTTTTGTACTTTTCTGTTCTTTTAATTTACTTGGCATCCTTACCTCTAGAAAGTGCCACATACAGCATACCATGCATAAAAATGAATGTTTTAAGGTCTAAACCATGAAAGCTCAAAGTTTGTCCCTGAGTTTTTTGCATCATAATAGTAAATGAACCCACCATTTGTTGTTAGTAGTTAAACTTCTTTAAGAACAGCTCGTAATTAAAAGATATATCACACTTTTCCATTTCAAAAAAGTTAAAGACTTGATAAACCCCTCAAAACTAATCCTATTAAAGATGTGATTATAAATCCTTGATAGATTGCTATTATATGAAAAAAAAAAGGCCCTGATCTATGATTTTCATTGAAATAGGCTGTTTTTTTTTTTAAGTTGGTACATACATACGTGATCAATTGAGCCTAGGTCTTAACCATTGTGGATTTTTATTCAGAAGTGGTAAACAGTCATCAAGGATCATGAAAATAAAATTCAAGAATGCCCACAAGGAATATAACTACTAAAATCAGAATTGATGTTAAAGCTATTAAACTTAAAAATATGTTGTTTTTTTTTCCTTTGTTACTTTCTTTTTGCTTTTTACATTGTGGCATTACCATGTATGGTTCAGGTTGCCTTTAGATATAGTATTGTTTGGTTAGAAAATAAAATTATCACGGTTTTGAAAATAATAGTAATAATGTCTTATAATTATTCTGATTTTTTTGAATCAGTGTTTTAGGCATTTCATTGTCTCATACATTTGAAAATCTCTTAAAAAATCACTATTTCATTCTTTTCATCAGTTAAGTTTTTGTATAATGTATTGAAAGTTATTGATAGGGAGTCTCAGACTCATATCATTTACTTAGCAGTCATAACTGAATAAATATACAGAGGGGTCACAAAAAAAAAAAAAGTACTCACTGTTTGTAACTCAATAATTTCGAAACAAAAAGACTTTTACTTACTAATCTCATGCAGAAGTTTTATGTAACTAATACCGCACAGTAAGTAGGTGGCACATTCCAGTACAGTGCATGCGCAGAAGACAGTGGAGTAGCAACAGTGGCAGAGGTAGGGATATCATTCATAGAACGCAAGGCTGTATTGAAGTGGAACTGGATGTACGAGAACATTCAAGGGATACAATGGCAGTGGCAAAAAGAGTTTGAAATACAGCCACCAACACATCTAACAATTGATTTTATTCGTGATAAAATTGAAGCTTTTGGAACTGTTAATGATATGCATCAGCAAAAATTCAGACAATTATGAAAAACTACAAGTCCTGTGTCCAGTGATATGGTTTTGTAACATTTCACTCGATCTCTGCAGAAATCAGTGAACCTGGAAGCACGCAAAAGTGGGTTGAATCTGTCGAATGTAATACACATTCTTAAACATGCGGAAAGGGTACATTCCAAGTCTGCTACACACGATAAACGAGGATGACCTGGATTGAAGGATTCAGTATTGTAATTGGTTTCAGCACATGGTTCACAAGGATAAGGAATTTTCAAAGAAATTTGCATTGTCTGATGAGGTGCAATTCAACCTTAACATGTCATCTCATGGTATGATTAGTTCTTTCTTCTTTGAGGGTACCATAACTGGTGTATCTTGATGTGCTTTGGACAAGGATTTTGCCTGTCATCCAAACACGGTATAGCGATGAAATATTTTACCTCCAACAAGATGGAGCTCTGCCTCATTACCATTGAGTTGTATGGCTGTACTTGAATGACACTACCTGGATGGTGGGTAGGTCGAAAAGGTGTTATAGAGTATCCACCCTTGGTCTCCCAATTTGACACCTCTGGGAGACCTTCAAGGATGATGTATATTGACAAACACCAGCTACAATCAATGCGCTACAATCATAGTTTAATACTAGATACACTGACAGGCATAGTTCGGTCTGTAGTTTGGCACCATCAGCTTTGTTTGGAAGCTGCTGGTGCTAGTTTAAAACGTTTAAGATAAATCTCTCTCTCAGCACTTAAAAATTGTAACATTAAACCAAATTCGTTTGAATATATGGACTACCAATCAATGAGTACATTTTTTGGATCCCTATGTATATTAACAGAAAGCAGTCATTAATAACATTACTACAAAATGCAAGTAGCCAGTCAGAATTCTTAAGTGATTAAATTCTCTGGAAACGTGAAGAAGCCCTGCAGTGGATTTAGCTTTAGTAAATCATTCAAGCGAAACAAATTAAATTTATACGATTACAACGAGCTGACAGATTTTCAGATTGCCGTACATTCTGTCTCTGTCATGGTAGGATGTAGTGTTAAATATGATTCCAAGTTACAGAGCATTTATTGCATCTTGAAATACACAAAGCAATCTTTAAATGCCTGTAAAATTTCCAGTTCATATTTGGATTTTGACTATTGGCCTTGAGTTTTCAAGGCTTCAGTACAGAGTTAAGGCAGACACTGTGTGGCTGCAGTGATGCTTCACATAATCTTGTATGTTTATTATGTATCTCAAGAGGATCGCATGACTTGTTTTCCTAACTTTAATAAATTTTTTGGCAGATTTCTAAATATAGGTTTCAGTTGGGACATGAAATTCTGATAATTTTGCACACACAACGGCCATTAAAGTTACAAATACTATTAAGTATATATAACAGAGAAGAAGCAAATTAACTTTGAGTATCAAATATGTACTTCTGTTTTCAAGGATGGAACCTGATCATTTACATTGGAAGGATTGAGAGGGATCAAAATATTTAAGTTAAATGCCAACTCAACAAAAGGCTTGAATTTATGTAGTAAACAAATTCTGAAGGAATCCAGAGCAGTATTGAAAAATGTAAAAGCAATTTACTTCCTATTTTCTGGCACATAGGGCCAGAAGTGATTATACAATTATTGTCCACATAATCTGAATGGTTTATAACAGATATCATATGATAAAAGAGCTAGAATGATACTCATTGGAAGACAGAAGGAGGGTGAAGAGGGTCATGGGAGTGTACAAGGCATACATTGGTGATGAGGCATGGAATGATATTGGTGTAGGAATTGGAAGTAATGCATGGAAGGGAAAAGATGACCATGATCACAAGCTGGCACTCGATTTCAGGCACAAGGATGTAGGAAGATTCTCTTTTTTAGGTAAGGGTGTCAGGGATTGGGATAAGTTACCAAGAGAAATGATGAATAATTTGCCAAAACATTGAAAGCATTTAAAATTAAAATTTGTAAAGGGCAAATGTAGGTGGGTGCAGAAAAGGGGGAAGGTGGGTGTTTAGGGAAATTGCCATCGGAGTGTGTGCTTCATTGCAATTTAATTAATTATTATTATTATAATTGAAAGTTTAAGATGAAGAGGACATTTAAATTCAGAAATCACATAAATCATAGTGTCCAGTAAATCAGCTTGAAGATTGCGACAGAATACTATGCATTCTTTGGATACTTTTTTGCAAGACAATTTTGTAGTTTCCTTTAGGCAATAACTTTGTGCTGGGGCACTTGTGTTATCTTTGGATTTAGCACTGGTTTCTCCATCTATATTTGTAAGAATTTTTTTCCTCTAAAATACACAAAGCAATTCAATATTTTCATTTTTCCACTCTTTACCACTTGAGAGTGAAACAAGGGAATATATAATATTGCTTAACTCTTGTTTTGTGAAGATCTGCTTTAATTAATGGTTTTATTTCAACTGAACAGATTTCTGCACAGTTTTCTAGGCTAGTAGAGAGGGTAGATTGGAATGTTTGTTCCTGGTACTGTAGTCCATCATACCTTAAGCTTGGTGTTATTGCCGGTAGTAACTGAGAGAGGTTTTTTGGTAAAGGTTTTATGGCTCATTAACATCAAGGTTATTGAGCTGGAGAGTTCTAGAGGCAAGAAACAAGAAAGAATCCAGCCAGGGTCTTTTAAAGGATTCATCTTGAAATTCACCTTTAGTGAAATCAGGAAACTATGAAAAAATAAAATTTTGGTTTATGGAAAATCGAACCCATATTCTTATGAATGTTAGGTCCATAAGCTTAGTTGTTCAGTCACCAGGCTTGATCAGGTTGCAAGTTATTAGTGTTCGTTGTAACTAGTCCTATACATGATATCCACATAAGTTTCTTGGTACAATTCTACTATTGTACTCGTAAGTCCGGTGACAATATTTCTCACTTGGAAGTTCTTTGGTTAAAACTGCTTTTAGACACTGTTGCGAGGCTGAAATGAACCTTCTGGTGCAGGAAAGTAGGCTTGGTTGATTTGATTATGGTTGAGGTCTGCCATAGCAAACAATAATACAATATGAACAATCCATTTGTTACAATTCACAAAGTTTCATTTAATCCAAACTATACACCAGGAGGTCACCAACTAAATTCTTCGTCACAGATTGAATAGGTTGGGCAGTGGAAATTAGTAAATAGGTTGGACAGGTCAAAATTAGTAAATACTGTTCAACATCACATGAAATATACAGGAAGATGATACACAATCAACCAATGTTCACTCATAGGAAACATTTGGAAAAAGCCCACACAACTAATGTTTAACTTAGCTGTTGCTGCAGGATTGACAGTTATCCTTGTGCCACCAAAAATTACATCACATGACTTTCAGTGATCCTTAAGGTTGGGAGAAACATCACTATTAATGTGACCCCTGCACATGCAGGCAAAAGCCCAATTCTTAGCTCAGGGTATTGCCAACTAACTCCCTCCTTTGCTGTAATACTTATGGCAGCATGATCTCTTCCCACCACTGCCCTTGTTTTGAGATTACACTTCATAGATAATTTTAGTATTGAGTCCACTAGAAAATTTCAGATTAAGATACATTTTGAAAACTTATTACATCCACATTTTATTCTGAATTTTCCAGAATCACTCACACATATAGGAATCAAGATCACAATGTTTAGACACCATCATCATTTATCTCTCAAGCTTGAAACTATTGAAAACTGGTCCCATGCGAGTAATTACAAAAACCATGCTTATATTAATTCTGTTTCATATGTTTCCAGTGTGTAGCAACTTCAGTGGAGGTTAACAACTGCATCTAATAGTGTCTATTATATGTTAGTAGTCAGTAATCTAATACATTTCTTTATTTTGTTTATGTTTTAAAAATGTGTAATTTCTTTAAAAGTGATACACAACATGAGTTGCTTGGGTTCCTAAAGAGTGATGTAGATGATTCATTTGAGAAGTATTCATCACTCAAAGAGTATAAGACGACGCATGAAGCCAAAATGTTGCATCGTGATCTTGATAATAATGAAGATTTTGAGGAATTTGTAAGTAATTTTAAGAACTAATTTTGTGAACTTTCCTTCTTTATTTATTGTGAAAATTTAAGAAATCTTAAGTTTACTCAGATTCTGAAGTATAAGTAAAAATAAATGTATCATAGTTCTTTACCTTTTGCTTTGTTCCTGCATCCATAAAAAATACCCATTTATTATAATGACATTGAGAAAGAAAGAGAGAGAGAGTGTGTGAGTGAGTGTGTGTGGGCGGTTTGATTAAATCCAGAACTTATATATTAATATGTTATTAAATTTCTAAGTGTTTTAAATTTTGTTATTTTGTAAATATTGCTCATAGGATTTTCCTATTTTGTTTATCATTTTCTGCATTCTAGGAAAAGATACGCACTTTAGTGCCAGTTACAATGGAAGAAATGATGTCTCTTTTATGTGTGGATGAACAGACAACAGTGAAAAATGTGAATGATAATACAGAGTCCATAATAAGACAGTGTCAGAATGTTGATTCTACTGAAATTCAAACATCAAAGACTAATGGGGAAGGTTTATCAGAAAAGGAAGAGAACAGTATTGACTCTGTTTTTTCTCTGGTTGATGATGAATCTGTCAGAAGCCAAATGTCAGAAACAGATGGAGACAGTGTATTTGACAACATCTCTGTGGGTTCGTTTCCCTCATCAACAGGAAGGAAAAGTTCGCTAGAGCTAATTGACAAATCTGACAACACTTCTGTGAGTGAGGGATCAACTATTGGAGAAGAAGTGTTATTAGATGATTTTTTAGTGGAATATCCTTGTCCAACAGGAAATTCTGAGATTTTAGAGACACATTGTGAGAATGATAGTTCTCCCCTATCTTTTTCTTATTCTGACTTCAGTCCAACCCCTATCGATGATTATTATGAACCAATTGAAGAAAGTACTGCTGTAAGCAACATTTATGAGGAAGTGAGTGCCAATAATGTAGATGAAAATGGACTTGCTGTACATGAGATCATTGGCTTACCTGCAAATATTCCACTTTGTGTTGCAGATGATGCAGAAGAATGTGGTAAGTACTGTATTATCGGATGCTGTTTTTTGTTGGTATTTCTAAATTATGTTCAAACTGTTTGCATTTACTTATGTTTAATTTAATTGCAATGGAGTGCACACTCCAGTGGCAAATTCCCTGCACACAAATTTTTCACTTTTCTTGTACCCGCTTACTTTTGTCCTCTACAAATTTTAAATGGTTTCAGCATTTTCGGTGAACTGTTTGGCACTTGCCTTTGTAATTTATTCCAATCCCTGACTCCCTATCGTTCATGAAATGGTCTCCTACGGTTTTGTGCTTATTTACGTGTTCACCCGATGATACCATCATCTAAGGTAACTCGTAGTTCATTTTGCTATCCCTTTTATATATATATATATATACACACTCCCACACCCTTATGCCTGAAATCGCATGCCAGTTGGTGGTCATGTTTATCTTTTCCCTTCCACGCACCACTTTAAATTCTTTCACAAATATCTTTCGACATCTCAATACCAATATATGCCTTGTACACTTTCAGCACTCTCTTTGATCTTATCCTGTCTACCAATGAATCCCATTCCAGCTCCTGTAATAAATCAGTTACTGATTGTGTTTTGCAGTAATTGACAGAGACAAATATAACAGCCCTTCTTTGCATTCAGACTGTTCAGCAAATAATACCTATATGTGTCAGCTTTCTTTGAGTCTGATAATTCCAAAAATGAAAGAAATTCATTTGTGATTAATCCCCACCTCTTTGTTTGGAAGAGTTGCAAAAGTATTAAGTTGTTTCTGTTGAACATTAGTTAGCATTTACTGTTTTCGTTTTCACAGAATAACCATTCTTGTTAATTAAAGGAACATCATCAGTTCTTCAATGTCTTGTTTAAGCTAATTATTGCTTCTCTGCAAGAGGTTTTTGGGTGCACCACTCAAAGTTCTACTCATTTTTATAATTTTAAAAGTCCACTTTTCATATGACCAGAACAAACTTTCAGTTATGGCTTACAAATTTTTCTAAATTGTTAGTGAGCTGGAAACTGTATACAATGAATTAAGTTGTAACACTTAAATGTTGTTTTTAGTTACTACAATTTTTATAGATTCCTGTCAGTGCCTAGTCCTCTTAACACTCTGGATGTTTGTATGGAAGCCTTTTGTCTCTGAATTTTCTGAAACCTTCCCCATGTCATTGGGGGGAATCTTACGAGTTTTGTCTTCAAAGAAGTATGAATCCTTATAGTTTTTTTTTCAATTTTTCTTCAATTATGGTTCTTGTGTAATGAGATGGTACTGTTCACATTCAGTTATAACAAATATTTAGCCCACTCTACCACTATATTCATTGTATAATGATTCATCTTCAGGTCAACTGCTACCAGCATAACTTTAATACTTGTTGAAGTTTATGAAATCAGTTGATCACTACAATGAAGTGGTATTTTACCATTTAAATTATTTATTTATTATTGTGCAACACCTCAGCAAGAAGTTATTATTTAGTTACTATCTTTAATTTTTTATGGAAAAATATTGAAACCAATGTTTGGAACCTGTTGTTGGAAGATTCTAACAGGTTTTAAATGAGTTGTTGTTATAAATCTTTAATTTCAGATTATATATTTTTCCAGCTAATCCTGATGACATTGTGGTGCCAATTTTCAGAGATTCACATACATGGCAGTTACCAGAAGTTCCAGCTATTGGAGATCTACCAGGTAATTGACAATTTATAAGTGTGTAGTCTATGATAAATTGTTGGGATGCATGTGCAAGTATAGTACTTATGTCTCCAGTTCTTTTTATTTAAGCCACTGTTTGCAATTTTCACCACATACGTATTGTCAATTTTTTAAAGGGTGATATGTAATATTGGGTGGTAATTATAAAATTTCATTTATATAATTTATATAATGACTTATTAAACAACACAATTTTTTGCTTCAGAAACATTAAAAATTAAAAAAATATGTTTGGAATAGCTTTCGTACAATTGAGATGATTGATGTTCTTAAGGACATTACTCTATTAAGATAGCTTTTAGTGTCAATACTTCATTCAAATGGTATAAATTCATCCTTTTTAGGCTTTACATGTAAATTAAAAATTGAATTTTTAGGTAGTTTTTGGTGTGCAGAGTTAAACCTGTATTTATAACTGTCTGGTATTTGTCATTATTATTTCCTTTGAGAAATACATCATGACATGTGTAATTTCTTAGTGATAAAATAGAATATGTGGTAAGGAAAGATTACTTTTTCTTTTGCGGCCCTGTGCTTTCAACTTTGATAAATAATGGATTCACTTTTACTATCCATCCCATATTAATGTTTCACTAGGCGATTGTTTCCTGCTCTGTTATCATTTGAAAAGACCTCTGTGAATTAAAATTAGTATTGAAGACATACTAAGAAAAGCCCAACATTTCTTAAAGCAGCATCATCTGTTTAACTGACTTTTTCCATTTTCACGACTTAGCCTGGGTACTTTCTCTTTCCAGTGAATTGTACTTATTTTTTAAAGTGCATTTATCAGTTAGGCTACTGGCTTGTTATGCCTGTCATAGGCTTATGAGAGAAACAATGTGTTGCCATCTGTCTGTGTTCTATGTATGCTAAGTATTTTTTGTTTGTATTATGTGTAGTATACAGACGGAGACTGGGTACCATCCTTGCATTTCCCTTGATGATTGTGGAAAACTGCCTAAAACTTCAGTTGGGACAGCCGGTACCCAGGGACCAGAACTTGATCCTGCCGTCCTGCCTTAGCACACTGAGCCACACTGGCAGGCTCAACGTTTCTTAAATAAATAGATTATTCATATATAAAATTGTTCTATATATATAAAAATAAGATAGGATAGGGAAAATAAACAGTTACCCGTCACTTACTACAGATGAAGGCAGGAGGGCGAGACACGTAAAAACACAAAAACAAAAGAATTACACAATATTTCGACTTTAGTCTTACTCATGTAGGAGGCGAGACATATGGCAGGGGGAAAGATGTGGTCACATCCGAGCCCGCCACATGAATCCGCGGGCTGGGATGTGACCACATCTTTCCCCCTGCCATATGTCTCACCTCCTACATGAGTAAGACTGAAAAGTCGAAATATTGTGTAATTCTTTTGTTTTTGTGTTTTTACGTGTCTCGCCCTCCTGCCTTCATCTGTGGTAAGTGACGGGTAACTGTTTATTTTCCCTATCCTATCTTATTTTCAGTGCCTAGCGGCAGTTTCTTTGTTTCCTTTATCCAATTGTTCTATATATATATTTATTTAAATGCCTCCGTATTTTGTTCATAAATTAATACCCATGCTAAAATTACTCAGCTTGTTGATTTTTTAATTTAATTTAATTGCAATGGAGCACAGGCTCCGGTGGCAATTTCCCTACACACCCGTCTTCCTCCTATCCTGCACCCACCTACATTTGCCCTCTACAAATTTTATCTTTAAATTCTTTCAACGTTTTCGGTAAATTATTCATCATTTCTGTTGGTAACTCATTCCAATCCGTACCACCCTTACCTAAAAAAGAGAATCTTCCCACACCCTTGTGCCTGAAATCGAGTGCCAGCTTGTGGTCATGGTCATTTTTTCCCTTCCATGCACTACTTCTCATACCTATTGCAATATCTTTCCATGCCTCATCGCCAGTATACGCCCTGTACACTCCCATGATCCTCCTCATCCTCCTCCTGTCTTGCAGTGAATCCCATTTCAGCTCCTTTATCATATCCGTCACTGATTGCATTCTGCGATACTTTCCAGAAACAAATCTAGCAGCCCTTTTTTGCACCCTCTCCAACTCCTGTATTTGATACGTAAAATGAGGGTCCCATACTACACTACCGTATTCGAGCAATGGTCTCACCAAAGTTTTGTAACCCAATTCCTTTACTTCTCTCGTGCATCCCCTCATCACTCTCTCCAACAAATGCAGAACTTTGAAATCTTTTCCTACCATCTGTCCAATGTGTCCTGCCCAGTTGAGCTTGTTATCAAAAATAATGCCAAGATATTTACATTTCAAGTCTTAAGCAAGCAATTCTTTCCCCACCTTATATTCATAATTAACCTTTTGTTTTTTATTTGTGTATCTAATAAGCTGACTCTTCTTTGCGTTTATCTTCATCCCATGTTTACCAACCCAACTAGATATCCTGTCTAGATCACCCTGAAACTGTTTACAATCCTCTATCGTTTTGATTCTTTTATACAGCATTATGTCATCTGCAAACAATTTAATTTCAGATAGTAAACAATCAACACAATTATTCATTAGAATAATGAATAGCAATGGTCCCAATACGCTACCCTATGGTACACCCATTTTTACTTCTTTTTCTTTTGATACCACATTTCCTACCCTAACTTTCTGTTTTCTACATTTTAAAAATTCTTCTACCCAGCAAATGACTTTCTTATCCACTCCAATGGTTTTTACCTTTTTTACTACCATTTTATGGCTTACTCTGTCAAACGCCTTTGACAAATCTAGTGCTACACTATCAGTTTGGCCTCCCTTGTCCATTTCATCTGAAATATCTTGCATATATCCCACCAACTGAGATTCGCATGAATATCCTTGCCTGAACCCATGTTGCCTGCTTCAAAACCAATTACGTTCCTCACATACATTTCTGATGTGGTTGCATATCAATCTTTCCATTAATTTACCTACCACTGATGTCAAACTGATTGGCCTATAATTCTCAACTCTATTACTCACCCCTCCTTTATGTACCGCTACTACTATTGCACTTTTCCAGTCCTGTGGTAAGCAGCAAGTATCCAGACTCAATTTAAATAATATTTCAAGATAAGGTACAATGTTACGTCCGGCTATCTTTAAGATATCTGTAGTAATATTATCTTCACCAGCCCCTTTATGGTTTTTCAGCTTTCTTATTTCCTTCATGATTTCCTCAGGATGAATATCAAATTTTTTACTATCGTCATTTCTAATTGTGTTGTTAAGCTCGTTCTCCAAATTAGACCCTCCTGTTTCTGATTCATTGTCCCTAATGCTTTCACTGAACCAGTTACCTAAAATCTCTGCCTTTTTCAAATGGTCCGTAACTTCTTCTCCATCCTTATCTATAAGTGTCTCTACACCCTCCCTTCCCCTCAGTTTCTTGATATAGCCATAGAAATTTCTAGATGAATCAGTCAATGGTCCTCCTGCACTGACAATACTCTTCATAAACCCATCTTTAGCCATTGTCTTTGCTGTTATTAAGTCCTTATTTAGTTGTCTTATGTCTAGACAGAGCAGTCTGGTGACTCAGTTGTTTAAGTCAAATCCCAGCCATTGGTTAAAGTTTCACTGGATTTCACAAGAATCATTCTTTCCAACTCTTTCAAGAATTTTCATCTTCCAACCTTGGCTCGCAAAAAAAAAAAAAAAAAAAACAACCTGCTTCCAACAATTTCAGCTTTCCATAAACCAGACATTCTCAATTCCTCTCTACCAAACTTGGCATCACATTTTACCTGCCTACTGGAGTCATCGTGAATCTTTATAACCTTGTAGCTGAAGCTTCCATTATTTCAGACACCAATGCGTACAACATTACCCAATATTCCAAACCTCCTGTCTCTGAAGATTTCCTTAATTTCATCAATGTTCATGGTCTTTTTTAAAGTATAATATTCCCGTCCTATGCTGTCTTAATCCCAAATAATACTAAATTTTCCATTCCTTGCCTAATTAAAAAAATCCATAATCCCTGTATCCTTGGGTATTCCAAGGTGCCATTTAAGATCCTGAAACAGACCACTTCGAAGGCTTTGCAGATAAGCACCGCCAACCTACAATTAGTCATCTTCCTTCCACTATAATTTTACATGCAATTTGCTGTAATCTCTCGCTTCAGTTATGCCAATTTATGTTAATTCTGTCCCCATCATAATTGATTTTACATTCCTTCATAGGAACATTTTATTTGACAGCATATTCCTAGAAACCTTCTTATCACTGATTATCACACTGTCGTAAAACACCTGGTTATTTTTCCTATAGCTATCAAATTGATTACCAGATCTCTGGAACATCTGAGGAATCTACCTTACTTAATTTGAACCTGATACTATGCCCCTTGCTTCCTGGATACATGTTACTATATCTCAGATGGTCAGCTCAGCATTGCTGGACACATCATATTGGCCACCAGTCTCTGATATTACTTCCTCTTCAACACATACCTGCCCTTAAAAATACTCCATTCCATATATTGAGTTTTACTGTCAGATGTGTTGTCATCATTATTCCTTCACTAAGTATTTTAATAATACTATTCAGTCTGTAACATCCTGCAATTACCATCATTACAATCTTGTAGTACATAGACAGTATCTTGTTCTAAATCCTGGCTATAGAGCCCAATCAATACTCCACACCTGCTAAGATTAACAGTGACCCAATTCTTGTTACACTGTTCTTCACATGGATTGGATCCATGTGATATTATATGCTAGGCTTTCAACAATTCTGCACCAGGAAACATTACTTTCATCACCAAGTTGGATCAAGAAAGATGGACAGTAGTGAAGTTATCAGAATCCTTAAAGAAGTGTTTGTGAAAGGAATGAAAGATCTCAAATATGAAGCTAAAAAAAAAAACAAAAAACTATGAAATGTGTATGGGAAGTTAAAGTCTTCATTTTTTATACGTATTAGTCATTCACAACATGCACTACCATTTCAAAATTTTTCTTTCTTTCTCACTGCAGCATAACTCAATAACTTACTGAAATTATTTCCCGGACAGCTTATCAATTTCATCTAGCACACATTTTCATAATACTTACCTGTTATTTACCTACACTTAAATAGCAAAGTTATTCTTACCTTATCTTCATTGAGCACAGTACGCTGATCTTAAGTTTATTTTTATTGTCCCATGCCACCATATTACATTATTTTTCATGAATACATTATTTCTAGTGTAAACAGTAGTCTTGTGTAGTTCGTGAACGAACTAGTTCGGAAGAGCGCTCCCACAGGCGAACTACGCGAACTAGTTCCCAGATCTCCCGCTCCTTAGTTCGTTAGTTCGTTCGATCCTTTCACGAACTTTTGTTTTAGTTTATTATCTAAAAGGAAACACAGTTCCTTGTGGACACATTTCACTGAAGACACAGATATAAAAATAAAAGAAAAATAAATTGTTCAACATTAATAATTATTGCAGAAGTCACAAACGGAAATTTAACGTGGAATGTGAAAATAAAATACACTTTGATCCCATTAACAATCAAAAGACAACCATCGATAACCACAACTACCATAACAAACAAGAGAGCGCGTGCAGTAGCGCTAGCAAAGCGAACGAGCGAGCTGTCTTGGAGGACCTAGTTCGTGAACTAAACAGAGCGCTCCCGGTCGCGAACTAGAGAGCGGTACCGTTCGCGAACTAACAGAGCGGTCCCGGTCACGAACTATAGAGAGCGGTACCATTCGCGAACTAAACAGAGCGCTCCCGGTCGCGAACTATAGAGAGCGGTACCGTTCGCGAACTAAACTGAGCGCTACCGTTCGCGAACTAGCACCATTCGCCTCTAGGGTTTCCAATATTTTTTCGGTTGATGGTAGGAATTTTTTTTAAAAGAATAACCTATAAAAATATGCTACACTTCAAAAATATAATATTTTACGAAAGAGTAGAAAATGATAAAAGCTATGTTTTTACTATTTCATTTTTTAAGCTATATTTTTTGCACTTCTTTAATCTTTAATTATTTTTTGTCTACAGTAAAATTGTCATATGCTTTATCGCTTTCAGTTGTCAAATTAATTTCGAGAAAAAGCTCATTTTTTATTCATGAAATACTTCTCTTACTTTTACCTGGATTTCGTATAATATTGTTATTTCAGAGTAAAGTTTGTTCACTTTGATATTCATTTTTTCTCGCAAATTTATAACCTCTAATATAGTCTCACAGTCATCAAATGAAACCCTGTGATTTGAATTTAATTTTTGTATTTTGTATAGCCAATTGCTTTCATTAAAATCTAAGATACTCCAGACATTTATCAACGAATACTAGAACATTATTTTTTTATATTATCACTTTCTGTGGAGAATTTGGTTTCTAAAGGCTTTTTCTTGTTTTCTTAACCAAAGAAACAGTATCTTTTACATTTTTCTAGCGCTGATTTTAAAGCTGACATAATATAATACTTATCTCAGTCTGTTGGTTAACAGCTTTGTGAAAGTGATGAAAGAAATTACTTGCGAAATTCAAAAAGATTTTAACTTTTGTGTCTTCATCAGTTTCATTCGTTGCCAAAAAATTGTGAATGTGTATTGGATTATTTTCCCCTTCACTAATAAAATAATAGCTCAATGACTTCCAATTCACTGGAAATTTACGCACTTTCGTTATTGCTAACACTTTCTCATTCAAGGGTCACTGTTATTTTTATATGTCTAATTATTTGATATCACATTGGAAGTATTACTGTTATTTTTCTTAATAATATAGGTAATAGTATTTCTGTCATATAGTACTTAAGTTGTAGCCAATAGTAGAATTATATTTTGTCCATGATTTCCAAAACTTTATTTATATAAAAAAGCCGATTACTTATAAACGGGTATTTTAATTAATCAAAATAAACGCGTTTATAATATTTTATAAGTAATGTTGTGTTGTTGTTGTTGTTGTTGTTGGGGTTTAAGGGCGCGTCGACGGCAGGATCATTAGTGCCTTTTATAAGTAATGTTTCTTCCATGAACTAATAAACAAATCCATTTAAAAATTAATATTCTACGAATGCATGTAAAGTAAATAGTAAAAACAGCACAATTATTCAATTTACCCATTTGTGGAAAGGACAATGAGCACTTTGGTTTATCGGCGCCAACTGTTCATGCTAATGTAATTTGAAAGGGCTATTATTAAGCAATAACTTTTGTTAAGAAGATAATATTAAATTCCATTTAGAAACGACAAAAAATGATTATGTTCTAATAAAACTGACTTAACAAACAAAATAGCGCGTGCAGTAGCGGTAGCAAGGCGAGCGAACGATCTGTTTCTCTGAATTCGAGACGCGAACTAATGAACTAAAAGAGCGAACTAGTTCGCAAGGGAGCTGCGAACTAAACTGAGCGCTCCCCTTCGCGAACTATTATGCGCGTGTCTAGTAAACAGCACGTATTATTCTCTATATGCACAGTAATCATATCTAAGTTCAGACTTAAGTTTCCACTGCTCAATAGCGTACTTTAAGTTATAATCAGCATTTAATTGGAAAAACATTTCCATTTCATTTCTACATATCATTTTTACACTGTAATTTAATTGATAATTTTATTCACCATTTTCTCTACAGATTTTCAAACTTACTTTGTGTTAGTCTTTCATCAATATGTTTCAATTACTGCTGTCTTTTTATATAAACCAATCACAAAAATTGTACTTTGCACTTCATAATACATGATTCAGAGTGATTGAGTCAGAGAAGTCTGAACTTTATTGCTATTTTTAGCGCTATCTTTCTCTTTCTTTATTAGTACAGTCAGTATCCTTTTTCATGCAAGAGTATGTCTTAATTTCTGTTTGACTTCAAACTGAACAGAATCAGTGTTCGAGGCCAAATTTTCTAAACTTTCATTCATTATTAAAACTGCATTGATTTAAATAACGTTATTCTTAATTGTATAAATGAGCTGAATTTTTGTGGCAGTGAGCAAATGAACATTTTCTGTTGCTATACCAAAATGTTTCTTTCCTGGTTTTTAAGCTTTGATTCATTTCCATTTTATTTAGCAATTTAAATGTTAAGTACACACTTCTTTTCTGAATGTGTTTCAAGTCTCAAAAAATTTATATGGTAATAATCTATAAGAGTTTTCTACAGTTCACAGTAACATATTTGTGACTGATTGGATTATTGCAAATGTGATATTCTTTTACCGAGTACTTCTGAGCATTTTTCATAACATCTCGCAATGCTGTTGAATTTTATGATTTAATTCATTTTGGTTGTTATTTACTTTTCAGGCATAGATGTAGGTCACATATTTAAAAGCCGTGAAGAACTGTCGAAAAGTGGCTTGCATCCAACAACTAGATCTTGTGCTTATCAGAATCCACATTGTGTGTTTTCTGTAATTTTTCGTGAGAAACAAGTGTCTGCTTATGGTGACAATTTTATTGTTTCGGCAGTTAACAATTGCAACTGCTATGGTTATAAATCGGTAAGCCAATTGTAATATTTTTCTTTCTCTTTAATGTAATTTCACTAATCAAAGAAGTTACACAGTAGAAGCAGCAAAAGAAATGTGGCATGATGAAAATCATTGGCATTTCTTGTTCGTGAATCCATAGATAATAGTAACAAGAGAAATTCCAAATTGTTTGAAAGTTAGCATAGTTAAGCCTGTCTTTTTAACCCTTTCGTGGGCACATTTTTCTGAGCTTATTAGAGGTAACAGTTGGGGGTTCAATCACTTGCTATGGAACACCTATTACATACCACGCAAAAACCAAAAACATTTAGGCACTGGTTTTTTTTGAAAATTTTGGAAAAATTTTTCATTAAAAAATTTACACTGGAAAACAATATTAAAAAAAGTATATTATTGGTAGATGTACCTTTATTCACAAAATATTAACAAAAGTTACACTACTGAGTGTTATGGAACAGTCTGAAACATGGATCAACACACAAAGCGACATTGCAATTTGAGCACATTATTCTTGTTCTTCTTTCTTCTTTTCTTTTACTGCATAAAAGGCAACGCCTATACTTCACAGTTTTCTTTGAAAGATGTTCACCCACATTTGACAGTCTGACTTCATTAGGAACACTAATACTGTGTGTTTTTTGTAAAACGAATACAGGTGGACGCCCACGTCGTTTCCTTGATGAGAATCCTGACAGTAATTGTCTTGCTAACTGCAGATATACAAAAAATAACCCCGAAGTAACACCAAAACGACGATTTCCTGACAGGAAACTGAGCGCAAAAAACAAATAATGCACCGTCAATTGTTGTCAGTGTGATTGCTGGCAGCAGCGGGAATTTTCGCGTGTTTCTCATACTAATATACAGATGGCAGCACCAGCTAGATGTGGGAATGTTGAGTCTCTTGGCTCCTGGAAGACTTTAAAGTATGTGGGAAGCTATCTTCCCACCGCCCATGAAAGGGTTAAGATAGGCAAGATATTAGTAACTATAGACATAACTGTAACCTCTGTTCTGAGCAGATTATTTAAAAAAGTTACATTAGTAAGAATAAATTATTTTATGTCCAAAAATAATGTTATTAACCCAATCCAATGACATTAAGAAAGAACTATCCACCGCTCCTGCCGTTACTCATTTTGAACATGAAATTTTTGGGAAACTAGATGAATAAAGAGTATTCAGTACATTTCTAGATTGCTCAATAGCATTTAACTTTGCAAAATACAAAATTATCGAAATAGGGTATTAGCTAATAAACTGCTGTGTTGTCATCTTACCTCAAAAACAGACCACAGTTACAGAAATTTATAAGAAATGGCAATCAGTTAGTGAGGTAAAAATAGTTAGATGTGATGTTCCTCAGGGATCTGTACTTAGTCACATTTTTAGAGGCAGCTACTGCTAAAGCTTCAAATCAGATTAATTTTTAATACAAGTAAAACATGAGAAATAAAATTTTATTTGAAAAATCATGATATATGTCATAAATTAGAGTTAATAACAAATATGAAATACACTCCTGGAAATTGAAATAAGAACACATTGACGCCGGTGTGTAAGACCCACCATACTTGCTCCAGACACTACGAGAGGGCTGTACAAGCAATGATCAAACGCACGGCACAACGGACACACCAGGAACAGCAGTGTAGGCCGTCGAAGGGCGCTAGCTGTGCAGCAGTTGGGCACCGCCGCAGTCAGTGTCAGCCAGTTTGCCGTGCCATACGGAGCTCCATCTCAGTCTTTAACACTGGTAGCATGCCGCGACAGCGTGTACGTGAACCGTATGTGGAGTTGACGGACTTTGAGCGAGGGCGTATAGCGGGCATGCGGGAGGCCGGGTGGACGTACCGCCGAACTGCTCAATATGTGGGGCGCGAGGTCTCCACAGTACATCGATGTTGTCGCCAGTGGTCGGCAGAAGGTGCACGTGCCCGTCGACCTGGGTCCGGACAGCAGCGACACACGGACGCACAGCAAGACCGTCGCATCCTACGCAGTGCCGTAGGGGACCGCACCGCCACTTCCCGGCAAATTAGGGACACTGTTGCTCCTGGGGTATCAGAGAGGACCATTTGCAACCGTCTCCATGAAGCTGGGCTACGGTCCCGCGCACCGTTAGGTCGTCTTCCGCTCACGCCCCAACATCGTGCAGCCCGCCTCCAGTGGTGTCGCGACAGGCGTGTATGGAGGGACGAATGGAGACGTGTCGTCTTCAGTGATGAGAGTCGCTTCTGCCTTGGTGCCAATGATGGTCGTATGCGTGTTTGGCGCCGTGCAGGTGAGCGCCACAATCAGGACTGCATACGACCGAGGCACACAGGGCCAACACCCGGCATCATGGTGTGGGGAGCGATCTCCTACACTGGCTGTACACCTCTGGTGATCGTCGAGGGGACACTGAACAGTGCACGGTACATTCAAACCGTCATCGAACCCATCGTTCTACCATTCCTAGACTGGCAAGGGAACTTGCTGTTCCAACAGGACAATGCACGTCCACATGTATCCCGTGTCACCCAACGTGCTCTAGAAGGTGTAAGTCAACTACCCTGGCCAGCGAGATCTCCGGATCTGTCCCCCATTGAGCATGTTTGGGACTGGATGAAACGTCGTCTCACGCGGTCTGCACGTCCAGCACGAACGCTGGTCCAGCTGAGGCGCCAGGTGGAAATGGCTTGGCATGCCGTTCCACAGGACTACATCCAGCACCTCTACGATCGTCTCCATGAGAGAGTTGCAGCCTGCATTGCTGCGAAAGGAGGATATACACGGTACTAGTGCCGACATTGTGCATGCTCTGTTGCCTGTGTCTATGTGCCTATGGTTCTGTCTGTGTGATCATGTGTTGTATCTGACCCCAGGAATGTGTATATAAAGTTTCCCATTTCTGGTACAATGAATTCACAGTGTTCTTATTTCAATTTCCAGGAGTGTATTTAAACATAAGTTCCTAACTTGGATGGAGTGTATAGATTTTGTATGCAAAAAGGTAAGTAGTGGAATTTTTGATAGCAGTGTTCTGAAAATTGCAAACAGTGAAATTTGTTTCACATATTCTGTATGGTATAGAATTTTAGCAATCCTGTTGCCACACGTCTATTAAATGACTGTTACTGCTGCAGAAAAGATGTATTAGAATAACTGAGTTTAATTGTGATGGAGTACATTCTCCATTGTAAATTTTGCTAGTCATCTAAATACATCTTTCTTATTATTTTTCATTATTATTTTATATATTTTGAGTGTTAAAGTCCTCCATCCATTTACTTCTGCCATTTACAAATTTTAATTTCAAATTCCTTCAGCTTTTTTGGTAAATTATTCATCATTTCACTTTGTAATTCATTCCAATCCCTGACACCCTTACCCACAGAAGAAAAATTTCCCACTCTCTTGTGCATGAAACCTAGTGCCAGCTTGAGGTCATGGTCATCTTTTTCGTTCCATGCACTATTCCTAATTTTTCGACCAATATCCCTCCAAGTCCGAACACCAATATATGCCTCGTGCACTCCAAGCACTCTCTTCACCCCATCTCCTATCTTCCAGTGACTCCCAATCCAGTTCCTTTATCATATCAGATTCCTGCCATGATTTCCACATACAGATCTAGCTGCCTTTCTTTGCATGCAATCCTCACACTCCTGTAATTTAAATCCAAAATGTGAGTCCCAAATTATGCTACCATATTCAAGCAATTGTCTGACCAAAGTTTTGTAAACAAATTAGCTCACTTCTCTGCTACATTCTCTCATCACCCTCTCCAGTAAATGAAGAATTTTGAAACCTTTTCCAATATGTCATGTCCAGGTGAGTTTATTATCAAATGCCAAGATATTTACACTTCAATAAACATTTCTGTACCCCTTATACGAGGTCTATTAGAAAAGTATCTGACCTTTGCCCAGAAAAAAAAAACTGGCATACCTGGAGCATTGGAAACATAATCACCCTCAAAGTAGTCTCCTTTGGACTGCACACACTTGCCCCAACGGTGCCTCCATTGTTGGAAGCATTCCGAGAAAGCCTCTTTCGAAACGGAGTTTAGCTCTACTGTCGTTGCAGCCATAATGTCGTCTCTTGTCTGAAATCACTTTCCTTTCAATTGCATCTTGAATTTGGGGAACAGCCAGAAGTCACAGGGGGCCATATCAGGAGAGTAAGGAGCCTGTTGAACCACTGGAGTCTTGTTTTTCACCAAAAAAAGTCTGGCTCAAGTGCAAGAAATGTGCTGGAGGTGCCATGTGATAGAGGTGCCAATTTCCTGTTGACCATAACCCTGGTCTCTTGCACCGCACAGCATCATATGGGTGACAGAGAACTTCCATGTAGTATTCTTTGGTGATTGTTTGACCCTGCGGTGCGTTCTCGTGATATACCACACCGCAGGAGTCAAAGAAACCAGTCAGCATCATTTTGACGTTGCTGCACACTTTGTGGGCCTACTTTGGTCTTGGTGACATGGAATGCTTCCACTCTGATGACTGGGATTTGGTTACCAGATTGTACCCATACTTCCTTGACTTGTCACCTGTGATTATGGTGTTCATGAAGCCAGGCTCACTGTTTGTGAGGTCCAGCATGCTCTGCATGACTTCAAAACAAATTTGCTTTTGCACCACCGTCAGCAGCTTCGGCACAAATTTTGCCAACACGCTATTCATGACCAAATCTTCAGTTACAATGAAATGTGACAAAAAAGTGCTGATGCCCCCCTCTTCCCCAATTTCTCAGATAGTCACACAACTGTCCTGCATCACCACAGCGTCCACTTTGGCAATTACCTGGTCATTTCGGCATGTTGATGGCCGACCGGAGCGTGGCTCGCTCTCCACCAATGTGTGGCCATCTTTAAACCGGTTGTACCACCCCTTAATCTGTGTGATGCCCATAGCATTGTCACCGAAAGCCATCTGAATCTTCTAAATGGTTTCCATCTGGCTGTCACTCAGTTTCTGGTGAAATTTGATGCAGTAGTGCTGCTCCAGTAATTCCGTCAATTTCCTTGCAATTAAAAACCAATGACAGCACTACACACTTAAATGCTGCTTACCAGCAACTGACACGCATGCGCACGCAGGTTTAAGGTCGTCTCAAGCAAGTAGACTTCATTCAAATTCATTAGGTTTTTGAAGAATGATAATGAGGTCTGATACTTTTCTAACAGATCTCGTAATCAAAAACAACCTTTAGGTTTTTTTTTTAATCTGTGTACCTAATAAGATGATTCTTCTAGGTATTTATATTCAATCCATATGGCCCTTTCCTGCTAGATATCATATCCAGGTCACCCTGCAGCTGTTCACAATCTTTTCCCTGTGGTGGCCTGGTGAATCTATTTTCGTTCGCTCTGCCACTTCCCGAGAGATCCATCAAATTGTGGGTAAGATTCTATGCCACGTGAGTGGTAGTTTTTCATAAATGATACTCTCAGCAAGGTATATACACATTTACATTTATTTACACATTTCTTTATACACAGTTAACCCTCGATAGACTTCTTGAGCCCTTCAAATGGTTAAGTAAATTACTACTTGCTTTTAATACCTGATATCCCCATTACATGTTCCTAAAAGATCTCATCCCACCTGTTGGGTTTAAAGATGATGGTGGATGCTTCCAGCTGCTTCCATCACTGCTTCTGCTGATGTTGATAGCTAACTGCCTGCCTCGAACATGGCCTGGCTGACTCCTTCTTGACCTAAAACAAGAGCCAGGTGTGGCTTGGCTTGGCTTGGCTACTCCCTCCTTCGTGCACCTGGGTTCTGATCTCCATTCTCTCACCATCCTCCAGTGGTAGGGAGGTTTGGCGACCAATCGCGCCTCCGCGACTCTCCCATCCTTTGCCAAATGACGTTGTGTTACAGCGTATTCTTGCCGACTCCTGGCCTGCTTTCCTGGGCGTTGGCTTCTGCATAGCCACATTGAAATTGTTTCCCTTTGCTGTTGTAACTGACCTGCTTTAACGAGAGCTGTATGAAATCATAGCTACTGCAATGCTTTACCAAAAAAATCCCGTGGGCTACCACACCTCCATGCCCGCTCAGACTTTTACCCACTCAGACTTTTATCTACCTTACTCTATTCCCCATCTAGTTTTTCCTCTACAATTTCATAGTTTTTATGTTTTTTTCTACAGTTAAATACTTGAAGACTACATGCATTTGTGCACAATATTTATTGTGTTTGTGTGGTTTCAATTGTCGTCTCTTTCTTGATCTTCTTCTCTGCATTTCTCCGATGCCTGAGCGTCCAGGCGCTCATGTGATGTGCGTGATCTCCGCTGTGTATGTCAGCTGTCTGCTGCACTCAAGTTAGTCGCCAAGCTTCATGGTCGCTTGTGGCGTGTCGCACACTCATCTGCTTTTGCTTGTTGTTTGCTGTCAGCAAAAGCTGGCTCATGTAGTGCTGATGCCATTGATTCACCTTGATAGCTGCCTCGTTCCCTGGCCTCGTTCATTCCTGTGAACATACTAAAACTTCTATCACACACTGCGAAAATTTCCTGTATTCTGCAATCGCTAGCTAACATCAAATATCCTACTCCTGGTTCCTCACAACTGCGTTACCTTCGCTGCAACTCCCGCTGTACTATAAAACTCATGTCCAAAGTCTTTATCACAACCACTTTTCTCACACATTAAATTTTCATATTTTTTTGTTCCTTTTATTCGCTTAGAGCTGTATCAAGTTTTCCATTTCTTTACATCGATACATTACCACATTGTTCCTCTTCTACACACTTAGCTTTGACTCCTATACATATAATTCTTAATTCAACAATAATAACCGCACTTCTCGTAATTTTTTTATGCACAGTTACCCGTGAATCAATGTCGCTCCTCTTGCGACGATACACTCTGCCTCTAAAGCGTTCATTTTCTAACACACACTTCCTGACACTGTCTCTCGTCTTCGTCATCTATCACTTTTTGATATATATATATACTTGTTTCTTTTCTTGGCATGTCTCTCTTCTTTGTTAACACACTTTTTACAATATTAATGTTCATAATAATGTTTCTTGATTTACTTCTCATAACGTCTGTCGTGTCTCTCTGTCATAATCATCAGTAAACTCGCTGTCCTTGCTCGGCTGTCATGCTGCCTGACCTTGTTTTGGTTTTGTATCCATTCAGCAATTTTCGCTTCGTAGGTTTTTTTTCCCCATTGCGTGTGCCACGCTTGCTGCATCACTTCCCGGACCTTCCTCAATTGGCCCTGATACTGTCCCGCCATATTCAGGTGATACACGTGTTGCTTTTTCATACTCCGCAGTTACGCTGTCTTCACTTTCGACGTTCTCTCATTCGTTCATGTTAATAGAATCACTTCACTTGATCCATGTCTACTGTTTTCAGTTGATTCTTCTTTTCTGCCTTTGTGAGATTTGTTCCATTCTCCTCCGCTTCTGCGTCGGCTGCCTTCCCACGCTTCATCCATTTTCTCGCAGAATTTCTCTTGATTCCTCATCTTGCTCTTCATTTGTTTGATGAATGCGTGATAATACATCTGCTCTTCTCGCTAATGAGGCTTCACTATTTATGCGCCGCTCCTGCAATGTTTGGTAACTTTTGCTTTTTCTTCTTATTTTCGCTCATACTAATTTCGTGCCTTCTGTCTTCTGTTTCTTCCTTGGTTCCTTAATAATAATTTCCATCGGCTTTTTCCATTTGGTTCTGATACCTTGTACTATTCCAGTTTCCGGCGTATCACCATTTTCTTTCTTCGAATTCTCTCTTAACACTGGCGAATACTGCTTGGTTCCCACTTCTTGGATTATTTCTTTCTGAATTAGACCTTAAGTCTCTTATTTCAACTGCTTTATTATTTCCAGTGACGAATTCTCCCTGCTGCTGATTTCTTTGATCATTTCTGCTTGCTACGATTTTACTACGTCTCCTTGCAAATTTCTTATTATCGACGACATATTTTGCCTGCCGCAGATTTCTTTGTTCGTTATTTCTGCTTGTGACATCTTTTCTACGCTTTTGTACAAACTTCTTGTTACCGACAATGAATTTCCCTTGCCGCGGATTTCTTCTTTTATTAGCACTGCCTTTGATGACTTCCATGTGTCGTTCTGCAGGTTTTTACTTGTTTTTGCGGGTATTCACTTCTTTTCTGCTTCTTTTCTTCAATTTTCCTTGCATCTCCAGCTTCCATTTGAATTTCCTGTTCCACTGCTTTATGCTTCCACATATCTACTTTCCAATGAGAGACATTTTGATACATTGCACATAAGCCCTTCGCTTCTTGCCTTTCCTTTATTCTCAAGCGTTCCACTTCTTTTTTCAGATCCTGGTTCTGCTTCTCAGTTATCCTATATGGGAACTCATTAATTTCCCCCACTGCTCCTGACCTTTGCCATATTTCCTGCCTTACTGAGTCTGTGTATGGCAGTGTACCTTCCTCCAAATGGAAAATGTCTGGATGCACTGCACACAGCACCTTTACAGTTTGTTTATTTGGCTGCGCCAAATGCTCTAAACTCAACCCTTCTATAATTCTTTTAATTCTCTCTCACTTTTGCATATTTTGCTTCGCTGCTACGACGTGCACTTTCCTGGCCTCTTGCGGCACCACATTTTTCTCTGCCTTAACTTTCGGATTAGTCAATATGACCTCCTCCTCTTTAATATTTAATACTGTCATAATACGTTTTCGTCTTTGCACATTTACAAGTGCTTCTGGAACCAATACACCTGCTGCCAATTCCTGTTTTGGTACAAAACCTGCTGAATGTTCATGGATCCCCTCCACTTCTAACTCGACTATCTTCTCTTGTCGTGCCCCTACACAGATGCAATTCATCTTTCCATGCAGCACTGTCTTCTTAGCTTCTTCCCATCACTGCTTAGCGTCTACTTCTGCCTCACTCTTCATCTTAATGGTGTATCCTTGGATTCTCACCACGGATTTTCCATAACCTATTATAATCTTATATTTCTTGACCCAGGAACCATAATTCCATTGCAGAGCATGTGTACTCCTGCCGGCACAATTTGCATCTTATGACACATTCTCAGCTCCCGGCCTTCGTTAAGAGTAACCATTATTGCTCCTTTGGTGAATAAGGGTTTTCCTGTGATCCCTTGTATTTGCACTCCTTTCATCATGTCCTTCTCGTGACTTCCTTTTACACACTCCGACTTGAGAAGAAATGCCTGAGCTCCTGTATCCACGAGAAGCTTAATTGGACTGTGTTTACTTTCTTTGCACTCCAATTCAATATAGTCATTCTGATTTCGTTTGATGCAGTCACTTTTGTCCAGCTCCCATCTTCGAATGTCACCGGACCTCATGGCTCCGTTCTGCCTCAGTTTTCTGACTCCTTCACATTCTTCTGTGTTCCACACACTTGCTCTACCCATGGACATGCATTACAATCCTGTGAATGATGACCCCACTTGTAACATTTACTGCATTTCATCGCCCTGTAGTCGCGACACTGTCCCATGTGACTCGGCAAATTATATCTCTCGCATGACCTCGGCTTCTCCAGATTTAAATCTCTTCTGCATTTATCCTTAAATTCATGCTCATTCATAGCTCCTAGCTCTCCTGGCCCTTTTCTCCATTGTTTTAACTCCACCATAGTGTCTTTGCGTTCTTCTTTGAAATGTCTATCTTCGGCTTGTTTACTTACTTGTGCACATATGACTGACGCTCTTACACACTGCCTCACATTGTGACCTCTTTTTTTATAGATTTGACAATCAACCGCCGTCCTTGCACTCCTCGAATTCCAACATTCGCTTTTTCCTCTATTTAATTCTATATGTTGCTTGCGATCGTTTCCTTGGTGTTGCTGCTTCTCTCTGACTGACAAAATTACAATTTCTTCTAAAAGTGCGATATCAATGATCTTTGACAAAGGCAAATCTGTTCCTCGTGCTCTTAATACTGCCACAAATCTCTTTTGGTTGCCTCTCGAAATTCATGTAAAATGCTATCTAGCCTGCTCGCCCAATCTGCTACCATTTCACCGACCCGCTGTTGACTCGCAAACATACTAATAGCGTAGTGATCTACTGTACCTTTAGGCCGATAATTTTCCACCAATATTGCTCGTACATCTTTCCACTCTTTCACCCTTTCACCTTCTCTCGTACGAGAATTCGTTGCCTGGCTTGACCTCCGATGCGTGATTTGACAAACTTCAACAGAATCTCGTGTTCTCCATTTGCCACAAAAGGTGTTTGGAATTAATTTTAAAACTTCTGCTAAACTCACTCACGGCTTTTCTCTTTTTGCTACATTCTCTCTTTTGGCTGAATCACTGCATTCCGCACTGTTTGGCATTGTTGCAAAGCTTGCTTACTCACTCTTTCGTTACATTGCTGAAGTGCTGACCAGCAACCTTTTGCTGCTCTCTGATTCTGCAACTGCTTTGTTGTGTTGTGCCCACTCCACTCGCCAATACTGCCACAGCAGCAAACAGTTAGCTGCTTAGCCGATTCTGTAACACTGCTGAACTGAGGGGTATTTTCCGTCTCACAATTCCTCTTACTTGACTGTTCTATTAATTACCACTTACTGGAGTATTATTACCCTCAGACCCAATGCTTTATTGTTGGTTGACGCCACACCATGACACCATTCAAATCCTCTAATATTTCTCTAGGCCTGTCTCGTCTGAATAATTATTCTTCAGCAGGCTTTTGTGTGGTTGTGAGTGGTAGAGCCATTAATGATAAGCTCTCAGCAAAGCATATACACATTTACATTTATTTACACATTTCTTCATACACAGTTAACCCTCAATAGACTTCTTGAGACCTTCAAATGGTTAAGTCAATTACTACTTGCTTTTAATGCCTGATATCCCCATTACATGTTCCTAAATGGTTTTATCCCACCTTTTGGGTTTAAAGATGACGATGGATGCTTCAAACTGGTTCAATCATTGCATCTGCTGAACTGCCCGCCTTGAACATGCCCCGGCTGACTCCTTCTTGACCTAAAACAGCCTCCAGCCCAGCTTGGCTCGGCTTGGCCGCTTCCTCCTTCGTGCACCTGGGTTTCGATCTCCCGTCTCTCACCATCCTCCAGTGGTAGGGAGGCTTGTTGACCAATCGTGGCCTCCGTGACTCTCCCATCCTTTGCCTTGCCAAATGACGTTGTATTTCAGCGTATTCTTGCTGACTCCTGACCTGCTTTCCTGGGTGTTGGCTTCTGCATAGCCACATTCCAACGTCTGAATCTGTTGCAACTGGCCTGCTTTAACTAGAGATGTAGGAAATTGTAGCTACTGCAATACTTTACCAAAAAATCCCGTGGGCTACCACATCCCATTTTGATCCTATTATATATCATGTCGTCTGCAAAATACCTATATCCTGAATGGAAACTATCAACACATTCATTCATTAGAATGATGAATAGCATTGCATTAGTATCAATACATTCTCATATTCACTTCTACATCTTTTGATACTGCATTTCCTACTCTAACACATTGATTTATGCCTTTTAAGATTTCCTCTACCCAGGAAATCATTTTTTCATCCACTGCAATAGTTTTCAGTTTATTTAAAACCACTTTATTGTTCACTCTGTCAAATACCTTAGAAAGATCTCGGGTTTCACTATCAACTTTTACAATTCATTTCAATATATGTGATTCACACGAATATCGTTGCATGGAGACATATTGTGATTTGCAAAACAGTTCCTTTCCTCACAGACATTTCTGATGTAGTTACATATTACTCTCTTCATCATTTTACCTATCACTGATGTCAAAATAACCAGCCTGTAATATACAACACTAATTGTCACCACCCCTTTATAAACCCTTACTACTATTTATTATCCTTACCCAGTCCTCTGGTAAGCATCAAGAATCCAGACTTAATTTAAATAATATTTCAAGATAAGGTACTGTATTGTATCCCACTATATTTAATGATTCTGTAATAATATAATCTACATTGATCCCTTTGTACTTTTTTTAGCTTTCTTATGTTGTTCATAATTCTGCTGAGGATTGATTTCAAGTTTTGTAGTTTCCTCATTTCTAGATTAACAGAGATGCTCCTCTGAGTTACAGTACTTCCTCCATGATGATCTCATTAAACCAGTCACTCAATATCTTTGCTATTTTCAAATCCTCAGTAACTTCTTTTCCATCCTTTTTACAATCGTCTGAATACATTCCCTTTCCCTCGGTTTTCTAAGCTGTTTGAAGTATTCCCTCCTGCTTTGCTCTCTCTTAATTCTGTCGTGTTGTCTTCTCGCCAACCCCTATAGCCTCCTCATGTCCCTGTTGTAATAGATAGGTTCTGTACTACTCTTTATTTTCTGTTTTGGAATGAATATTTCTTCTCTCTTTTTTATTACCTTTTTGAACTCTTCCCACTTTGACTCCTCTGAACTTGGGCCTTCTTTCCATTTTTTTAGCCTTCCCCTAAAATATCTCTTCAGATCTGAAATTTGTGCCTTTTTATAATTGTATCTATGTTCCCCAGGTTTACTGAACTGTTTGATGTTCACTCATTCCTTTAGTTACTTGAGGTTACATAAGGTTTACTGTATGCTTTATTAAGAAGATATCCAATATGTCTGGTCCCCTTGTGTTTTTCTCTACAACTTAATAATAATATTTTGTGATAGCAAAATGTACATTAGGGTTTTGCAACATTTGCATATTAACTTAATCGTGATATCTGTTACGTGATATTTCTGATACCTTTTCTGAAGATGCTGCCTGGTTCTTATACTATCTTTCGGTTGGCATTCTGTCTACTATTATAACCACAACAGATAATGGTGGAGAGGTTACACATACAAATAAAAAAAGTCAATGCTGTTACTAAATTGTTATATACTTGAAAGTTTGATGAACATACTACTGGAATCGGATGTTTGAAGGCTGAATTGGATATTCAAAATAACTTAGGAAAATTGCAGATTATTTTCCAAGTCACAATACTGGTTAAAAGCATTCACTCCTGCAAACATACTTAGATCTGCAACTTCAAATTAAGATGCGCTTATTGAAATGCTTAAACATGATATTACATATTTCTGAACACATCATAAGAAAATTTCATTCATTGAATTTAGTTTAAAGTTTCCCTGAAACGGATGTTAAAGTCGCCGAACTTATTACGAGGCGAGATAATTAAACTTTTAGCTGTTACATTTTGGTACTATACCTCGCGACGCTGACTGTTGGATTATTACGGAAGGTTGAAGCAAGGAAGATGGCCGCTCTGGCTAACCTTGAGCTGGACTATCAGTGTACCTCCACGGGAAACTACTGTTCTCTTGTGAGTTACAAAAATCCCATTTCCTTACGGTTCATTATTTTTAATTGAATCTTCACAAAACTTTTATATGCTACAGTCTTATTTGTTTAGAATCTCTTAGGTTATGACAAATTTTCTTGTAATCTTATTTGTTGAAGAGCTATTAATTTTTAAAAGTCACATGTGTCGTCAAGTTTCAACACCAAAATCCCATTTTTTTCAAAAACCTCAAATTACTGTTAAACTGTTATGTTATTATTATTATTAAATGATTTTTTCTGTATCATTTAAGCCTACTTCTCATCTTCCTACCTCTTTTATTTGAGATTTTGATTTTCTGTACTGTACTAAAAATAATATTTAGAATTTACGTAATTACTCAAATTTTATTCAGAATGTATCATCTACCCGTGCTGCCCCAGTTGTGATATCTATAGCTATGATACATTTTTTGACTAATTGCTAATTTTTGATTTAACACTTATTTTTGTTCAATCCCGCGCACATGGTGAAATACAACTTAAAATTGAAATATCTCTTTAAATAAAATTTGTCACTTATATATATTACACATCACAATACTTATAAGTTTACAATTTATTCATGTAGCCAAATGCCTTGACATGGAATTTCAACATTTTAAAACTTGTACTTTACCCTGGTCTTTTTTTAATCACCCTAGGAATCTACCCTATTAGGTCATGGCAGTGATCTGTGAACATAATAATGTACAAGCAGGTTAGTATTTGCCTGTCCAAATGTTTCATTTCTCTCACTTTTTAGTGGCTTTATTAAAGAATTAAGTAGAAAAAAAGAATTAAAAATTAGTATAGGGAAATGAGCCACCACTTACCTTACGATAATTGAGCTGGGGCATGAACACACAGAAAAGATAAAAACACATTTTATATAGAAATTTTCAGGTCTAGCCACTTATCAACAGGAGGTGGGTGTTTGTGGGAGACTGCCTCACAGAATGGCTGTTGGCGAGGATGATGGTGGGAGTAAATTCAATCTGAGGACGGGTAGACAGGCAGTTATTCAGAGCTAATACCCATGGCCACTAACAGATGGTATTCACACGCTTCCCATGACATGAATAATTTCAACCCATTTCACAGTCCATGCTGTAAGAGTCCTCCCAAATAGCAGCACCTCTTCTGAACTCAGAAGGTGAAAACTTGTCTACCAGTACAAACTGGGCACATGGCAACCACCTGGTTGTAACTTAAGATAATACCTGGTCATTATTATTATTATTATTATTTATGTTTACTTTTTTTCTTATCCTCTCCTTGCCACAATCCCCCCTAAATTGAACCACTGCCTACCTGAAGTGAGGTTTAACTTCACAGAGTCTTTTGTTTTATTGGTAAAATTTTTTTATTTATTTATCTTTGCTTATTTATACTTAGATTTTACCATGTTAAAATTGCTTTGCCTCCACACCAGAGATCGGTTTTGATATTGGGTATTAGCTCTGAATCACTGCATGCCTACCTGTCCTCACTTTGAATTTATCCCCACCATTTTCCTGGCCAACAATCATTCTGTTAGGCCGCAATATCCACCTCCCATAATGTTCTCCTGTTGGTAAACGGCTAGGCCAGAAAATTCCCAAACAACATGTGTTTTTGTGTTCACGCGCCACCTCCATCATCTTGAGGTTACTGGTGACATAGTTCCCTTTCCTAAAGTTTAATTCCTATATATAAATAACATTTGGATGAAAGAATAACTACCACTTACCAAAGTTGAATATTGCTGGGGCACTGAAATAGGGATAGAGACGCAGATGCATAGAGCATTTAAATTTTGTGGTTTATTTCCCTTCTTCAACAATAGAATGAGCTTATTCTATTGTTAAGGAAGGGATACATGCCTAGAAATCTCTATTTGTGCACATGTCTATTCATGTTTTGATGCCGTGACAATTTGTATGTTTGGTATGCGGTGATTATTCTTCTATCCAAATGTTTAATTTGTCTGTTTTATAGTGCCTTTGTTTTCTAACAATCAATATAGTTAAAGTTGAGATAAAGTATACCCATCTCCCACTAAAGTTGAATTAAATGAAAAACCTGGTGACTTAGTCTTTTCGCATGCCATGTTTTAGTAACAGCAAAATAAAACTCTACAGACACAAAAACACTCATTTTTGGGCCATGATCTTTTTTAAGGATAATAGAAACATTTGACTGAGTTTGTGCAAGTGCAACACAATGATATGATGGTTTTGACCATTGGAGGTGGTGGAGGATCAAAAATAATACCATTTAAAATAATAATCAGTGCACTTCTAAGATATATGAGGACTTCAAACCATAATCAAACTGTGTCTTAGTAACATCAGTCACCAAGCAAAACAATCCAGTGATCTTCAGTTACATTGTGAAAGAGAAACTAACTATTTGTTTTTGCAGTACAAAACTATCTTACATCACTAATCAGACTATCTACTAGCTCCATGTCAAATTTCATTTGAATCTGTTGAACAATTTAGGTGTTATTGAGGCAGATAGTCCAAACATCCATCGAACATTTTCATTTACAATATTATTAAGATTGATGGAGTGTTATTGTGTTGTTCTTTGTTTTTGCTTTTTCCAACTGATTTATTGTAGTTTTATTTAATAAATCAACTGTTTGTGTGTTTTATCCATTATCCTTGACTATTTCTTTTACAACCTTGAGTTCTGTTTGATAACTCTGTTTTGTTAATGGGATTCTGTTTATTCTGTTCAACATGTATTTAATTGCAGCCTGTTTGTGATTATGTGCATCATTTGATGAAAGTGTATTATCTAGTCTGTTGCTGTGGATTTTCTGTATATCTTGAATATGTGTTTGCTATGGGTTTTTGCTACAGTCGCGCAGGGAAAATATTTCTAATGTGAAAGTGACATTTTTGTGTGATGTGTTTATATCCTGGCGTAATTCCTTTATTCTTCGTCTTCCCATTCAGTGACTATCCCCATCTCTCCGTTGCTCTACCTATACTTGTTCTACCTTTAGGTCCATATTCGTTTTGGTAATCAAGCATCATCCATTCTATAGAGATGGTCTCTCCAGTTATTCCCATGTTCCTCTGTCTAGTCATTCATACTATATATTTTCAACTCCTCTCTTATAATCTCATTTCTTATTAGATCTAGCCTTGTGCATACCTTTATAGATCTTAGTAACTTCATCTCCACTGCTTGTATGCGGCTTTTGTCTCTTCTCTTCATTACCCAAGACCTTCTTCCATAGAGAAGTCGGAACTGCTATCACTTTATATAATTTCATCTCTGTGTGTCTGTCGTATTTCCTAAGGTGTTATCTATTGTTCCACACGTCATATGATATTTGTTCACTTTTTTTATCAATATCTTTGCTTACACTATATGTAATGTCACAACAAATTTATTCAATCAGGTAGCCATGTACGAAGTAGGATTCAAAAGTAGTGAGACTCATTTTATTCTGAGGTGAGCGTACTTCGCCACGCATTCTGCTTGCCAGTTGCCTCCGAGCTTTTGGAGCAGTAGGATCGGCCTTGACAGGAACCCCTGTGCATAGTGCGTGACACGGCGGAATGGAAAGTTCATTAGAACAAACAGTACGCGATAAAGTTCTGCTTCCGGTTGGGCAAGTCACCTTCCAAAACGTTCTAAATGCTTCAACATGCGTTTGGGACTGAGTGTCTGTCTTATTCTCACGCAAAAAAGTGGCACAAGGCTTTTAGGCAGGGCCTGGTAGAGGTGACCGATGAAGACCATGCTCATTACCTTCTTCGGAGTGTAGGGGATCGTCCTCTATGGGTTGGTTCCACCCGGAGTGACCGTGAATGCTGCCTACTACTTGGAAGTCCTGAGAAGGCTGGAAAGAAGCGTCATGTGGAAGCAGAGGGACGTCAAGCACAGCTGGAAGCTTCATCATGATAACGTGCCAAGCCACACCGCCTTCATCATGAGCATCTACCTGGCTCGAATGAATGTTCTGGTGGTTCCCCAGCCTACCTACAGTCTGAACTTGTTGCCTCCTGACTTCTTGTTTTCGCAATTAAAATCAGCACTGAAAGGAAAACGCTTCCACTTGATCAAGGACATCCAAGCAAATGTCAAGGCAGCCCTTGCGGCCATCCTAGAACAGGCCCCACGTAGACACTTTCGAGTCATTGAAAAGCTGCCAACAAAAGTATATTGATGCAGGAGATGCCTATTTTGAAGACTATTAGTCAGTTGTACTGATTTGCTCAATAAATCTGTCCTTCTGAACAAAGGCTCATTTCTTTTGAATCCCACCCGGTATAACTACCTTTGCTCTAACAGGTTCTTGTCTGCAGAAAACTATTCTTTTTGTTTTCTTAGTGGATATCTTCAGGTTGTAGTGCTGTGAAGATAATTTTAATTTGTGAAGGACTCTTTGTAATACATTATCAGTATCCTCTATCAGCAGTAGGTCATCAGCAAATATTATTATTATTATTATTACTCCGCGATTCACTATAAGTGTGTGGCAGAGGGTGCATAGCACCTATCGAGAAGGGTTATGGTTTGGAAGGGTTATAAGGGATATGGCAGGAGGCGCCCATGGGCTATTGTGAGGAACCATCCCCGCATTCGCGTGGAGTGATCTGGGAAAACCATGGAAAACCCAGATCAGGATGGCTGGAGTGCTTTATCGAAAGCTACTCCTGTCGGATTTTAAGTTTACTCGCCCGGTAAATCCTTTCTATTCCATTCCCTAATCGCTCGTGGGAAAAATGAGTACAGAAATGAATCGGTTCTGGCTCTGATTTCTCTTATCTTATTTTCACGGTCATTTCGAGATATGAATGTTGCTGGTAGCAATATTTGCTGACTGTCATTCCGAAATACATCTGTCGTGAATTTTTCAATTAGCTTCCGTCGAGAGCAACGCCTTCGGTGTTCCAGGTCTTCCCAACCTAACTCCTTCAACATCGCACTTACGCTTTCCCTCCAACTATATATACCTGTCACGAATCGGGCGGCTCTTCTTTGGACCTTCTCTAAAGCCTCCATTAACCCCTTTTGATGGGGACTCCATACAGAACAACAATACTCTAAGTGAGGACGTACTAGTGACTTGTATACAATCGATTTAACTTCCTGAGTGCATTGATTTAAATTACGACCTAGAAATCGGAGTATACGATTTGCTTTCCCCATTACATTCTCGATATGCTCATTCCACGACAAATTATTACGAATTGTTACCCCTAGGTATTTAGCGGAATCTACCGTTCTAAGGACAGTGTCATTAATCGTATATTCATAATTAAATGGTGTCACCTTTTTACTCACACGCATGACTTGGCACTTTTTAGCGTTTAACTCCAACTGCCAATCTTTACACCACGCAATTATTTTCGTAATATCGTCTTGTAACAAAGCGCAGTCGTCCAGGGTTTTGATTTCGCGATAAATTATAGCATCATCGGCAAATAATCTTTTCATTCCCCCTATTATGTCGCATAGATCATTGATGTATATGAGAAACAACAGAGGCCCTAACACGCTTCCCTGGGGAACTCCAGACCCCACTTCAGTAAGTGATGAACGCTCACCGTCGAGAACTACACACTGTGTTCTGCCCTTCAGGAAGTCTGCAACCCAGTCGCATATTTGTCTAGATATGCGGTAACCGCGAAGTTTCCTAAGTAACCTAGTGTGAGGCACAGTGTCGAAAGCTTTTTTAAAGTCTAATAGAACCAAATCAACCTGGGATTGCTCATCTATAATTCGGCACAAGTCGTGAATTAGAAGTGCAAGTTGTGTTTCGCAGCATCGGCCTTTTCTGAATCCATGTTGATTTGGATTTAAAAGCTCACCTTCATCCAAGAACCGCATGACATTCGAATAGATGATATGTTCTAAAATCCTGCAAAATATTGAAGTTAACGAGATCGGCCTATAATTCTGAGGATCATTAACATTCCCATTTTTAAACACTGGAGTTACGATAGCGGTCTTCCATTCGGCTGGTATTTTTCCTTGATCCAGAGAGACGGTATACAATTTCATCAAATACGGTGCAATTTCCTTTGCGTATCTTGAGTAGAATCTTGTAGGAATACCGTCTGGTCCGGGAGCCTTATTGGTTTTTACATTCATAAGCAGTTTAGTTATTCCCTCGACATCAAGAACGAGATCATTCATAATTTTGTCGGTACGATTGTTAAATATCGGTATCTCCTCTGAGTTTTCTATCGTGAAAGCCTTTTTAAATATATCATTCAAAATTTCTGCTTTCTCTACGCTTGTTTCTGATAATTCACCATTTTCTTTAATCAGCGACGGCATAACCTTACGAGAGCCTCTTATTACTTTGATATACGACCAGAACTTTTTTGGATTAGTAATCAGATCTTCGGATAAATTCCTGGCTTGGAATTCTTTAAACGCATCGCGCATTGCCTTACGCACTTCCGCACGCAACTGGACTAATTTAGCACGATTAGATGAGTCCCCTGATTTTTTCACCGCGGCATGTAAACGCCTTTGCCTTCTGAGCAAACGTTTCACTTCCCTATTGAACCAAGGGAAGTTATTACTGACCTTAATACACTTCTTAGGAACAAACTTGTTTAAACCGGTCCATATTAGTTCTTTTAAATTAAACCAAAGTTCCTCAACATTTGTATTTAGCGTGTACGTTTCAAAATTCTTCGCAAAATGGTCAACCATACCCGCATCGTTTGCCTTATCGAAGCAAAACACGAGTTTCTCTTTGTCATGCTTCAGACTCAGACTGGAGTTTAACGTTACCACAACCGCCTTGTGATCACTTATACCGTCTTCTATACAAACTTTATCTACAATATCAGGATTGCTAATTAGAAAAAGATCCAGAATGGACGAGGAATCTTTGTGGCACCGTGTTGGCTCTTCGACCATCTGTTCAAGAGATCTTTCTGCAAATGATTCTAGGAACGTTTCGGTTATTAACCTATCTCTTCCACCCAACCTGAACGTGTATGTGTCCCACCTAACCGACGGTAGGTTAAAGTCACCACCCACGATCAATATATGTCCTTGAAATTTTTTGTAAATGTTATTAAGCGACTCCCTGAAGTATTCCGCGTTAGCTAAATCAGAATCCGGAGGTCGATAAAATGACCCGAGTATGAACTTTAAATTTTTGCCAATTTTTACCTTGACCCATATTAACTCGCAAAAATTTTCCGTTTCAGTTACGACAGAGCAATTAACGGTTTTACTTACGGCCACGAACACACCCCCGCCCATTGAGACAGTTCTGTCCTTCCGAAAAACATTGAAATGAGGGCCAAATACTTCGCTAGATTCAACTTCAGGCGTCAACCAGCTCTCGGTTCCAAGTATTATATCGACATCATTAGTCGCAACTGAGGCGTGAAAATCCGCTACTTTCCCTCTAATACTCCGACAATTTAGTACCATTATCCTTAGCTGCTTCGTATAGTTATTTGTGGAGTCTAAAATAGCATTTTTTATACTCGCACTCTGACCGTAAACGGGTGAAGTAATTGGAGCTGTAATATTAAAATTATTCGCGCCATCCCTACCGGGACCAGCTTCTATGTTATCAGCACATCCTCTTCGGTGAAATGAAGGATCCTCGGGCCTCACGCTGTTCCTAAAAAAATAATTCATATCAAGGCGGTTCCAAATTTTAGCAGCCACCTTGGACGCCATTCTAGGTGTGTAGTGGACGCCCGACCTGTCAAATGCATCCCAGCTGGCAGCTATCATCGGACGAAGGTCGACGAAGCCCCAGTTGTTTTTGCGACACAGCTCCTGCAAATTACTATTTAAATTAAAGATCTTCCACCACACAGCCTCCCCACAATCGACACGCGGCACCACACTGCAAATTGAGAACTGTAATGAAACTGAATTTTCCCGGGCGGCTTCATACGCCTTTCGGCCCAACTTGTCCATGGATTTAACTATATCTGGAACAGAAACACGACACGAGTCATTAGTGCCGACGTGCGCAGCTACTCTTAACTGACGGCAGTTCGATTCCCTAATCGCTTTTGGAATGGCTTCGATGACACGTGGTACGGTTGCTCCTGAAAGAGAAACGGAATGAACGTTAGTATGAGGATCTGCACCGTTCTTCGTGGCTAATTCCCGTAGCGGTTTCTCCAGCCGTCGCACGTTGGAGCTGCCAATGACCAGTAAACCTTTTCCTGGCAAGGCTCGGGGTCTGCGGGTAAATCTTCCCTGCTGCTCTTCTGGGCCATTCGCGCTTGAATCTACAACTTCCTGCAACACAGAAAACGCGTTACTTAGGGGCAAGGTATCATTTTCCCTTCGGCTAATTGGGAATTTCGACGCCTTTCTCCGATCAACACGATGCCAGACGTTTTCTGCAACTGGAACCTGAAAATCAAAACTTGCCGGTTCCACTGCAGTTGGCTGCGGAATTTCTTCGACGCACTGCCGCTCCTCGTCTAGGATGCTCCATACCTGCGCTTGAAGAGACGCCATAGTATTAAGAATCTCCTCGAGAACCAGACGCCTACCAGAACACTTTGCACAAGCCATGTCACCTGAAACAGACAAAAACCGAACTACAAATGAATACACAAAAATCGGCGACCGCTACTAACGGCTGCTAAGGCTCGTGGCTACTGCTGCGAAGGCTCAACTGACTGGCACACTACCTAAACAGGAAATATACAAAGATAACGACAAAAACTAGCACAATTCAAATCACACACAAAAGTTGGCTACGGCTGCGGAGGCTCAACTGACTGGCACACTACATAAACAGGCAATATACAAAGATAACGACAAAAACTAGCACAATTCAAATCACACACAGAAGTTGGCTACTGCTGCTACGGTTGCTCGACTGCTGACTCACTGCCTACACAGAAAATTCAAAGATAAAAACAAAGTCTATCTTGCACACTTTAGATTAAAACACAAGAAAGTCGATGACTGCTGCTCACGGCGGCGGTTGCTCGACTGCTGACTCACTGCCTACACAGAAAATTCAAAGATAAAAACAAAGTAACTAGCACACTTTAGATTAAAACACAAGAAAGTCGACGTCTGCTGCTCACGGCGGCGGTTGCTCGACTACTGACTCACTGCCTACACAGAAAATTCAAAGATAAAAACAAAGTCTAACTAGCACACTTTAGATTAAAACACAAGAAAGTCGACGACTGCTGCTCACGGCGGCGGTTGGTCGACTACTGACTCACTGCCTACAAAGAAAATTCAAAGATAAAAACAAAGTCTAACTAGCACACTTTAGATTAAAACACAAGAAAGTCGACGTCTGCTGCTCACGGCGGCGGTGTACATTTAGGGACAGTGTCTTATTTGTTGGATTTTCATTCTGCCACTTATTAATGTAATCATTCAGACATACATTAAAAAGTGTTGAGGAAACACTAGACCCTTTTTTCATGCCTTGATTAATTGTTAACATTTGCTGTTCATTCCTTTTTTAAAGGAGTATCTTTGTATTAAAATATAAATTGTTTACTGAATACGTTTTGAATACCCCTATGAAAGATTGCCTATAAAAGTTTTCTGTCTGCTTTGTCAAAAGCCTTCTCTGCTTACTCTTGTTTTATCTAACACTTCAGCTGTTATTTTTGTGACACATTCTTTTATGTTGTGCCATTATGTATCTATGTCTTCTGTTGGTTTCTCTAATAGACATTTAGTCAGTCTTCTTTTGTACAGATCCTTGATATCATTTTCCTGCAACAGGGCAAGTTTATACTTTTCAGAAATTTACCTTCTTTCTTTTTTGTGTCACTTTTCATCCATCTTGTCCAAAGTACTGGTTTATTTATTACAAGAAAGTGGTCTGTTGATATGTCACTACCTCTGAAAATCCTCATGTCCTGTACCATTGATTTTGTTCTTTCATTCACTATTACATAATCAATCAAGGATCTCGGGCCTCTGGAACTTTATATATATTTACGAATTTTTTGTTTTTTGAAGAAGGTGTTTGTAATCTGGATTTTATTATTGCTGCAAAATTCCCTCAATTTAATTTACAAAACTTCCAACCACATTTTCAATTTCCTAATTGCCTACTCTGGCATTAAGTCTCCTGCTAGAATTAGATAGTTCGATTTATTGGTCCAGTCAATCTCCATCTGCAGGGTTAGGTAGAATTCTTCTGTGTCAATCTCTCTTCCTTCTTCAGGTGCATATATTAATGTAAGATATCTCTCAAGGATTTTAAATTGTGCACTAACTATCCTTTCATTTACACACGTATATGATACAAAAGCTGTCTTCCAATTTTGGTCTTTTAATATTCCCACCCCTGCAGATACCATTTTTTCTTGTTTCTTGACAAATTAATACATATTCATTCGAGTCTTTGGTGCCAATCAATTTTTTCTTTGTCCCACAGATCACTGCTAGGTTGAAATTTTTTGCTCTGTATTGTTTTTCAAATTACAACTCTTTCGTGCAGAGACCCCTCACATTCCAGGTGGCAATCCTCAAAGCATCCGCATTACCAAAACTTTTTCCCTTTCCGTATTTCATAGCCTGGTTGTTACCAATAGATCCATCCAGCTTTATTACCTGAAACTTATCAGTAGGCAGTGTTTTTATGTAAATGGGTTTCCAGCCCATTGTTCAACTCCTAACCTGGAGGACCAGGGGCTCACCTTCCATCCTCTCCCGTTTGCTAAACTCTTAGGAGTGCATTGCTCAGGGATACTTGTCTATCGCCTTCATGGATGTTGGAGTAGGATCTGCTGGCAGAGCTACTAAAATATATCGCAGTGGCATTTCTCGAGGTTTTATTGACCCAGCCCATCCAGCATGAGCTGAGACCCTTGAGGCCATACCAGTCTTTAACCCCTGTAATTATATATTGTTTATAACGAGTTTATTGGAAACCATGCTTTTAATTGTTCTTTTTATGGAACCTGATAGATATATCTTTCACACTCACAGATGTGTTCATATATTCATTTCACTCTGTGAGTAATGAAAGAAATGATGCAGCAGTTGATGTAAGTTTATTTGACTTGTTCTTAATTTTAGATTTAAAATGCAATATGTTTTGATTTCATTTTTGGTATATATTTTTATGACTCTAGGGAAACCATGCAACAGATTGCTATCTTTGGTTAATGAAGGAGCAAATCTACAGTAGTTTTCCAGTACGTTTGATTCAAACATTTAGATGGGCACAAAGACGAGTATGGACATATGAAGGTAATACCTGCATTAGTAATACATTAAAAACTGTTACAGTTGCTCTGAAGTGCTTTAATAGTTATCAGATTAACCTGTTGTGGTAGCTTTAAGCTACATGCCCTGTAACAATTTCCATATGTTAAAATCTGTGAATATGCTAGTGATTTCTCACAAATTTCATTCTCGGATTTCAGCAATTTTGTGATATTTTATAATAGATTGAAATATAGTATTAATATTTCTTTACACCAGCAAGAAAATATTTTTTGAGGGGGGGGGGAAGTTCACTAAATTGGAATTCTGAAATGAAAACTTCACAGTTTTTATGGAGAGAAAAATAATAAAATAGATATGATAAAATAGAGCTGATAGTAAAATATATATAAGTTGAAATATGAACCATAGGAAGCAGTAGTTGCTGTTGGGTAATAGAAAAGTAACAAAAATAGAGTAGACCAAGGCTGCCAAACCCCAGACCAGTGGGAAATGCATTTGAATTTGCCCACCTACAGCAGCACATGCTAGCTAAAAACCTCTGCAAAGGCCTCATTGATGTTTTTTAATTTCTGATTATATTTATAAAAACCTCTGCAAAGGTCTCATTGAACTTTTTTTTTTTAAATTATTTATTATAATTAAATAAGAAAAGAAAGGGAAATTAACCCACCACGTACCAAAGTGGACGGATGCGATGAGAGAACACTAATGCTGACAAATAACTACACAATATTTCGGCATATGCCTTGCTCACAAATAGAAAAACGGGCCATTAGGCTCGGAACATGTGTGCACAACGAACGTTACCTAATGACTAACCCTGACTAACTGTTTCTTGTATCTTTGTTTCATTTAAATATCTATTGTAACTATACACAATTATTGGGTGACCCACGGGCTAACATAGAATCGACATTGTGACCTGCAGCCTAACATAGAACTGAAATTGGTTGTGGGGCCTCGGAGTAGACAGTGATTTGAATGGAGGAGAGAGCAGGTGCTGGGAAGAGTTATCAAAAATTACAATCTTGAGGGAGCTGCTTTCCGGTTAGTACTGGTAGGCCTGTTCGTTTCTCATTAATTCAGGAAAACTGCTGCAATCAGAGAGGACTTAGATATTACAAACTGTGGAACAGGGATTTAATTTATAGCTGATCTAT
The DNA here is from genome assembly GCA_031002005.1 of Vandiemenella viatica. Classification (NCBI taxonomy): domain Eukaryota; kingdom Metazoa; phylum Arthropoda; class Insecta; order Orthoptera; family Morabidae; genus Vandiemenella; species Vandiemenella viatica. The sequence continues at coordinate 133,364,162 of JARYHS010008074.1, forward strand.
CACATAAGTGCTAGAAATTGGCCGCATGGCAGCAACAACATTCACAAGTTTTTGAATAGGGGTCATCAAAACATTCAGTTTTACTATTGAGACTGAAGAGGATGGCCGCCTGCCTTTTCTAAGTGTTTGTGAAAAAACAAACTGGTGGCATATTAGCATATTCTACCCATTATAAGTTCACCATACTGATTTTTATTTAAATACAAATAGCTGTCACCACAATGCAACACAGTTCTGACTGTCATGCTGTATAGAGGTCAAGAGAAATATCATTAAAGAAGAAGTTACATATATAGGCTAATTCAATAGAACTTATGGATGAGTGAGGATAACAAAAAGTGATGTCACCGAGGATCAAGCCCATCTTCCATTTCTTAAGTTTGAGTTCAAAAATAAGTATATTGCACATAGCGCGAAGACCATCTTAGACATGTCATAAAAATTAAAAACATGGTTGGAAGCATAAAACCACAGGACTTTGTACTTCATAAATTTGTAACATATCTAGTGAATGTGGGCATGCCTACATTGGACAAGCCCAATGATGTATTGTTCATTAGTGTGTAGAAATGTTCAGCTTCGTCAAGAAGAAAAATCAGTGGTAACAAAACTGTGACTGATGAGTGCTAGTGCCTGGAAAAGACTAAGAATTGCATCGAATTCTTTGGTTCTTGAATCTCTTTGCTTGATATTCTTCAGTCTGAAAACTAAATACTGTGGGTAACATGGATTCCTTGTTCTAGAAAGGGGATTAAGTGTGGGTATTGATGTGATGCTTCAAGAAAAATAGTTGGTGTATGAAAAACCCTTATTTAAAAGTTATAGGGTCACACTTTCTTAAATTAACACTTTTGATAATATGTAGAAGTTCTCCACAGTTGCTAGCTATACTCTGACTAGTGAAAATTATTGAAGTCAAATTAAATAAATTTGGAGGTGGCAGTTGGTGACAGAAGTAGATGAATTGACCTGTTTGCTGGGTCAAGGAAAAGTGAGTTAGTTGATGGATACTGGGACACATATTGGGATCACAATGCCATCTTACACACTTGACTTTCAATGATCAGTGCTGGGTGGCAAATTCCGTAGAGAACTGACAAATAATTGTAGCCATGGGCTAGCTACTTGCGGAACTTTTATTACAAACTTACTAAATCAACTGTCTCCCCCAGAACACAACATCCAGGAGTGATATACTTTTAAGTTTGATGAAACAAGAGGTTTTAACTTGGGTCAGTTGTAATTTCAGAAGTCATGGATATTAGAATAGCTGGTCGATTAGTTATCAGAGGTACTGGCTACTTTTTCAGTAGGGCTTGGATAAAGGCACTTAAAATATTAAAAAGTGGTGTGCCAGAAAGATACAGAATCAGTGATGATGTCATCAGTCTCATTTTGACAATGCATGTTTGCCAAATATAAGCATAATGACCCATGAATGGAGGAGCATAATCTCCCCTTTCTTCCTCTTGTAACAATGGCCATGGGATCAGCTTGCTGTTTTACCTCAATTGGTTGAAACTGAGGGAGAAGAATTGGACCCTTAAAATATCCAGAAGTTGCAACACATTGACACGGCTGTAATCTTGAGAGGTGTTTATCAATTTAACTATGTATGAATATAGGTAACAATGAAAGGAAAGAAATGCCGCGAGGCAATATTTAACTGGAAAAGAAAGGGAAAATACACCCAACACTCACCAAAGCTGAAGGGAGGAGGGCAGCAGCAACACAGCACAACACATAAACAAATAAAAAACAATATTTCGGGTGAAACTCCCCTTTTTCAAGTTAGCAGAGAGGTGGCTGGTCTTGCGCAAGACTTGCGTAGGACGCAGCCACTCATAGAACGCAACAGACCGTCGGAGGTGGTGGGGGCAGCAACGATAATATAACCGCGAGTATACGAAAGATTAAAATGATCAAAAAATATATATATATTAGTTATTAAAAATATATATAAAGAAAAAATATAATAAAAAATTTAAAAAAAATGAAACTATTGAACTATTGTACTGGCCAGTGGTGGGTGTATAGGGTGAGGATGGAAGATGTTAATGGAAATTAAGGCCTGGGGGATGTCTGGTTTGAAGGATGTGTTGATATGCCAATTCCCACCTGCGGAGTTCAGATTGGGAGGTAGTGTCTGGAAGTACTCTAATGGCTCTTACTGTGAAGCAGTTATTAAGGTCACGGGTATTGTGAGTACTGGCATGGTGAGCAACGGGGAGGTCCAGGTTTTGGGAGTAAACTGTCTGTCTGTGACCATTCATTCTGATGGATAATGAGTTTGAGGTCAGGCCAATGTAGGAACTTGGACAGTGGAGGCAGGTGAGCTGGTAAATGAGATGGGTGGTTGTACAGGTGGCATGACCTATTATGGGGTAGGTTTCACCAGTTGTAGGATTGCTATAGGTAGTGGTAGGTGGATCCATACCGTAAGTTTTGCAACGGGGTCTCTTACAAGGGAAGGATCCAAACGGTGGTTTAGGAGCATCAGAGGCTTGATATTTATGTACAAGAATGTTTTTTAGATTAGGCGGTCTGCTGAAGGTGACTCGGGGTGTGGTGGGAAGGATAGATGGAAGAATGCGGCGCATTTCAGGAAAGGATCTAAGAAAGTCATAGCCCAGACGAAGAATTTTGTTTAGAGATTCCAGGCCAGGGAAAAACTGGGTGAGAAAAACAGGGTTCTGATTGGCTTTAGGTTGTTTGTGTCGGTGTGGAGGACTTTCCCTGACCCTTGATACTTGTTTTTGAATTAGTTCTAGAGGATAATTTCGGTTTATGAGTGCCTGGGTCAGATTGTTGGTGTAGAGGGTAAAGGACTCGTGATCAGAGCATATGCGTTTGCCCCGAATGGCTAGGCTGTATGGAATGGAACGTTTTGTGTGATATGGATGGCAGCTATCAAAATGGAGATATTGTTGTAGGTTAGTGGGTTTTATGTGGACAGAGGTGTGTAAGTGACCATTCCGTACAGAGATGTCTACATCCAAAAAAGTGATGTCAGTCTGAGAGTACCACCAGGTGAAATTTAAGGAGGAGAAGTTATTCAGTGAGTGCAAGAAGTCAAGAAGGAAGTTTTCACCGTGGGTCCAGATCATAAATATGTCATCTATATACCTGAACCACACGGTGGGTTGTAGGGTAACCTGTTGAAGAAAACGTTCCTCTAGTCTGCCCATGAAAAGGATGGCATATGAAGGTGCCATGTGAGTGCCCATAGCAGTGCCTCGAATCTGATGGTAAACCTGAGACTGGAAGGAAAAGAAATTTTTGGTCAGGATGAATTGAGCCAAAGAAGTGAGGAAATGAGTGGTAGGGAAGGTGTGCGGGGGGCGACTGTTGAGGTAATGTTCCATGGCACTTAGGCCCTGGCCATGAGGGATGTTGGTGTATAGCGATGATACATCAATAGTGACCAGGAAACAATCTTTAGGTAGGGGTGTAGGGACTGTTGACAAACGCTCTAAAAAGTGGGGGGTATCTCTGACATAGGATGGAAGGGCCTGGACGAAAGGTTGTAGGTGCCGGTCAACGAATGCAGAAACGTTTCTAAACCCCTACCTAAAGATTGCTTCCTGGTCACTATTGATGTATCATCGCTATACACCAACATCCCTCATTGCCAGGGCCTAAGTGCCATGGAACATTACCTCAACAGTCGCCCCCCGCACACCTTCCCTACCACTCATTTCCTCACTTCTTTGGCTCAATTCATCCTGACCAAAAATTTCTTTTCCTTCCAGTCTCAGGTTTACCATCAGATTCGAGGCACTGCTATAGGCACTCGCATGGCACCTTCATATGCCATCCTTTTCATGGGCAGACTAGAGGAACGTTTTCTTCAACAGGTTACCCTACAACCCACCGTGTGGTTCAGGTATATAGATGACATATTTATGATCTGGACCCACGGTGAAAACCTCCTTCTTGACTTCTTGCACTCACTGAATAACTTCTCTTCCTTAAATTTCACCTGGTGGTACTCTCAGACTGACATCACTTTTTTGGATGTAGACATCTCTGTACGGAATGGTCACTTACACACCTCTGTCCACATAAAACCCACTAACCTACAACAATATCTCCATTTTGATAGCTGCCATCCATATCACACAAAACGTTCCATTCCATACAGCCTAGCCATTCGGGGCAAACGCATATGCTCTGATCACGAGTCCTTTACCCTCTACACCAACAATCTGACCCAGGCCCTCATAAACCGCAATTATCCTCTAGAACTAATTCAAAAACAAGTATCAAGGGTCAGGGACAGTCCTCCACACCGACACAAACAACCTAAAGCCAATCAGAACCCTGTTTTTCTCACCCAGTTTTTCCCTGGCCTGGAATCTCTAAACAAAATTCTTCGTCTGGGCTATGACTTTCTTAGATCCTTTCCTGAAATGCGCCGCATTCTTCCATCTATCCTTCCCACCACACCCCGAGTCACCTTCAGCAGACCGCCTAATCTAAAAAACATTCTTGTACATAAATATCAAGCCTCTGATGCTACTAAACCACCGTTTGGATCCTTCCCTTGTAAGAGACCCCGTTGCAAAACTTGCAGTATGCATCCACCTACCACTACCTATAGCAATCCTACAACTGGTGAAACCTACCCCATAATAGGTCATGCCACCTGTACAACCACCCATCTCATTTACCAGCTCACCTGCCTCCACTGTCCAAGTTCCTACATTGGCCTGACCTCAAACTCATTATCCATCAGAATGAATTGTCACAGACAGACAGTTTACTCCCAAAACCTGGACCTCCCCGTTGCTCACCATGCCAGTACTCACAACACCCGTGACCTTAATAACTGCTTCACAGTAAGAGCCATTAGAGTACTTCCAGACACTACCTCCCAATCTGAACTCCGCAGGTGGGAATTGGCATATCAACACATCCTTCAAACTAGACATCCCCCAGGCCTTAATTTCCATTAACATCTTCCATCCTCACCCTATACACCCACCACTGGCCAGTACAATAGTTCAATAGTTTCATTTTTTTTTAAATTTTCTATTATATTTTTTCTTTATATATATTTTTAATAACTAATATATATATTTTTTTATTTTTGATCATTTTAATCTTTCGTATACTCGCGGTTATATTATCGTTGCTGCCCCCACCACCTCCGACGGTCTGTTGCGTTCTATGAGTGGCTGCGTCCTACGCAAGTCTTGCGCAAGACCAGCCACCTCTCTGTTAACTTGAAAAAGGGGAGTTTCACCCGAAATATTGTTTTTTATTTGTTTGTGTGTTGTGCTGTGTTGCTGCTGCCTCCTCCCTTCAGCTTTGGTGAGTGTTGGGTGTATTTTCCCTTTCTTTTCCATGTAACTATGTATGAAAATATTCTTCGGAGTAGATGCTGTGCTGAAACATGCAAGGGGCAATGAGCAAGATCTTGAGGAGAAGGCTGTATATTTATGGGAAGGAATGTAGGAAGTCAAGCCCACAGTGAAGGATTAGGTTAATGGACTTGAGGCAGGAGAGAATAGGGTCATCAATATGGGGCTACAGTTAGTTTCTATAGTAGTGGAATTGAAGTAGTTGTGTGAAGGATGTGTTGTAGCATGATGGGTTTATTTTAGTACAAAATAAGGGGGATAGGAGTGGGAAAATGAGGCTTGTGATTGGGTTTGGGACTGTCTGGAGAGTAATTTTTCATCAGAACAGATGTGTCTGCTATGGATTTGCCATAAGGACAGAAACATTAGTTCTCGAAGAGATGACAACCATCAAATTTAAAGTAATATTACAAATGTATAAGATGATGTGAACAGAGGGGTATAGGCCACCTTTCCACACAGAAATGCTTCAGCAGACAACCCAATCTCAAGAACATTTTTGTCCAAAAAGTCTCATTTTGTGACACTCCCAAACTATCAGATGGATTTTTTCCATTCAGTAGACCATGCTGCAAAAACTGGTAGCATGAACCCTCGCCTCACCAACTACCACAGCATTTCCCATCATTGGATATATCATATGTTACCTGCCTCTACTGTACCATTTCATATATTGGCCTCACCACTAACCAACTTTCCATCCAAATGAATGTCCGCAGGCAAACAATAGCAGCCCTGCTAGTTTCCACGGTTTAAATGCATTTATATTTATTCAGCTACATATAATTTAAAATTCTTATTTTTAATATTATTTTTGTATTACATTCATATTTGTATCATCTTTTAACAATATTGGAATGTCTCTCTCCCCCTCCCCCATTTTCAGCAATAATATTTTCCTGTAATTTTTGATTATCAATCAAGCATTTTCCGTTCTCCCTTCATTACCATCCTTGCCATGCCCCCTTTTTCTGTTTTTTTCCCCCTTGGTTCCCCTGCAGTGATTCATAATCAGAAAGACATGTATGCTACTGTTTGCAAGGCTACATGGAACGAAACTTTTGGTGTCGAAAGGATGGAACAGTCTAATTGTAGGTACTTTGTAGTAATTTGTTGGCTTGATGTGCAAAGAGCTGCGGAAAGCACCTTGTTGTAGGGCAGTGTCCATGTCAAGAAAGGTGACACAAGTTTGGGAATATGACCTAGTGAAGTTGATGGAGTGGCTATTCTTAATGGAATTGAAGAAATCTAGGAAGTGGTCCTCCTTGTGTCCAGATCATAAATATATCACCTATGTATCTGAACCACACAAGGGCATGGGGTATGTCTTCAGGAATTATTCCTCCAAACGGCATAGGGTGAGGTCAGTATAAGGCGAAGGTTATGCAGGTATCCTTGGCAGTGCTGCATATCTGATAAGAAATTATGTAATTGAAGGAGAAGTAGTTTTTAGAGAGGACGAAGTTCGTCAGGGATGTGAGAAAGTGTGAGAAAGGATGTGCTGGGGAGGGGGTGAGGGGAGGGTGTTGCATTTCAAGGAAGTGTTGAAGGGAAAAATATGTATTTTAGTTTCCATAACATTGCTTCATGTCACTATTAGCAAAACGCTTATTATGATTCGATGTGCACCCATCTGATTCGTTTGCCATGTGTCTCACCACTAAACAGATTTAGATTTAAACCAAAATATCACATTTTCTTAATTATTTGCTCATTATGTCCCTCCTGCCTTCATTGGTGGTGCTTGATGGTATTATTTTCCGTATCCTTCCTTATTTTCATTGTCACTGTTACCAAACTAATGTAGTATTATCAAAATAAATCTATTCCAAGCAATAACTAAAAAGCTAGGTAATTGTTTATAAGTATGGTCCCAATGAATTATTTTCTGCAGATTAATTTTAGAATAAAATGTTTATACAACAGATAAAAAATTCATATTACAATTTTCACATATGCAGATATTGGGCATAAATTTTGGCCAATGTATTATTTGGATGTTATAGCAATTGTTAAAAACATAACATCACAAAGTAGTATACTTTTTCTATTAAAAATCTGTTCGGGAGAATAAATTTAATGTACCTATTACAGTATAATGCAAGGTTTTAATGTCTGAATTGCAAGGCTAAACTATCTGTCTTGATTATTGTTTTTTTTTTATTTATCTATTTATTTAGAAAAGTCACTTATTCGTCACACACATATACATTGATTAAACATAAGGTTCTTTATGCCGCGGTCGCCAGGCTTAGGTATTAACGTTTGTCGGGTTACTAAATGATAAGCTCACACACTTTAGAATGGACATACACCAAACTTTATTGAGTCCGTAAGCTTATACTTTCACACCAACAGAAAATACCACCACCAAATAAATATTTAAATAAGGAATCAGACTCCTCCCGGAAAATTACAGATTCGTTGGACAAGAGGAATTAAATTGCACAAACTTCTACACTGTCCACAGTACTCATAACATATCCACAGTCACTTGAGATCGCCGTACTCCAGGCAAAATAGTCAATACAACACATTACCAGTTTCTACGTTACACTCCGCCAAATCTTCTAGTCTTTTCCCAATTTCTATAAACCCAACCGAAATGTTGCCGCGTCGGCCATTAAACTCCCCGGCAGTCAACCATTCACCCCCACAGATAGCACCACTCTGACTTACTACGCCGGCCACAGATACTCTTGCATGGCTCTGACGTATGTTATGTTACACTCCCTAGCTAATATGCTGTGATAATTGTTCTGGTTTCAAATAAACTTGATCAATTATCTGAAAAAAACTGTTGTGTTACACTCCCTCCCTAATAACTTGTGATAATTGATCAGATTAGGCATGATCAATTATCAAGACAAGAAAAGAGAAAAAAATCACTATACAATCCTACTTTGGTGGCTTTCCGTTTTGCATTGACAATATTTTACACATTAAGTTCAAGAAACATATAAGAAAAATATTACACACAAGACAAATCAGAAACAACATACATAAGAGAAAAAAAAAAAAAAAAACCCAGAACACAAAATAAAAAAAACATGAATTGGTATCCAATTGCAAGTTGAGCAACTTGCTGCCAGAAGCCCTGCTTCCGATATAAACACAAGCTGCACTCAGGTCAATGACCTGTACACATTTATGCTCCAAAGCATCACATCACACGCGTCACTTTATTCACTTTACCACACTTTTTCGAGCTGCTATACCGCTGTTCGCACCTTCGAAGGTAAGGGAAAAATAGGATTATAGTAGTACAGAGATTTTCTCTCGAAAACAGGATTGATAATTGAGGAAAAAACATAGAAATAACAGGATAGGATTCCTACCCTTTAACCATCTCCAACCTCTTGCAATGAATTATAAGGTTTGAGCGCAATTACATTAAACGTACCTCGGACACTTTGGTCCACAGGATTTACCAGTACAAAAGAATTCTTCCTTGGACAGCTAGAAATCATGTACGGTCCTTTAAATTTTTTTATTTCATTATTGAGACTTGAAGATTTATAGTGAGTTTGCGCCAGCACCAGGTCACCTGGCTTATAGTCAGTAGCCTTCCCCCTTCTATCGTGCCTAGCCTTTCTTCTCTGCGCTTCACTCTTCATTTTAAGTCGTGCTGTAGTAATTAGTTCTCGCCGATCTATTGGAGTAACATGTGGGAAATCTACAAATTCCGTAACTATGCGTGGAGCTCTTTTGCCAAACATCACTTCATATGGTACCACTGAAGTGGAATCATGAGGTAAATTGTTAAGTACTCGTTCAAGTGATTCTATTTCCAGTGCCCATCTCTGATGGTTATCCACACAATAACACCGCAGCCACCCCCCTATCTCTCTCATTACCCTCTCAGACACATTACCCGGAGGGTGATATAAAGATGTTTTCAGTACTTCAATTCCTTCTCGCTCAAGGCGTTCCACCCATCTGCGGCTACAAAATGGCGGAGCATTGTCCGAAATCACCTTATGAGGTTTTCCCACTTTAGGTATGAAATCTTCCACAATTTTGTTAGCCATGACCTTGGCCGTCGCTCTCTTCAAAGGATACAGTCTAACATATTTTGAGGAAAACATCAATAACTACCAATATCTGCGTGACTCCGCCTCTGGACCTCGGCAGTGGGCCACACACGTCGACTGCTACTAAATCTAACACATTTTCTGGCAAGATGCATTCCATATCACCCCTCCTCAATACACTGTCCACTTTCGTCTTCTGACAAATGTCACATGTAGACAACAACTTCGCTACTCTCCTTGACATATTATTACAATAACAGTTTTCTTTGATAACCCTATAACATTTGCTTGGTCCAAAATGCCCATAGCTTAGATGGTGATAAGTAATTAGTGCGTCGGTGCTTTTTTCCGGAATCCATACCTTCCAGTTTTCATTCATATCCGAATTACGCCAAAAGACTATGTGTTTGTGGATACAGTAATATCTTCTTAACTTCCCTTGGTAACTCGGACATTGTATCTGATTTTTAACCGCTTTTATAACTTCATCTTTCTCCTGTAGCTCCTTCATATCCTTTAGCAAACTTATTATCTTATCTTCCTCGGCAACTCCGTGAATATAGTATAAGTGCGCTTCCTGAGCAGGGTGGATATTATTTCTTCCTTCAATTAAACCAACTGGTAATCGGGAGAGGCAATCGGCTACTAGATTTTCCGATCCTGGTCGGTAACGAATCTCGAATTCAAATTCTTGCATTACAAGCGCCCACCGGGTAAGCCTCCCGTGTACGAGGCGACAATTCATTAAAAATGACAACGCCTTATGGTCGGTATAGATGATGGTTTTCCTTCCTAGAAATAAAGCTCGAAATTTTTGAAAACTCCATATAACCGCCAAGGTTTCCTTCTCTGTGATGTTATAGGATAACTCATGTTTGTTCAGCATCCTACTAGCAAAAGCGATCGTCCTTTGTTCTACTCGTCCACCTACGTTTACTTCTTGAAACACCTGAGCCCCAAGCCCATAGTGTGAGCCGTCCGCGGCCAAACATATGTCAAGAGTCCAATCCGGGTGAGCTAACACAATTTTGCGCGAAAGTTCTTGTTTTATCTTCTTAAAATCCTCCTCACATTCATTTGTCCACTCCCACGGAGTTCGTGCTTTGCTCAGATCCCTCAGGTGTATACTATTAAGTGCTTGTCCGGGTATAAACTTCCGGTAGTATCCGCAAAGACCGAGGAAACTCTTTAACTGTACTTTATTAAATGGTCTCGGGAATTTGTTGATGGCTTCTAATTTCGCGTCTTCTACAGTTATTCCTTCTGGTAAAATCACATGTCCGAGAAAATCTATACTCTTCCGCAAGAACACACACTTCTTCCATTTTAAAGTTACGCCCCCTTTATGCAGCGCGCTAAGTACATCACGTAAGGTTTCGAGATGTTCTTCTAGAGTTTGCGAGGCAATGATTATGTCATCAACATATGTGTGAATCCTATCTCTCAAGGATCTTCCCAACACTTGGTCCAAAGCCCTTATAAAATTCGCTACCGCATTGTTAATTCCGAAGGGTAAAACTCGAAAATGAAAACACTTTCCTTCGAAACGAAAGGCTGTATATTTTCTAGATGCTTCGTCAATAGGCACCTGCCAATAGGAAGCCGTGATGTCCTGTGAACTAAGATATTTTACACCATGGAACTTTTGTAATATTTCGTCAACAGGGAGTGGGTGGTCCCTTTCTGTAATTAGGATTTTTTTTAAGTGACCTAGCATCGAGTACTAGCCTCAGAGATTTATCTGCTTTAATTACGGCCACCAAAGGGTTCACATACTCGCTGTTTGACCGTTCTATTACGCCCCATTCTAGCATCCGGTCTATTTCTTCTTGTGCTTTTCTCCTCATTGCAAATGGTATAGGATACGGTTTGGCAGCAAAAGGTACATCTTCTTTAACATTAAAATGACACTGGTAACCTTTAATTAATCCAGGCCGATCGGAAAAAACTTCTTGAAACTCCTGAATAATCTTCTCTACTCCCTTCCAATCCTCTTCCCCATACTCCAACTGTGGTACTAATTTATCCTCTTCCTGTAAAACGGGTAGGGAATCCTCCTTAAGTTCCCTTTGTTCTACCGACTCCTTCACCGTTCCTTTCAAAATAACTCTAATTTGGCAAGATACTTCTTCTTCCGCACGACATCTTTCTTCAAACGGGACCTTCACCTCTCTTCCTCCTGTTAAAAATTGTAAACTATGATCCTTCCAATCTAACTTCACCTGTTTCTCTTCAAACCAGTCCACTCCTAGGATCAAATCTACTGTTAACTTGGGAATGACGAATGCTTTAACTTCGACTGTTTGACCTCCGATCATTCCATCCACGCGAATTTGTCTTGTGATCCTTTTAATCTTGCCACCATTCGCCACGGTCACCATCATCCCGGATACCGAGTGAACACAAGCAGCCGGTTCGTTAACAAGTGTCAGGAATAGGCTTTCCGACATACATGATACTTCAGCCCCTGAATCCGCCAAAGCTTCCACCATCTTAGCCCGAAATGTTATTACAACAGTAGGTGTTTGGACCTCTCTTCTAACTAACTTTCGTTCTTCTTCTAGCAAGTCTTCTCTGGGATCATTATGGTAAACTGACACGCTCTGTAAATTTCCCGATGGAAATATTTCCTGTTCACTTGGTTCGTCCAAAAAGAAACCCTCCTCCTCTCCTCGCGTCTGACCACAATCGGGAAAATTAACACTCGTTTGTCCGAGCTCACTAGTTTTCCACCGTATAGATTTTCTGTCGATTTCATTTTCCTCATCTACAAATTTGAAAGGTTTTGGTCTACCAGTTATTTCTTCATATCTCCCGCCATCGAAAGTGACTGATTCAGCTAAATTATTGCTTCTGAGTGAGTGACCTAACTCGCTCGCTTGTTACTCCGCGCTCGCCAGTGTTGCGGCGGCCAAAACTTTTGCGGCCCAGGTGTCAACAGTGCCACCGCATACGCTACTGCGTGGTGGCTGTCGGTCACTGCCCCCGCTTCTGTTACTATTGTCAAAGCCATATGGCTGTCGCGCTGCACTAATTCTATTCAGTTTTACTTCTCCAGTAGCTACCGTGAACAATCCTTCGACTTCAATTCGTATAACTTCATTCTCCAGTAATCTTGACTTCTCCTTTGTAAGAGTATCGTAAAAACTTCCATCTGCTACCTCAAAAATTTTCTCTTGAATATTTTCTTCCACAAACTCCCCTTGACATTCTCGAACATCTGTTTCTGCAGTTGCAATACCTCTACAATTTACCTCATCTTCACTCTTTAAGGCATCCCCTAATATAGTATCAAACAAAAAAACATCTTCCTGAATTTTCTTCTTCCTTAATCCTTCGCTCCCTGTCTGTGAAATTACTTCTGCGTTTGGCCTCTTAACCGGTTCTGCCCCTGATGAGGCCGCGACAGTGGCAGAAATTAGTTTAAACAATTTTCACCACTCGCAGCTACTGTGTCTACCCTCTGTTCTCTGTTATGAGGTGTGTTGTCATGGTACCATTAGTGTTGATAATTAGTTTCTGTCTCTACCGCTTGGTTATTCGGCCCAAAAGTGTTTCTCTGCTTGGCCCCGTGTTGGTATGTGTTTACCGCTCCTTGTCGGTTATGCCTTCCTTCTTCTCTCCAGTAACCGCCTCCTCGTGTACCCCTATCCGGAAAGTGTCTATACCCATTCTGAAACTTCGACCTCTCTCTCCTCATCCTCTCCTCTTGGACATCCAACCTTCCCAACATGTCTATGGCATCCTTAATCGAACATATTTTATGGCTGGTAAGGATAAATTGCGTTTGTTCGGGTAAACGAGCCGCAATAATTTTAACATATTCCTCCTCACTGTGAGGTTGATCTAGGTACCTACAAGATGAGTAATTAGTTTGTTTCTCTTTATTCGGATCGTAATGCTCGCCCAACATTAATTCGGATTTCATGGCAATCTGTCTTTCTGCTGACCAGTATAGGTTTAAAAAATCTGCTTTAAACTGAGCAAACGTCTCAAATCGGTCTTCGAATTGATCAGCCCGAAGACGAGGTTCTCCTCTCAAATGTTTAATTACCATTCTAATTTTATTTTCTTCCCTAGCCATCAGGAAAGGTGTGAAATTTTCAAAATTTCTAATGAACTTTACAGGATGTATACAATTCTTTCCAGAAAATTCCTCCCAATCTATCTTCTCATCATTGACTTTAACAGGAAAAGCTGGGGTCTTTATAATTTCTTGGTACTTGACAAGCTCTTCCCTCACTACATTGGGGACTTGTCTTACTAGTTCTTGTTTCACCACTAGAGGGGTATGTAGTTTCACCTTCTCAACATCTTCATAAACCTTTTCCACGTCAGCTGCCAGCCCTTTGACATCACCCTTCAGTTCCGCATAGCTCTGTTGGGCATTACCCTGAAATGTTTGCATCTGATCTTCAAGGCACCCTACGCGGTGGCTCTGACTGTCGCTTTTTTCTCTTAACTGTAAATATTGCGCCTGTAAGGCACCGGTATCCTGGCGCAAACCACTGGTTTCCTGCTCAACCTGTTGTTTTAACTTGGAAACTTGAGAGGACAACTCCTCCGGTCGACCAACACACCTAACACTATACTCTTCAAGTTTTCTGTCTAACTCTGCTATGTGCAATTTCTGCTCCCTCCCCAGCACTTCGAGTTTACCATTAAGGGTTTCAAATTCGGAATGAAGTTTATCATTAGAGTCCTTAAAGGTTTCCAATTCGGAATGAAATTTAAAATCCAAACTATCATTTAGGGTTTGAAATTTGGTATCAAACTTCGAATCAAAATTATTATTAGGGTTTCCGCAAACCTAGCCAGCATTTCAGCCAATTTTGACTCTGTCACTTCCCCCATTTCAGTAAGTTTATATTACAAATCCAATGGGAAAAGGCAATAAAGATAATCACTCAGTCACTTTACTTTCCCCCTTCGACTCACAGCAAATAAAATCAATACAACGCTGCTATTCATGAAACTCAATCACCATATCAGAATTAAATGCATGCAAACTGGAAACAAACTACTTCTGCAGCGTCAACATGCAGTAAGTGTCACCAGAATGACAAAGGAATGGGAGAGAAAAACTCAACTCGGTTTTCCTTCCTATGTGTGACTCGAAATTACAGGAGAAATTATTGTCGTCTCTGAACCCAATTGTCGTCTTGTTCGTAATTTACCGTAATTTATCTTCTGTCCTCTTTATCCCCGTGTGTATGCTCGGGAATCGAAAGTTTATTTCTCCTCCAGATGCCTATTTTACCACACGTCCTGTCACTGAGGCGCCATGCAAGGTTTTAATGTCTGAATTGCAAGGCTAAACTATCTGTCTTGATTATTGTTTTTTTTTTTATTTATCTATTTATTTAGAAAAGTCACTTATTCGTCACACACATATACATTGATTAAACATAAGGTTATTTATGCCGCGGTCGCCAGGCTTAGGTATTAATGTTTGTCGGGTTACTAAATGATAAGCTCACACACTTTAGAATGGACATACACCAAACTTTATTGAGTCCGTAAGCTTATACTTTCACACCAACAGAAAATACCACCACCAAATAAATATTTAAATAAGGAATCAGACTCCTCCCGGAAAATTACAGATTCGTTGGACAAGAGGAATTAAATTGCACAAACTTCTACACTGTCCACAGTACTCATAACATATCCACAGTCACTTGAGATCGCCGTACTCCAGGCAAAATAGTCAATACAACACATTACCAGTTTCTACGTTACACTCCGCCAAATCTTCTAGTCTTTTCCCAATTTCTATAAACCCAACCGAAATGTTGCCGCGTCGGCCATTAAACTCCCCGGCGGTCAACCATTCACCCCCACAGATAGCACCACTCTGACTTACTACGCTGGCCACAGATACTCTTGCATGGCTCTGACGTATGTTATGTTACAATAACCATAAGTAATATTAGTTGTAATTCATTCCCTGGTAGTGCCCTGTCCTCGCTTTCCCCTCCCCCTTTCCCAGGGAGCATAGACTTTATTTTGGATGTATGAGCCTTCGAGTGTGTAAACTATGTTGTTTACCTCCTGTTTTACTTCACATGTGGTATTTGCTGTACACTTGTGTCACAAACTGTTATTGTTTCAACATCATATGCACATACATTTAAAAACTGAGTATTTAATTTGTAATTTAAGATTATTAATTACTTCTGTCTTTTCTTATCCTTAGGTGCATTTTCTATCCGCGCTTACTATGAATTACCAGAGGAACCTCCACATATTGGAATAAAACATGTATATACCTTTATCCGTTACGGTTATAAAATAGACCAAATAATAATGGAAGCAATGCATGCTGTAAGTATCTCTTATTATGAAAAACTTTGTTAATTTACTAAAAGTGTTTTTGGAGTATTCACATTCAGTTCCGGGTTCAGCCAGATGTCAGTTTTCAGTTGTTTTTCAAAATAACTGCAAGTGGAATGTTAGGAATTTAATTTAATTGTGATGGAATGCATGCTCTGGTGGCAATTTTCCCCCTTTTTGTGTACTCGCATATTAACGATTGTGGAACTGAATCAGATCCAGACAACACATCAAACCTATTGGACAGTGGTACATGCTTGGCCTCTTGGGATTCAGACCTGTACGACTGTCCCCACATGTGGCGTCGACGTCCGGAAACCACGCGCCAGACACCGTCAGGTGACTGCCGCACAGGCTCCGAAGTCTCAGCCTGGACTGCATGTACAATCTTTGGTAGGGGAGAACCTGTGAGAACACTAGCTTCGTCAGGGTCACCCCTTCCACATCTGCTGCAATCACCTACGACAGCTTCCAGCCTTGTAACTTTCGTTAGCAAAGCTGCAAGCTGAGCGCGAAGATCAGCCACCTCAGCCAGCGTCTGCACACAGCAGTCACAGTCCCTACACATATTACTTTGAAAACAAAACTACGGAGAGGATGAAAGATGAACTAACCAAGTGATCCAAATAAACTGTTCACAACTTACTAACAACTGCTAGGCCCAACCGAAATAAAACCTACTGAGGAGATAAATTTAGACCAGACAACGTATACTGCTCTAAGTAGTTAATAGGACGTACTGATAAACAGTGTTAGCCAAGCACTGTACTAAATAAAAAACGAATAAGTTCTATATACTTTCCTATAGAAAAAGAAAATAATTAAATGCGATTACGGTTACAGCACGCTGGTGCAATTCAATTAACGCAAATAAAGCAAACACTATCACAACACTTTAAATTAAGTAAACAGATGATGGCACTCGTCACGACGGTTGCTGGAGACCAACAAAAAGCAGAAGGGTCTTAAAGCAGAACCTTGGGGAATTCCATGTTTTATTTTCTCCCAGTCTGTTGAAGCATCTTTACTTATTTTAGAATAAAAAATGGAAACTTTTTGCATTCGACTTTCCATGTATGATTTAAACCATTTGCCTGCGGTTCCATAAATACCATAGTATTCCATTTTCTTCAAAAGTATTTAATGATTTACACAGTCAAATGCTTTTGCAAGATCACAAAATATTCCTACAGGTCTCATTTTATTATTCAGTTCTTCAAATGTGTTATTTAAAAATGAATGTATAGCCATTTCTATAGATGATCCTTTTTGGAACCCAAATTGTGATTTAGTGAGGATATTATTTTGTGTAACATGTTTTATTACTCTACAGTACATGACTTATTCAAAAATCTTTGAGAACCCTGAAAGTAATGAAATGAACGATAGTTATCTACACATGTTGCTTCTCCTTTTTTAAACAATGGTTTTACAACTGCATATTTTAATCTATTTTGAAATACACCTTGCATTAAGGATTCATTAAAAATGTGGGCAAGTACACGATTGATACAATCTGAACATCTTTTCAGTAATTTGCTTGAAATATTGTCATAGCTGGAAGAATTTTTAGGTTTTAATTGTTTCATGAGTTTATTTATTTCTGAGACTTTTATTGGTGGCAATTGAATTTCCACAAATCTATTTTGGAAAGCAGTCTGAAGAAGCCTTAGGGCATTGCTTTTCTTTGCCTAATTTCTCTAAAACTGAAGTAAAATGTTTGTTGAATATTTCACAAACTTCCCCTACTTCACTATGAACAGGTCCATTTTGTTCTATTTTTATGTCTTTAGAGTGATTTACAGATTTTCCTGTTTCATTTTTTATTATATTCCATTTAGTTTTCATCTTATTGCCTGAATTCTCTATTTTCTGTGATATGTGTCCAAAGTTCCATCGAAATCAGATAAAAAGGTTTGGGTAAAAACTAAGGGGTGGTAAGGGGGAAAGGAGATGTGTTTTTGGAAACCATGAATAGTATGTGTTTTTCTGTTTGTTTTACAGTATACATATGCAAATTTCTGCAGAAATCTAATAAAATTAGTGGCTCTTTTAAATTATGGGGTGTAAGGGGAAGAGGGGATGGTTTTGGGGAGAGGGATTGGGTTTTTGTAAAACCAATATCTGCAGTATTTTCCTATTTTTTAAAAGGTATATGTGTGCAAAGTTCCATCGCAATCGGATAAAAAGGGTGGGTTGTGTAAAAATTAAAGGGTGGGAGGGGGGAAAGGGGATGCATGTTTGGAAAACAAATGTAGGCAGTATTTTTCTGTGTGTTTTACAGTAAACAGGTGCAAATTTCCTTAGAAATCGGATAAAATCTGTTGGGTTGTTTAAATTATGGGGTGTTATGGGGAAGAGGGGATGGTTTTTTGGAATTTTTATTTCTTAGGAACCATCTCCGGCGCGCACTCGACAACTCACCAAAGTTTCACCAAAATCGGATGAACGGTTTAGGGGCACATAGAGGTCATACAAAGGTACATTCATTTATATATATATGATTTCTTTACATGTCACCAACTGAAACCCCCTAGAAATTCTACTGCTTTCATACCTTCATCCTCCTCAAATTGTATTTATATATCCTATTTCTTTAATCATAACCCTTTTATTAACACATCCACCTATGGTTTGACTATAAAATTGCCTTTTCCTTATTGGCATCCTCAACTCCGCACAACCCCCCCATCTCCTTTGTTTTGCAGAATCCCTTACCCTTTCTTGAATTATCCTCCAACAGTGTGTCCTTAAAACCCACCAACATTCTAATCGACTATCCTCCCTGTACAAAATCATCTGTCTGTCGTCCCCAACCTGGAGTCTGCATTCACATAAATTTCTAGCTAACACAGACAGCTCTTATAGAAAAGAACCACAAATGTCTGTCCTATCATGTTGCCGTCTCCAAAGTTTGACCATGCTTGTTTGGCCTGGTACTCACTAGTATTTTGCCAACTCTCCACTGCCAATATCACTTTGCTACCACAGTAAGGGTGACAACCGGCATGATGATATTGAGTCCAGCCTACAGCAGTTCCAACATTCCATTCTAACTGGTTCTACTTCCCATTTCCCAACACTATTCTCTCAATCTATTCGAAGAGATTCTCACATCTGCCTTGTCATCACAATTTTCCTCAACTCCATTCCCCACTTCAACAACCTGAGCTCTTTTCAAAACCAAGCCATGAGAAAATTACCCAGAAAACAAGGATATCATCATCCTTCCAGCTTATAAGGTCTAACTACCATGCTCAGGGATTGTAGTGATTACAAGGCTTACAGTTTTGCAACACTGCACAGATCCCACCATTTCTATTTGTCAGGAAATAGGCATATTCTTTGGCCTCCAGAGTCTTTTACAATGCCATCTCACTTTTCAAAAACCCCTTACACTCACTGCATACCTTTTTCCTGATATCCAAAAGACTGTGTGACCTATAGTTGCATCATATCGACTGCCCACTGACCTTCCAGGATCAGCATCTCGAATATTTTGTGCAAAACCTTCCTTCCTACATCGAAAATTATATTTAATATTTCTATAAGGTATTTTTTTTGTCACAATTCAGTATCTTCCTTCATACTTAACCGAAATCAATGAATGAGGTGTCATTTTAAAGTTTATGCTCTCCGCTTTGCTCACATCATATTTTAAGAAAGAAAATTTTCGGAATTCGACCCTTAAAGGGCAAAAGTATCAATATTTTTGCAATGCGTTTTTGTGTCACGAGCCATTTATCTAACTTCATATCTAACCAATACAGATAAATGAGATATCATATGAAAGAGTAAGGTTTCCGCCTTGGTAACATTATATTTTAAGAAAGGAATTTTTCATAATTCGAACCTTAAAGGAAAAAATGTCAATTTTTCTAAATTGCATTTTTTGTATCTCGAACCATTTATCTTCCTCGACAATTAAACAAAATTGATAAATGAGGTATCATTTAAAATATTGAGGTCTTCGTAATGTCTTCGGTTCCATTAGCACATTTTAAGAAAGAAATTTTTAAAAATTCTTACCTTAGAGGGCAAAAGTATTAATATTTTTAAATTTCATTTTTCTGTCACCAGCTATTTATTTCCCTTGATACCTAACCGAAATCAATAAATGAGGTATCGATTTAAATATTAAATTATCCACCATGGTCACATCATATTTTAAGAAAAAACTTTTTCCAAATTCAACCCGTAAGTGGCAAAAATATCATCATTTCTCAAAACTTTTTTTTTTACCTCGCTTGATAACTAACCGAAATCGATAAATAAGGTATCATTTTAAAGACCAAGGGGGCTGCTTTGGTCACACCACATTTTATAACAGGAATTTTTTGGATTTCGACCCTTAAAGGGCAAAAGTGTCAGTATTATTTACTCATTTTTATTATTATTATTCTTCGATACTTGGCCGAAATCGGTAAATGACATATCATTTTAAAAATTAAGGCCTCCAGCTAGGTAATATCTTAAATTAAGAAAGAATTTTTTGGAATTTGGTGCTTAAAGTGGTATCGCCTATGAGACTGTTCAGAGCCAAGTCCCTAGATTGCAGCAGCGGATATCACAGAGATGTTAATAAACTTTTTTTTATTTAATAAGTAGCTTTTCGGATATTTTTTTGTTTCTGTTACGGAAACACTCGTTTTACTATACAATTCCAATGTAAACATTTCATTCGCACAGCAACAAATATGTCAGAGATGTTGATATGTTGTGTACATTTTGTTCAGGTTGGTTTTATTCTGTTAAGGTCAGTGACAGTTTGTAAGAATACAGAGTATTTTAAATTTTCCTAACTGTTTCGTAATATGTTGCAAGTATTTTGATGCGTACCTATTACACTAAAAAAAAAATGTTTCAAAAGTACGGTTCTACTTTTTATTATATTACAAGCATTCAACCAGGCCCGCCGTAAGCGGGAGTGCAAGGCGTGCACCGCACGCGGGCGGCACATCAAGGGGGGGCGGCAAAACTAGTGATCGACAGTCGCCGCCCCGCGATAGTTGCCACTTCATTGTCGCCACGACGAAATTTGCAGTGTATTATGTAGCAGGCGACCTTTTTTTTTTTTTTTAGCTCAACATCTGCTTTGGGCGGTCGGCGACACTCGGGATGGCAACAATGGGGGCGGCAAATAATGTTCGAAGGGGCGGCAAATAATGTTCGAAGGGGCGGCAATCTCACTGTAC
Organism: Vandiemenella viatica; assembly: GCA_031002005.1. Taxonomy (NCBI): domain Eukaryota; kingdom Metazoa; phylum Arthropoda; class Insecta; order Orthoptera; family Morabidae; genus Vandiemenella; species Vandiemenella viatica. The sequence goes on from JARYHS010008074.1 coordinate 133,385,093, forward strand.
TTAGACAAGGGGCGGCATAATCGGGATTGCACGCGGGCGCCCTAACAGCTAGCGGCGGGCCTGCATTCAACCTCATATTTATCACATTTTATTCCTAAAATTTTCGCATGGGTCGTCTAGTACTGAACAATTCTACTAAACTGCTTTCTTGTCTCCCATGATGTCACCTCTTTGTAAATGAACATCCCCCACTGTTCTCAGTTCCCTTCAATATTTCATATATATGCTACCCCTGTACAGTCTCCTCAGCCTATCTTGCATCTTTGACTCACTCCATCATCTCCAAATGGTCGCTAATGACCTCGATGTCAACGCGCCCTAAAGCAATAACAACATCCAAAAGGTACTTCTCCTCCAACTCCCAAGTTATCAACAGATACGCAGCACTGTGATGAGTACTTGTATGTCCTTATGCCAACCTCTTCCTGGGCTGTCTGAAGGAATAACTCTAGAACAAAATCCCACTGAGATTCCTTGCTTGGTTCAGCTACATATATTATATTTTTATGATCTGGCACTTATAGTGAAAACCACCTCGTAGATTTTCTCAGTTTCCTTAACAATAGCCATTCCGTGAACTTCACTTCACCTACAGCAAGGCACCTTCCACATCTCGGTGCACATCAGGCCCACACATTTACAACATTGTCTACACTTTGACAACTGCCATACCTTCCACACCAAATTTTTCTTTCCTTATAAGTTTGAAATCCATGGCAGACCCAACAGTTTCAATCAAGAATCACTTTCCAGTTACTCCTAAAACCTAACATGAGTCCTTATTTCTCACTGCTACCACCCGAATCTTGTACAAAAGCGAATCCCTCTTGCTATCTTCCTCTGTTCACACAATTACTCCAATTCTGCACCACAGCTCCATATTCATTATCCCATTCTCACTTGGTCTCAAGGCCACTTACCAGATCCTTTGCTGAATATATGATTTTGTGGGTTCGTTTCCTGACATGCGCTTTCTTTTTCGCAAAATTCTAACCACTGGTCCCCGCATGTGCTTCAGCAGACCTCCTGGTATTAACAACATCTACACAAATACATTCTGATTCTACATGGATATTTCCCACACAATATAGTTTGCTGGAAAACTATGATTACCTATTCCAATCCAGCTATAGGGGAATGCTTCCTTATTTTTGGTCATGCCACACGCTCAACTGCACACCTCATTTACCAACTTACATGTCTTCACTGCACGGCTTCTTGTATAGGCCTCACTACTAACCAACTGTCTGTCTAGATGAAGGGTCACAGGCAAATAATTAACACATACAACCAAGACAATGCAATGACAGTCCATGTCAGTTCCCATAACTCTAGGAACCTCAACAGTTGTTTCGCAGTGATATCTGTCAGAGTTTTTCCTGATAGCACTATCCCTTCTGTAGTCAGTAGATGGGAACTAGCCAACCAAAATATCCTTGACTCTAGGCATTGGGCTGCCTTTAATTCCTGGTAAGACTCCAATAAAATATCTGCTACTAAAATTTTTCAGTCCTTGCTCTTCAACATGAAGTAAAAAAAAAAAAAAAATATTTTTATTTATTTATATTTACAAATTTAATATTTTGTATTATTATGCCACCATTTTGCCAACATGTGAATAGTTTTGAAATTTCGCAATGCTCAGATATTAGCTTCAAATCTCTACCCTGTCCTAGGCCTCTGTTTACACTTAACCCCACCATGTTTATTGCTCAGTGGTCACTATTTGGGTCCATCTCCACCCTCTGCAAAATTGTACTTGCTGATGAAGGCAACGGACATGTATAATACAATTATTTGTGAACCTAGATACTTTTAATCTCAAAAATATTTTGGTTCACAGATACTCACTTTGTAATATCTCCAGACCACCACACAGATTTTTCCCATGGAACAGTCTCTGCCGCAAAATGTGCACCTGGCTACCACCACCTACTTCAATCCGACCACTGGGTAACCCTTTCACATCATTGGGCTTGCCAGATGCACCACAACATATATCAACTTGTGGGTGCGCAGACTTCCGCGGTCGTTGTCAATGTAATCTTGGTTGTCCGGGTTGAACCGCGTCAATTTGTTGAAACCTAACGTTTCGGCCATCATTTTGTGGCCTTCTTCAGAGTACTACAAAATGATGGCCGAAACGTTAGGTTTCAACAAATTGACGCGGTTCAACCCGGACAACCAAGATTACATATATCAACTTTCCTGCTTGCACTGTACAAGTTCATATATTGACCTCACCAGTAACCCACTCACTGTTAAAATGAATTGGTACAAACGAACAATTTATTCTGGCAACTTACCCCTTTCAGTGGCAGAACATACCAGTACTTACAAGTTGAACAATTTAAACAATTTTTACAGTGAGGGCTGTCAGAGTTTTTTTTTTCGAAACGACCACCTCCTCTGAACACACAGAGGGGAACCAGATTATCAACATATCCTTGGTATCAGAGATCATCCTGGCCAATAAGACCCTTCTATTCGACCCAGCTCTTATAATTAGTATTTTTTCACATTTTATAGATCTTATATGTGATATTTTGCACTTAAAGTATTTTTGTTATTAATATTTATATCCTCTCATGTTAATTACTTAGTTGATATTCCCCCACTTCCAACTATAATATTTCTCCAGAGTTATTGGTTCAGTACTTAATTTCCCCTCCCTACCACTGCCCCAGCCACCCAGGCCATACTACCGGGGTCCTCCATTCACTAAGCAGGCATTGGTGTGATCACATCTTACCTTGTTAAGTGTGTCATCTACTTGCAAGAATAAGGTTCAACACCAAAATATTACGCTATGTGTGATAATATTTTTGTGTTAGTCATACCAATCCGCCATCATCTGTGGTAAGTGTTGAGTTGAATTTTCATATCCTTAATTTCATTGCCTTAAAACATTTTCCTACTAATTATTATTATTATACATACACATTTGCTATTTATAAAGCATATCTTTTTATATAATTGCATGAGGGTGTGATGATGTGAAAGGAGTGATGGTAACACTGGCAATTATATTGCTTGGTAACATGTATAGGTGAGGAGGACTAAATGATTGCTTGAGATTGACACAAAGAAAAAAAGGGAGAGAGAGGGGGGGGGGGTAAGGGGAGTTGTATTAGCAAAAATTTGTCAACTACATCATCACAATTTGGAAGGGCTTGGTTTTTACACAGGGTACTTACTGACAAAGTTGCATGAGCAGTGCCTAGGAGCTGCCTATTAAAAGCTCTCTACTTGTGACCATTCACACATTTTGAGTTTTGTTTGATGGTGAGATCACTGCAGCCAATGGGAAATTTTGCAATGATATGACATCAAGAATGAAGCTTTCGTCATATACCTCATTTCTGTAATGTATATGTATTAAACTAAATGGTTTAAGATAAATTGTGTATCCTAACTGAGCATGTTGAGTGAGCGGTTAAGTTCTGGCCTTAGATTCAGGAGGATACAGGTTCGAATCTCTGTCTGAACATCCAGATTTGGGTTTTCCATGGTTTCCCCAGATCACTCCAGGTGAATGCCGGGGTACTTCATTCAAAAAGGCCATGGCAAATTCCTTCCAATTCCTTGACCTTTTTCTTTCCCACCTCTAATGACCTCGATGTTCATGTGGAGTAAAGCCATAAACAAAAAAAGTTTATGCTTCTGAGTTGTGTTCTTTTTTTCTTTCTTTTTATTTAAGCATGTCAGTGTGTTCATGAAATGGAAATTATCTTGGATAATTTCTAATGTGTTCATTTTTCATTTTGTATAATTTTCATCACTAATGTAAATACTTTTGTTTCCTAGGCAAAATTTGGATGTGAAAAGCTAGATGATCAATGTTCAGAAAATGACTCTCTGGGTGCAGTGGATCATAAAGGTAGGTTGTTGACTTGATTTTTCTTAACTTCACCTCCTTTAATCCTGTCTTCAGAAATATATATATATATATATATATATATTCAATTAAGGAGAATATTAAAATCAAATTAATTATTCTCTAATATGTGAAAGTTCAATGTATTTTTTATTTCTTCTGATTTATTTTAGTAGTTAAATTTGTGTTAATAGATTTAATGATTGGAACTTCTAATAATTAATTACACAAATATGTTGTCAATGTTTATTCTTTATTTGTATAAACCTTTGTTCAGTAATATTTCGTCAGGCATCTTTGAGAATGGTTACTCTTGTAATATCAGATCAAACAGGGGTAAATAAAGTAAGCATCACCCATCACGATTTTTCAGTAGTGAACTTGAAGGGACGAATAATAAAATAAACACAGATAAATAAATAATCGAAAAATTCTTTTTAAGTGCTCAGCAGGGTAAATTCTGCCTTGCGTGGTGTTTGGACAGCTACCTTTGCTATCTTCATCAGATAAGTGGAAAGCTGAAATGGTTACTGCGACAACACATAATCAACTGTTCTTCTGACTAATATTAAGTACTGATTGCGGCTAGTTGACACATATGAGGACCACTGTGGAAGCTACTCTCCTGCGTCAAGTGGGCCTTGTACGAGGCTCGCAATGAACATTGTTTCTCAACCATTAAGGAAGAGTAGCTTCTGCAAGGGGCCTTGTATGCATCTACTTGCAGTCATCATTACTTATATTAGACAGAATCACAAGGCAGTCACAGTAAGTGATATTTGCCACAGTAACCACTTTAATCTACCACTTGACATTATGAGGATAGTGAAAGTAGTTGTCAAAGTATCATGCAAGGCAGAACTTATCTGACTGAACACCTGAGAAGAATTTTTAAAGCTGTACTCCAGAAAAGACATCCTCAGATTAAATGTACAATTTTTTTAATGATTCCATAATTTGTAAAGATAATGAATCAGACACATCAAAACACACATACACACACAATACTTCGGGCTATGTCCTTACTCATGTAAATAAAATCATTTGGCTCAACTTGCAAGAATGCCTGCTTTGCCATTTGCTTCTATTTTCATGAGTAATAGCATAGCTCAAAATACTGTGTTTTTTTGTGACTGTGTAGCGAACGGCTCATGACTCTCCGTATACCACTCTCAGGGGACAATTACATTACTTTCATCTCCGCATATGCTCCCACTTTAATGGATGATGAAGATGCAAAGAACAAGTTTTATTGCCAACTGAATGAAACTCTCACCAACATACCTACCAGTGATAAGCTGCTACTACTCGGTGACTTCAATGCTAGAGTGGGAAGAGACAACCAACTATGGGAAAAGGTTATAGATAAACAAGATGTAGGGAACTGCAACGCAAATGGACTGCTGCTTCTCTCTGTGTGTGCTGAACATGAACTCTTCATTACAAATACTCAATTCCGCCTACCAAACCGCTTCAAGACTACATGGATGCATCCACGATCCAAGCATTGGCATCTCATTGATTATGTTATCACCCGACAACGTGATAAAAAAGATGTTGTCATCACTAAGACAGCAAGGAACATTGATGACTGCTGGACAGACCATAGACTTCTCGTGAGCCGCCTGAGACTCTCAATAAGTAAAAAATCACGCTCCTTCCACATGAACCCCTCCAAGAGGAAATATAATACTTTAAAACTCCGCATCAATACTGTCGCCTCAAAATATCAAGATGACATTTTAGAACAACTGTCCAACAATCCAATCAATACAAGGAACGTGGAATCAGAATGGACCACCCTTCGAAACATCATCACGAAATCTGCAGAGAAAATAATTGGCTACGAGAATAAAAAAAGGCCAGATTGGTTTGATGACAATAATGAACAAATTTTGACACTCATCAGTGCGAAACGTGAAGCCTATCAACTTCTTGTTCGAGATCCAACTTCTGTGACGAAGAAAACCCGCTTTCAGGCCCTTAAGCGGAAATGTCAGACAGAAATAAGGGAAATTAAGAATAACTGGTGGCAACAGAAAGCAAAGGAACTCCAAACTCTATCAGATGCTAGGGATCTTAAAAAATTTTATGCAGGAATTAAAGAGCTATATGGACCTACTCGCAGCTCATCTGGCTCACTAAAAGCAGCTGATAACACTACCATTCTTACCGAGAGCCAGGACATCTTGAAGCGCTGGAAAGAACACTATAACTCTCTTTTGAACCGTAGCTCTACTGCTGCAGACGATTTCCTTAGGAATATGCCGCAGCACCCTCCACAACCTTGGATGTCAGTCCCGCCAACTTTCCAGGAGTTTTGCAAAGCACTGAATAGCCTGAATCCAGGTAGAGCTCCTGGACCAGACAATATTCCTTTAGAACTGATTCGAAGTGGGGGGTTACCCTTGAAAACCAGGATTTTCCAACTCATTATTCTCATGTGGGAAACCCGGGAGGTGCCTCAGGACATGAAGGATGCTAACATAGTCACCATCTTCAAAAAAGGGGATTGAAGTATCTGCAACAATTATCGTGGTATCTCTCTTCTATCTATAGCAGGAAAGACTTTTGCTAGAATACTGCTGAATCGCCTTAAAATTATGTCAGAGAGAGTACTTCCTGAATCTCAATGTGGATTCTGTGCCTCGAGAGGCACCACAGACATGATCTTCTGTGCTAGACAACTTCAAGAGAAGTGCAGAGAACAACAAAAGCCTCTCTTTCTGGTATTCTATGATCTAGAGAAAGCTTTTGACACCGTGCCTAGATCTGCAATGTGGATGGTATTAAGACGATTTGGATGCCCTGAACATTTTCTGGGATTGATTAGAGCACTCCACGATGGTATGGTTGGTCAAGTCCTTTATCAGAACGACGCCTCTGAAAAGTTCCCTATCACAAATGGTCTGAAACAAGGTTGTGTACTTGCACCAACACTTTTTGCCCTATATTTGGCAGCAATGCTCTACGAAACGTCATCTACCCCCAACACAGGCGTGGAGATCAGATACCGGTTTGACGGAGGACTATTTAATCCAGCAAGACTCCGCTCATCAAGATTAACTTTCCTCACCCAGGTAACAGAACTGCAGTATGCAGATGACAACACCTCTCCAGCACATACTCCTCAGCAGATACAACAGTCCGTAAACTACTTCAAGGACGCATATGACCGTTTTGGCCTGACCATCAACACCCGAAAAACTAAAGTGCTAGCGCAACCTGCCCCTGGAGCTACACTCCCAGACTTTGATGTTACCATCTCCGGCACAGCCCTTGAGCAAGTAGATAGCTTCCCCTACCTTGGAAGCATTCTCTCTACACAGTGCACAGCAGAGAAGGATGTAGAAAACAGAATTCGTGCAGCACACATAGCCTTTGGACGACTTACTCAGCGAGTGTTCCTAAACAAAGATCTTAATTTAAGCACCAAGCTGATGGTCTACCAAGCTGTAGTTGTCTCCACGTTGCTGTATGGGTGTGAGACATGGACACTCTACCGGCGAGATATTAAGAAAATGGAGCGATTTCACCAGCTAAAACTTCGCTCTATAATGAACATTAAATGGGACGACTATGTGTCCAACATTAGAGTCTTGGAAAGAGCTCAAATGTATAGCATTGAAGCCCTCATCATCAGCCACCAACTTAGATGGGTTGGACACGTTCAACGTATGAGCAACAGTAGACTCCCTCGCCAACTTTTATACGGTGAGCTCAGCACTGGCAGCAGACCTCGCGGTGCCCCTAAGAAACGCTACAAAGATCAGTTCAAGAAGACCCTGAAGAAAACTAATATAGACCTTACCACCTGGGACAGCCTCACAAAAGACCGCGTTCTATGGCGCAAAACTACCTCCGCAGCAGTGGCACGTTTCGAAGAGGAGCGGCGAAGTCTGGCAGCTGAATCCCGTTTAAGGCAGAAAGCCCGACAAACCCTACCGCGCCAGCCACCCACATTTGGGTGCAGTGTGTGCGGACGACTGTTCTATGCAAGAATCGGCCTGATCAGCCACCAGCGCACACACAAATAAACACGCAAGAGAGCAACATAAACTCGGAAACGAGTATGGCCGACGACGACGAGTATTTTCTGTCACTGCCTCCCTCCTGCCTTCAAATTTGGTAAGTAATGGGTATATTTTATCTTTCCTTCCATTATTAATATCACCTCATATCATTTCTCCATTATTGCTTAAAACGGATGTTCATATATGCCAAAAGCTGTCTTATTAAGTATTGAAGTGTTTTAACAGCTATGTAGAGGATACAGTGATTACCAGCTGCTGAAAATTTTACTATTGATAATAAAGGAAGGAGAAATTACATAAGCATTAATTGCTCTAAATTTAAGAAAGAAATTTGGATCGTCTATATCAATGGAGTTTACCAAATAAAAAGGAATAAAAAATTTACAGGATTTTCAAACATGTGCTGGAAATGTAAATGTATACGTACTTTGGAAAATAGGCAGAGATGCTCCCAGTTTTCAAGTAATGAGTAATTCCAACTGTGAAAATTATACATCTATGAGTCTATTAAATATTGCATGTAAAGTGTAGCGTAAACTAACTGTAAGCAAACTAAAGAAAATAGATGAAGCATTCATAAAGGAAGAACAAACAGGATTCATAAAGGAAGAAGCTGTCCTGATAAAATTCTTAGTACCTAGCAATTAATTGTAAAACATAGGGAACAATAAGAAACATGCATAATCATAATTAACTACTTTAAATCTTTTGACAGAGATGAAAAGTGCATGAATGTTCTTTCACATCTGTATATACATGAAAGGCAGTGTTTGTATGTGTGTACGCTGTAGACTAAAAAATTACTGGACTTATTTATGGTATGCGTGCCTTTTTTTTGTGAAATGGGCTGCGTTGTCCAAAGAAGGTTTAAAGCTATTGAAATTCTTGATCTAACCAGTAGAAAGAAAGCACACCAAAGAAATCAAAATAGATTACATATGTCACAGTGATGTGCTACTGAATCATCCATGTTGTTCAGAGAAGTTTAAAAGCTATTGAAATAGTAGAAAGATAGGAAACTGAAGAAACCCCCTTTTTTCCTTATGACTTTACGCCTCATTGAGGTTATTATAGGTGAGATGGAATTTGGGACAAGGAATGGGAAGGAATGCAGCCATGGACTTTTGAAGGAAGCATCCTGACATTTGCCTGGTCCAAACCTTATTCCCCACCCACCACACATATTTATAAAAAGGCAAAACAACCATTACATATTCTTCGCTGCAAATATTTTGTGATGATTACTTATTAAACTTTCAATGTGCAAAGGTGTGTGGATTTTTAGATATATAATACTGGAGACTTTCTCAGCATTGAAAAAGAATAAAATTTTCGTGGGTAACTAGCCAAGTTACTCTATCGATCAAACACGACGTTTCGGCGGTTACAATCTCTGCCGCCATTGTCATTTTATCCATGGATTTTTAGATGTTTTCTTATGGAAGATATGTAATCTATAAACATAAAATGTATCCTGTATCTTAATCCTTGGCATAAAGTATAACTGTTTATTGAAATCTATTCATTAAGTTTTTCTTAATCTGTACATAGATGAACAAAAATGCCAAAATTTTCAGTTTTGGTCTCTGTATCATCAGGATTTTTGTAACTAATTGGGATAAAAAGTATCCTTTATTGTTTTCATTGCCATATACTAGCCCCATGCTTTAGTTCCACTGAAATCTGTTCATTAGTTTTTGCAAGTGTGAGCAAAGTGATACAAAAATTTGAAAATTGCACCATCCTCAGGAAACATGATACCTACTTAAATAAAAAGTATTATTTATATGTTAAATGTGGCATCAGCCATCACTTTGTGTACTTTCGTTAAAATCTATTCTTGAACGGACAGAAAGACGAAAATTTCAAAATTTACAATTCATATATAACCTTTACTTACCAAAGTTGAAAGGAGAATGGCAGCAGCAGCACAAAACACTACATAAACACAAAAAAAAAAAACAATATTTTGCGCTATGCCTTTTTTTAAAAGAAAATAGAAATATGTGACCGAGCACACGCGGTCAGCCACAGACAACATAGATGCACCTCTTGATACTTATTCCACTCCATTGTTGCTGAGAAAATGGTTTCTGTTTTATTAGAAAGCATGTTACTTATATTAATTAAAAAAAATAACTATCCTTTATACTAACTGGTGACATAAGCTATCATTGCATGTAGTTTCATTAAAATCTGTCCATTAGTTTTTTACATGATGTGCAGACAGTTAGACAAATATTTCAAAATTTGCCATTTTGGCCTCTGTATCACCAAGAAGCACATTACAAATCCGGATAAAAGATTTCCTACATCTTAACGGTGACATAAGCTATCAATGTGTGTAGTTTTATTAAAATCCGTACATTTGTTTTTGTATGATGTGTAGACAGATGGATAGACACAAAAATTCCATATTTTATGGTTTTTCCATTTCATTCATCAGTATTGTACATTGCAATTATCCTTCTGATGTAACATTTATGTACAGACACATCTTTTCTTCAATTTTTTTTATATATATTGTAAATCTTGCTGTACAGTTGATTGGGTCTTGCAAGAGTCTTTCATGAATTCAAATTGCTGAATTTGTAACTTCACATCATAATAATCTCTCTCCAGTGTAAATATTTTCTATTTAAATTACAGCTTTGTGTTTTTAATCTGATTAATTACTTATGGTGTTCATAATATGGTTTATTCATTTTAGAGTATGGTAACAAAATCCAGAATATTAACACCAAAAGAAAAAACAAATGTGGCTTGGTGGCAGCAGAGTTACAGAGAAGTTTGAACCAAACTATCAAAAATCCCCAACTTAATTTTTCTTGTGTTAGTGAAACTGGTAAGTTAAAAATTAGAAGTAGAAAATAAGTTATTAATAATCTGGGACGTAAGGAAATAACTGCCAGGTGAATAGTATTCAGTATTTAAGATCATGCAGTAAGGAAAATTTAAAATTATTTTTAACATTATCAAAAATATTAGGTAACATTAATATGAAAGTTATTTCTTCCATCTTCTGTATTCTAAAATTTCAACTGCTGATCACATAATACCATTTTTTATTTCTGTAAATATTCTTATAGTTACTGTAAAGTTACAGCAAACAATCCAATTGTTAAATGATTGTAGTGGGTGTGGATGTAAATTAGTTTAACCCTTTCCTACCGGCTATTGGAAATAAAGGGAAATTTCAATTATATATTTGTATAAAGGTACTTGAAATTAAAAACAAATATTGTTTTCAATTTTATTTTATTTTTTTTTTTTTATTTTTTTTTTTTGAACTCTTAAATGCTAGTTACTAAGCTGGTACTTACAAGTACCATCAGGGACTTTGTGTATTACAGTATGTATATAAATAGCAATTGAAATCAATTATGTTCATATTGGTATGAAATGTTCGCCTCATGATATTCAACAAACCCATTCTTTTTGTTCAATCAGACACAAAAAGACATTGCAGTGGAACATTTTGAATGGTGTTTTGACTATCTTCTTCATATTACATATTTCACATCTTCATCTGATTATTACAAATTAGGGACAGTGTATACCTCTGTTTCCCAATCTTATGTCACTCATTATGCAATAGTATGACTGCATTGTTTGAATGGATGAGGGCTTGGTGAAATATCTGTAGATGACCTTTTCTTCTTACCAATATCTTGGAGGAAGGAAATATATGGAGACGACGCAAGAGACCTTCACCACGCATTGAAGTGAAACAGGGCGGAGGAGGAGTGGGGGGCATGGCCGGATTGGTGGGGGCATGGCCGCTTCCATACAGACACGGGGAATATGTATAAAAACCTCAAGGGGACTCTAGGATAAACGTGACGCCGCAATCTGGTGATGAATTATTATGCAACTCGATGAGACAAATTAAAAATGAAGAATAAATTTTTTTAATATCCTGCTTACTTTTCGAGATATTCTGTCTCAAACATGAAATGTTTTTGGTTGAAATTCAGAAGAAAAATTTGGTAAAAGTCAAATTTGATGACAGATTCTTATTTAAAAAGACAAGACAGATAAAAAATAAAGAATAAAAGTTTTCGATATTTCGCCTAGTTCTCGAGATATACTGTATCAAAAGTGAGGTGTCTTGAGTTGAAATGCAGAAGAAAAATTTCACAAAAGTAAAAAAAATTGATTGACTCTTATGTAACACGAGACAAATTGAAAATAAAGAATAAAATTTTTCGATATCTTGCTTAGTTTTCGGGATATACTGGGATTGGGTTGATATGCAGCGTGGACTAAAAATTAATTCTGCCAAAGCCACAATGAATTACATGGTGGACATGCAGAATGGATATTTCAGTTTTTTATTACTACCATTTGTGCTTAGGTTGAAATGAGGCCTACACTAGAATAAAAATAGTTATTTTGTTACCATACATCGTAAGCTTAATTGGGAATAGCTGGAAGTGGAAGCAGTTTCCATCGCGATACACGTTTTGTCACTAACTTGGTTCTCATGAAATTACTAACAGTAATAGATAAATTCTTTGACCCTCATGGAACAACAAAACCATTCTGGTACAGACTGCATTTAGACCAAACCACAATCTCCATTAAATCGCCGCTACAGAGTCAAACTATGTAGACATACCTACACATGCGTATTTGAATCGCAAACTGTATTTGCGGTAACAACATCGTTTGCTTCATCAAGATTCCTAGATTGCATAGCATAATTTAACACATTTAATTTCATCATTCACTGTCCGTATAAACTGCAACATGACGAAAGAAAGCACAATACTAAATTCACTGAATCACGATATAAAACACACCCCTTTAAATCTCATTTTCAACACTCGTTAAAAAGTAATGCTAGTCTATTATGTGCAAAATAGCAAGGTATGCTGATTTTCTACACTACACCAACAAAAATTTGGGAACTAAGTCATCCCATTGAGAGCTATGACTAAATATTTATAGACAGGCAGTGAAGTTTGCAATTCGTACCGCCCACTTCAACAACGATAATTAGAATTCAACTTTCTTATGAAATGATATTCCAGGTTCTTTCCTCTCTTGCCTATTTGTGCAACCGTATGCAACACAAGATGGCATTATAAAACACTTATAAACATTACAAAATGAAATAATCACAGCATCTAACACAATGTGAACATCCCATTTGTTTGGAAGCGCTATATCGCCTCTGCCGCCACTGCGCATGCTCGAGAGTTTAGAGCCTGCTTCACAGATTTAACGTCACTTCTCCTCCATATATTTCCTTCCTCCATGACCGATATCCTTCATAGTCATCATACCCTGTGCAACAGATCTTCTGAAATTTTTTACAACTTTTTTCAAATATCAGACCATTTATGTTACAGACATTGACAAATACAATATCTAGAATTCCCAAAAACAATCTGTGCCATGATTTTGGTAATTTTCTGTCAGCATTGCCCAAAGTCATTAACTGATCAGCAGTATCGATCCCAAACATGAATATATTATAGTTCGTGATGGCTCCTGAGTATGAAATTGTCGACTTCAATCCATCTTTTTCTTTGCATATAACCAGTGTAGTAACAACAGGGTGGCAGCATGGGCAAAATTCCATCAGGGGAACGGATCCCCAATGACCGGCCGGAGAGACCCTCTGGCCCAAGATCCACCAGCTCACCAATCTAACCTGAGGGAGGGCCCATCTGTTGAAGTTGCCATGGACCCCAACCAGTGTAGTGGAGTTTCCCCGCTGCCATGAAAATTTGCTACTAAATGTATGACCTTTTTACCCTTCCATTTCTGGAAGCCAATATCTAGGTTTGAAAATCTCCTCTTTTTAGTTTGCCATCAGCAGATTGTTAGAAGGTACCTTTCAGTAGGGTCTGATTCTCCCTCAAACAACCGAGCGTGGTGGTGTAACGGCTAGCGTTCTGGCCTCGCATTCGGGAGGACGGTGGTTCGAATCCCCGTCCGGGCATCCAGATTTGGGTTTTCCATGGTTTCCCCAAATCACTCCAGGTGAATGCCGGGATGCTTCCTTGAAAAGGCCATGGCCGAATTCCTTCCCATTCCTTGCCCCCATCCTTTCCCTTCTCTAAAGACCTAGTTGTTATAGGAGACGTTAAGCAGTTAAAAAAAATAAAAAAAAAAAAACCCTCAAACAAAAGTTGTTTCAGTTTTTTAATAATGTAACAGATGAAAAATAATTATCAAACTAGGTAACATCGTCATTGTTCAATTTTTTTCAGTCAATTGTAAGACCACTCTTTGACCTGATGAGTAACCTGAGAACTTTCCAGTCATTTCTTTTTGCCTTGATAAATTATAAACTTCTAATGGAAGAGCTTCAATCAGAGCGTATTTCTTAAAAATATCCATTTGAAAATATCTAAAACAATCATAAAAAAGAAACTAGAAAAACATATTTTATAGGTAAAATATATATGGTTAAATGTTCAAACTAAAAAAGTAATAACAGAAATCGACACTTACCAAGTAAATTCTCATCTAAAAATGCATTGTAATGTAGCACTTGTTACTCTTGTCAATATGCTGCCAAGCCCCAACTTAGAAAATTAATTTCTCGGCAATTTTGCGCAGAATTTAAAAATAAATGTTTCATCGTCTGACCTAATCGTACAACAATAGACCAACAGACTTAGCAATTCAGTGGACACTGGTATTGTCAAATTGTGTGGTAGTAAGTACAGTGGTACTAATTAGTACCGTCAGGAAGGAAAGGGTTAAATTAAGTGCTGTACACCACCCAGTTTTACTACCACTTTTCCTTTACCCCTTTCCCGCCCCTTTTTTCCCACAATATTTTTCTGACATGTCACCTTCTGTAACCAGTTTTGTAAACCTCCATAATTTTTATGCCTCTCACCTGGCTAGTCTGTATCCACACATCCAGTTTCTCTAAGGTGTCTGTTTTTTAATATACTTGCAAAAACTGCGTGTTTATGATGTAATTTAAGTTGTGGTGAGTCTTCATGCATGAACGTCTAATTCCCTTGCCATTTGTCTCATCCATATTTATGAATACGGTTTTACACTGAAATAAGTGTTCCTCATGGAACTCCTGCCATGTTACTTGGTAAGTGATGTGTTTACTTTTCCTACCCTTCATTATTTTAAATTTATACAGTACTTGAAAAAGAATTAAATGTGTTATCTCTGCCAAAGAAAATGTAGTATGGCAATTGAGCTGAATATATGTCCAGTCAGTGAGTATAAGCTTGGTTGGCATGAGCATTCCAGAAATAAACCTTGAAAAATGTTTTACATTTTCCCCAAAAATACACCTATAATTTACTTTACGTAAATAAGATAGTATAGGGAAAAATAACCTGTCACTTACCACAGATGAAGGAAGGAGGGCAATATGAACACACAAAAAACAGAAACAACTTTACAATATTTCATTAAATAACCTTAGCCACACAGGAGGCAAGACATATGGCTGATGTAAAGATGAGACCACATCCCAACCTGCCACATGAATGAAACATGCGTGAGGATGGTGTTTGTACTGTTGGGGAGAGGGGCGGGGGGAAGAAAGTTGACCAACGCTTAATGTGGAACAAAATAACCTCTGTGATAAACAGTCAAGATAAAATGAAATTTGGTGTTTGTAAAAACTCTGACAGCTCTAACCACAAAACAGGAATTGAGGTTGTTGGAATCATGTGAGCAGGCATGAATTGCGACTGGATGATCTGGGTTGGAATTATAAACTTTTTGCCTGTGGCCATTAATTGTTGAGTGATGAGCAGTGCAGTGAAGACTGGTAAGTTGGTAAAAAAAAAAAAAAAAAAAAAAAAAAAAAAAAAAAAAAAAAAAAAAAGTGAGTGGCATGGTCTATTACAGGGGAAAGATCCCCGTGAAGGTCTAGGAGAGTCCGAGTACTTAAGAACCAAAATGTTGTTTAGATTAGGAGGTCTGTTAAAGCAGGTGCGGGGAATAATGGGTAGGATTTTGGGAAGAAGGACATTTCATTTCAGAGAAGGACCACAGAAAGTGATGACCACAGCAAAGGATCTGGTTAATGGATTGCAGGCCAGGTAAGAACTGGATCATGAATATTGGTCCGTGGTCAGGTTTAGGAGGTGCAGATAAGGATTTTTGGGTGATAGCATTTGCTTTTTCACAAGGTCATGGGGGTAGCAGTGGGAAACTAGTGCTTGGGATAGTTTTTGGGAATGCCTGGAAAGTGATTCATGTTCAGAGCAGATGTGTCTGTCATGGATTGCAAGGCTGTACGGAATGGAATGGCAACTGTCAAAGTGTAGGTACTGTTCCAAATTAGTCATAAGGGTGATACCACGACAAGGAAGGTGATGCAAATTGAGATCAAATAACATCTACTGATTTATGTTTATATAAAACATTAATTTTTAATAGAGATCACAGATAGCTGGACTGATTGGTGATGTGAATAAAGTAGTCAGTTACAAAATTTGTGAGTTAGAATGCTGCTGAATAGTTGTTTGCAATTTGTCCTGTTATTACAGAAAAATAATGTTTGATTGAAGTTTATTCATCTTCCACAAACATTATAAGGTATCCAGATTTTTAAAAATCATGCACAAACATGATAGGGAATTCCACTCAAGGTTGGTTGGAGAAATTTTACTAAAATTTATATACTCTCTTGTAGGAAATTCAAAATGAAAAGACCTGAGAATACAGTTCACTTGATGTTTATTCAACTAATAAGGGAATGTGCATAAACCACGTAGCTCCATTTTGGCGGCCTCCTGTGAACCCCCCCCCCCCCCCCCTCCAAGTAGCTTTTTTCCCTTTTGATTCCAGAATACTTTTTGTACTGTTTTCTCTTGTCGGACTATTGTAAATTACATACAGAGATAATTAACTGAGGGAAATAAATGTTCACATGCTGTTGCTGTTGCACTGTGAATAATGTTATGAAAGGAAAGTTACATGGCCTGGCTCGGAACCCCCCCTCCCCCCCGCGTAGCCTAGCATAGCCTTCCCCCCCCCCCCCCCCCCCTGGACCGAGCCACGTAGTTTGTGCACGGTCCCTAACACAAAAGATTCTGAGCACCAGTATTTACACAATTATGGTTGACCGTTATCGAACTTCTTATACCTAAAACAGTTTGCAGGTTCCCCTTCAGTTGTTCTTTACAATTTTGCAATATCTCTCACTCACCAATGCAGAATTTATCTTCGTCATTTCAAGCATACAGTCGCCTGTTCTAACAAAGTATGGTAATCTGCTTACTTAAATTCCATTTTTTTAAAGAAACTCAACTTCTCTTTCTATCACCGAAAGTAACTGTTCATCTCACTGTTCAGAACCTAATCTCACGCACACTCGTAATTCGTAACTATCTCATCTTGAAAATTACACTGTTAGAATCTACAGATTTTATATGAAAGATAAGTCTTTCCCGGCGTATTATTGATACATATTCTTCGCGGGTTTGCCGCCGGATCACATTTTCTAACCACAAGCTTTCGGCGACTTGCACCGCCGCCATCATCAGGTCTGTTGTAACTGAAGGAACAACAGACCTGATGATGGCGGCGGTGCAAGTCGCCGAAAGCTTGTGGTTAGAAAATGTGATCCGGCGGCAAACCCGCGAAGAATATGTATCTACAGATTTTAATCCTTGCGACCTACGTCCACATGTGCACTTTACAAATGCTGCAAACTAAAAGCTTGACTTCGTCATTTACCACTCCTTTTTATATTTTCTCTGAACAGTGTGACATTAAACATTATTTTGTAGTCAATTTGATAACATGGAACTTTCACATTACTGCCAATACTTTGATTTTTTGCACACCTCAGATTTTACGAAACATTCAGTCTCTTCCAAAATTTCGCGTTAGATAGCCCTCATTATTCTAAAATTATTTTATTATAAAAATCCTGGAATATGCCTTTCTTTCCCCGTAATAACTATTCAAACTTCACTGTCCTCCATGTGGTATAATTACATTAACTAAACTTTGAGTATTTTACTTTATCAGCCAAATTATGTTGAAATTCTGTTCCACTTGTCTTTCCCAAATCTTGTAAGCTGTCTCCCAATTAGAAAACTCTTAATTCTACAAATATTATTGATTTATGCTTTCTCTCCATAACATATATCATTCTTATCCAAAACCAGTAATTTCTCACTTCTTCTGTGCTATGAAACTGTCATCTATTGCCTTCTTTGAAGCTCTATCAACTTTTAAAAAACTTCCCTTTCTAGTTAATTAACTTAAACTAGTATTTTAATTATAAGCAATAATAATTATTATCCCCTATTTTGGATGAACTAAATTAAACTTTACTTTATTCTGTCTAATTGTGTTTCTTTGCAAAGAAATATGTTAAATTCAATTATGCTTTAAGCCTATTAAAGGAATTATCTACCCTTTAAAACATTTTTATCTCCAAACATGGTCTCATTTTCCTTTTGTTTATGCTCAGATGTCAAATTTGAAATTGTTGTATAAATTCCTAAAAAAAAAAACTAGTATTGCAATACTTTAATTTGTACCAGATCCCACAAAACCTGTTAGCAATAATTTCTGTAGCACATCATCCAATCTGTATCACTCCCCAGACAAAAAGAGACTACAGTTTCTCATGTTTAACACGAACTGCATTCTATTCTGCTACAGGATGCAAGCAGTGACTAAAATGTTCACATTAGATCCATTGTCAAAAAATTAATGACAATGGTTAGTGCTAAAATTGCATTGAAAATACTGAAATTGCTTCAGAAAAATGTGTAATTCACCAAATAATAGTTACAGTGTTAGAAATAACTTTTATATATAAAAAATGAGCTGTGTGTGTTCTGTTTCTGACTGCATCCTATGTTTTTATTTTATTGTAATAAATTTTGTTCTCCAAGTGGCTATAAATTTTGTCATACTAATTGTTGTAGAAGACTTCACATATTGCTTTATCTATTATCATGACTCAGAAATTTTATAAAGCAAGTGACAGCTTTCTTAACTAGGAATTATGGCCTGAATTCCAGAATATTTGTTATTTAAGTTACGAGGCAGCTCTTATGGTTTGTAGTTCTTGTTATAAAATGCATTAGTTTTATTTTGTGGATGTTTATTAATTATAATTAATTTTTATCCTCCAGAATCAACTGACTAAGTTTCAGCCAGAATCAGAGGAAAAATGTAAGTAATTGAAGTGATGAACCTTATACACTGAAATAATTATTTTTATTTGGAAGTAAGCTTACTTTTATTGAAATAGTTTATGTAATAAAACTTGAATGAAATAATCCTTTTCAATGTCCTTGTTATTTGACAAGAGAAACTGGAAATATCTTGTAACTGATTTGTAGTCAGCTGTATTGTGTTATCTAATACACAAGAGGAATCTTTTCAGATGGACATAAATAAGATTAATGATAGCAATCAACCACCAAATACTAAATACATTAATATTGTTTCAGTTTCATAATTAGGAAATGTCATTATTTTTACTAGTAATATAAATAGATATTCTGCAGCGTTATTCTGTTTTATCACAGGAGAAAAATACAAAACAGATCATATTAAGTTTTTTTATGCTGTGCTCTTCATCTTGGAGATGTGTTTTGTCCCAAATGCATTAGACTGTGTGCATTCATTTGCTTCACTGAAAATGGAATAATAATTATTACATATACTATCTTTATAGTTGAGATTTTTCACAATGAACATCTCCCTGACTTTTTGTTGCTGCGGATGAAACCAAGTAGTATCACAGTATCTTCAGTGCACCAAATTTTCTTGCATTGGGTGTAGCAACTAAGTTTATTCAAAGAGAGAGACACATATTTTTATTTCATTGTTTTGAACCATAGGGGTAATTATTACTTTGCGATTCTTTCTAATTTTCAGTAACATGAATAGTGTAAGAATACACAGACTCTTAGTTTTTTTTTTAAAATAATTAATAATTAATATGTGTGTGTTGCTAAAAGTGTTTTATATCGTGTTATTATTATGTCTTAAGTATTGCATCAAAGAATTTCAAGCATCGTTATTACCAGATGAAAAGTACATTAAAATCTCTGGACAGTACAGGAGGAGGAAGATCTTTGTCGTAAATAACAGATGAGAAGCAGAGATGGTATGGAGTACGGAAGTTTGGATGTAATTGAGAATTGTATTGGTTAATGTGAAGCAACAATAAAATAAAATGAAAGTTAAAATAAATAATAATTTTACACGTGGCGACTGTGACCGCGACACAGAGCTAATTATTTAGCTCGTAATAAAAGAAGTCTGCAATCTTCGGAAAGGTAGGAGAAGAAAAAACCAGTTTTAGATATTGTGAATGGAAGACAAAGTTATTAATTTTGAGTAAAGACTTGCAAGATAAATTTAAAAGAGAGAAATTGATTAAAAGTATAATGTTAAAATATGAGATTTAATTACGCATACAGGTTCTTAAAGATAGTTTTAAAGATTTATGTACAGATAATGTGTGTGCTGTTGGTGTTTGGTTGATAATACGGCGTTGTAAGTCAGAAAAATCTGCGTTAATTGATATTTCTCGTTTTTCGAAATCCACACCGGATTTTTTTTTCTCTCTCTGTGTATGATTTTTGTGAAGTGATGAAAATTTTGTAAATAACAATGGATGGAAAAGATTCGGAATTAGTTGAGGAGCGGGCAGTTACTGAATTGGATGGTGATGATGATTCAACAACTGGCATCGCGGGGAAAAACCCGTGGAACGACGACAGTAATTCTATAAAGGAAATGTTAGCAATGATTATGAGAGAACAAATAGAAACAAAACGCGAAATGCAGAAAATGAATCATAATCACCAACAAACGATAATAGAATGGAGAAAGGAAAGAGCTAATATTTCTCATGAAATTAACTCTCAGATAGACAAAGTACATGAGCATATTTCTCAACGTGAAGATTTAATGGTTAAGAAGGTACAAAAGTTAATACAGATAGAACAGCAGAACCGCGAGGAGTCGGTGAAGATAGCACTGGACGAGCAGAGAGGGATAAACAGTGAATTTGTGAGTGACATTCAAGAAGCCAAACATGAAATTTCACTGGTACAAACTAATATTAAAGAATTGGAATCTGGAATGGTTAACTTGCATGGAGAAGTGGAAAGCTATAAAGAGGCGGCCATATATCAGTGGATAGAGCTGAATCAGCGAGTGGACAAAATTCAGAACGGGAAAGGGCACGGTGTCGGCAACAATGTAGTGCAGTCAGTGCAGATGAAATTGCCGGAAGTGAGTTTTGTACCTGGCGGCGAGATACATCCCTATGTTTTTGTGGAAGTATACAGAGACGCATTTCCAAGACAGTGGCCGGATGAGGCGTTGGAGTGGACGTGTGAATTGGGTGGAGGTAACAGAAGTTACGAGGATTTTTTGCAAATTTTCCTGAGGAAATATTGGTCCGATGAAAGACAGCGGCGAGTGAAACAGGAATTTAGAAACAGTGCACCCTACAAAAGGCAGCAGGGCAGTTTGAGAGATTATTGTGAGAAGTTATTGAAGAATCTGAAGTATTTGTCGTTGCCCATGGAAGAGGATGAGGTTATAGAAATATTGGAGCGGAAGATGCCGCGCCCAGTACAAGAAAAAATACTGTTGATGCAGTGGAAAAACATACATGAATTCCTAGAAGGTGTGGAAAAGATAGACAGGTGGGATGCAACGAATGAACGAGAGCAAAATACACCTGGGCTTAAGGAGTTGGGGAAGTACAATAATGGCATAGGATACCAGCAGTACTCGGGTCCAGGATATAACAAGCACCACTGGAACACGAGGCAAAATACAGGCGAAGCACGATCGGTAACCGATCCAAGAGGTTTCTCGCACATACGACAAGAAGATGGCAGAAGGAATGGAGGAGATACAAGAGGCTTTAACAAAGGAAGTGGTGGAAGATTTCAGGGAGAAGATGAAAGAAGGCGAGAAGTAGAATGTAATAAGGTAAATTAAAGGCGGCTTTTGAAGCGGTCCGTTCTCAAGCCGAAAAGGTTAAAGGGCCAAGAACCACGAAGCAAGAAAAAACGGTGCATGTTAATGAAATTTAATAGAGATGAGGTAATTAAGCAAAGAAAAGTCGTTTTAGAAGAAGTTGCGACATATTTTGAAAGAGAACGGGCTGAAGAAAAAATTCAGGACAATTCGATGGAAAATATTGATAAAGACGCAAACGTGAGAAAAAGTTGCGATAACGCGGTGAACAAAGGAGCGGAAGGGGAAGTAGGAAACTGGATAAAACAAGTTAGGAAGGCCTGTAAAGAAAAACTAGAAATGGAGACTGAAGGAGACGGAACAGAAAATGACAGCGATGATAAGCGAAGGTTTAACAAGAAATTGAACCCAATGTCTGATAACAACGGACCACTGAAATGGTGGAATTGTTTAGAACAGATACAAGAGATCAACGAGTTTAATAATGTTGAGAAGAGGAAGGCAGAGCAAAATGAGATAATTAGCCTTGCAAATATGAAAGAATGGGAAGACGGTGACCAGAAAATAAACCAAGAAACCAGGAGGAAGAGTGAAATGCTTTCTACTTTCACGGATAAGGATGAGGGAAATTATGAGCTGGAGGTGGAAGAAATGGACGAAATTATTGAAGCTGGGGAAGATTATGAAGATGCAGAGAAAGAGGCAGAGGATAGCGAAGGAGAAGATGATGAAGTTAATGGAAATGATGATGAAGAAGGCCTTGATGAAGATGATGTAGAAGAAGAAGAAGAAGAAGAAGAAGATGAGTACTGTACACGTGTAGATGACAAGGAGGCAAGAGAAGATGAATACCAGGTGAGATGTTTCTTAATAAGGAAGAAGTGTGAAGATGAAGAAGAAAAATCAACGAGAGGCAAAGTGAAGAAAAAGAGAGGGCTTGATATATATAATGAAGGCCGCAACATTATAAAATACGAAAAGAAGAAGGATGGCGGAGAGGACAAGGAAAAAGAAGCAACGAAAGGAAAAGTCAAAATGAAAGGGAAATGATAGTTTCACCAAGAAGTGGAAGAGGATCTTTCAGCAAAAGACATACGATAGGCGTGCACGAAAATCATAAAGTAAGTGAATTAGTATTGGTGAAGACTCATGGAAGATCCAGCAGCATTAATGCAGAAATTAAAAAGTTCTTTGACGTGTATGAAGGACCTTATATAGTTGTAGGGAGACCACATCAGCACGCATATTACCTCCAGTATCCTAAATCAGGAAAGATGTTAGGATTAAGAAATATATGTGATCTAAAGTTATACCGGGAGTAGGTAAAGGAAATGAATGAATGTAACTATATATTGAAAATATATTGTGGTGAATGAAATTATATCACACAAAAATTTGACAAATTTTGGTGACAAATTGGCCGAGGGGATGTGTAAGAATACACAGACTCTTAGTTTTTTTTAAAATAATTAATAATTAATATGTGTGTGTTGCTAAAAGTGTTTTATATCGTGTTATTATTATGTCTTAAGTATTGCATCAAAGAATTTCAAGCATCGTTATTACCAGATGAAAAGTACATTAAAATCTCTGGACAGTACAGGAGGAGGAAGATCTTTGTCGTAAATAGCAGAGAAAACAGATGAGAAGCAGAGATGGTATGAGTACGGCGAAGTTTGGATGTAATTAGAATTGTATTGTTAATGTGAAGCAACAATAAAATAAAATGAAAGTTTAAAATAATAATAATAATTTTACAATAGTCAAAGGAAAATCTCACTTAAAACCACATAGTATACAATCAACACATTGATGCTGCTTAGGGATTTAATTGGTTTTTCTTCTTCTGTGAATCAGCTAATTAGATGTTAAAAGAGGTTATATACATCACATTTTTCATATCATACATAGTACATCATACATCCTTGCTTGTATGTTCTTGGTATGTAATTTTTTGAAGAATCATATAGGTTCAAGGAAATGCATATAATATGAGAGGTTTTCGATCTATTGGTGACAAGAACCAACCTAAAATTCTCCTTTCCAATAAGTATATGTTGGTGCAGAAGGGTTAGTGTTATATGGGATCTTATCATGTGTATATAGCACAATATTATACAAACAGTACAATGATGCTGGTTGCTTTTTCTTTGTATATGTGTTGTAATATTTGTCAGATGTGCACCAATTTCTGGGATAAAAGAATAATTTCCATTTCTTAATTCATTTAATTCAGTCAAGAGACTACAGCAGAGAGCAGTTTTCTTAACACGCAAGTGAATAGACCAGACATTATGCCTCTTATCAGGCCCTTATCACAAACCACTAGGATGTACCATGTTTGAAATTGCAGCTACTTTCCGACAATGACTAGAAACCATGACCAGGATTCAACTCCACATATAAAGCTACTTGCGCGACTTAGGCCTTGAGAAGCCACTGTCAGCATACAAACTGCTATGCTGCATCTGTCTCCTCCATACTGCCACATAAACATCACCCATAGCAAATGAGAGGACCACCTCTTACTAAAAGAGCCAATAAGTAGTCACCTTTACCCTGGAACTGTCGTCGAGCATGCAGGGAACACTTTCACTCATCAGTCGACTAATATCTGTCAACTGAAATGGAGACACATACCGCCAGGCAGACTCAAAATCTTCCAATGTAGTTGAGTCAATGGGTGTTAGTCAACTGGGAAATGAAAGTGTTCCCTGCACATGCAAAGATAGTTTGAGGTAAAGGTGGCTAGTTATTGGCTGGTTACTACTATTCTATTAATAGGCAGCCCTTTCATTCCACTACAGGTGAAGTATGTGTGGTAGTATGGAGAGAAAAATTGCAGCATAGCAATTTGCATGCTGATGATGGCTTCTCATGGCCTGGGACTGCGCGAATAGCTATGTATGTGAGTTTGAATCTTAGTCATTGTTCCCAGCCATAGTCTCAAGGTGGTTGCATTTTTCGAAGGTGGTTTATCCAGCTGGTGTTTTGTCATAAAGGCCTGACAGGTGGCGCAAATGTCCGATCTGTCATGTTGTATGTTGAGAAATTGCTATTTGCTGGCTTCTCTTAACTATGTTACAAATGAAATGAAATAAAGGCTTCGAAAAAATATTCCTTTATCTCAGAAATTGGTAGGTGACATCATATTATTGACAGAACTTAATGAAATGGCATCTTATAACATTCAAATGCCCCCTCAAACCAACAATAAATGAGGCATGAACTTATTTTTATCACATATACACACCTTCTTACTATGTTCTTATATATATTGGCTATACGTTTTTGATGATTATCTTCAAGCGTTTTAATTTATGTATTACTCTTGTTCCATAGGTCCCTGCAGTGAAAGGACCTCCGCGATGAAGATCATGGATTTATATTGTTATTTAAGATGCTTAAATTCTTTACTAAGTTTTGTTTTTAGTATGATGGCATTTTTTAATTACTATACAAAAAAATTCAAATGTATTTATATTCTTTGTTACTGTTTAGACAGGTAGTTCATCTGTAATTGTATAATTCCAATTTTAAAATGATTAAGTTTTTATTTACCATAGTTTCAACTTCCTAAACTGTTGAACGTTTGTGGAATAAAAATGTGAAAGCATTTCGTAAGAATCTTTCCATTATACTTGAGTGCTGTTATTGGCTAGACTGCCTTGATAAGGACACCATGCAGTTTATATAATTTATAAAATACTTTGAAAATAATTGTTATTTATTTATTTTTTGTTTTGTTTTGAGTGTGGTATATTTCAGCTTGATAAATATTATGTGTTGTTAAGTTTCTAAGGCTCCAATATTAATAATTCATAAATGCCAGTGTTATTAACTTACAATTTTTACCTATAGTTGTAATTATTCATATTAAAAATAAATATTCAACTTGTTTTTTATACATTTTGAATTGCGTATAAACTTTTTAATATATTGCTGTCAGATTTCATGCTACTTCTTTTTGTTTCCTTCTTTGATACTGGTCAGTCATATTAGAAAAGGTGATCATTATATTGCTTCTATCTGTACCAGGATGAAGCTAAAGTGAATCCAAAGGAGACAGTTGAAAGAAATATTTATTGGCTAGAATTTCTTGAATAACTAACTCTGTAGATCCATCACAAAATGCAATTCTCTCTCTCTCTCTCTCTTCTTTTTTATGCATAAATGATTATTTTTATCTTTTGATTCGCAAAAATCCATATGCAAAAATCTGTGAGTAGTTGTAATAATGGGTAATAACAATATGTACTAATGTCTTGAATAGTGAACCATAATCTTCATTTCTGAAGCTGTGTCATGCATAAGGTTTCAGCATAGGGTGTCTAAGGTTTCATCTGAATCTGGTATTAAAAAAGTCTTATAAATCGCAATTTCTGTAAACTAAGACACTTCGTTTATGTAATTTTTTATATAAAAAATTAGATTTTTACTAACAAAATGTCAGTTTTATGTAAATGTTATAAAATTTAAATAAATATTTCTTTTTCTTATTAATTGTATTTATTGAATTTTCAATTAAAATTAATAGTAATTTCCTATCTGTATAATTTCAGTTGCAGGTGGTGTTTGCTTAATTCAATGTTATTGGTTAAGAGTTTATGTTCCCTGTATCAGTATGTTGTGTTACCTGATCTCTGTTTTAGTTAAATTTTTTAACAGTGTATGGAATTTCTGCACAACCTTTTCTGGCATTCCAAAATTATTTAATTATTGTCTGGTACATGTTTTTGGTTTGACATGTCTTTCCATCATATGGGAAATATCAGCACTGGATATAAACGAGTGTAACAATCAACCCAGTTCCTCTTTGTGCATAAGTACTGCTGTATCAGGCAGAGGTTTTCTGTTTCTCACACTAATGTCATAATTATGGTTCATAAGAGGTTTTTTTTATTTTATTTTTTACAATTGTGGACAAGTTTTAGGCTGCACATTTTTCTGTTCTAAAGATCCGATACAATCAAAACACAATAACATGTTATGCCTAACTTGTTTCATGTTTATTTCGATATACCCATTACAAATTTCTGTCCCAATATCTTCTCCCTTGCCTAATGGCAGTGTCATTGTCATATTATGAACATATTGAGTAACATACATAATTAATTTTTGCAGGCATTTCACAAAGGTAGTGCCTTCTTATAAAATGTCACATTTTACATTGATCCATGCTTTAACCATCAAAATAACTAAGCAATTATATCCACAAATACCATTGAGAAATGACTTTTAATCATGATGATTTCAGTAGGAAGGTTTGTCATTGATCTAAGTTACAATATTATGGACAGTACTTTCTTTGAATGTTGCAAATCCCAGTACTAGTTTACTTTAAATAAGCCTATAAACATAAGTAGTCAGTCAGTAAGGTTTAGGAAGTATGCCATAATAATTTCACAGACTTCTCTGTACTTGTAATAGACTTGATCATTAACTTTCATTTTATAATATTCACTCATTACCGATTTTTTTCTTTATTTGGTAAATTTTAGTTCGAACATCTACAGATAAATTTAACGTCAGTTTATTTATGGATGTTAAGTATAAAACCTCTTTTCCTTTAGACTTAGTTTTACATTATCAAGCAGTTATATGTGACGGAAAAAATGGAATGTTTATAAATGTTATTCATTTCTGTCCATGATTGGTGCCAACCTCAAAAACCCAGCAGTATAAGTAAACACCTCAACTACTTAGGTTGTAGCCAGGAGTGCTGCAGAATTTTAAGGAGAAAAAAGAAAAAATGCAAACACACACATCACACTTGGGAAAGAAAATAACAATGTGGTAAGGTAGAAGGATGCACCGACATTATTTTTATGTTGACCACGGCATTCAGAACAGGGGTGGTAATGAGATTAAAAGCATATAAATAATTATCAAATATAAAATAAAGACAAATTCAAAAGCTACAAATATATAGTTCAGAGGGAGGGGATATTATTGCAGATTGAGTCCATGGGAATGACTTGTGTCCACATTGTGTTGAAAGCAAGTTCTCGCCAATAGGCTTCTTGGAAAAACATTTTGTAGGATTTATCACCATTTTGAATGATCTTTTGTTTGTGACTGTTAATCAGTAGATTATTTTTGGTCACTGGCGGATGCAACCTTTGTTCAATTTGTCTGCTTTTAATTGTCCCCAAATAAAAGAGAGATTGCAGTTGAAAAAAATAACTTTAATATGATCCTTTTGCGACTTGAAATATCAAACTAGCTCAAGGGAATCAATCTCTCAGCAGCCAAAGAAAGCAAGTTCTTTTTTTCAGCAGTGACAGTGTAATGAAATCAAGTGTTTCACTTTGCATATTGAAAGTATTAATTCCGATGTCAGCATATTCACATAAAATGCTCAGTGGCCTTCTGTAGCATTACTATTTTATGCTTCTGCATACAAAATTCCATCTCAACCCATGCATACCATGGCGTTATTATCACTACCTCCTTTTCAGTAACCATGACAACTAAACAATTTTTAAGAGTAACTGACTGTCTAGGTTTATTACATAGATTACAAGGATATAATTTAGTATGAATAAATATTAATGGTATATATATATTAATTTCAGGAACGGTTTCCATTATGTTACCTTATGTTTAATCACCAGTGCTGCCACTTAGATACAGTTTTCCATAATTCCCCAAAATTGCTCTAAGTGAATGCCACAATGGAATCATTTATTGAGGTCTTATTAGTTGCTGAAAATTTTGTGGATAGAAACTAAGCGCTTAGATTCTGGCAGTAAAGTGTCCAAATGTGAACATTCATCATGATGGAAAGTTATTTTGTGGTAAATTAACGTAAATGCGACCTGGTGACAGAGTTTCGATTTGTCACAAATTCCGCCTCTGTTGGGGCTGCACCTACAGGTTAACATGGAGAATCCCTGCTTAACTCATATAGTCAAGCATAACTGTTGAATATTCCTCGCCCCATTAGAATTTGAGCTCAACTTTGTAAACAAGCACCTTAACCACTTTTTCTTATCTAATCATAGTTATTGAGACATTAAATTAACGTATAAGAGACAGTTAAATAACAAATAAATCTTCAAACAATTTTGTGATACAAATGGAACTTGTAATTTCTTGACTGTCAACGTGACATTACTGCCAGCAGAAACTGAACATGTTCTTATACTTTTTATTTCTTTTGAGTCTGAAGTGTTCTATTGTTAGATATTATCAGTAGTCCTCCAGTTTCACCTTCTCCCATTTAGTCATGATTTAGTATGTAAAGTTCCTTAGCTTTCTGGGCATTGTCTTTGATCTGGAAACAAGATATCTTAGGTGTGAACATGTTCAGCATTGATCTGCTTATTAATGTAAGCAATTTTTGATCCTACTCCAGACATACCATAATAATCAGTGTTCTATGGTGTCTTGAAAAGTGTAACCTATGTCAAGGTGTGAGGAGCAGAAATGAATCTGATATAACCTACTGTTAGTGTTTCCTGCTCTGATTACCACTCTGTATCGTACTGCCAGTGATTGCAGTGCAGCATTGGGTTTTATGTGTTTTCCCATATAGTTTTCCAGTCCTTTCTATTAGTCAGAATTTCTGCACTGTTGGTACATTTGTTAACTTTCATTAAGCTGTAAAACTTTTTGGCCAATGGGTCCTTGATTTGTTTATGTACATAGATAGCTATAATGTAGAATTGTTGAACACATGTTAGTTGTCAGTTTAAATGACTGATTTAAATGGTTGCCTCAATGGTAAAAGGCTCTGTCACTGCTGTAATGTGTCTGCAAAACACAAAAGTGTCACTTTTCTACATTTTGTATGTACTTTCTTCTGTATGTAATTCAATTACTTGTAACCCTTATTTCCCAAAGCATAACTTATGTACATTGTATTTTACGTTGAATATCTCTTCTCATTGTATGATCCAACTTACTGCAGAATCCATTTTCTATGCTATCTCACATGGGTGGGGAGGAAATGTGCTATTACCATAATCTGGATGATGTCATAAAATGTTTATAATGTATCTTTTTAATGATTTCCAAGATGTTAAAGCAATGTTATCGTATTTTCAGTCTTAAGAGGTTTAGTTGGTATTGCCAATGATGCACAATAGTTTAATAATTAATTGAAATTTACCCATAGTTCAGAGTCCAGCCTTCATGGTCTATTCCTTGTTCAAGTCCCAGGACCATGATTTTTAAGTTTTTGGGTGTTTATTCTAATGCATCTAGTGCAAGATTAAATTTCCATTAGTTCTCTTATTTCTTTAGTGTACCTTGTATCAGTGATGATTATGTTAACATCATTTGTGTAAGAGCATAGTGGTGTTCTTTGACCTGGAAGCTTATGTCAGTTAGTTTTTTTGTTAATGCAGCTAACAACAATTTGATTGCTATTGCAAGAAGGAATATACAAAAGGACATACCTGCCTTACTGATCTTCTTATCTTTATTGTTTTGCTTACTGGTAATTTGCCAGAATCTTTGATTTTGAACCCACTAGCAAGGCGTACTGTACATTACATATGTGATTGGAATAACCCTTTTTTTCATAACTTGAAATAGATAATTATAATTTACATGACTGAAGGCCTTGTAAAAGACTAGGTGACATAATTACTACTTTAAATATAAGATAAGATAGGGAAAAATAACCCGTCACTTACCACAAATGAAGGCAGGAGGAGAGATGAACATGTAAAAAAAAAAAAAAAAAAACAACAAATTACACAATTTTTTGGTGAGAAACCTTATTCATTTGAGAGGCGAGACATATGGCAGGAGGAAAGATGTGATCACAACCCAACCCGCCACATGAATGAAACACGGGGTGGGGGTGGGGGGATAAGGTTGAACAGCGATAGAAGTGGAACAAGATAATCTCTGTGGTACCTGTTTAAAAATTATTATTTAAAACATTATTTTAAAAAATTACAATTTTATTTTGGATCAGTAATAGGGGTAAAAAAATAAAGGTATATATATATATATATATATATATATATATATATATATATATGTACGAAGTTAGCAAGTGACAGGTGTAACATAGGTTTAGGCCAGGGGTGTGCCTGGTGTCAAGAATATGTTGGTAGGCTAGTTCCCATCTGCAGAGTTCTGAAGGGGTGGTGGTGTTTTAAAAAACTCTGACAGCTCTAACTGTGAAACATGCGCGGGTGAGTTGCCATGAATTGCCACCGGATGGACAGGGTTGGAAGTATAAACTTTTTGCCTGTGGCCATTCATCCTGTAGGATAGTTGTTGAGTGGTGAGGCTGATGTAGGAAGCAGTGCAGTGGAGATAGGTGAGTTAGTAAATAAGGTGAGTGGTCGCACACGTAGCATGTCCAATTATGGGAAAGACTTCTCCTGTGACAGGCTTAGAGTAAGTGGTGGTGGCAGGGTACATGTTTTACAGTGGGGTCTGTTAGAAGGCAAAGATCCCTGTCTAGGAGAGTCAGAAGGTAAATACTTGTGGAATAGGATGTTATTCAGAATGGGTGGTCTGCTGAAGTAAGTGCGGGGAGCAGTGGGTAGGATTTTTGGAAGAAAGAGATGCATTTCGGGGAAGTACCGTAACAAGTCATGCCCATGGTAGAGAATCTGGTTGATGGATTCCAAGCCAGGAAAGAACTGGGTGACAAATAAATGTTGGTCCACCGTCAGTTTTAGGAGGTGCAGAATGAGGGTTGTGGGAGGATGGCTCAGGAGATTTGTTTTTCCACGAGATCGGGGGAGGGGGGTGGGGTATTGGCAGGAAATGAGGGCTTGGGTTAGTTTTTGGGAGTAACTGGAAATAGATTCATGATCGGAACAGATGCGTCTGCCATGGGTTGCAAGGCTGTATGGAAGGGAACATTTGGTGTAGAAAGGGTGACAACTGTCAAAGTGTGTGTACTGTTGTAAGTAGTAGTTGATTTGTACAGAGGTGTGGAGGGCACCCTGTCTTAGGGTGATATCCACGTCAAGGAAGGTGACACAGGTGCGGGAATATGACCAGGTGAAATTGATAGAGTGACTGTTATGGAGTGAGTTGAGGAGACCCAGGAGGTGGTCTTCCCCGTGGGCCCAGATCATAAATATATCATCTATGTATCTGAACCATTATCCATATAATTACTACTTTAGAATTGGTTAAACTAGACCTTGTGATGATATCTCATACATTTGCTTTGGTCTGGATTATTAATCTTCCATTACTGATGCTTGTTTGAAGTTTCCCTTGTGAGGATACAGTAATTCATGGATATCAGACTTCATTAAATTGAGTTTGTATGATTAAAATTATTGAGATATTTTGATATGATTTTGGGCCAGTTCTTGTAATTTAAGGGATTTTCATATTTGATGAAAGGTTTGAGAAGAAGGTTCTAGAAAGCATAAGAATATCTTGTAGAGAATCACGAAAAACAAGGTAGTTGGGAAATTGCATGGTTTAGTAACATAGTTCCATGCAATAGATTTAAGAATAGATTATAAATATTAGTTAAGAGATCTGTGGACTCTGTAAATTGAAGAAATTTATTTTGAACTATCGAGAGTGCAAGGTGAGCGGTAACGTTCTGCCCTCACATTCTGGAATATGCAGATTCGAATTCTTGTTCAGCCTTCCATGGTTCTCCCAGATCACTACAGCTGAAGGCTGTTTTTAGTTTGTGATATAATTAAATTAATTTTAAAGAAATTCATTATTTCAGGAACTTAGATACATAAAATAGATGGAATTTTTAATTGTGACGGAGCACATGCTCCAGTGGCAATTCCCTTAGTCTGTAATATGAGTGTATATCTTCCCAAAACCAGCAAAAAAGGGGGTCTATCCCATAACTTTTAGTACAGTATATAATTTTCATAACCATTTGCTTAATAATAAAACAACTTTCAGCTTGGAAATAAACTGACATCATAAAGAAACATTTAGAAAGCTAAAATTGAAAAGTTAAGTTTTTAGTTGCATTCATTTCCACTGATAGGTCTTAAAATTATGAACATTTCGATGTGTAATTTGTATAGTCTAAAAATCTTGCTTTCTGTGAGGCAGTCTCATGCTGCGCCCACCTCTCATAATGTTCTCCCATTGATGAAGGGTTTATCCCAAAAATTACTTTATTATTTGTGTTTGTCTTTTCTGTGTGTTCGCACCCCACATCCATCATCTAAAGGTAAGTGGTGGTTCATTTCCCTATCCAAATTTGTTTCCTTTCCGCTACTTAGCGTCTTGATTTCATTGTTACTATATGTATATAAAAATAGACGTGTGTTTTCCTATATTTCTCCATCCTGTACTATGGTGGTTGGATGTCGGTAGCTATGGGGGTGTGGGAGATTGTAAGGTACCCCTCGTGCTATTTTCAAGATTTAGTTAGAATCTGGTCAAGTTTAAGGTTTACTTCAGTACACGATACCACACTTTAAATAGAGTTAGCAGCATTTCTAGTACAGTAAAGTGAATAAATAACATATAACCAACATAAATAAACTATAAATTGTCATAAAGCCATGATATTTCAGCAGGAAATAGGTTATTCCATGTAAAAGTAAACTTTCAATAACAGATCCTAACATTAGTCAGAGAGATATTCTGAACGAATTTAAAAGAAGCAAATGGTAAATAATAGTAAATATATTGCCTAAATAAACCTTTTATCATGACTAATAAGCGTTATTCCTGAGATAAATAGTGAATTTCAATATAAATCAAACCTAACCATTAATTTTGGCATATACCAGATTTCGGTATTTCTGATGGGATTTGCATACAGTAAAGAGTATAAAGAACTCATAATAGCCAGGCCTAAACTCACAATAACCATAATTTCACAGTTAAATATAGTTTAGCAAGTATTTTAAAGAAATAAACAAGATGATTGAATAGTAAACTGAAGCAGAATGAAGATATCACTTTGTGATGGAATTTGACCATTTTAAAGCTCTAAAAGTAAATAGAATAATGCTTGAGACAGTTTAGTAAGATAATTAACAGGTTTCTGATAGTTTTCAAGCATTTAATACTCACAAGAAGTAATTATGAAGAAATTTGATCACTCATTTTCCTAAACAGTTCACATAAACAATTTTAGGTCTTTTAAGTAATTTCAGGATTTAAAAAGTAGATAAACAAGCAGTAAATAATTGAAACCTTTAGTTTTAATAGATTTCAAGTAGTTTCAATCCATAAAATATGAAATATTAGTAAGAACAGAAAGCCGGTAGATCGACTAAATTTTCGAGACTTTCAGAATTAATTCCGGTAAAATTAAACCATTTCAAAAGCGCTAAGAACATGTAAATGATAGTAAACACACATAATTAATTTTCTAAAACCATTTAAAGACGTTTTACTGACCTTCTGTTTGTTAATCCAATTTCATAGTAACTTGCCAGTGGCACCATACATAAAATATGCCTTTACACTGATTTTAACCACTGTCACACGATATAAAGTAAATAATAAATTAGAACACTGCTAAAGAGAATTAAATTTAACTAAAACTGATAGTTTCCGACTGTTTAAGTATTTTTAAATGCGATCTGAACACGTAAAATAAATCACCCAACTTTAACATTTTTCATTTAAAAGCCTACTTAGATTCCGGGTTAAAAAGTAGTTTGCCGTAAAAATCCATTCTTCTAGTTTCATACATATTAATTTCCAGACATTTAAAGCCGTAGAACCGATGTTATAGGTTTTCTAAATTCACTCGACATCAAATCCACGTGGAATAAACAAACGATTTTATTGTTACCATAATATAATAGCTACAGAGATGTAATAACATTCAAAAGAAGCAGAGTAATTCAGGCTACACATTGGTAATTTTTCCGGCTTAATAATCCATATATATTCAGAGTTATACCTAAAAACATAAATAATAATTATGTCGGATTGTTAGAAATCAATGTTTTTACAATAACTCAATAACCACGTAACCGATTTAAATAAAGTTTACTGTTCTGAGAGACTAAAATCAAGACCCATCATTTGAGCATAATTTCATGTTTATAAATAAAGCCGATTTAAAAAATGTTCTAAAACCTGGTGGTGACGTCAGAGCTCAAGAAGCATTGTAATCGTGACCATATTTGGTAGTCTTCGGAGAGGCACATTTAACGCTATATTCTGACATAAAACGCATTAACCATAAACTCACATAACTTTCCCATTCCCGCGTTTAAATTAAACATATAATAAAGAAGTTATTAAGCCAAACATAAGGGAGTATTTAGCAGCATGGAGGCGCTCAGATGTAGTACGGTCTCACGTGAGACACTTCTATATAAGTGAGGTAGGCAGGGCCTACATACGCTTGGTCTTCAGTCTCGGTTCAAACTTGTAGGCGAGAGCACGTCCCGTGCTAGGCTCGGCCAGCCACGTGTGGTGTTAGGCGGGAAGCGGGTCTACAATGTGTCAGGCACGCTTAGCGGCAGCCATTTTAAATTTGAAACAACCTTTCTTTTGGGACTAACAGTTTCTGGACATGTGAATTTCTAATTTTCAACTCAGTTTTGGGGGTTTAGTGCGGTCTTTGCTCTGATTCTCAACCTGTGATTTTTGGTGATCGATATATCCGATTGCCTTGCTAACTGTGAACCTGTATTATTTACGTGAAAAATTTTGAGAATATAATCCAGTGATTCAATTTGTGACTTTCATTTCTACAATAGTATCTTTCTTGCAGTAGGTTAAAACTGTAAGTGGCGACTGTGGTCAATTTTAACAGTTAGCATAAATATTTCAACACGGTAACAGAACTTTTTTGGACTTAGAATATTTTGGAAGACGACTGGTTCAGGTGAAGAAGCCGATACCAACCCCCACTATCGGCAACGCCCTGACAAGATATGGTGGTTGAAAGTGTTCGACCTGCGGCACTTTCATATTTCTACCATAAATGTATGTGTCAAGGTGTATCACTTTTAAGCCAAAATTATCTAGCGCAGATCACTGGTGTTTGTGGGTGTTAGTAGCACACAGTCACCCATCGATCACAACGTTGGCCGAATTTCAGTAACTGTGGGAGTGTGGGAGATATAGTGGTTGAAATTGGTCGATCAAGGATATTTACGTGTTTCAACCAAAGACATGTGTGTCCGTATATTTTATTTTGCTGCTTGAACTACATACAGCAGATGACTAGCGTTTGTGTATGGTGATAGCATCCAGTCTCCCATCGTGCACTAACGTGGTTAGATGTCGGTAGCTGTCAATCCAAATTATTTACATACACGATCAAAGTAGTGGGCACCAGCTAGTTTTATCTAAAGAGATATTGCAATTTTTATGCCTGTTGCACCACGTGTGGTTGTAACAAAGGCAAACAATTAAAATCACATTTATTAATGATAACTTAAAAATTTTATTATGACAGCATATTCTCAATGCAAGGAGATATATTCTGGCTAAAAATAGACTTCATAGGCCTAGTAGAAACAGATTGATTTAGAGAAGAGAATAGAATTTCATAAATAAAAAACGTGGAAGGATAACGATATGTTCAAAAGATAGTTAAAATTCAATTTAATAATATAACAATTTGCAAATAATTTCCATAGCAAAAAGTTTTTTTCAAAATCAATTTATAACATATCAAAATTTTAACATGATTAGAATAAAAATAGAATATATTAGTCAAGTAGGGAAATCATTACCCTCAGGAAACAAAACTATAGTTCTAGAACTTTTAAGCTCAAGGATTGTGGAGAATATAAAAGGGGGCAGCCAGCTTTAACATTATCGTAAGTGTCTGAGTAAAGTTGTGTCGTGATTTTAGCTCCATGAAAATTTGCTAACAATGTGGAACATAGCATGGAAATAATAAATTAACAGTGCCGGCTTATAAGTCTTTTAAATTGTAGAAAGTGACTTATAGATAACAAGTAAACTTTACCATAATTTTTATTATTGGTTAAAACTTAACATCTACCTTCACAATTATTTGGGGGACTTTTTAAAGG
The DNA here is from genome assembly GCA_031002005.1 of Vandiemenella viatica. Taxonomy (NCBI): domain Eukaryota; kingdom Metazoa; phylum Arthropoda; class Insecta; order Orthoptera; family Morabidae; genus Vandiemenella; species Vandiemenella viatica. The sequence continues at coordinate 133,421,854 of JARYHS010008074.1, forward strand.
TTTCAGGAGCTAGTAAATGAGTATGTAGTGGTGACTTGCTTTGTTAAAGGATTTGAATGTCCAGATGCCAGCCTTAGGTCAACATGCTGATACCAGTCTAACTTCAAAACTTTATTTTCAAGTGTATATGATTTTTCATTTCCAGTGAACTTTTTTATTTCAACAATAGCCTGAAACCCGGTAACTGCAAGGGAAAAATGTATTTACAGTTTTGCAGCCGTTCAGATTCCTACAATTTTAGGTATAGTATCGAGCTTCAACAATCAAGTTGTTCACAGCTTAAGCATTCTTTTCACTCACCCGAGGTGAAGATTTCTTAACAAACCATCTAATTACCCCTTTCTTCTTATTATTTTTTAAATATCTTATACACTTTAAGTAATAAATTCTTTCCCTATCTACTTTTGCGATTTATGAATTTTAAATTCCATCAGCATTTTTGGTTAATTATTCATCACTTTACTTGGTAATCTGTCCAATCCCTGACCCCCTTACCCACAAAAGAAAATTTTTCTACTCCATTATGCATAAAATCGAGTGCTAGTAATCATGGTCATCTTTTCCCTTCCACGCACTGTTCCTAATTCTTCGATCAATATCCCTACAAGCTCCACCACCAACATATATACCTTGTACACTCCCAGCACTCTCTTCACCCTCCTCCTGTCTTTCAATGACTCCCAATCCAGCTCCTTTATCAAATCAGTTACTGACTGGGTCCTGCAATAATTTGAACAAAAAAATCTAGCTGCTCTTCTTTGCAAGCCCTCGAATTCCTGTATTTGATATCCAAAATGTGGGTCCTAAACTACACCACTATATTCAAGCAATGGTCTGACCACAGTTTTGTAACCCAGTTCCCTAACTTCTCTCCAGTAAATCAAGGATTTTGTAACCTTTTCCTGCCATCTGCCCAATGGGCTCAGACCAGTTTAGTTAACTGTCAAACATTTAGCCAAGCCTTCAGAAAGAAAACTGACCCCACTCTATAATCATATTTAACCTTTAGTTTTATACGTGTACACCTAACAAGCTGACTCTTCTTGGCGTATATCTTCATTCCATGTTGACCGACTCATTTAAATATTCTATCCAGGTCACCCTGTAGCTGTTCAGTCTTCTTATGCTGTGTTCCTATTAAATTCCATTATGTCATCTGCAAACAATCAAATTCTGACTAAACCATCAATACAATCATCCAACAGAATGATGAATAGCAATTATCCCAATACACTGCCTGTGGCACTCCCATATTCACTTCCACCTATTTTGATACTGCATTGCCTACTCTAATGCTTTGATTTCTGACTTTTAAGAATTCCTCTACCAAGCAAGTCACTTTTTGATCCATTTGTGAACAATGTAGGTCAAAGCCTATAAAACCCTTTGTAATGGGATTATCGAAAGACCACTGGAGCAAGTTGAGGGGGCATCACTTTAGTTTTCATTTGGGGTAAAAAATTGAGTAAAAAATGTTTAAATCATTTGAAATCATCTTAAAAGGGAGTACTTTGGCGGGCTGCATTCCTGGTTGAGACGGTATTGGGGTAAAGTTATTTTAATTTATAAAAGTAACCTGCCCTTCCCTATCACCTTGGTTATTGTATTGCGGCATCTATACATAATTATATAACTCAATAATTAATTCGGGATTCAGCAATGTTAGTGGTCTGCTGTGACTCTCCACATCTTGATAATTTTTATTTTTAGTAATGGGTGTGATGAGGCCGTCTTTAAATTCTTAATGAATGACATGTATTTGCATTTAGTGGAAAAATCCACACAGTAGGTCGGGCGCAAGTGATTTGTTTGGTGGGCTTTGTTTACTGACATTAAGTATTTCTTCTTCAATTATTGATTCACACAACCTTTTATTTCTGATGCTGTGGTCTGAGTTTTCATATTGCTTTAGACCTGGTTCATTGCTTGTTAATGTTTGGTTTTTCTGTAAATTGTCGACTTAAATATTTCCTATGGTCTGGTAACTGAAAGTCCCATATTCTGTATTTCTGGTATAATTTTGTATCTGACCCATTTCATCTCAAATCAATTATTTTTATTCTGGCTTTACTCCTCGTCGATGTCATTAGAGAAGGTAAAGGATGAGGGACAAGGATCAGGAATGCATTTTGTAGGAAGCATCCCAGCATTCACCTGGAGTGATTTCGGGAAACCATTGAAAACCCAAATCTGGATGCCAAGACGGAGATTTGAACCCATGTCCTTCTGAATGCAAGGCCAGAGTGTTAACCTTTCACCCACCATGCTCAGTCTCAAATCAGACAGCTTCCACCCAAATGTGTCAATTAATCAACTACGATTTTTTCAAAACAATTACAGTAGATAATCATACTGGAGTTACGAAATATCCCAAAAGGATTTTGTACAATACTTAATGAGTTTAAATGCATAAAACTAAAAAACTATAAAATATAGAGAGTTGAATTTGCTTTTGTTTTGAAGCTGTGGAAATTGACTAAGTTAATATTCAAGAATTAAGCTTAAATGAATTATCAATAAGCCAAAAATTACATATTTAATAGAAAAAATTATGATTTTTTTGTAATTTTAAGAAATTTTTTTCTGATGCAAAAAAGTTGGATCATTTTGTTAACTTAAAATTTAAAGTTTTAATTTTATAAGCAATAAACATTTAATTTCATACTTTTTTTACTTCTTTAGTAATAAAATTGTGTCTGAGGCTTGGAAATTTTTACTCTGAAAGAAGATAAGTGTGAGTAAAAAACCTCTGTGATCCTCTGTTCTAGGGTCTGCTTAAGACCAACATTGCTTTATCCACACTAAGTACAGTGTAACGTCTCAGAGATATACTTGAACACATTTACTCCGTGGCTTTCAAGGATGCTTCATTTGAGCAGTGATCTGTAGTTCACTCTGGAGTGGTAGTTATTTTTAGTACAAACAAGTTAAAGAAGTAACCTTCTATATAGACTTGAAATTTTACACAGATAATATAATGAATAAAAAAGAAGGAATGTCTCAAGGCCAAGCAGAAAGTTGATGGAAGGATTGCAAAAACATATCTACAAAATTTATCCATTACTTATAGTGTGATCCTATTCTTTATGCCGTTATAATAATTTACGAAAAATCTCAGTAGTAATTTATACACCTTCAATGAGCCAGGCTGTAAGTTTTCATGTTAGTTATCATTCCATGCAGCAACACAATGAATTGTGCTCCACTCTGCAAGGGCAGATAGACTTTATTCATTTGAATCTAGTGGCTGTGATCAAACTTTAATACTTAGTTTGCTTGGACAGTCGGCAGTAATTGCTCAGTCACGATCTTGATGGTTTAAGACACACAAACATATCACTGACATTGAGATCATTAGATGCGGCAAAGAATTGGGGGGTAAGGGATGGGAAGGAATTCAGCCATGACCTTTTGAATGAACCATTCCAGTACCGGGAGTGATTTAGGAAAACCATGGAAAACTGAAATCTGGATGGTCGGATGTGGATTCAAACCTGCGTCCATGCTTGGTGTTTACAACTTCTCTTCCTTATACTGCTGAGCCTTGCATCAGTATACTTTCCTTTGTAGGTTTCGTCATTATTTATTTGAATTCATTAATATTCATTTGTTTTAAATAAAAAATATAGTAGATAAGTTTTTCTCCACTTTAATTTACCCTTTCCTACTTCCTGTAGTAACTTCTCTATTCACTTGTAATTGTGACTACAGCATTTAAATTCTCTCATCTTGGCTTAATAGACTTGCTAGTATCAAACAGTAAATAACTTGCAGGTGTCTTAAATTAATCTCAAGCGGATGCGCAGAATTCTGCGTTCATTGTCGATGTTATCTTGGTTGACCGGATGGAACTGCCTCAATTTATCGAAACCTAACATTTCAGTCCTCTGAAGAAAGCCACAAACGAGAATTTTAAACATTAGGTTTTGATGAATTGACGTGGTGCCACCCGGACAACCAAGATAACAGATAAATCTCATTAGTCTGTTATTATGGTGAAAGAGAAAGAACAAAAAAAAAACTTTTTCTCCTACATATTTGTATTGGTTTGGTATGTGAATGTATGGGCTAGGGCAGTGGTCCACAACCAGTGTGCCATGGCACACTGGTGTGTAACGACAAGGTGAAAGGTGTGCCACGAAATTTTACCAGTTATAAGGAATTAATTGCCTAATTTTTTATTAATTATATTTTAGTTTCATGTGCCACGAATTGCTACGTATAGTCGTATTTTAAGAAATTAAATGTTCTTATTTACTCAAACTTGCTATTAGTTTCGTTTATTCGTTTTTTAAATATTTTTATTCCTCGCCTCTACTGCTGCGCTTTGAGGTTCCGTTTTATTTACCGCATGTTCAGTGTATGTGCTTTTCCTTCAGTCTAAACTCCTGGGATTTTCAGAACTTTCCAGGCCTTATTTTATTAAATTGTCGGTGTTGGTGCTGCTCCAACAATACTACTTTGTTCCTGTATCGTTGCACTGGCGCATTGTTAGACATCACTGTAAAAACAATCGGCACCATATATGTGATTTCTTTGAAGTATATAAATCCCGCTTCTTACAATTACTTCAGTTCTGTCATAGCTGTGCTCTCCAGCAGATCATGCGCATAGTCAAGCGTGCCACTACTGCATTCAACTACCGCAGCTACTGCCCGCTAGTCCTGCTCAATGTGGCTCGAGCATTTGACACAGTGGATTACTCTACAAACTTTACAACCAGGGACTCCCCGGCCCGCTTGTGAAGCTAATCAGAGACTACATCTCAGGAAGATCCTTCAGAGTGAGAGTTGGAAACGAACTATCTTCTCGCCGCCCAATCAATGCAGGCGTGCCGCAGGGTCAGTACATTGGGCCGGTACTGTACAACCTATATACTGCCGACATTCCGGCAACGGTTTGCGCAGCCTTATATGCGGATTTATTTGTTTATTTCTCGTGTCCAGGACATAACAAGTCGAAAAAACAAATAACATTAATTAATTAATATTAAACTATAAACACAATTATATAGAATGTGACCAGAATTCCGCAATCTTGATGGCCTTCTCGTTTGCCCGGTAAAGGTCGTCGATATTGCAGGTTTCAGGGAGATTCCTGCATATCAGAAGATGTTGTGGGTTCTGAAGCTCACCACATTCACATAGATGGTTGTCATTAGTGTACCCCATTTTTTAATATTATATTTACATCGGGACACTTCAGTTCTTAATCTGTTTAGAGCCTTCCATATAGCATATGGTTGATTACATCCCGCAGCCCGTGCCTCTTTGATGTTCCTCCACTGTTCTTCAGGCAACGAATTTCACCATAGTTCTAGACGGCGTGTTCCAGTAGAAGATGTTATGGCTGTAGTTGATTGTACGAAGCTCTTCCTTGACTTCAGCCTTGTGGGTTGAGGTTCGTGTCCAAACAAAGGGTGTCTGGGGTCTGTTTCTTGTTTCCTCTTCTCCCTCTCTACAGCTGTTTTCCTACGAATGTCAGGTGGTGCTATACCCATGATTTGGTATATTTTACTAATAGGAGTTGGTTTTAGGCAACCTGTTACAATGCGACCAGTATCATTCAATGCTATATCAACCTGCTTAGCATGTGCAGAGTTTTGCCAAACTGGTGCTGAGTATTCTGCTGCAGAGAAACTAAGTGCCAGGGCAGATGCACGAAGCACATTTGGATGTGCTTCCCAGGAGGTACTTGTAAGTTTCCAGATGATTTTGTTCCGGGCAGATACTTTAAGTTTCAGATACTCACAGTGGGTTTTGAATGTGAGAGATCGATCAAGCTTTACTCCTAGATATTTCGGAGTATCGCAGTGTAGTAGTTGTTGCCCCCTGCAGTTGATGTTCAACTTCCTTCTGGCTTGTCTGTTTCTCAGATGGAATGCACAGACCTGTGTTTTTCCAGGGTTGGGCTTCAAGTGATTAGCATCATAATACTTGGCCATATCTTCAAGAGCTGTTGTCAGCTTCACCTCCACCGCCTCAAAGGTTGTGCCTTGAGTTGATATGCGGATGACACGGCCTTTTTCACCGAGCATAAATATAAAACTGGTGCCATTTGGCGCCTACAAGAGGTCCTCCAACAGACCAAAGCCTGGGCCAGGCGGTGGATAATAACCATTAACTCGACCAAAACCCAAGCTATAATGCTGACAAGACGTCTGGGGAAATGTGATCGTCGGCGCAATCAGACACCAAAATTAAGTCTACATGGAGAAGAGATCGAGTGGTCTACTTCTGTAAAATACCTGGGTATGACACTTGACCCCAAGCTCACATGGAAGCGTCATATTAAGGAGACCAGACTCAAAGTCGCAGCAAGACTGAGGGAGCTGTATCCGATTCTGAACACAGACAGCTCGCTGGCAGCCAACATATATTGTAGCCTGATCAGGCCGGTGATAGAGTATGCGTGTCCCGTGTGGGGCTAAGCCTCCAGGTCCACGATGAAAAGGCTACATACCATGCAGAATCGTGTGCTCCGGCGAGCATTACACGTGTCTCCCCGATTTCCTACATCTGACCTGTACGAGGCCGCAGGTATACCGATGGTCAAAGAAAGGGTCGTACAAATTGCAATATCTTTTTACAGAGCTTCCAGCAAATCAAACAATCCCCTCATGGCCAACTTAGTGCAATACAATACAATGCATGACAAGCACAAGAGGCCTCTGTCAATCCTGAAAAATAACTAAAATGACCTGAGCAACCAAAAAGACACACCAAATGAGAAAACACTAATCTTTTAAAGTCTGAAGGAAATGTCATCAGACAAACTCTTCTCAATAAACTGCTTGAGAAGTATAAGCAGCAAATGCTCCGGAATGATGATGATAGCTGTGCTCTGCAGTGGTCTGTAAACTGTGTTAGTAGTTCGTCTTGATATTTTCTATTACAATTAGCAGACTTTTATTTCTTCAAGATGGACAAATTCTTTGAACGGAATGTTCCGTCTATGAGTGCAACTGATGAAAGCGTTGAGTCAGAAAGAAAGAAACAAGATTTAATGCAGCGGAAATATAGTGATAATTACTTATCCTTTGGGTTTTCTTGGTGTGGTGAAAAAACATGCCCAATCCCCGAGTGTATCGTTTGTGGTGAAAAACTCAGCAAAGCTGCATGGTTCCCAGTATATTGAAATAACATTTGTCAACAAAACATTCTTCTCTGTCAAACAAAGATGTCAATTATTTTTGTAGGTTGTTGGAAAATAAGAAAAAACAAAGTACTTTCATGACCGCTACAGCACGTGTTTCAGAAAAAGTACAGCCGAACTTATCGTAAAAGCCAAGAAACCACATACAATATGTGAAACGCTGTTAAAGCCCGTTTGTAAAGAAATTGTGAGAATAGTTCTGTGTTTAGAATCTGCTAGTGAAATTTCAAAAATTCATCTTTCTGCTGACACAATCAGTTGCCGAGTTATTGATACCGCGTGATATTGAAGTCATTATGAGGAAGAAAATAAACAACAGTCAGAAGTTCTCACTTCAGATCGACGAGTCCATAGTTATTAGTCGCCATACTTCTGGCTTACATTCGCTACATCGATGGAGATGTAATTGTAACTAATTTTTTCTTTTGCAAAGAACTTCCAGAGCATAGTACTGGTGAAGAAATATTTCGTTTGTTGGTTAATATTTGCGCCTTCATGAATTAACATGGAAGGATTGTGTTAGTGTTTGCACAGATCAAGTGACTGCTATGACAGGCCCAGTGAAAGGATTTGCAGCTAAAGTACGCGAAGTAAATCCCAACGTACGATGTGATCATGGTCTCATTCACCGCGAAGCCATTGTTAAGTCTCTGCCACCTTCTCTGTAAGATGTGCTGGACGAAGTAGTAAAATCTCGGCCCCTAAATTCGAGACTATTTTCCGTTTTGTCAGGAAAATGGGTTCGGAATACACTACACTCCTCCTGCATACAGAAGTACGTTGGATGTCACGAGGAAAGGTGTTAACACGAGTATTTGAACTTAGAGAATAGGTCCAGGCATTTTGACTGTTGAAAGATACAAGTACTCAGATTTATTCGCAGATGGCGAATGGGTGTGTAAGTTGGCATATCTTTCCTTCATTTTCATACACTTGAATGAGCTGAACATCAAAATGTAAGGTAGGAACGAAAATATTATTTTTGGTATGGATATGATTAAACAATTTGAGAACAAATTGGATTTGTAGTTACAGAGGATTGAAAATGGATCGTGTGAGATGTTCCCGACTGTAAGGTCACTTGATGACAGTAAAAAAATGGTGATGGACTTAATTGAAGAACATTTAGGTTTGCAGCAGAGATTAAAAAAGTACTTTGGAGAAAGTGTTGAAGATTTTGACTGGGTTCGTGATCAATTCGTTGCAAATCCGGAACATCTTCCAATAAATATTCAAGAGGAACTTACAAATTTAAAAGCTGGCAGAACTTTGAAATTAGAGCTTCTTGAAGTTCCTTTAGATACGTTTTGGCTAACAATAAGGAATGAATATCCGGCAAGTCCGACATGGCAGTTAAAGTTTTATTGCCATTTTCAACTACATATTTATGTGAATTGGGCTTCTCGACGTTGACTGAGATTAAACCATCCAAGAGGGAAAGACTCATAAACGTCAATGAAGAAATGATGCTTCCATTGTCAACGATTTCTCCATGAATCAGCCACCTGTGTGCAGTTAAGCAGGCACAGGTGTCACATTGAAGGTGTGTATACAATTATTTACTTTAATAGTAATATCGAACTACCTGATTAATTTTGTGCAATCGCTGTTTGTAGCTATAATTTTTTACGTGTTAGGAGGCTGTAAATGCAAAAAAATCGTGTTGTGAGTACCCTTTTTTGGCTCAACCATCCGTCTGGTAAGGATTTATGGATAACCTTATGGTGTGCCGCGAGATGGAGGAGGTTGCAGACCACTGGGCTAGGGGACAGAAAGAGAGGTACACAGCTCAGCATTCAGCAGGAAGATGTGTGTTTAAGAACCAGCAGCTTCTTGTTGCAGTGCTCAGCCTCACAAGATATTTTCAGACCTTCGGCTAAGTGTACTTTAATTCTGTAAAATGAGGTAAATAATCCCACAATTCAGAATGTTCATAAAGCTGTAGGGTTCTTTTCACATGTAAAATTACTGGATCATTCAATCTTGACACAATTAGAATGTGAGGCAACTCAAAATTATTACTGCATAACCACACTACCTTAGAAATGTTCTAGTAAATATTGTGATTTGTATTCATAGGACTGTAGACAATTTCACAATGATTTATTTTCATCCGTTAGTAAAGGTGGCATTAACAATACAGATATAGCAAGTCTTTTCTAAAATAATGAAATTTTTTTTTAACAGTGAAAATCAATTTGTGGGGAAAAATGGCGCATTTGCATGTGAAAATAACTCATTTCAAACTAAAAAGAATTCTTCAAATTTTGCAGAGTTTATGGTAAAATACAGCTGAAGTTCATATTTCAGCCAAATAGAATGATTAATATATTTATAGGCTGTGTGTGTATGTGCATTCTAACTCTCTTCAAACTAAATAGAGGAATGAGCATTTAGGGTCAAATAAAACTCAACTTTGTAGTTCCGTCAGATGGATCCTTTCACTATATTTTTACAATGGCGAGATCTTGGTATGTATTAAATGCCTATGATTCCTTTCAACATAAATTCTTAAGATTTTGCAGAGTAGGGATCAATCTGCAAAAGATAAGTAATTCAGCCAGATCATGTGTAGTCTCTGTTCACACAAATTCTCTTCAGACTCAACAAATGTTTTCAGAGTGATCTCAACAGCCAGATTCATATTTCAGCCAGTTAAGGCAACTTTTCACAATGGAAACTGTTCCAGGCCAGTGACTGTACTCAAAATATGGTTATGGGCTTACACCTAATACATTTAACATGTAGATGAGGTACTTTATTGAACATTTAAATACAGACACAAAACAGCAAGTAAATTGAACAAACATTTCTGTAACTAATATCCCAATGTTGAAAAAATTTCAAAACAAAAGGAGTTAATACCAGTAAACAACAAAAGGGGAGTAGGGACAGTTTTTTAAAAATTATTGTTTAGTATAAATATATTTATTTTAGATTATGAAAATATACACATTCATAAACATTATATCGAGACAACATTTCGCCACAGATCACATGTCTGAAAACAACATATAATTTAAAAAATAAGAGATAGTTATGGAAAGTATATAATACTGAGTCACTTCTGTCATTGAATATGACACACAATAGTATCACCATTAAGAAAATTCACTTGCTTAGTAAATAAACCAATGTAAAGGGCAGCCAATAAACATTCAAGAAATACTGATAAATATCACCAGGTAACAAAGAGGGTTAAAATGCAAATATAACTACCTAAAATACAAAACAAAGTTACAATTATTAATGTAGTTTTGATGCGTTGGCATCAGTTTATGCAACAACATAAATATCTTGTGTAATAAAGCTGAATCGTTTTTAAAATCTGATCTCAATAAATATACTAGCAACGCCACAGCCTTGTAGACAAGTCTCTTTAATAATGAAGAACTTGCCTCAACATTTTATTTTTTATATCTTGTTATTGCAATCTTATGACTTCTATTCAGGAGAGTGATGGTTTCACTATCCTTAACTGAATTAAAATAGCATATTCATTCTATAAAAGGACATGTAATTTTGCTTATGTGAGCTCATGTCCTGCAGATAAAACATTATTGATACTTGATACATAGAAAGAAAATGATTGCGAAATGTAACAATAATTTAAAGGGGGTTTAAGATTCAATTCCTGTAATCTATCCAACAGGAGAGAGAGTTGGACAATCTATCATCGGTAATATAAAGATATTGCATTAACAAAATTTGCAGTCGACATACTTTACAACAAGCACAATATCTGCACATATGTTTCAGTAATACTGAACCATACAATTTTACACTGACTATCACTTTTCAAGACCTAGGGACAGTTTAATGTATTCATTTTGATTTACTGTACTTGGAGCAATTATGTTTTCATTTGAATACAATATCAGCTAATGTTGTAATTTCGACAATATTAAGCATAACTGACTGCTGTAGGTCAACTTGTAGGATAAATTTCATTGATAACACTTTCATTCTCTAGTTTGGAGGGGAAAAAATAATCACCGCCTAAACAGTTTGATGGAATGCAAATTAACAGATCTTGAAATTTTAATTCATTTAGTGGATAGCTGATGCTAACTTAATGTGGTTTTTATTAAATTAAATTCTCGCTGAAGATAACTTTGGTAGAAATTGTTGATTTCTGTTCACTTTTCCATATACACTTACAATTTTCATGTTCACACTTCTGCATGTATGGAGGTCACGCACCACACACAAAACAGTACACAGCCAAAAATCTTGTACAAATGTAAAAACAGCATCAGAAGTTCAATATAAACAAGAATATTTCAATCATGCATATAGCAAGCTTAATTGCACAGATGTTCAGAAATGTGGCAAACACACTTTACCAGCAAAAAGTTCTGAAATTACTGTGATCCATAAAGCAAGAACAAACAAGATATAAGACACGCCAACTTGATGGCTGTGCGGCAACTGGTAGGGCTGGCCACCAATTTCATCCACACTAAATCCCATAGGAAAAATCACAGCAGCAAGACAGAATAGTACCACTGAAAATTAAATATATATACATCAATAACCACTTTATAAACATTAACAGAAATCCGTAAGGAAAAACTCATTTTTGGACAAAAAAATTAGTGAACAACAAACAAAGGTGTGTTACACAAGCAAGTTGACTGCTAGACTGCGTTGAATACAAAAGTTGAATTAAAAAAACTAAAATTTCTTAAAATCTAATATTTTTCAGACATATATTAATGAAAATTTATGTTTTTCATTCTTTGTCAACTCACCCTAGCTAAAAAATTTATCCACATATAATGCTGGTGGGTACAGGCTGATAAAATCAGTGATCTTTCTCAATGTAGACTATAAACTTAAGAATGAACACCAGTACCTATTTACACATAATTTTGTTAATTATTACTTGAATTAATAAGTTCTGTCAAATGAAAAAAAAAAACTCAACTGAAACATAAATCCCAAAATAAAATCACTTGGTTATGCACCTCAGCATAATTACAGTTTAGCAGTTAACCACCAACTAGATTGGAATAAATTACTCAGGGCAGTGATGAATAATTTACTAAAATTGCTGAAGGAATTTAAGGTTGAAATTTGTAAATGGCAAAAGTAGATGGGTGGAGGATTTTTAATGGTCAAAGTATGTAAGATGATAATTTTAAAAAATAATAAAAAGGGATATTCCTTTTTATTATTTGTTAAAATTAAATTAACTGAGCATGGTGGGTGAGCAGTATTGTTCTAGCATCACATTTAGGATGATGTAGATTCGAATCCCATCCAGATTTGGGTTTTCCATGGTTTCACAAAATCATTCCAGGCAAATGCTAGGATGGTTTTTCATAAGGCTGTAATATATCAGTAATCTCGCCTAAAACTGCTCTGAAGGAGGGAGAGGTTCTATCATATGTAATAATACAGGATAGGATTTTAACTCATGTCTGTCATGTGTTACACTTCGACGTGTGTCACCTCCTGAACCACGACTTGTTCCCTACAACATGAATAAGGTGTAAAACAAAAATATTGTGTATTTTAATGTACGTCATAAATGTTTTCCTCAACTTTGGTGAGTGATGAGTCATTTTCCATTTCTTTGTCATTTATATTGCCTAAAGCTGCTTCCTTTTTCCTAGTATCATTAAACAGGGTCAAAAATTACAGGCCAATCAGCTTGATATCAGTGGTAGGTAAATTGATGAAGACACTGATATGCAACAACATCACAAATGTATTATTATTACTCCGTGATTCACTAAAAGTGTGTGGCGGAGGGTGCATTGCACCTATCCGAAAAGGTGATAGTTTGAAAGGGATATATGGGATGTGGCAGGAGGCGCCCATGGGCTATTGTGAGGAACCATCCTAGCATTCGCATGGAGTGATCTGGCGAAACCATGGAAAACCCAGATCAGGATGGCCGGAGCGCTTTAGCAAAAGCTACTCCTGTCGGATTTTAAGTTTACTCACCTGGTAGATCTTTTCTATTCCATTCCCTAATCACTCGTGGGAAAAATGAGTACAGAAATGAATTGGTTCTGGTCCTGATTTCTCTTATCTTATTTCCGCGGTCATTCCGAGATATGAATGTTGCTGGTAGCAATATTTCCTGGCTGTCATTCCGAAATACGTCAGTCGTGAATTTTTCAATTAGCTTCCGTCGAGAGCAACGCCTTCGGTGTTCCAGGTCATACCAACCTAGCTCCTTCAACATCGCACTTACGCTTTCCCTCCAACTATATATACCTGTCACGAATCGGGTGGCTCTTCTTTGGACTTTCTCTAATGCCTCCAGTAAACCCTTTTGATGGGGACCCCATACAGAACAACAATATTCTAAGTGAGGACGTACTAGTGACTTGTATACAATCGATTTAACTTCTGGAGTGCATTGATTTAAATTACGACCTAGAAACCTGAGAATACGATTTGCTTTCCCCATTACATTCTCAATATGCTCATTCCACGACAAATTATTACGAATACCCCTTGGTATTTAGCGGAATCTACCGTTCTAAGGACAGTATCATTAATTGTATATTCATAGTTAACTGGTGTCACCTTTTTACTTACACACATGACTTGGAACTTTTTAGCATTTAACTCCAACCGCCAATCTTTTACACCATGCAATTATTTTCATTATATCGTCTTGTAACAAAGCGCAGTCGTCCTGGGTTCTGATTTCATGATAAATAATAGCATCATCGGCAAATAATCTTTTCATCCCCCCTATTATGTCTCATAAATCATTAATGTATATGAGAAACAACAGAGGCCCTATCACGCTTCCCTGGGGTACCCCGGACCTCACTTCGGTACGTGATGAATGCTCACCGTCGAGAATTACACACTGTGTTCTGCCCTTCAAAAATGTATGTGAGGAATGGAATTGGTAACTTTCAAGTCGGTAACATTGCTTTCCACAAGGATATTCATGCAAATCTCAGTTGGTAAGATATATGCAATATATTTAGGATAAAATGGACAATGGAGGCCAAATGGATAGTGTAGCACTAGATCTTTTATTGGCTTTTGACAGAGTGAGCCATAAAATGGTAGTAAATAAGATAAAAAGTATTGGAGTGGATGAAAAAGTGATTTTCTAGGTAGAATAATTCTTAAAAGGTAGAAAGAAAAAAGTCAAGATTGGAAATGAAGTATCAAATGAAGTGGAAGTGAAAATGGGAGTGCCACAGGGTAGTATTTTGGGACCATTACTATTTATTATTCTAATTAATGATTGTGTTGATATAATAGGATCAAAATAGTAGTAGACTTGGGAACAGATGCAGAGTGATCTGGACATGGTATCTAGCTGAATAGGTCGACATGGGATAAAGATAAATGCAAATATGAATCGTATTGTTAAGGTACACAGATAAAAAAGCAAAGGTTGATTATAATTAAATTCCTTGTAGAAGACTTTGAATGTAAATACCTTGGCATATTATTTGATAACAAACAACTGGGCAGGACACATTGGACAGGTAGTAGGAACAGGTTTCAAAATACTTCCCTTGTTGGAGAGAGTAATGAGGGGATGTACCACAGAAGTAACGGAATTGTGTTACAAAATTTTGTTCAGACCATTGGTTGAATATGATGGGACACACATTTTTTGTATTTCTAAGATGCATTTCTATTTTCTTCTATAATTTTGGAATTTGTATTTTTTGTTTTTTCACCATGCATTCTAGTGACATACACTAATTTAGTGTTATTGATTTGAGCATTTAGATCCCCCATTACTATCAATTATTTATTTTGTTTGTGATTCGTTATAATTTATTTTAGAATGTCTCAGTTTATGTATCATCTCATTCAAATGTATACACCAATAATTGAGAGATAACCTCAATGTAATTTAATCCTTAATTGAATTAGTCCTTCATTCCAAAATATTTTGCAATTTTATTAACCATATTACATATAAACATCAATCCAAAAAATACTTTATGCAGTACCCAAAATCTTGCAAAACAAGTGTAACAATTAAGAACTAAAAATTAAATCTTAGAAAGATACTCTGCCTTATTTATGCTACTGTACTAGGATTAAGTTAAATTTATGAAAATATATTGCCTCAAGGCTACTAACATAATGTTACCTAACACATTTAATTTTCCAAAACATAAGGATAGGATAGGGAAAAATAACCTGTCACTTGCCAAAGATGGAGGCAGGAGGGCAAGATGAACACATTTGAAAAAAGAAAAAAAAATATTTGGGGTAATTACCTTAGTCATGTAGAAGGTGAGACATATGGCAGGGGAAAGATGTGACCATATCCTGACCCACCAAAAGAAAACATGTGGCGCTCGTGTTATGGTCACATCTTTCCCCGTCATATATCTCGCCTCCTACATGACTAAGGCAATTAACTGAAATAGTGTGAATTTTGTTTGTGTTTTTTAATGTGTTCATCTCACCCCTCCGCCTCCATCTGTGTGAAGTGATGGATTATTTTTCTCTATCATATCTTATTTTCAGTGCCTAATGGCAGTTTCTTTAATTCCATAAACCAAATTTAATTTTCTGTCTCCTGCAGGCAACATGTAAAGAATGATTTTTGGGCTCTGCACTTACTTGCTGTGAAACCGACCCATCTTGCATAAGGTACCACATTTCTATCCCAATGTGAAGTTATTAGCAAGATGATAGTTGTTGTAATGCAAATGCAACCAACAAATATGCATACAAGTGCCAATAACCACTCTGGTTGCAAATCAGGTGTAAAGCATGTAGTCTGCCTGTTATACAGCGTCATGCATGTACACAAGAGACCCAGCCGTGTGTCACCTGTAAATTGGAAAGCAATAATATACAAGTTGAAAGTAAAATAAAAGGATGTGCTAATAAGAAAAAAGAATATGCATTTGCACACACAAACAGCCAGTATGCAACTACTACATAAATTTTCACGAAAGAAAAAACATGTGCTCCTACAAAGTAATTTCAACTATGCTAAACAAATGGTACACATTCAGCATTAAATAAACAACCCAGACACTGTAAAACAACCATGCAGTATAACTAAATAGGTAAATACACTTCAGTTTAAAAATGAGTGGAAGAATGCAATCATTATCAACTACTAAATAATTTATGCATTAAAGTAACTCACATTATATTAAGCAAACTTAAGTACTCTTTGATAAAATTTATAATACTAAAATTATGTTACCGGGCACTTCCTGAAGAGCAAAACATAAATTAGTTGTACGTAACGACAACTGTTCATTTAATTAAAAATTATACTTCTAGTTACAGGGCAGTAGTATTTAATGCTACTTTTTTTTTCATTTCAGCCAGCTATGGACCACATTATCACAATTATTTTCTTCCGTGGGCTTTAACTTTCACCCAGAATTCATGCATTTATGGCATCCTTCATTCCTTGTTGCAGCCCACATCTTGCTTGTTCTTAGCTTCATCCTTTTTTTGAGAAACCTTATTCAATTCTGCATTACATAGGTGCGTCTGGATACTTTCGATCAGATAGTCTATATTTTGACTGTGATATGCATGCAGATTTGGATTCAGGGAAAGCAAACTTTTTTTAGTAGGTGTTTAAACCTTGTGGATATCAAGGTTATCAGAGCCTGGGGAGGATTTGGGGGCGAAGAGGGGAGGAATGTGCAACGAATGGGAAGCATATCAACCATGGCATGTTCTGACGGAACCATGCTTGCATTTGCCTGCAGAGATTTCAGGAAACCATAGAAAACTGAAATCTGTATAGTAAGACCAGAGATCAAAGAGACATCCTCCATCAACTAGACGTGGTCCAAAGATCACTGCAGTCAGTCAATGGGCATAAAAAGAGGTAATATTATAATAGTAGCTTTTTTTGCTTGGTTTTTATTTTTTGTCAAGTCCATTAATGACAATCTAACCTAAGCAACAGTAAACGGTGTTGTCATGTATCGCCAAAAAATAAAAGCTTTGTAAAATTGTAATTTGATAGCCTATATTTTTAATGTTTAATTTTTTTATGGACAATGCAGAGCATCCAAAATATTTGCCTAGGTGACAACCGATAGTGTTTAGCATATAAGGTTGACATGAGATTTGATCCTGTGTAAGAGTACCTATCCTTGTTCAGTATGGCACTGCTCCAACACTGTGCTCACAATAACAGTAGCAAATGACTTTCAGGGTCAAGTGTTCTGTAAGATATTAAATTTCTTAAGTGGGTTCTACACTACATGCCTGTATACTATTTCTGCACTCTGTTGTGGCATCAATAGCTTAGCTTTCACATGACAAAGGGATGTGAAGCAAGTTGATGGTGTTAAGAAAAAATATTTTAAATCACTAATATATTGTGTCATTTCTAAAGCTGTCACCATCTTCTACAGTATCCAGGGTAGCAACATACTTCAAAAATGATTCAGTATACTAGTGATTCTTACACTATATTATTCTAAAACAGTTCAACACATAATGCAAAAAGCTTAGTATTCCTAGACTTACTTGTTAACAAATTAACATTGGATGCATTCATGATTCAACTGCATACTTGACTCAACAGATTAAAAAGTAAAAGTCCTATCATTAATACGGAAAGTGTAAATAAACTAAACCTATCACTTACCAAAGTTGATAGCAGGAGGGCACAGGGAAACTACAAAAAATCCTCAATCATGTGAAAAAAAATGATGCATGATCAGGTTACAAAGGGTCCCGGTGCAAAAAAATAAAAATAAAAAAAAAAATTTAAAAAAATGTGGACCTCAGGCCAAATGGGTGACGTTGTATATTTTTTTTAGCTCTACCAAGTCTTGTGAGATTTGCTGGCAGGGGCTCCCTGAGCTTTTGCCCCCCCCCCTTTTTCACCTGAGCTTGAGGGCCCCAGTGATGGCACCGCCTAGCCCTCAGATATCTAGGCCACTGATGATCAGGTCAACCTGCAGTATAACCTGTCATTAATTAAATGAACTATCCGTTAAGTGTTGGGTACAAGTTGGGGTGGAAGGAAGGAGTCCATGAAATGAGAAAATAACATATTCACCATTGGGATAATTTAATGAACAGTAATATTAATTATATGCAATTTAAACAAAACAATAAAAAAAATAGCAGTACCGTATATAAAAGTAGTAAGATTGGAATGAGGGGGGTTTTAACTGAGATAGACTAAGATGACATCTGATCCGGAATGTGTTGATATGCCAGTTCTTCTCACCTAATGAGTTCAGAATTGATTCTAAGCAAAAAGGAAAATGCTTTTAGGTGATATAGAGGGAAAAAGACTCATCACTTTCCAAACTTGAAGACTGAGATGAGTGAAAAACAATTGTGATGAACAAAAACATATACAATATGGCCAGTTCCTTATCACATTAATAAGGTGCAAAACCGAAATATCGTATTTGTTTTGTTTTGTTTTGTTTGTTACATGTTTTTCACTCATCTCAGCCTTCAACTTTGGTGAGTGATGAGTCATTTTTCCTATCCTTTGTTATTTATATTGACTAATGTGTTCAAAAGCAGACATGGTTTCAGAACAGCTCTGACAGTAAGGAAATCACAGGAGTTGTGAAAGCTTACATAGGCAGCAAATGGGTGGTATAGATTTTGAGAGTTAACTGTCTGACTGTGTCCATTAATCTTGAAGTGCAGGTGCTTTGTGGTGAGGATGAGGTATGAACTTGGACAGTAGGGAAAAGCGAGTTAGTATTTGAAGAAGGCGGTGATGTAGGTGATTCAACCAATTTATGAAAGGCTTCCAGAGAACTGGGGTTGAAACAGATTATCACAGCAGGGTACATGATCCTTGCTTTGTACTGAGATACATTGGAGAGGAAGGAGAAATAGAATGTTTTAGAGGAGTTGGGAAGATGTGTGTACAGGTGTATTTCGGAGCTAGGATGATACAGATGCTATGAGAAGGATATTCGAGAGAATGCATCACATGTGCAGAAAGTATCGTAAGATGTTGTGGTTACACAAATTTTGCTAATAGATTTATGACCATGAGAGAACTAGGTTTGACAGATAGGATTCCAGTTGACTTTGCATTATGTGTGACATACATATTACCGAACACTCCACCAATCTAGCATGGTAATTTCGGCAGACCATGGCCCTTTTTTTCACCTCATGAACAATGATTTCATTAGAGGTGGGACAGGACTTGGAGCAAGGAATGGGTAGGAATTCAACCTTGTTATTTAAAATGAACCAACCCAGCATTCACCTGGAGCGATTTTGAGAAACCATGGTAAAATGGGATGGGCAGACAGGGATTCAAACTGGTGAGGCCACAGCTCTACCACAAACTCTAACACTAATAGTTCTGGATCGATATTTTTACCACCCAAAAAGGAAGAAGCAATATTTACCCACATGCATACAAGTTTTCTTGTCTAGTGTTCATTTCTTAAAATCTTGCATTGCATGAATGAAATTAAACAGTATGTGGAATGACTATACTGTAATTTTGCACTTGATTTAGGCATAAGGAAGTAGAACTGATCTCCTTTGTTGGTATGACAATTAAAGACTGGAATAAAGTAGCTGAAAACAGCACACTGTTAAGGATTTTAAAGTGATAATGTACATTAACTGGGACATAAGCTTCATTACAATTGTTGGGGATTCCACAACAAATGTGGCGACGAAATTTGATGATGGATTTTTATGTAACTAGACAAGACAAATTGAAAGTAAAGAATAAAATTTTTTGATACCCCCCATAGTTCTCGAGATATCGTATCTCAAAAATAATGTGGTTACGTTGAAGTGTGGCCTGGACCAGAAGAAAAAAATCACTAAAACCACAATATCTCCATGGTGGAAATGCACTATAGGTGTTTTATTTTCTTCCTAGTGGTTGTTGTTAAGTTGAAATACAGCCTGTGGGGATTCTATCATTACCGTGGCGCCACAATATGATGATTGATTCTTATAGAACTCTACGATACAAATTGAAAGTAAAGAATAAAGTTTTTTGATATCTTCCTTAGTTCTCGAGATATCGTATCTCAAAATTGACGAATTAGGTTGAAATACGGCTTGGACCAGAAGAAAAAAATTTCGGTATAGCCAAATTTGATGATGAATTCGTATGTAACTCGACGAGACAAATGGAAAATAAAGAATATAGTTTTTTGATATGTCACTTAGTTCTCGAGATATTGTAACTCAAAAGTGAGGAGGTTAGGGTGAGATCCGGCCTGGACCAGAATTTTTTTTCACCAAAACCACCATATCTACACGGTGGAAATGCACTATAGGTGTTTTATTTTCTTCCTTATGATTGTTGCTACGTTGAAATACGGCCTGGACCAGAAGAAAAAACACCAAAATCAGAAGGAACTATACCTACGAATGATTTTTAACATGCTATATCTCGAAAACCAAGCGGTTATTTTCGAGTTGGCGATACCGCTGCCTCGCGACTGTTAACGTGTCGTCATCGTGACGTCACGTTCACGTACAGTCAATTTTTGTGGCTATTGTGCCCTCGCTACGCTCGGTCACAATAATTTAAAGCTGTACAATATCAACATAAACTGATATCCCGAAGGTGGATCAGATGCAGGCGGCCGCTGGTAAGCGGCCGCAGATGTCCGATAACACAACCAGATGTTCAATGTTTGAGGTGAAGCTCGCATTTCATCATAGAAATATTAGAAAATAGCCACAAAAATTGACTGTACGTGAACGTGAACGTGACGTCACGATGACGACACGTTAACAGTCGGGAGGCAGAGGTATCGCCAACTCGAAAATAACCAACCAAGCCAGATTTCAAAAAGTTTTATTCTATATTTTCAATTTGTTTTGTCGAGATCTACAAGAATTCATCATCAGATTTTGGCGCCACGGTAATGATAGAACTGCCCAGCCTGTACCAGAAGAAATGTCACCAAACGCACAAGAAACTATATCTATAACTGATTTTTGAGATGCTATATTTCGAAAACCAAGTGAAACATAAAAAATTATTCTTTATTTTCCATTTGATTTGCTGAGTTTTGTAAGAATTCATCATCAAATTGTGGTGCCACGGTAAAGATATAACTTCACAATAATAAAATGGCAAAAGATATCACACTTGCAAATGAAATCTAATTACATTATCATTTGAAAAAACTGGACATATATTACTATTAGCTTCTATTTGTGTCAAGATCAGTATTTGTTTCTACTGCATGCAATGAGTAGTAGCTCCTGCCCTGTGCAATTTAATTAGGCCTACATGCTCCAACTTGAATTCCAAAAATGAAACTTGGGCATACAGCCAAACTATAAAGCTGGGTTCAGGTTTGTATACATTCAACACTAACAAATCATATAACTTCCACATAAAGATGCCAATCCCTATTTTGGCATTTAAGATTCTCAATATGGAAAAGTACTATAAAATGTAAATAACAATGAACACTTGCATCAATTTTGAAAAACTACATTACTACTCTGCATTGGCATGCATAATTGGAAATAGTCTAAAAAATTTACCCCATTCACAGAAAAAAAAGAGAACATGCTCACAATTCGATTACAAAGCAACAAAAGTACAGTAATTAAGTCTTCACCCTCTTCCTTTGACTGAAGTGATACAACAGCATTTCATCACAGGTGGGAAAAACTAATTTTACTAACTTGTACCTCCAACTTCTGTCGTTATCCAGTCTGGCATTGCCAAACTGACTATAGCAAATATATCGGCCGCTAAAAACAAGGTTCCTGATATCAACGTCAGTTTATCCATCCTCAGTGGAAAGCCTCACGTTCAGTTTGTAATATCAATTTGATATACTAAACGGCAACATCGAAAACATCACTAGCCAAACAAAACATCATAACAAAAAAATAAATCTTCCATCTTCGTATCACAGACAATATAATCCATGAATATAATAGCCAGAGACAATACATAATAACTTCCTCTTGTCCTTCAAACGTCAAAGACATCATTTATTATCAATTTACATTCCTCCATGTTTACATTTAACAGAAATGCAGACAACATGGGTTCAGGCAAGGATTTTCATGCGAATCACAGTTGGTGGGATATATGCAAGACATTAATGATGAAATGGACAAGAGAGGCCAAATTGATCATGGAGGAAGGAAATATATGGAGACGAAGCAAGAGACCTTCACCACGCATTGAAGTGAAGCCGGGTGGAGAAGGAGTGGGGGGCTAAGCCGAACCCATACAGACACTGGGTATATGTACAAAAACCTCAAGGGGACTGTAGGATAAACGTAACGCCGCAATCTGGAGATGGATTATTATGTAACCCGATGGGACAAATAAAAAATGAAGAATAAAATTTTTTGATATCATGCTTAGTTTTCGAGATATTTTGACTCAAACGTGAAAAGTTTTTGGTTGAAATTTAGAAGAAAAAATTGGCCAAAGTCAAATTTGATTACGGATTCTTATTTAAAAAGATGAGACAAAAAAAATAAATAAAGAATAAACATGGTCGATATCTCGCCTAGTTCTCGAGATATACTGTATCAAAAGTGAGGTGTTTTGAGTTGAAATGCAGAAGAAAAATTTCGCAAAAGTAAAATTTAATGATCGATTCTTATGTAAGACGACGAGACAAATCGAAACTAAAGAATAAAATTATTCGATATCTTGCTTAATTTTCGAGATATACTGGAATTGGGTTGATATGCGGCCTGGACTAAAAATTAATTCTGCCAAAGCCACAATAAATTACATGGGGGACATGCAGAATGGATATGTCAGTTTTTTTACAAACACTTGTGGTTAGGTTGAAATGCGGCCTAGACCAGAATAAATATAGTTATCTTGTTACCACACATCGTAAGCTTAATTGGGAATAGCTGCAAGTGGAAATAGTTTCCATCGCGATACACGTTTTGTCACTAACTTGGTTCTCATGAAATTACTAACAATAATAGACAAATTCTTTGTCCCTTATGGAACAACAATACCATTCTGGTATAGACTGTATTTAGACCTAACCACAATCTCCATTAAATTGCCGCTACAGAATCAAACTATGTAGACATACCCACACACGCGTATTTGAATCGCAAACTGTAATTGCGGTAACAACATCGTTTGCTTCATCAAGATTCCTAGATTGCATAACATAATTTAACACATTTAATTTCATCATACATTGTCAGTATAAACTGCAACGTGACGAAAGAAAGCGCAATACTAAATTAACTGAATCGCGATGTAAAACACACCCCTTTAAATCTCATTTTCAACACTCGTTAAAAAGTAATGCTAGTCTATTATGTGCAAAATAGCAAGGTATGCTGATTTTCTACACTACATCAACAAAAATTTGGGAACTAAGTCATCCTATTGAGAGCTATGACTAAATATTTATAGACAGTCATCGAAGTTTGCAATTCCTACCGCCCACTTCAACAACGATAATTAGAATTCAACTTACTTATGAAATGATATTCCAGGTTCTTTCCTCTCTTGCCTATTTGTGCAACCGTATGCAACACAAGATGGCATTATAAAACACTTATACACATTAAAAAATGAAATAATGACACCATCTAACACCATTTGAACATCGCATTTGTTGGGAATCGCAATATCGCCACTGCCGCCACTGCGCATGGGAGAGAGTTTAGAGCCTGCTTCACAGATTTAACTTCACTTCTCCTCCATATATTTCCTTCCTCCATGAAATTGATAGTATAGCACTAGATCTGTCAAAGGCGTTTGACAGAGTAAGCCATAAGAAGATAGTAAATAGGGTAAAAACCATTGGAGTGGATGAGAAAGTGATTTGCTGGGTAGAAGAATTTATAAAAGGTAGAAAACAGAAAGTTAGGGTAGGAAATGTAGTATCAAAAGAAGTAGAAGTGCCTAAGGGTAGCGTATTGGGACCATTGCTATACATTATTCTAATGAATAATTGTGGTGATTGTTTACTATCTGAAATTAGATTGTTTGCAGATGACATAATGCTATATAAAAGAATCAAAACGATAGAGAATTGTAAACAGTTGCAGGGTGATCTGGACAGGATATCTAGTTGGGTTCGTAAACATGGGATGAAGATAAACGCAAAGAAGAGTCAGCTTATTAAATACACAAATAAAAAACAAAAGGTTAATTATGAATATAAGGTGGGGAAAGAATTGCTTGCCGAAGACTTGAAATATAAATATCTCGGCATTACTTTTGATAACAAGCTTAACTGGGCTGGACACATTGGACAGGTGGTAGGAAAATGTATCAAAGTTCTGCACTTGTTGGAGAGAGTGATGAGGGGATGTACGGGAGAAGTAAAGGAATTGGGTTACAAAACTTTGGTGAGACCATTGCTCGAATATGGTAGTGTAATATGGGACCCTTATTTTACATATCAAATACAGGAGTTGGAGAGGGTGCAAAGAAGGGCTGCTAGATTTGTTTCTGGAAATTATCGCAGAATGCAATCAGTGACGGATATGATGAAGGAGCTGAAATGGGATTCATTGTAAGACAGGAGGAGGATGAGGAGGGTCATGGGAGTGTACAGGGCATATACTGGCGAAAAGGCATGGAAAGATATTGCAATAGGTATGAAAAGTAGTGCATGGAAGGGAAAAGATGACCATCACCACAAGCTGGAACTCGATTTCAGGCACAAGGGTGTGGGAAGATTCTCTTTTTTAGGTAAGGGTGTCAGGGATTGGAAAGAGTTACCAAGAGAAATGATGAATAATTTACCGAAAACTTTGAAATAATTTAAAGTTAAAATTTGTAGAGGGCAAATGTTGGTGGGTGCAGGATAGGGGGAAGATGGGTGTGTAGGGAAATTGCCACAGGAGCCTGTGCTCCATTTCAATTAAACAAAATTTTTTAAAAAACTTTTATCTTTAAACGAGCAATTCTTGTATAAAAATATATATTTTTGGTCTCGGAAACAGCTATGACGATTTGGATGAAAGCTTTTATCTTTAAACCGGCAATTCTTGTATAAAAATATTTATTTTTTTCGATCTCGGAAACGGCTATGACGATTTGGATCAAATTTCATATTTCTATAACGTTTCGCTCTTTAATATTATCTAAATAGTTGTCTCTACAAATAAGTGATTTCAAAAATACGAACAATCTTTGCTCTTGATATCTCGAAAACAGCTCTAACACCATCTTATAGACGATTCAGTTACCAGGGAGCCTACTATTTTTTTTTTATTTTTTTTTTCTTGTTCAAGCATGGAGGAAGGAATCTATGGAGACGAAATAACGCTAAACCCGTGAAACCTCATGATAAAACTGCTCTCCTACTGCGCATGCGCGGCGGACATCGTAGGAGTACCAAAACATTGTGCTGTTTGCACTGTGTCAGCTGCTGAGAATATTTCACTTTCTAATATTCTAAAGTTTTCTATAATGCCAAGTTGTGCTGCATATGGTTGCACAAACAGACGAGATAGGGAAAAC
The DNA here is from genome assembly GCA_031002005.1 of Vandiemenella viatica. Lineage (NCBI taxonomy): Eukaryota > Metazoa > Arthropoda > Insecta > Orthoptera > Morabidae > Vandiemenella > Vandiemenella viatica. Next base: position 133,447,400 of record JARYHS010008074.1, read on the forward strand.
CCTCGAATAGCGTTTCATAAGTAAGTCACATTGTAACTATCGTTCTTGAAGTATCTGACAGGCAACTGCAACTTTAGAGCCATTCGATATAAATTTATTTATTGCTCTCAATAGGATCATATCGTTCCCAAATTTTTGTTGGTGTAGTGTAGACAATTAGCATATGTTACTATTTTGCACCTGAAAAGCTAGCCTTATTGTAGACAAGTGTTACAAAATTTAATTTAAGCGGGTCATGTTTACATCGCGACACAGTGAATATGGTATTCTGCATGCTTTACTCACGTTTAAGTTTACACTGAAAGTGCACGATGAAAATAATTGTGATAATTTGTGCCGTGCGAACAACTAAACGTGATGAAATAAAATTTGTTGTCCGAAATGTAATTCGCGATGCATTTCTTGTATTTAGATGTGTCTACATAGTTTGATTTTGTTTCCTTCCTCCATGGTACTGATATAGCAATACAGGAAGAAAAAGAGTGGAAACAACACAAGAGAACTTCAACACGCACTGAAGTGAAGGCGGATACAGAGAAGTGTGGAGGATAGGTTGCCATATTGAATTCCCAAGAAACTGGGAATATGCACACAAACCACAAGGGAATTCAACGGGAACCGTGGAACCGCAATGTGATGATGGATTATTATGTAACTGCACTAGACAAATCAAAAAAGGAAAAATATATATATTTTTTTTGATAACTCACTTAGTTCTAGAGATATACTGTCTGCAAATTCAAGTGGTTTGATGGGATGCGGCGTGTACCAAGAAAAAAAAAACGCCAAAGAAACAATGCACTACAAGATGGACATGAAAAGTGGATCTTTTATTTTTTTTACTACCGTTTGTGGTTAGTTTGAAACGAGGCCCTGACTAGAATAAAAACTCCACTAAAGGCGTACGGAACCTATATACTACTAATTTTACTCTTGTTTTTCAATTTGTCTCGTCGAGTTACATAAGAATCAATCATCAAATTTGCATCAGCACGGTTATAATAGTGCTCCCCACCTAAACACATAAAATTAATTGAGAACTTCATTTGGATTAACAACATTACCAACCTCAAGATTCATCGTTCAGGTAGCATAAATTATCGCAATTAAATTCATGATATCTCTTACAATATTAACTTCAATTAAACTAACTCACGGATATAGCAAATTCACTGTATCGCGATTTACAGTTGACTTTAAACTTATATTGTGTACATCGTATTAATAGTAACACTGGTAGCCAATTTCTGAAGATACTGTACTAGTAGTAGACAAGTCAACATAAATTCGCAAGCCGCATAAGTGAATTTATCTCGTTACCGTACATCAAAAGTCGGAAGCTTAAATTAGACTTTCAACACTGGTTTAGAATAAGGTTAGCCTCATATCAGCAAAATGTAAGATATGCTGGTTTTCTAATCTACGTCCACAAATTTTTTAGAATAACATCATCCTACTGAGGGCTATGAATTAACTTTTTTAAGAGGCATTCTAAATCTATAATTACCGTGAGATTAATGATAATGAGATTAAATGGAAGGACGTACAGGATTTCAGCTCTGGGGAAAACAGGATAATTAGCACACAAGCTGTCAATGAAGTCACTGGTGTACTATTTGAAATGAATAAGAGTGTAGGGAAACGTGTAAGTTAATATGAACAAGGTTAGAAAATAAGCCCGTTCCAACCACGTTAGCACAAGCGTATATGCCAACGTCACAGGAGGATGACGAAGACATTGAAAAATTATATGCAGAAATTGAAGAATTAATCCAATATGTAAAGGGGGAGGAAAATCTAATAATCATGGGTGACTGGAACGCGATAGTGGGAGAAGGAAAAGAGAGGAATGCTGTAGGAAGTTTTAGTCAAGGAGAAAGAAATGAGCGAGAAAACAGTTTGTTAGAATTTTGTGAAAGATATAAGCTAGTTGTGGCAAACGCACTGTTTAATAACCATGCTAGAAGGTTATACACCTGGAAAAGTCCTGGGGATACAGGCAGATATCAGTTGAATTCAATCATGGTCAAACAGAGATTCAGAAATCAAGTTCTAGATTGTAAAGCATACCCAGCACTAGACATAGACTCTGACCATAATTTGATGGTAATGAAGTGCATGCTGAAATTCAAGCGAAAATGGAAGCACTTTAAGCGGAACAGATTTGAAGTAAGTAAACTGAAACAATCTAACATGAGAGAAAAGTTTTCAAAAATGGTAGACGTGGATCTAAGTAGTTAATCTGAAATGGGTACAACTGAGAAAGAATGGAAGACCGAAATAATGAAAGCTGGTAAAGAAACATTAGGCTTCAGGGAACAAGCTGTCCGAAAACTTTGGATCACAGAAGAAATTTAGGAACTGACGGATCAGAGGAGAAGGTACAAAAATGCTCAGGCTGAAGCAGGAAGAGAGCAATACAGGCAATTTAGAAATCAAATAAACAGGATATGCAATGAAGCAAAAGAAAGATGGCCGCTAGAAACTGTAAACATGCAGAAAAGGGAATAGCCGTAGGTAAAGTATATGTTGCATATAGGAAGATCAAACAGAATTTTTGAAGAAATGAAGAAAAGAGGTGTTAACATTAAAGCTGCCGATGGGAAACCTCTTTTAAGCTCATACGAAAGAGCTAAGCGATTGAAGGAATACATTGAGAAACTGTATGATGGGGACGACTTGAACAATAGGGTAATGGAAAAGGAAGGCGATGTCAACATTGATGACTTAGGAGATCCTGTTTTGAGGACAGAGTTTAATAGAGCTCTGAATGACTTGAAAGCAAATAAGGTAGTTGGAATTGATGAGATCCCTGCAGAACTTCTTAAATCCCTAGGAGAAGAAGAAATCGAAAGATTATTCAAACTTATATCAAAAAGTTATGAAGCAGGAGAAATTCCAACTGATTTTAATAAAAAATATCATCACTTCAGAAGAAAGCACAAGCTGTAAAAAGTGAATTATCGCACAATTAGTCTAACATCACATGATTCAAAATTACTGACCAGAAATAAATACAGATGAATTGAAAGGGTAATAGAAGATATAAAAGGTGAAAATCAGTTTGGGTTTAGGAAAAACTGCATTACAAGGGAAGCAATTCTGGCATTAATGGTTAATACAGTCATAATTAATTCTTAATGCTTGAAAAGAGAATCAAGAAAAACCAAAATATTGTTACGACGTTTGTTGATTTAGAAAAAGCTTTTGATAATGTTAGGTGGGGCAAGATGTTCAAAATTTTAAAGAAGTCAGGTGTAAAATATCGATATAGAAGAATACAGTATAAATTATATAAGAATCAAGTAGCTATAATAAATGTAGAGAACAACGATACACTCGATCAGTTAAAAAGGGTGTGAGACATGGTTGTTGCCTAACGCGCGTCTTTGGGTCATACTCGATGCCGTGCACAATTCCCTCCATTACCAAGTTGCGCGGAAGTGACGTCGCAATGACCATAAGTGTAAATTCTTTGGTAGAAAATTGAATAACTGTCTTAATTTCGTTATTTCGGGGGTTACTTTAAAAAGATGTTTGATGGAATTACAATAATTACGTGATTATGGGTTCCTTAGTTGCAATGATATTTGATCATAATCCTCAACAGTTTCCAGCCTCTGGCCGGGTCTGCTTCATGCACAAGCCTCTCAATTTCCTTCTTTCTTACCACCACCTCTCTGTCACCACATTGTTCCAGTCCTCTCCTCTCTTCCGTACACACTCCTCCACTCCTTTCAGCCATCCATCTCTTGGTCTTCCTCTGGGTCGTTTACGATGCATCTTAATTTCCTCGATTTTTCTTGGGATTCTCTGAACCTCCATTCTCTTTACATGTCCATACCATCTCAGTCTGGTCCTCTCTACCCTTTCTTGTAAAGGGGGGGGGTTCCCTCTTTTATTGTGCATCTAATCACTTCAGTCCATATTCTGTCCATTTTAGTAACTCCCATTCTACCTCTTAAAAACTTCATTTCGCTTGCTTGTAATCTGCTAATTTTCCGCTTCTTCACTGTCCATGTTTCAGCAGCATAAGTCGATATAGACACATAGTATGTTTGACAGATTACTCTCTTTTTTTCTCTGTGGCACATCTTTATTCCATATCAGGCTTCTAATGCTCCTTAGAAACGCCTCTGCTTGTCTTTCTCTTTCCTTTATCTAGACATCATTTCCTCCACATTCCTCTAATACACTCCCCAAGTACTTGAACCTGTTTACCTTCTTTAGTTGTTCCCCTGCCATCATAATTCCCTGGGTTAACCTATTCTTTTTTCTGGATGTTACCATGTACTCACATTTCTTTACATTGAATTTCAGGCCATATTACTTCACACTGTCTGTCCATATATCAAAGTGCCACTGCACTTCCTCTTCATCACCTCCCCAGATCATCAGATTGTCTGCAAAAGCCATCACCTTCATCTTTTCCTCTCTCATCCTCACTGCCATCATATCATCGATGATTACATTAAAGCAGCGGTTCCCAACATTTACTGGTACACGACCCACTTTTAAGTAAAAAAATATTTTCGCGACCCACCTAATATGAGAGTCTATCTAATATCAGAATGGGAACTGTTCTATGACTTGGATACGCTATCGACTATCCTATCCTAAGAAAAGGCAAATTTTCGTACAAAGGATGTACTATCAACAAAAACAAGAACTGCTAAATCATAAAACAACAAAAATATCATAGACCTGGAGGCGACTGCACAGACTATCACCTCATCAAGTTGACTGCTAAAATTCCACAATTAGAAGTAACTCGAGCAGCATACTAAAATGCAACTTGTCTGTCAAGTCGCTTTTTAGTGGAAACCACCTGTAGACCCGATTTTAGTGGTTTATTGGTAGGTTTATCATTGTGTTTTACTTCACCCAAATGTATGAAAATGTGGAAGACTGGGAGCCGGAAAACACAATGGTAAACTTACCAGTCAACCACTAAACTGGGATTTGTATGTGTAGATATGACTTGACACATCAGTCGCATTTCCCTGGTTTGCTGTTAACAAGGATAATTGGCAAGACGCTATGGTAGACTTTTTGTTCGCCTGACACTGACTTTTTCATTGGAGATTTGGACGAAAGATAATGTCTTTTTTGTTTTGAAAGAGTTCAAGAGGTTTATCTGTGTATTCAGCATGCTTGGTTGACAAATGGCTTGTAAGTTTCGATGGCTTCATGTTTCCATTGGACAAATTTTCACAACAAATCACGCACTGAGGTATTGGCTCCTCTTCAGTTCCCGAAAACACAAAACTGTATTTCCAATAATCCGGATTATACTTTCGCAGATACGTCTTTTGCTTTTTCTTGCTGCCTGCATTGTAATTACAAATACTTGGTTAGATACTCTCTTTTACGGCACGATCCAGTCCTCAACAAACTTTCCATAATCACATTAAATCTACTCTCAATAAAAATAAAACGCAAAAAACTCACTTTTACAAACAGATAAAGACTGGACAGGAATTCTTCACGGGTCTTCTGCCGGATTAGATCTAATCCGGCAGAAGACCCGTGAAGAATTCCTGTCTACCATACGCCGGGAAAAACTTAATTGTCACATCAGATAAAGACTGTTTGCATCAAAGACTTTGGTTTCGATTCAAGCATAAACAAGAAAATTACAATCAGAGATGTAAAACTGCCGGGGGTATGCGCGCACATCTTCACCTTAGAGCGGGGCGGGAGAGGTGGTGTTCAGGGGTTGCCATAAGGATTGCGCGAATGCTGCTGCTGCTACGTATATCTGCTCGTATATCTCACAACGTGGTTATTGCATAACACCGGCTGATTGTTTAAGAAAACTTTTATCCTCACAAAGTTTTAATTTAAGCTAATAGCATTCATGATAACCGCACTTGTAAAATATCATGTTATATTTTTTAAATAGATGAAATAAAAGATATATTTTTGGGGCAAAAAACGACGATTGTTCCGCGACCCACCAAAACACCCGCCACGACCCACCAGTGGGTCGTGACCCATAGGTTGGGAACCGCTGCATTAAAGAGTAGTGGTGATAGGGCACTTCCTTGCTTTAGTCCATTCGTTTGTTCCAGCCAATCTGTTGTTCCTTCCCCCATTTCCACACAGCTCACTCTTCCTTGGAATAGTTCTGTCACTCTCCTGATGGTTTATTTGGGAACTCCTCTGTTCTCCAAGGCCTTGCATACCTTACTCCCGTGTAGACAATCCTATGCTTCCTCAGTATCGAGAAATACCAACAGTAGATCCTTTCCATTTTAATAATGTTTTTCCTGCAGCTGTCTCATAGCAAATATCAGCTCTACCGTCGAACTCTGAAGCCATACAGTTCTTTCCTTAGCCCTGTGTAATACTTCTTAAACTCCTTCCTGCTCCCTTTTTTGAATATTGGTAAAATTATTCCTTTTTCCAGTCTTCAGGGGTTGCGCCTTAATACCATTCCTTTCTCGTCACACGGGAGAGCCACTGCTTCCTAATACTCTTGCTGCCCTTATCATTTCCACGCTCACTTCATCGATGCCTGGTACTTTTCCACCCTTCATTTTATCCAGAGCTGTTTCCACATCTTCCCAAGTTAAATCCTTCTCTTTCTCTCCTACATGGTAGTTATGTTCCTGCTTCTCCTGAACAATTGTATCATCCTGTAAACAATCTGGGTTCAGTAAGGCTTCAAAATGCTCCTTCCACATCCTTTTTAGACTTTCTGAGCTGTTTATTTCCTTTCCATCCTTATCCAACATGTTGACATTTTGTATTCGCTCCTTCCTCTTCCTTTTTACCATACCGTATAATACTTATTTCCTTTGCTATCTTCTTCCATCATGTAGGTCTATTTCTCCAGCCGCTTCCTCCTTTTCTCTGTTACTATTTTTTTGGCCTCCTTCTTTTTCTTCACATAGTCATCCTTTGTCTGCTGTGTCCTCTTCTATAACCATTCCCCAAAGGCCCTATTCTTGAGTTCCACTGCTTGTTTTACTCTATCATTCCACCATGCCGTTTCTTTCCACCTTTTGGTGTTACCAGTCCTTCCACACACTGTTTCTGCTGCTTGAACTAACGTCGTTTTAAAATATTTCCACTCCTCTTCCCCTGTCCCCACTTCCGCTATGAGTAACTTACTCATTATTCTCTGATATTCCTCTTCATTACGCTTCTCTTTCAGTTTCCGTACCCTTAATCTCCTATCCTGTCTTCCTGATTTTCTCCTCTCTGGCGCAATCCTTAGCCTCATTACTAATAGCCAGTGATTACTATCCCATGCCTCTGATGATATTACCTTCACATCTGCTCCACTCTTCTTTAATTCACCTTTAAATATAAAGTAGTCCACAACTGACATCCTCTGCCAATCGCTACCTTGTGGCTCTCTTTTTTTTTGTACCAGGAATTTCCTATTTTCAACCAATTTCTTTTGCAGAGATCAAGCATTCTTTCCCCTTCTTCATTTCTTTCCTATTTATTTCTAACACTGTTGCTGATTGTAAAACAACTTTGTCATATGCAGCTAAACATGTTTTATATTGTGGAATAATGTACCTTTTTTAAAATTAAAAAACTGAAATACAGAAATTTGATATATGTAGGTAGTATGACGTCGCGGAATACAGTGTTTCCATTGTCTGGTGCTGCGAGAGGATGCTTTCTGTGGTGGTTTGGTTAGTTCTAGCACAAAAAAAAAAAAAAAAAAAAAAAAAAAAAAAAAAAAAAAAAAAAAAATCGCATATTTTTTATTTGAAACTAATTTTAGAGCATAACGGTAATTTCCATAAGTTGTTCTGTCAATGCACTTCGGAAAACTCGTATTTTCAGCTCTCCTGAACAGGAGCAGAACATGTAAACACAGTTATTAATGAAACTTTATATGATGGTAGTCTCATGGTAACTAATATAATTATTTCCATTCTAGTTTGTTAAATATCAGTGGTAGTCTTCGGTGAAACTAACTACAATACGGAGTCTCCTTTCTCTCTGATACCACATTACACTCTTTCTCCTACTTCTACTAGCGAAGTAAAAGTTTTCGACAGCTCAAATTATATATCTGTCTGTATGCCTTGCACAGGCACCACAGCCAGCTACTACAAATTGTTAGTTTCCTGTCAGTGCGTTCATAGCAAATATATTAGAATATAAGTCCATTATACACAAAAAATATGATGCAATATGTCATTTTGTCATAACTTCCCCAGGGTAAATAGTTGAAGCAGGGTTATCGCAAATCGGCGTATTGTGGTGGAACGAGTCATAGGAAAAGCTAAAAATTATGCTATTTTATGTCACGCAATGCCAACGCACACATGGCCTCTTGCAAATAAAATATTTTACATTGTTATCAACTTCTGTAACATCAAACAAAAAGCAGTTTGATTTCCATCATTGTTTCTAACATTTTAAACTTTACGTTTGTTGTGCCTCTATAAAGGAAAATTTGTAGGTTTCTTCAGTTCCAGTTATTTTATATGAATGCATGAAACATAGTTACGTTTTAAAAACTCCATCACCTTTTGTTTACAGTTTTTTCCCCTGCTCAGATCACAAAAAAATATCCTTTATTGTATTGCAGTTACGTCTTTTTTCCATCATACAAAAATGATAAATTCTCAGAAATAAGATATTACAGAAATTATATTGTGTAATTATTATATAACAAAGTTTAAGTACCCTAAGGACAAGAAGTTATTTATAGATTTAATTGATAATTCTGCAGCATTTTTAGTAAATTATTCATCATTTACCTTGGTAATTTATTCAAATCCCTGATCCCTTATTTGCGAAAGAAAATTTTACTGAAATAAAGTGCCAGCTTTTGGTCATGGTCTTCTTTTCCCTTCAATGTAATACTATAAATTATTCCACCAATATCTTTCAATACTTCATAACTTGTACACACTTTGACTTTATTTGTGGCCGCGAGCGTGTATCTCGCCATTTTTGCACGGTTTGGCATCATAAACACAATCATGACGTCACAGGAAACTGCAGCGCTTCTCTCAACTCCTCCCATCACGGCATCCTATTGGTAGATGTTGATTCAAGGTCCTTCTATATCTGAGACGTTTAGTTTCGTAATGTCAAGTAGCCAAACACACATGGCAAATCAGTGCCTTAGCTCCGATTACTGAAGTTGCTGATTGGCCGTTTATTTCAACCAATGCCAGTTAAAGTTTATTCCTTTTCTAACGTAATATTATTAAATCTAATATTAATGTTCGCAAAGTAACTATTAGGATTGGATTAAACCATAGCAAAGAGTAGACAAGGTGTTACATTTTATTCAGATTTATTGCGCGTACGCTAAAGAAACGTTTATTCTAATCTTTTTGGATAATTTCCTTACTTATTTCTGCTTTTCGTATCATTCATAAATCCGTGTATGAACGGACCAAAGGATAGGAAAGTCACGAATCGTTTAAATCTTAATTTTTAGTTGATATGGAAGCGGTCATAAAGATATTAACATGAAACATTTATCTTGAAACCAGCCAGAAAGCCTCAGTGATGAGTGCAGACAGGAAACTCCATATAGCTTGGTTTGTTTACAGACAGGATGAGCAAACCTACAGAGCCGGATGTGTGGTCTATTGGCTAACGTTCTAGCCTAGTAACGGTGCTGTCACTGGTTCGAGACTGTAGTGGGTGATATTTTTTAATTTTCAAACTACTCTAACATAAGCATTGTATAAAACATGCAGTTTCTGTAGTAAAAAACAAATATACTTAATACATCGGAAAAAAAACTTTTTCTGTTAAATTTTGCTGAATAAACTTTTCTTTATATAAAACTACCGGGTGTTTAAAAAATGACCGGTATATTTGAAAACTCAATAAAAACTAAACGGGCAGCGATAGAAATACACCGTTTGTTGCAATATGCTTGGGACAACAGGAAATTTGCAGGGAGACAAACTTTCGAAATTAGTTGCAATTTTCAACAACAGATGGCGCTGCAGGCGATTTGATCGATATAGAAGTAAACGCAGTCTGTGAGTTTGCCATTCTGTAAGTCGTCTTTTTGCTGTAAGTTTGTGCTGTTCGCAGACTGTTCAGAGACTATGCTATATTATTGCTACGCATGGTGGATATGTGGAAAATATCCTGCTTTAGAATTTTCCAGACTGCTAATTTCGAAAGTTTGTCTGCCTGAAAATTTACTGTTATCACAAGCATATTGCAAAAAACGGTGCATTTCTATCGCTGCCCATTTAGTTTTTATTGATTTTTCAAATATACCAGTCATTTTTGAAACACCCTGTATATGGCTTAACCGAAAGTACTTAGCTATTAAAAAAAACATCTTTTATGTTCACTCATAATAACTAACCATTTCGAGCACATATATCTCTGGAATTACTCAAATGCGACTATTTTTAACACTGTCTAAGCAGATCTCACCTATGTTGCAGAAAGCAGATTTTTTTATTAAAAAAAAGTATCAGTTTACATACCTGTAGAAATTACGAGAACAATAGCCTGGAACAACTAGATGACATAAAAAGTAAGTTTAAGTTTAATATTCCCCCTTCGCTATAAAAAGATAACATTATATGAGCAATGCTTATTAAGGTATTATAATTTAATGATGCATTTTTAGTTTCCGCAAGATTCAATTTGAAAACAGTTTTGCAATAGCATCTGGCTGTATTGAACTTCCATAGTGCGCAGAATTTCATAGACCCTTATCATTTTTCTCTGGGCTGAATTCCTCAACACTGACGGCTTGGTCCCTTGTCCTCATTTCCAGTGTACAGTTTGATGGTCCAGGATCACTTCAGGAGGAGATGCGCCACGAAGGATCAAGTAATAATAATGGGCTTCGTGGGCACGCTGCATACCTTTGAACACTTCTTCTCGAGCCACTTTGATTGGCCTTGGTATGTCCTGTACGTTTGATATTTCATCTGATTTCAAATAGTCTACTTGTCATTCAGGTGTATGCTTTCCCCACTACTTAAAATTAAAGTAAAACTTACATATAGCACATTTAGGCAAATTTCAGTAATTAAAACTACTAGCCCAAATTAAAAAGCTCTTACCTGTGGATCATTAGTCTTGGAAACAGGTTCCCTGGAATCCCCACACAAGTCACAATGTTCTTAGTTGTAACTTATTGCAGCAACATGCTACAGACCACCCAGAGCTAGCTGGGCATGGATGGAATAGCATGACAAATTTCTCTGGATTTTCTTTTGATCACCATTTTCACTCTATAATCCGTATTCTTTGTAGCTGCAGCTGCACACAAAGCTTTAATGGAGATAATCTCATACGGCACACAACACATTAAACAATCTACGGAAAATTCGTACACTGCCTCCGGACGCACTACCTCAACTTCAAATAATGTTTTATTGATCTTTGGGAGTTTTTCTCTCCTCTGTAACCTCTAAATGCAACGCAAAACACTTTAAAAAAGACTTTGGCCTAAAACTAGACATTTATATGTGTTAAAAATAATTTCAAGCAGTTCAACAAACGTGTAGAGTAAAATTATTGTTAAAAAAAAACATAAAAACCGCCTTAAAAAAAAAGCACTAAAAATTTTAAAATAACTTTATACCTTGCTTAGGATAAAGTAAATCTAAATGGACAATATTTTACATTACTGTCATTGATATTTTTACATTAATTAGTTATTTTTGGAATCGGTGCCAGCTGTCAAATCGCAAAGATCGAATTACTGAACTTCTTTTGGTGTTAGACGCGAAACGGGGAGTAACACAAAAATTCCCAATATTTTACAGCATGTCGTGAGGCAGATAGTGTTACAGCGGGAGACAGCTTAGGGAAATAAATTAACAGTATTTTAATCTGTGGCTTGGCCTTATTGGTCATCCAGGCATTTCTCTGACGTTACAGTGTCAGTTGGTAGGCTGCATCATGCAGTAAACGATTTACAGTTAGTATAATATCGGCGTATCATCTGTAAGTTTCAGTTTTGTTGAAACATTTTTCTAGCATTAATTGTAGGTAAGCAGTAACATGATTTTTTATCTATTATTGTTATTTCTCATTGTTTTAATCTTTTTGTTTTTCTTGCTTTCGCTGGCACCGACTCCAAAAATAACTAATTAATGTAAAAATATCAATGACAGTAATGTAAAATATTGTCCATTTAGATTTACTTTATCCTAAGCAAGGTATAAAGTTATTTTAAAAATTTTAGTGCTTTTTTTTAAAAACAGTTTTTATGTTTTTTTAAACAAATATTTTATTTTTAAATTTTTAGTGATATTAAATTTTGTTTTGTATTTTAAATATGCCGCTGTAGTTCCCATTTTGCGAACTTCCTGGTAGCTCAGAGATTAAAGTGCTTGCTTTCAAAGAAGAATTCTTTCTTTATATACCACACCAACTTCCAGAACGGGGTGAATTGGGTGTTGTGATAATGAATGTCAGTTTATATTTTTGTCCATGCTATGTTTCGATCGTATCATAACATCTGTTAAAGCTGCTGGTCGATAACCGAAACATGTAACATCTGGGCATTAATACATCCCACATCTGTCTCTGGAATATATCTGTCTGCTCCTTCATCACACAGAAAATACAGATTTTTAATTGGTTTTCACAACGTGAAAGCTTGGGATACAAGTTGAAATCTGAAGTAAATGTTGAGACATTATGACACATTTATTTTATAAATACTATGCCATGACTTAAAAATAGCTTAACTGATTTTGACGGGATTTAAAGCTGAGGATTGTTGTAAAGAACAATGGAAATTAAAAGGGGTGAGGGTAAAGGGGAAGTGTGATTGGGCTTATGTATACCAAATGTAGACTGCCTTTTCTGATTGATTTAAAGTATACGTGTATAAATTTCTATTGATATCAGATAAAACTGTAGGTATGTATAAAAAACAATTAAGGGGTGTGGAGAAGAAGAGTAGTTTGGTTTTTGTAAAGCTAGTGTGGGCAGTATTTTTCTCTTTGTTTTAAAGTATACATGTAAAAATTTCCATCTAAACCAAATAAAAACTGTACTTTGTGTAAAGAACATTTTCAAAAATTAATTGTGGTAAGGGAGTGAGTGGTAGAGTTTTGTAAACAGATTGTAGACACTATGTTTCTCTTTGTTTTTAAGTATACATGTGCCGTGTTCAATGAAAATCTGATAAAACTGTGGGTATCTTATGAAGAATATTGGAAATTAGGAGAGGTGGGGGTAGAAGGGAAGAGGGGTTGAGCTTCTGCAACCTAATTTAAACACAATTGTTCTGTATGTTTTAAAGTATACGTGTGCAAATTTCCTTCAGAATCGGAAAGAAATTGTAGAATAAAGGATGGAAAGGAAGGAGTGTAGTTTGGACTCTCGAAACCAAATGTAGACAGTATTTTTCTGTTTGTTTTGCAGTATACATATGCATACTTCCTTCAGAATCAGAAAGAAATGGTAGCTTTGTATAAAGAACATTGGCAGTAATTAAAGGGGTAGAAAGGGGGATAGGGTTTGCGTTTTTGTGAAAGTTATGTGGACAGTATTTTTCTTTTTCTATTTGTTTTAAAGTATACACAATGCGAAGTTCCACCGAATTGGATTAAAATGTGGGTTTTGTACAAATATTAAGGGAAGCGGAGCCAGGATAATTTTTTTGATTTTTTGGTCAGAAATATTATTCATAAAAAACTACATATATATGCGCCAACTTTCATAAAGATCGGTCAAATGGTGTCGACTGTAGCTTTCTAAAAAGAAATTGCCAAAACCAAGGGGGTAAAAACGGGGTCAGTTTCTGCAAACCAATAGTTGACATTATTTTTCTCATTGTTTTATAGTAAAAATTTGCCAAGTTCTGTCTAAACCGGATAAAAACTGTGGTTGTGTATAAAAATTAAGCGGTTTAATGTGGAGAGGGGGTAGTTTTTAGATCTTTTGGTCAGACACCTTTTTCGTGAAAAAATACATATAAGCACCAACTTACATGGTAATCGGTCAAACGATCACGACTGTAGCTTTTTATAAAGAACATTGACAAAAGTTAATGGGGTTGATGGAGGGAAAGGGGATTGAGCATTGGCAAACCAAATATTGACAGGATTTTTCTCTTTGTTTTAAAGTATACATAGGCAAAGTTCAATAAAAATCAGATAAGAAATGTAGATTTCTATGAAATTAAGGGGTGTAAAGGGAGACATGGGTTGGTTTATTTATTTTTGGTCAGAAACCTTACCCATGAAAAATTACAAGAATATGCCAACTTTAATGGAGACCAGTTAAATGGTGTCGACTGTAGCTTTGTATAAAGAACATTGCCAAAACTTTAGGGGGTGGATAGGGGGAGAAGACTTCAGTTTTTTCAAACCATAATTTGACAGTATTTTTCTCTTTATTTTTGACTGAACATGTCCAAAGTTTCATCGAAATCGGATAAAAAATGTGGGTTTGTATAAAAATGAAGGGGTGTAAAGGGGAGAGGGGTGGTTTTTTATTTATTTATTTTTTGGTCAGATTCTCCATGAAAAATTACATGTATATGCCAACTTTGATGTTAATCGGTCAAATGGTGTCGAATGTAGCTTTTTATAAAGAACATTTACAATAATTTAAGTGGTAGAAGGAGGGAGGGAGTTGAGCTTTGAAAGACCAAATGTTGACAGGATTTTTCTCTTTGTTTTAAAGTATACATGGGAAAAGTTCAATAAAAATCAGATAAGGTATGTAGGTTTCTATAAAATTAAGGGGTGTAAAGGGGTGAAGGGGTGGTTTTTCATTTTTATTTTTTTGTTAGAAACCTTCTCCATGAAAAATTACATGTAATTGCCAACTTTAATGGAGATCAATTAAATTGTGTCGACTGTAGCTTTGAATAAAAAATTTTGCAAAAATTAAGGGGGTGGATAGGGGGAGAGGGTTTCAGTTTTTTAAACCAAAAGTTGACAGTATTTTTCTGTTTATTTTTGACTATATATGTCCAAAGTTTCATCGAGATCGAATAAAAAAATGTGGATTTGTATAAAAATTAAGTGGTGAGTGGGGGTAGAAGGGGTGGTTTCTCAATAAAATTCATATGGGACCACTTTGGAAGTATACCCTAGCCACTAAAAAATTTCATTGAAATCGGTTCAAAATTGGCGAAGATATCGCCGAACATACATACAAAAAAATACAGACGAATTGAAAACCCCCTTTTTTTGAAGTCGGTTAAAAAGGCCAACAAGAGTGCTAAATTTAATGGTGCTTTCAAGTTTTAATTCACTTTGATCTTGTGAAAAAAGGTGTTTTTCCCGATAGACTAAAATATGCTGTTGTAAAACCATTATTTAAAAAAGGAGAAGTAACATGTGTAGACAACTATGGTCCTATTTCATTACTTTCAACATTCTCAAAGGTTTTTGAAAAAGTCATGTATAGAAGAGTAATAAAACATGTTACACACTTAATATCCTCACTAATTCACAATTTGGGTTCAAAAAAGGATCATCCGTAGAAATGGCTATATATTCATTTTTAAATAACACATTTGAGGAACTGAATAATAAAATGAATCCTGTAGGAATATTTTGTGAACTTTCAAAAGCATTTGACTGTGTAAATCATGAATTACTTTTGAAAAAAATGGAATACTATGGTATTTTTGGGACCGCAGTTAAATGGTTTAAATCATACATTGAAAGCCGAATGCAAAAAGTTTCAATTTTTGATTCTAAAATAAGTAAAGATGCTTCATCAGACTGGGAGAAAATAAAACATGGAATTCCACAAGGCTCTGTCTTAGGTCCCCTCCTCTTTCTGTTATACATCAATGACCTTCCTGGAAATTTATCCTACAAAGTTAAGAGTGTTTTGTTTGCAGATGACACTAACCTGACTGTGCGTAAAACACCAAACAGTACTATAGAATTTAATGTAAATGAAGTACTGAGAGTAGTAGCAAATTGGTTTAAGGCAAATTCATTAAAATTAAATTTTGAAAAAACACATTATATTAGGTTTAAAATAAAAAACTATGCACAGCCAGATATATGTATAAACTATAAAATCAACACAATCTTAGAAACAGAGGGTATAAAATTTCTTGGTATTAAAATAGATCAGAAACTCTGTTGGCATGATCATATCACTGCACTACTGGCAAAGTTAAGTAGTGCCACCTTCGCAATAAGAACACTTTCTCTAACAGCAGATCTAGAATTAATGAAACAGGTGTACTCCTCATATTTTAATTCAGTAATGTCATATGGCATAATTTTTTGGGGAAACTCTTCACAAAGTAAAAAAGTTTTCATAGCACAGAAAAGAGCTATTAGGTTTCTGTGTAGGGTAAAACCAAGAACTTCTTGCAGACAACTCTTTAAGAAACTCAATATTCTTACAATGTATTCTCAGTATATATATTCTGTCATGAGCTTTGTCATAGAAAATTTTAACCTGTTTACACTTAATTCACAGGTACACAGTTACAATACAAGAAACAGAAATAACTTGCATAAAACATAAACATCTCTGTCATTAGTACAAAGAGGAGTTAATTATTCTGAGATACATCTGTTTAATAAACTACCTAATCGTATAAAACAGCATTCAGATAATAAAGATGTATTCAAACAAAAACTTAGAGATTATCTTATTGGCAACTCCTTCTACTCCATTCAAGAATTTGAAGAAAATTATTAATTGTACTCATTATGACGTTTGCAAAACTCAGTTGCAAAAATGTATGTTTATTATTATTTCTTGTATTTGTAAAATATGTATATATATATATATATATTTACTATGATATGACTCATATTATGTGTATATGTATCAAAAATGACATGTTTCACATCCCAGAGGTACTTCCTAAGCAGGGATCCATGGAACAAGATTGATAAATATATAAATAAATAAATAAATTCTCACCAGTTAATCAGTTCTTGTTTCGTGCACTTCGACAGATTACGTGCTGCCTCAACTCTATATCAAAGAAGTTACAAGTATCGTCATTGCTACGTCACTTCCGCGTGCCGTGGTAGTGGACGGATTTGTGCACGGCATCGAGTGTACCCCCAGACGCTTGTGTTGTCTATCCCCGTTAATCTTTAACTTGTACGTAGAAGAAGCAATGAAGGAAGTAATAGCAAAATTTTCATGTGGCATAAGTGTTCAAGGAGAAAAAATCCGTATGTTATGATTTGCTGATGACATTGTCTTGTTAGCAGAAAGGGCTGAGGATATGGAGAAGTTACTGAATGGCATGAACAAAATACTGAATATAAATCAAAGCAAGACAACAGTGATTAAATGTAGTAGAAATGATACCAATACTACTAGATTAAATATAAATATAATAATAATAACAAAACAGTATTAAACACTTCAAAACAGTAATTACAGTGGGGCTAACTTATTAAATGATATTCGAGGCTGTTTAGTATTTGATCTGGTGTACAACCGTATGCAACACAAGCTGGCATTATACCAGGGGCAGTCAAAAATTTTCCTGAATTTCATTGTAACACTTTATTTACAAAAGATAAGTACACATTTACCTAATCTCCTTCAAAGCAGGCTCCTTCTGAACACACACACTTGCTCCACCGCTCCTGCCATTGCTGGAAACAACGATGAAAATCCCTTTTTGGTATCTTCCGAAGTACAGCCGTCGCTTTGGTTTTGATGTCTTCTGCGGTGGCAGAACGGTTACCTTTGAGGCCCATTTTTATCTTGGGAAAGATCCAGAAATCCGATGGCACTAAATCCAGTGAGTATGGAGGCTGGTGGAGGACTGGAATGTTCTTTTCTGCAAGCCATGTCTGCAAAATAATCGATGTGTGGGAGGGAGCATTGTCGTGATGCAGTGACCATCCTCCTTGCCTTTTGCCGGGACGTTATCTTCGGATTGCTTCCCTTAGTCTTTTCAAAACTTGCACGTAAAAAGGGCCGTTAACAGTTTGTCCAGCTGGCAGAAATTCGTGGTACACCAGACTTTCGTTGTCGAAAAACGCAATGTGCATCACTTTTGTTTTGGATTTGACATGACGTGATATCTTTGGTCGAGGAGAGGACATAGTGCATGGAGGAAGGAATATATGGAGACGACGCAAGGGACCTTCGCCATATACTGGAGTGAAACCGGGTGGAGACAAGTGGGGAGGGGAGACCGCCATATTGCTTGACCAGAGAAACACGGAAATATGCACAAAAACCTCAAGGGAATCATAAGACAACCGTGGCACCGCAATTTGATGATGGATTATTATGTAACTCGACGAGACACATCAAAAATGAAGAATAAAATTTTTTGATATCGTGCTTAGTTCTCGAGATATACTGTCTCAAAAGAGTGGAGTTTCTGGTTGAAATTCACAAGAAACGTGTCCCCAAAATCAAATTTGGTGATAGATTCTTATGTAACACGACGATACAAATCGAAAATAAAGAATCAAATTTTTCGATATCTCGCTTAGTTCGCGAGATATACTGTCTCAAAAGTGAGGCTGTTAGGTTATGAGGGGATTCAATGATAACCGTGGGGCCGCAATTTGATGACGAATTCTTATGTAACTCGATGAGGGAAACTGAAAGTAAAGAATATTTTTTTTTGATATCTGGCTTAGTTCTCGAGATATTGTACCTTCAAATTGACGTGGTTAGGTTGAAATGCGGCCTGGACCAGAAAAAACTATCGCCATATCCATATTTGATGATGATTTCGGACGTAACTTAATGAGCAGGTAATTCTTTTTAACTTGAATAACAAACTGTTATATTTTCACATTCTATTTCAGTAATTGACAAGAAAGATTTCAAAATCTAGAAATATACTTGTAGACATATTTACAAACAGAAACAAGTCATATCTGAAATTTAAAAAAAAAAAGCATAAGTCAATGTTTAGAGCTTAAAAAAAAAAAACTCATAAAACCTCATAGTTTCTGAGCTTACTTAGAAGATATTGTTCTGGTAGTGGCCTATATAATTTTGCCAGAAAAATCAGTACACTCAAAAATCAGTACATTCAAAAATCAGAAGCTAACAGCTAATAATAAATAAATTGTTTGTTCTCTTCTGGTTACACCGCATTTCAAACTGCCAACATTTCCATTAAAATTGCCGCTACAAAACCAAACTATGTAGACACATCTAAACACAAGAAATGCATCGCGAACTACATTTCCGTCAACAAAGTTTATTTCATCACGTTTAGTAGTTCGCACAGCACAAATTATCATGATTAATTTCATCGTGCAATTTCAGTGGAAACTTAAACGTAAGTAATACATGCAGAATACCATATTCACTGCGTCGCGATGTAAACATGACCCGTTTAAATTAAATTTCCAACATTTGTCTACAATAAGGCTAGCTTTTCAGGTGCAAAATAGTAACATATGCTAATTGTCTACACTACACCAACAAAAATTTGAGAATAATATGATCCTATTGAGAGCAAAGAATAAATTTATAGCGAATGGCACTAATGTTGCGGTTGCCTGTCAGATACTTCAAGAACGATAATTACAATGTGACTTACTTATGAAACGCTATTCCAGGTTTTTTCCTATCTCGTCTGTTTGTGCAACCATATGCATCACAACTTGGCATTATAGAAAACTTTAGAATATTAGAAAATGAAATATTCTCAGCAGCTGACACAGTGCAAACAGCCCAATGTTTTGGTACTCCTACGATGTCCGCCGCGCAGGCACAGTTCTTTCACGAGGTTTCACGGATTTCGCGTTATCTCGTCTCCATATATTCCTTCCTCCATGACATAGTGTGCCATTATGATGATTGTATCTTTGTCTACGGGTCATAAGCGTACACCCAAGTCTCGTCACCAATAACGATTGTCTGAAGAATCATCGGGTCCTCTGGTCTTTTTTAAAAAGTTTCGGTCGCAGTCAACTTCCGAGTTTCCATTTGATCTGAATTCAGCATCTTCGGGACAAACTTTGCAGTGACACGTTTCATCTTCAAATCATCTGACAGGATTGCGTGAATAAATCCATGAGAGTTCCCAACTTCTTGTGCCAACTCGTCGATGGTCATTCTTCGGTCTGATCTGATTTACTGTTTCACTTGCTCAACGATTTCCTCGTTTCTGGAGGTTGAAGGTCTCCCACTGCGACTCTCGTTTTCCAGCGATTTCTGTACACCACTAAATACCGAAAACCACTCGTAAACGGCTGTTTTCTTTAACGAATCGTCACCGTAAACTGTTTGTAAGGCTAACAAATTCTCTGAGGCAGATTTCCCTAATCTGCACATTAACTTGATGCTCGCTCTTTGCTTAAACTGCGACATCTTGCCAATTGATTACCACACACACCTACCTTCAGCTACACTGCAGTCACACGGCCTGTTATAACCAGTTCAGACCTGTCAAACAATTGCATCACAATGCCAACACTACGACAGAGTTCCGGGAACTTTTTGACTACCAACATTATGGCAGAATTCCGGGAACTTTCTTACTGCCCCTTGTAAAAACTTTGGAGTATTAGTAAATGAAATATTGAGGGCAGCAAACACAATGCTAAAAGCCCGATGTTTTGGACAAAATAATATGGCCACCTCGAATGCGCAGTCGGCTTCAGAGTTTACAGCATGGAGGAAATAAATATATGGAGACGAAATACTGCTTATTCTGTGACGCCGCCTCTAAACTCTCGGCTGATACAGCGCATGCGCGGCGGCGCCGGTGGCCATACTACGTATCCATACAATTCCTATGTTCACATTGTGTTTGATGCTGTGATTATTTCATTTTCTAATGTATCTATATTTTTTGTAGTGCCATCTTGTGCTGCATACTGTTGCACAAATGAGCCAGTTAATAAAGAACTTGGAATATCATTTCATAAGTAAGTTGCATTGTAATTATTGTTCTTGAAGTGTGCAGTAGGTTTTGCCAAGTTTGGTGCCTGTCTATAAATATTTAATCATAGGTCTCAATAGGATGATTTTTCTCAAATTTTTGACGGTGTAGTGTAGAAAATAAGCATACCTTGCTATTTTACACATAATAGACAAGCATTACTTTTTAACGAGTGTTGAAAATGAGATTTGAAGGGGTGATTTTTAAATCACGATT
Organism: Vandiemenella viatica; assembly: GCA_031002005.1. Lineage (NCBI taxonomy): Eukaryota > Metazoa > Arthropoda > Insecta > Orthoptera > Morabidae > Vandiemenella > Vandiemenella viatica. The sequence goes on from JARYHS010008074.1 coordinate 133,468,419, forward strand.
CAGTGAATTTGGTATTGCGCTTTCTTTCATCACATTGCAGTTTATACTGACAGTGTATGATGAAATTAAATGTGTTAAATTATGTTATGCAATCTAGGAATCTTGATGAAGCAAACGATGTTGCTACCCCAAATGCAGTTTGCGATTCAAATACGCGTGTGTGAGTGTGTCTACATAGTTTGGTTCTGTACCGGCAATTTAATGGAGATTGTGTTTAGGTCTAAATGCAGTCTGTACCAGAATGGTTTTGTTGTTCCATAAGGGACAAAGAATTTATCTATTATTGTTAGTGCGAGGGTGAGTCAACTGAAAACCTTAAATATTTTTTAAAATATTATTTATTGTGTAGAAGTGGTTCACAGCTGTATCACTTTTCAACATAATCTCCCCCGCGCTCAATGCAAGTCCTCCAGTGCTTACAAAGTGCATAAATTCCTTTAGAAAAAAATTCTTTTGGTAGTCCGCGCAACCACTCATGCACCGCGTGCCGTACATCTTCATCAGAACGGAACTTCTTTCCGCCCATTGCTCTTTTAGTGGTCCAAACATACGGAAATTACTTGGGGCAAGGTCTGGTGAGTATGGTGGATGAGGAAGACACTCAAAATGCAGGTCTGTGATTGTTGAAACTGTTGTATGGGCAGTGTGGGGCCTTGCATTGTCGTGTTGCAAAAGGACACCTGATGACAGCAATCCACGTCGCTTTGTTTTGATTGCAGGCCGAAGATGATTTTTTTAGGAGATCTGTGTATGATGCACTGGTGACAGTGGTCCCTCTAGGCATGTAATGCTCCAAAATAACGCATTTTTTGTCTCAAAAGAGAGTCAGCATAACCTTCCCTGCTGATGGTTCTGTTCGAAACTTTTTTGGTTTTGGTGATGAGGAATGGCGCCATTTCTTGCTCGCTTTCTTCGTTTCCGGTTGGTGGAAGTGAACCCAGGTTTCGTCCCCAGTAACGATTCTTGCAAGGAAGCCATCACCTTCTCGTTCAAAGCGCCGAAGAAGTTCTTCACAAGCATCAACACTTCGTTCTCTCATTTCAGGAGTCAGCTGCCGTGGCACCCATCTTGCAGACACTTTGTGAATCTGGAGCACATCATGCACAATGTGGTGTGCTGAACCATGACTAATCTTTAAACATGCTGCAATGTCATTCAGTGTCACTTGGCGGTTTTCCATCACTATGGCTTCAGCTGCTGCAATGTTCTGTGGAGTCACAACTCGTTGTGGCTGATCTGGACGAGGAGCATCTTCCACTGAACTCACACCATTTGCGAACTTCCTACTCCATTCGTAGACTTGCTGCTGTGACAAACATGCATCACCGCACTGAACCTTCATTCTTCGATGAATTTCAATAGGTTTCACACCTTCACTACTCAAAAACCGAAGAACAGAACACTGTTCTACACTGGTGCAAGTCTCAAGTGGGGCAGCCATCTTTATACTCATACTTCGACGGTATTTGTGCATCTGCACTATGCTGCCACCTACAGGCTTGTAGCACGCTTATCAACTTACAGGATAACGGCGTGAAATTTCAATTTTTTATTACAAATTTAAGGTTTTCATTTGACTCACCCTCGAACTTTCGTGAGAACCATATTAGTGACAAAACGTTTATAGCGATGTAAACTGCTTCCAGCTATTCCCAATTAAGCTTACGATGTATGGTAACAAGATAACTATTTTTATTCTTCTCTAGTACGCATTTCATCCTAACCACAAGTGGTAGTAATAAAACTGAAAGATCCATTCTGCATGTCCACCATGTAATTAATTGTGGCTTTGCAGGAATTAATTTTTGGTTCCGGCCGCATCCCAAGCCACAATTTGGAGACAGTATATCCCGAAAACTAAGCAAGATATCGAAACATTTTATTCTTTATTTTCGATTTTTTTCGTCGTGTTACATAAGAATACATCATCAAATTTGACTTTTGCGAAGTTTTTCTTCTGCATTTCAATTCAAGACACCTCACTTTTGAGACAATATACCTCTAGCACTAGGGGAGATAACGAAATTTTTTATTATTATTTATTTGCATAGCCTTTTTAAATAAGTATCCATCATCAAATTTGACTTTGGCCATTTTTTTTCTTCTGAATTTCAACCAAAAACATCTCATATTTGGGACAGACTATCTCGAAAACTAAGCATGATATCAAAAAATTTTACTCTTCATTGTTTATTTGTCTCATCGAGTAACATAATAATCCATCACTAGATTGCGGCGTTACGTTTGTCCTAGAGTCCCCTTGAGGTTTTTGTACATATTCTCCGTGTCTATATGGATAGGTAATTTGGTGGCCTCCCCACTCCTCCTCCACCTTGTGTCACTTAAATGCATGGTGTAGGTCCCTTGCGTCGTCTCCATATATTTCTTTGCTCCATGGTTTACAGGAGGCTTCACTGTTTTAGCAGTATGTTGTCATGGAGCAAAGAAAAACCTCCATATATGTTGTCTCCTCTCTTTATCCTTCCTCTATGATATTAGCTTAATATTATCTCTGATTCTGCGTTAAGGCGGTAAAATTTTTGATGTATTTGGATTTGAATTTGGGAGGAGTACTGTTGGTCCATACTTTAGTAAACTGATCAGTAACCATAACGGGAGGAATGGATTATAGAGCGACATCTGCTTTAGAAAATGCTGCTTCAGATTTTGAACGTCAGGTATGAATCGTATGAAATTCAGTTCCAATGTACGTATGTATTTTTTATATTATGCCTAAGGTGTTCTCTTTTATATTATTTTGTGACATCTAAGCATCTGTTGAACTTGAAAAGTTAAGTAGAAAGACACAACATACGTAAATCTAATTGTTAATTAATGTAATTTTGATATGTGTCCTCTTTTCTTGGAACTTGTGAGTACCGGTATGTATAACTAAATTGTAAGCATAACCTGTTAAATGTGATAGTGAATTTAAATTCTTGTGAAATCTCATTATTCTTGAAGGGAAACAGTTTGGTAAATTCATTTACATAATGATGATATTACAGCTCGCTCGACTCTTTCATTTGAGAAAGATTATTTGCGGTAGTGGCAAGTCGGATGTGGTTGGGTTGGATCGGTGGTGGGTCATTTTAATAGATTAACGTAAACAAAGAATACAAAACTGTACCTTAACAGTTACGTCATTATCGGTGAAAAGCTTGCTACGGAATAAAAGATTAACTGGATAGTGTATAGCGAAGTACGATCACTTTCGCCAATGTATTTGATGAAATCCTCCATAAGTCCTGAGTTACTCTTCATCATTGCTTATTTATCACAAAGCAGCTATTCAGTTATTTTCTTCATATAATTTAGTCATTTTACTTTTAACACTTCAGCTATTCTCTGAACCACCAAATTAGTCATTTATGCTTGTATTCAGGGGGGAGGGGGCTAGAGGACTGAAGCCCCCCCCCCCTCAAAAGTATCTGGGTCCACCCCCGACATTGTAATTTTGGAGACTTTTTTAGCTCTACGGATTCGAGGCCGGAGGAGGCTATAAAGACTATCCCATGGCCGACTCAAGGCTCCCCCCCAAAAAAAACCAAAAATCCTCTGAAGGGAAGCCCTCTGAACCAAAATTCACTCAAGCAAAGCCCCCCCCCCCATACCAAATTCCTGGATCCGCCCCTGCTTGTATTGAACTGTTAATTAGCACTTAATGTCTTCTTTTTGTGAGATTTTGTTTAGAAATACTGTATCGATCATTTTGCTGACCACTTAATTTTCAGATTTTCTGTTTCAAAAAATTTTTTTTTTTTGCTATGCTATTTAGTTTTTTGGTCATTAGTTGTAATTTTCTTATCTAAGAGCAAAATTCCCTAAATACATCAAATTTTGAGCACATTTTTATACATATTTTTTCATTTATTTATTTGCTATTTTTATTATTTCTGACTAGTGCTGAATGGACAATATAGTTTGATAGTGAGTTGTAGGGCAAAGTTTTGAAGATTTGTAGCGTTAATGAGGGGATATGAGAGGATTGGGATACAAGCCTTTAGAAGGCAGTTGAGCCAAGTATGGTGAATGGTATTTGACGTACTCTCTTGATATCAATTTTAGAAATTTGGTTTGTAATTAAAGGAGCCAGAAGTATATCCTTAAAAATTTCATTCCTTCTCTTTGACTAATATTAGTTTGTAATACACCTCGGACTGTCATTTTCGAACAGTAATTAGGTTTAATACACCCTGGACTAACGTGGCACGATTAAAACTGCTTCAGAAAGTATTTCTAACAGTATTTTGTCTTTGATGCCAAAATCTTGTGGAATCATGACTCCAGTAATCCCAAACACAATTGGTCACTGATAAATTAAAGGAGCCGGATTGGGATTCATTAGAATACAGTAGATGAACTAAGCTTGTTGGTAGTGGAAGGCCTGATTAGAAATTCTTCAAATAATCCTATACCCAATTCTGGACATAGGTGGTTACAATGTAGGATATACCTCTCCATGGGAACTCGCTTGGGAACGTGAACTAGGGTGGTTTCCTGTTGCCTTCCTCATTGTTTGTTGTTATAGCTGTTTTTTTTTTTTTTTTTTTTTTTTTTTTTTTTTTTTTTTTTTTTTTTTTTTTTTTTTTAAAACTGCTTAACATCTCTTTAACAGCGAGGGCTTTAGAGATGGGAAAGGATGGGTGGCAAGGAATTCGCCTACTGCCTTTTGAATGAAGTATCCCGGCATTTGACTGGAGTGATTTGGGAAACTATGGAAAACCCAAATCTGGATGCACGGACGGGGATTCGAACTGCTGTCCTCCCGAACGCGAGACCAGAATGCTAACCGTTACACCACCATGCTCGGTGTTATAGCTTCTGATGACTGTGATAATGTATGTGTTCAGTATATAGTGTTATTTGAGTTGTAGGAAATGTGAGATGAAGTAGGGAAAAGGCAAAAATTAGTGCTGGCCAATTCAAGCCTACTCTTCTGAAAGATACCAACGGGCTTCATCTGACAGACAAATCACCATCAACTGTGTCATATGCCCTCACTCCATATGCATGATGGAGAGGTTTGGGATTTAAACCAGGACTTTGGTGCACAATCTGGTGATTAGGAACTACCCTACTGGCCAAGGCCACATAATTAAAAAAAATTCCACCATCAGGACTCAGACTGCAGCTAACTCCATTTTAGTACAGTAAACCATCACATACCCCAGCTAGTGCTATGTTTAGACGCTGTCAGGACAATTCTCCAGTCTTTCATTGTGATATTTTTTAAAGTAAGTTCATATTACAAGAAGGGATTAATATTGTAATTGATTTGTGAATTATAAATTTGAATCATATAAAGAATAACCAAAGAAAATGTCCAAAATTGGTAAAAGAGTGGATATCAAAAAGAAATACTTTAGGTGCCTCAGCGGCTGTTTTGAATGAAGTTGCAATTGAAGATGTAGAGAGTTACAGGAATCATTTAAGAGTTCCTCAATTTGAATATCTGTTGTCAAATATTTCTGCCGATATGTATATTTAAAAAAGATCATTATGAGTCAATTTTTTAATAACAGCATCTCTAATCCTTTTTTTATTCATAAAATTCCACGGAATTTTTTTACTCTCATGCAGGTCTAAAGATTTTAATGCCTCCCCCACTTTTTAGTTGTTGCCACCTTGTTTGTTAAACTCACATGCCAAAAATTGGTCTTGAACATGTTGACACGAGGAGAGCGACAATCGATTTCTGCGCTCGTGCCCAAGATGGTAAACACATGCCAGCCTACTAGCTTCTTGAAAATGTGGCCTAGCAGCCACCAGGGCAGGAAATTGGATATTGATGGTTAGGAGTAGTTTGTAGGCTGTTTCTAAGTTAATTTGAGTGGCTACAGTTTAACCACTCTGTGAGTCAGGTAAACTTGGAAGTGCTACTTGGGAAAGGCATTAGTGAGAGGGAAGGGGATACTTTCTGAAATATTAGCTAAAGCTGAAAGGAAGCCCACTTCCAGTTATGATAAGGTCACTACTGTGCCTTTTTTTATATTAGGAGCTGCTGGTGCGGGTATAATAATAAGTGATGAAAGGGATACAGATTGTGGATGAACGGTGGGAAAAGTATCTAATGCTAAAGAAATAGATGAAGATGTTGAAACAACAACAAATAGGAGCGCCAATTTGTGTGAAGGTATTCATATTGGTCAGCAAACACTGCTACAATTCACTGGTGTTCATAGATCAAGATTGTGAGTTCTGAGATATACTTCTCAGGTGATAAAAAAGAAAAGATCAGGGTGTTGGCTGCTTATTGTAGAGTAATGATGAAGATGAGGTTCTTGGGGAGTAAATAAATGCATATTCACAATTCAGATGTGAGTGTAGGATGGTCGTTATAGGTGGGGATTTAAATTTACGTGGTTTCAACTGGGTAGAAATAAGATTAATAATAGAAGGGAGCATAGATTTGCAAATACATTAGTAACGAATAGGGGCTTTACACGTATGGTAGAGCAGAATGCAAGGAGACCAAACATGCTGGATTTTTTGTTAATAAAGCCCGATGATCTCGTGGGGTCTCAAGTAACTGAAGGAATAAGCGAACTACTCTGGCCTCGCATTCGGGAGGACACCAGTTCTAATCCCCGTCCGGGCATCCAGATTTGGATTTTCCATGGTTTCCCCAAATCACTCCAGGTAAACGCCGGGATGCTTCCTTCAAAAAGGCCATGGCCGAATTCCTTCCAGTTACTTGCCCCAGTCCCATCCCACCTCTGATGATGTCGACGAAGTGTAAAGCCATAAGTAATAATAATAATAATAATATATATATATAAGTGAACACACTGCACTTTTGATGGATGTTAATGGATTCAGTAAACCAGTGGCCAAAATTGAAAGATAATATAAGTAAAATTATAAAAAGGCCAAGTCTCAGAATTGAAGAGATATTTCAAGTGAAGATTCAGCAAATGGAAAGAAGGCACAAGTACAGTGGAGTCGAAGTTCAATCAAGGAGATAATAATAATAATAATAATAAAAAAACGATGAATTTAATATTCCAAAACAAAAAATAAAGAGAAGTACTGAACCTTCTTTCTGTAATAGGCAGGTGAGGACATTAAAGAGGCTGGTAAGAAGGGAATGCTAAGATACAGCAATGCAGTGGGGAGCACTTGATAAAGCTAAACAAGGAATTAATGGCAGCAAAGAAGAATGCTAAAATAGGTTCATTAAGAATATAATTGATGCTAGGGGACCTCTTAATGATGCATATAGAAATTTCAATGGATATGTTAAAAAAACAGGGAATGTTTTCAGACAATTGTAGATGGAGAAGTTACTTAGGATTTGAAAATAAGAGATATTAAATAAATGATTTGATGTGACCATTAGGTACTATGATTTAGAGCAGGCTTGTTCACTCTTACAAATGAGCAGACTTGTGTAGATAATATTTCTGTGGATGGCTTAAAGATAGCAGTATATGACATTGTATCTTATCTTGAAATGTTATTTATATTGAGTCCTAATACTTGCTGCTTACCAGTTGACTGGAAAAAAATGAGATATTAGTATCAGTCCTTAAAGGAGAGATGACAGATAGGGTTGAAAATTAAAGGACAATTAGTATGAAGTCAGTGGTAGGTAAATTACTGGAGAGATTGATATGCAACCACATCAGAAATACCTGTGAGGAAAGAAACTGTTATCAAATCGACAACATGGCTTTAGGCATGCAAATCTCTGTGAGATATATGCAACATAATTAGAATGAAATGGAGAAGGGATGTCAAATTGATAGTGTTCACCTAGATCTTTCTAAGGCATTTGACAGAGTGAGCTATGAAATAGTGGTAAAAAGGTTAAAAACCATAGGAATTGATGAAAAAACTGATTTTCTGGGTAGAAGTCTTAAAATGTATAAAGCAAAAAATTAGGAAATGAAATGCATTATCAAAAGAAGTGGTAGTGTATTGGCACCATTGCTATTTGTTACACTGATGAATAATTGTTGCTGGTTTACTGTCAGAAGTTTGGTTGCTGATGGTATTGTAACGGGTTAATGCCATTTCCCCATTACTTTGGAAGATAATTTGAGAAGTTTTAAATATTGGTAGTTTGCTTGGTTGTCTGGTGACTTCAGCATCCACCAAGGCCGTGGGTTTAGGGAGGTAGGACCCACTTTTAAAGCATGGGTTGAAGCTGGTCGTTGTCTAGTGACGTCAGCAACTGCAGGGTCCGTGAACTCGGGGGTGTAAACCCCAAAATCGGAAGCATGGTGCGCTTGGGAGAAAGGCGCACCTAGGCTTCTGGGCGGTCAGTCTGCCGTTGGCCGTGGAGTAGGTAAGTCCGTCGTGGAAGTGAATAGTCAGTCGAGTCGATGAGAACGCGTGTTCGCACTCAGTCATTATGATAAAGAATTAATTTTGTAGAAGGTGATTTCTTTGATGATATGAAGGGACTTTAGTAATGAAGAAAGTATTTGCAGAATTTTATTTGAATTGTTTCGTGGTGAGCCATAGGCATGGTCTGAGAACTAGTAAGGGTGTTGTATGAATGAAAAGAGTGCGTGTTATTCAGTCTAAATTTATCGGAGACATTACCTGTAATCTTAAAGGATCGAAGTACCGATAGCGAACTTTCATAAAGGTTGGGAGTTGGAGCGAGATTATCTTATTAACTATTAAACTCATGTGTTTCAAATAAGGAGGTGCATTTTCATTTCATTTACCAACATAGTGTTGTTTGGCGACCGCCGGAGAAAGAACCAGAATTTAGTGAGTGCGCGGAAGCTTTAAAGGTTCACAGTAAGTATTGTAGCCGAACCACCAGCATAATGTTACACAATAGAATCAAACGGTAGAACAGCTGCAAGGTAAACTGGACAAATTAGCTAGCAGGGTAGGTCAAATGAGAATCAGCTTATTAGGTACACATAAAAAACTAGAGGTTGATTAAGATTACAAGGTGACTAAAGAATTGTTGTTTGTATACGTGAAATGTAAATATCTTGAAATAACATTTAGTAAAAAAACTCAACTGGGCTGGACAGATGGTAGAAAAAGGTTTCAGAATCCTTCATTTATTGGAGAGGCTGATGAGGGGAAGAGCCAGAAAAGTTATGGAATTTGGTTACAGAAGTTTGGTCAGATCATTGCTTGAATATGGTTGTGTACTCACTTTTTGGTTACCAAATACTGGAATTAGGGAGGGTGCAAAGGATGGCTGCTAGTTTTGTCTCTGAAAAGTACTGCAGAATACAGTCAGAAACTGATATTATAAAGGAGCTAATATGGGATTTATTGGAAGACATGAGTATGAAGAGAGTGGTGGAAGTGGACAAGATGTCTATTGGTGACGGGGTGTGGAAAGATATAGGTGAAAGTATTAAGAAAGGGAAGGGAAAAGATGACCATGACCACAATCTGGAACTTAGTTTCAGGAATTAGAATGTGATTTTTTTTTTTTTTTCGTAGGTAATGATATCGGGGATTAAAGTAAATTACCAAGGGAAATGAATAGTGGATAATTGACCAAAAATGCTGAAAGAATTTAAAATTAACGTTTTTAGGGAGCAGCTGTAGATGGATTCAAGAAAGGGGGGAAATGTGTGTGTAGGGAAATGTACTCCATCATAATTAAATAAATTAAATTGAAAGGAGGAGAAACCATTACCACAATCATTTGATATTGGCCATAAGGGAGTGGATTTTCTGTTGTAGGTAAGGGAGATAGAAACTGGAACAAATTACTGAGGCATGTGCTGAACAATACTTCAAAAGTAAAAATTTGTGGGATGCAGAATTAGGTGTGTAGGGATATTTCCGCTAAGGATTTTGCTCGATTGCAACTAATTCATGATAAAGCAAAAGTGCAATAACTGCACTGTGTCCTTTTTGCTTGATCAAAATTCCTTGTTCCTTATGCAGTAATAAATTGCATGCTTTTTGATTCTGGTTCAGGCTGCATTTCGACCAAACTGCCGGTATATTGCCACCCGAAAACCAAGTAAATATAAGTTATCAATGAAAACTAAACAAGTGTGAAAAATTATGTTGTTTTGCTATGGTATGAGCCATGAGGAATTAAGTTTTCATTTAGAAGTAAAGCTCATTAGATATTATTGTTGACATCAAAGATGTGTTTAGAAATGGCTGTTGACTGTACTGACTACTCTTTCATGTATCGCAACTTTTGTGTGCCATTATTCATAATGTACCTTTATTTTGCTTTAATATGCAATTTTTCTCGAAAGGTATGTCCTCAGGAATGTGTGTACAAATTTCAGACCAAGTGAACAGTTTCTCCTCGGTACATCACTATTGGTTCAAAGTCCATTATAATATTAACTGAATATTTCTCGAAAGGTATGTCCTCAATAATGTGTGTACAAATTTCAGACCAAGTGGACAATTTCTCCTTGGTACACAACTATTGGTTCATAGTCCATTATAATATTAACTGATAATTGTGCGTCTTGTTTGAATGTATTAACTGAAGCCACCAGATCATTGTACAGATCTCAATTTATTAATTTTGGAACTGATTTTTTTTATTTTTAGACTTCTTATGCCACTTACATAAAAGCTTTTCCCAAGTCCACAGAATCTACGAACGTATCCTTTTCCTTGATCAATTTAATTGTGGTGGAACAAATATTCAGAATTCCCTACACATCTGCTTTCATATTGCATGATTTTTCTTTCTTATTTTTATTATCAGCAAAATTCTCTTTCACCCTGGTTATTTAAAAACCGAAAGTAACCTTTGTGTAAAGTCTTTCAGTCATCTTGAATATTCTTGTAGTCAGTAATTTTAAAGTATATGATGTTAAACGTATGAAAAATACTTTGAGGCAATTTTGAAAACAAACAAGGATAGGAAACACTTGATAAATTTGATCTAAAACACGCAAAAAATGTTGCACTTGAATGAAGCACATGGCAAGGCTGGCTGCTGCACACCAGTCCATTAGCCATCTGCTTCATTTCTCTCACATGACTCATCCAAAATTTTGAAGAATTGGTTGCCTTTTTTGCAGCTTCCATCATGAACTTTGATTTTTGATGTGTTAACCTTGTTCACCCTGTTTTCTAACATGAACATTATGTTTTACATTTTTTCAATCAGTTGTTGTGACAAAAGGTACATTGGGGTATGCAACATTCACTCAAAATCTGTAACTGGGTGGAGATGTTCATTTTGTTTGAAGATGCATATATTCGTTAAAGTGGTCACCAAACTGTTGAACTAATTAACCTGCACCAGTTAACAGGTTATGGATGACAAAAAGAAAAGTTCCAGATGATATAGTCTTCAAAGTTTCTGAAGCGAAGCTAGTATCAGATCACACGTTTTTGCCATCTAGATTGGACTTCGAAATCACATTAGAAGACTGCAGATCATTCTTCAAGTAAAACATACTCTGAATAAAAAGCATACACTCTTGGAAACATATATTAAAATTGCAACCCTATTTAGCATTAGCTCAGCAGAACTGTTTTACATTTGAATTATTTACTGAGTAGCCCATCATTAATAAAAGTTTTCTATCATTTCATGAATTTCTGTGTTTCCTTTCACCAAAATATTTGTTAGATTCCACGAACTGTTTCCAAGGCCCATAATTTACGTCGCTAGACTACATGTTTGAAATATCACAAGTCTTTAGATCAAAAACACGTCGACCAACCTGATACACTGTTGGTTGGTGACAGACTGTTCACTGGGCAAGATGGCTGCCTATTTATTACTGAAAACTTCTGATACATAGGTGTTTGGTGTGCCTCAGGGTTCAATTCTTGGCCCTCTGCTGTTCTTAATCTATATAAATGATCTCCCACATATACTAGGTGATAATGAACACATGGCGCTCTTTGCAGATGATACTAGCATATCGTTGAAAGACCCATTAGCACAAAACCTCGAAAACACAGCAAATGATGCTATAAAGAAAATCAACAGGTGGTTTAATGCCAACAAACTAATACTTAATGTAGAAAAGACACAGTTACTTCAGTTTGTTACAAAAAATAAAACAAAGGACAGCTATAATGTGATATCAGGAGGAAAAGCAATCAATGAAAGCAGTTTCACAAAATTCCTGGGTGTATGTATAGATAACAAATTGAACTGGAAACAGCATATTCAACAACTTCTTAAAAAACTGAATTTTGCAACATTTTCACTTACGGTAATATCTAGAATAGCTAATATAGAAACCAGAAAGTTAGTATATTTTGCATATTTTCTTTCCCTGCTCACTTATGGCATCTCATTCTGGGGAAACTCGTCACAAGCACAGAGGGTATTTAAATTACAAAAGTGTGCTATAAGTACTATTAGTGGAGCAAGCCCACAGACGTCGTGCAGAAATCTATTTAAAAACCTGGGTGTACTAACAATGCCAGCACAGTATGTATACTCCGTACTATCATTTGTAGTGGAAAATCCTGAACACTTCAATCTTAATGCTGACATACATAGCCATAATACTAGGAATAAATATAATATTCACAAGGATTACAAATCACTGTCAGTTGTACAGAAAGGGTTAACATTTACTGGAGCTTCCTTATTAAATGTCTTACCAACAGAAATTAAATGTTATCTACAAAAACCCAACTACTTCAAGTCCAAACTGAAAGAGTTTCTGCTTCAGAACCTATTTTACTCCGTGAAAGAATTTTCTTCTTGGAATTTGGTATCTAAGAATGACTGATAAAATAGTATATATGGTGTATGGATAGGGAAGGTGACAAAATTGTCCACAATTACTAAAATGATATATGGTATATCTTTCTGTTGAAACTTTTGACAAATGAAGCAATTACACTGTTTACAAAATTTCACTCATATATAGTAACTAACATGGGACAGCATGCACTCAAAAACTGCTGTGAAAAATTATGATACTAACAGGTTTTTAAGTAATTGACTGCTTATGAGTTGTTGGTAATATAATTGATATTGTTAATAGGTGTGTGTACTGTTCCACATAAATAGCAACAAACATGATATAATATGTAATCGCAAATTACTGTGAAACTTATCATGGTAACTGGTTGGTAAGAAAATAACTGGTTGTTAGATGTTGGTAACAAGTGTATATACTGTTCCACATAATAAGTATTAATTAACTCGGGATTGTATTTGTAGATTACAGGAGATATTGGTTATACTAATGGGTTGTAACTAACTTGTTGTCAATATATAATAATATTATCAATTATATAGTAATATTGACATTACTGATAAGTGAATGTACTGTTCCACATCCCCGAGATTATTCTCACATCTACATCTACATTCATACTCTGCAAATCACAAACATTGTGGGTGGCAGAGGGTGCTAAGCACCAATCCTAAACCCGCCCATTCCAATCCCGAATAGTGCGAGGAAAGAAGGAATACATATAAGCATCAATACGGCATCTTATTTCTCTAAACTTATCCCTCCGGTCATTGCGACCTAAATAGGTTGGCGGAAGAAGTATTTCATTGCACTCGAAATTTAAATTTTTTTGCATATTCTCCAATAAATTCGAATGCAAGCTACGTCGTCTGTCTTCCAAACTGTCCCAGCCCAATCTATGTATCAATTCTGTGATGCTTTCATAAGGGCTGTAACAACAAGTCACGAATCTAGCGGCTCTCCTCTGCACCCTCTCAACTGAGTCAATCAGAACCTTGCGATACAGAACCCAAACCCCACAACAGTAATCCAGATGCGGACGCACTAGTGTTTTACACGCTATCTCCTTTGTTTGAGCATTACAATTCCTCAAAATACGACCTATGAATCGTAATTTAGAATTAGCCTTGCCTATGACGGAAGTTATGTGCATGTCCCGTTTCATGTTTACTTTACGGAATCAACCGTGTCAGCAGCTGAATTGTTTATTTTGTACTCGTGAATAAACTGATTCTTCTTGTTACTTATCCGCATTGCCTTGCTATTTTTGCAATTAAGTGTAAGCTGCCATTTACGGCACCAACCGAAAATAGCATTCAAATCGCGCTGAATTTCTAAGCAATCGTCGGAGCACCTTATTTCCATATAGATAACCACATCGTCGGCAAACAATCGCAACCAGCATTTGACGTTGTCACCTAGATCGTTTCCAAATATTAAGAAAAGAAGTGGACCTATTACACTTCCTTGAGGAACACCCAAAGTAACATTTATCTTAGAAGAGGCTTCCCCGTCAACAACAACATACTGTGATCGACCAGTTGGAGAATCACGTATCCACTCGCAAATCTGAGCCAAAATACCGTAAGCTCGAATCTTCGCTAAAAGTCGGTTGTGTGGCACAGAATCAAAAGCTTTCTGAAAATCCAAAAAAACTGCATCAACTTGCGAACCTGCATCGATAACATTCATGATGTCGTGGGAAAATAGGGCCAACTGTGTTTCACACGATCTCTTCTTCCGAAATCCGTGTTGACACGGTGTAAGTAACTCGTTCTCATCTAGAAACTTCATAATGTTCGAGCATATGACATGTTCCAGAATTCTGCTGCAGACCGATGTTAGAAATATGGGTCGATAATTCCTAGGATCACTCCAATCTCCTTTCTTAAAAATGGGAATTACCTGGGCTATTTTCCAGCTAGAAGGTACTTTTCTCTCTTCTAGTGATTTATGGAATATATCTGACAGAAATGGTTCAATATCCTCCGCGTATTCAGAAAATACTCTTACCGATATACCATCGGGAGCCGGCGCTTTACCCCACTTCAGGAGTTTTAATTGCTTTACAATACCTACGCTATCAATTTCTATTGGATCCATCTCTAATTCCACACGATGTGGTAAAGTGGGAATGTTTTCCATGTTTTCTCGCGTGAATGAATTTTTGAATTCGGTGTTAAATACGGTAGCTATGTCGCGGCTGTCTTCAACTTCACGTCCGTCTTTTATTAGAACTGGCTTATTGTTCCCACTACAACCAACTTTTTTTTACATACGAACAAAATTTCTTACGGTTTTCAGTGAGGCTCTTGGAGAGAGAATTGTCACAAAAGTTATTAAAGGCCTCACGCATCTCATTCTTAACACGTTCCCTAATCTCCTCTAACTTATCTAAATCAGTCCGATGCATCGTCCTTCTTGATCGTGCATGTATCTTCCTTTGCTTCTTGAGTAACCTTTTAACCTCCCGTGTGTACCATGGGGGATCGTTCTCTTCCCTGATTGTCCGTTTCGGTATATGCAAGTTCATATCTTCCCCGACTATATGTAAGAATCGATGCCACCTCTCTTCAATGGTGCCTCCTGCTACTAAGAAGGTGTGGTAATTATGCCTCAAATAAGCTCGAAAACACACTTTTGAAGCCTTTTCGAATCTGTAAGCGATCCTCTCTTTTCTCTTTCTGCGCGTGGTTGTTAGTTTTACAGTAGCAATTACAGCTTTGTGATCACTTATTCCTGCGGTAGTAGAAATATCCGTGAATAATTCAGGCCTATTTGTAACAGCTATATCTAAAATATTTTCGTTACCGTTGAGGCATGGCGTTGGTTCAGTTACGAGCTGTTCAAGATTGTGATCTGAGAAGAGGTCTAGAATGATTTTGCAAGCTGCTTTATCCCTGACCCCAGTAACGTGAACATAATTAGTCCAGTCGATATCTGGCAAATGCACCAGTCGGCCGTCTATGTGTACACATGTAACGCCGCCTGGTGCTTCACCTTCTGCACATTGATGGCTGCTATAGGCCGAAATATTGGGCTTCTCTTGTGTTTGGTTTTTGTTCGTCATCCCAGCCGCCTTCATCTGTAATAAGTGTTGGGTCATATTTCCCTATCCTTCCTTAGTTTTATCTATCTATCTATCTTTTCCCATGGTGAACTACCTTTGTCTTGTGAATTGTAAAAGTTCCTGATTCTTAATGTATACTATTTTTAGTCAGATTTCCCTGAAACTTTATTATCTTATAGTATGATTTATTTATTTTAAGTAATTACAACTTTTTTCTTAAACTTATTCATATAGGAGTTATTTATCTCTGAAAGTTACACATGTTAAGGTCATTTTCAAGCTTCAATATCAAAACTCCATTTTTCACCTTTAAATCTTAAACTTACTGTCAAACTGTTGTTATATTATTGTCAAATGAATTTTTCCCTAGAGGATTGTAAACAGTTGCAAGGTGATCTGGACGGGATATCTAGTTGGGTTGGTAAACATGGGATGAAGATAAATGCAAAGAAGAGTCAGCTTATTAGATAGACAAATAAAAAACAAAAGGTTAATTATGAATATAAGGTGGGGAAAGAATTGTTTGCTGAAGACTTTAAATGTAAATATCTTGGCATTATATTTGATAACAAGCTTAACTGGCAGGACACATTGGACAGGTGGTAGGAAAAAGTTTCAAAATTCTGCTCTTGTAGAGAATGCTGAGGGTATGTACGAGAGAAGTGAGGGAGTTGGGTTACAAAACTTTGGTCAGACCATTTCTCGAATATGGTAGTGTAGTATGGGACCCTTATTTTACGTATCAAATACAGGAGTTGGAGAGGGTGCAAAGAAGAGATGCTAGATTTGTTTCTGGAAATTATCACAGAATACAATCAGTGACAGATATGATGAAGGAGCTGAAATGGGATTCATTGCAAGACAGGATGAGGAGGGTCATGGGAGTGTACAGGGTGTATACTGGCAATGAAGCATGGAAAGATATTGGGGTAGGTATGAAAAGTAGTGCATGGAAGGGAAAAGATGACCATGACCACAAGCTGGCACTCGATTTCAGGCACAAGGGTGTGGGAAGATTCTCTTTTTTAGGTAAGGGTGTCAGGGATTGGAATGAGTTACCAAGAGAAATGATGAATAATTTATGGAAAACGTTGAAAGAATTTAAAGATAAAATTTGTAGAGGGCAAATGTAGGTGGGTGCAGGATAGTGGGAAGATGGGGCTGTAGGGAAATTGCCACCGGAGCCTGTGCTCCATTGTATTTCAATTAAATTTATTATTATTATTACCCTGTTATTCTATTGTTTGCTGATTCTACATCGAGCACATGATAAAATTTCAACTGGCTCTATCTTGTTTAGTAAAATTCCTACTCTGCATAACCCATATATTAATATGATTTTTTTGATAGTACTATCTGTGGAAATAAATGTGTCAAAAATCTACATTCTATCATTATGATTTTTATTTTTGATATCTTTTTACACTGCTGGGTTTAATTCAAATTGAAATTTGCTTTATTATTAAGATTCTGTTTATATTATTTATTTACTGTATTAAGTGCTCTGAATGACCCATCTTTATTGGTTTTTTAAAGCTACAATTCTTTTAATTTCAGTTGTGTTAAGCTGAGGCTTCTAAAATATCCTTGTCGAATCTCTCATTAGCCACAGGATTTTAATATCGGTTTGAATAATCATTCAATTTCTTCTACAAATTTTAGCGGTTTTGTAGTGATCTCGTCAACTTCTGCTCACTTTTTTGTGATTAAATCATATTCTGTCTCTTTTTCCCACTGAACATTGAATCTGCAACTTTATAAATTTCAACATCTTCCTCTCCAAAAAACCATGGTCCAGGATGTCTTCAACATACATTTATCTCTTATGTATTTCTGCCACCTGTCAGCTCATTCTTTTACATAGGTTTTCTTCCAGCTTCTTTGATACTAATGTATTTTTATTTCCTTAACATTTTATCTGCTCAATTACAGCCATTTCTGTAACTATTCTCTCTTGTGTCGAAGTCATTTGCTTTAAGCTATCTTGCATTTCCTCTTTATTTTATTTCTAAAATATTGGGTTAGCTACCTTCATCTTTTAGCACTTCAGGAAGCTCCAATTTGATCTCCGGTCCAGCCATTCTGATTTTAGTGTCCCAAAGTTTTCGAAAATTGTGGAGTAAATCCTTCAAAAGTTCGTGGGCCCAATTCCTACCCATTCCTTGTCCTATTTCTTTCCCGGCTCTAATAACATTGATGAGACGTAGAGCCATAATTTTTTAAATCATCTTGAATGTTTTTTCTTTTCATATATAATTTTCATTACTTGTTCTCTGGCTGGCTTCTTTCCTGAATGCTTAAGTTTTTTTACCTCGGTTACCTATTTTTCATTCTCCAGCCAGTTGGGTGATTTGGGAACCAATGTTACCCAGCAACTATAAATGTAGATTTGTGTAGTTTGGATCACCTGTTAGACAAGACTGCCTAGGAAACAGGTGAACTGACTGTGAACAAATCCAAAATAGTGTGCTTTCCGAGAGACCTGATTCAAAATGTGAAAAGCTATCCTGGATGCCATTCAGTGAGCAGGCTGTTGTAAGCAGTTGCAGATCTTGGTGCATGGATCATACAGTGCCTGTAATGATATTGTCCATGATCTTTGTAATAGTGCTGAGATGGCTAGGGTTCCTTTGAATAGATGAGGTGAGCTTCATACATGAAATGACAATGCTGTGTGAATGAACTTGGGATACAGATACAAACATCAACAACCTTTCATAAATGCTGGTTTTATTTCTCCAGAAATAATTAATTAAATATAAGTTAAGGGCAGTGAACTTGCACCATCGTGTAACATGAAGTAGGCAGTACCCAACATTTTGTGGAGCACAGATGAGCAAAGGACAGTTCCCAAGCAACTTGCACTGTCATAATTACAAAATCAGGCATGTCAGTGATTCAGGTTTTAGACCATCTCAACCCTTGAGGGACAGAGTGGGTGGGGGGGGGGGGGGGGAGAGTAAAGCCCATTGTCATATGTTGATCACCGAAGCAGCAGATAGACAACAAATAACAGGTAGGATTCTACTCTGCATGATTGGATATGGTGGCAGGTGGATTTGTTTCTCTTAACAAGCCAGTTGAGATATGGATTTCAGCTGTGGTTAAGGTTTTTTCTCCTATTACACATAATCTGGGTTAAATGGAACAGCCAAGCACCCACAATTACAGGCTCAATCATCACTAACAATAAATAATTGCAGTAATTTTTTAAAAGCATTCACTACCTAATTCTAATTACATCTCCAGGATGTAGCTTGGGAGCACCTCACTTTACATCCTAGTCTTATGTTTGAATCATTTGTTTATAATTATGTGAATATTCTACATCAAATTAAACATTGTAAATAGCTGTGAACAAACTGCTTGATTTCCTCTCTCTTTCATCAGCTAAGGAGTTTGTATTTTCTGCATATTTTATCCTTTTTGGTCTGGAGATATTCAGTGAAGGTTGTGTCCATTGCAGCAAAGTTGCCACTTGTTATTCATCTTTTGTTTTTGGGTAGTATTTTTTCTAGGAATGCATTCAGTCAGTGAGTCTGGAATTAAACTCCCCATTGTTTACTTCTTTCAAATGTTACGCCAACTTCAAAATCGATCCTACAATAAGCATACTGCACAAGACGTGTTAGAATCGAGCACTGACGGAGCGAGAGACATTCCCTACAATTTTATCAAAGAAATTGTGGTTGATTGCTTGATGAATGTACTGTCTTACTATCACAGAACCTGTGAGATTGTTGGTATGTTCTTTATCATCTTGAGCAACTGCTTAATGAACCAATAAGATAACTTAAAAGAAATGTAAATATTGCATCTCGTCATAAGTAGGCTATTGTTACAAGTTATTTAAACCATTACAGGAACAAATGATTGCTAATTTACAGTTGCAAGTGTAAAAACAATAGCTGAATGCAACAGAAAGGAATAAAAATAAAGAAAGAAAAGAATCAATTACAGATTTGAGAAAGTTTTACAGTAGTATTTTAGAATTTGCCTAAATGGTAAGTATCATTTATATAAAGTGATATAAGGCACGATTGAAGGTGTGTGGCTTTGTGTGATTTGTCTAGTAGGGAAGGTATTGACATTTAAGAGTGGTCTGGCAGTTGAGTGGATAAGGTTCTCATCTTCAAAATTCAGGCTTGAATCTTTGCTTGTTTGGGATTTTTTAGGGCTTCCTTTGTTCATGCGATTGTGTGGAGTGTACATTAAATTGTAAGACCAAAAGGAAAAGAACTGTCCATCCTACCTCTGGCACACTGACTTACTATGAACCCTTCATGAGGATCCAATCATACTTAAGGCCGTGGATTAAGTGTAATTTATCAACAATTTTATATTAAAGAGAACAATCATATGGGAAAGATACACTGTAGTACACGCTTCAAGAAAAAAGCTTGCTCAAAAAAATGTAAGAGGTTGATACATGAACTTATCAGAACCTGATTGAGAGGATGAGTCAAAAATATTATGCGTGCAGCATTTAATGATATCAACTGCAGTATGAAAGCTTTCCAGAAAATCCATAGAAATTTTGGTCATGCATTAGAAATGTCAGTTGCACTGCTAATAGTACACCATTAACGCAATGGCTGGGATATTAGTGAAAGATGTCAACTATGACATACTTAATACTGATTTTCACCAGAGAAAATAAATGTTATATCGAATTCACACGTCTTGCGGAGATAGACTTTTGGAAATATACTCTGCAAGTATTGTAAAACTACTGGAATGGGGGAGTACGCCAGGTCAAAATGGTATCCCAGTAAGTGTTCTTTAAGCATACAACTGAAATTGAACTGATTTTGACTGACATATACCCAGTTTTACTGAAGGAGGAAGAAAGTACCTGCAGAAAGGAAAAATCATGAAATAATACACTTTACAGAAAGGATAATTGAGCCCAGTTGCTGTGTGGTTAATTATCAGACTTGGCAATTCTCGTTTAGTCCGGCAGATTTCAGTTTTACACAGTTTCCCAAAATGAATCCAGGAGAATGCAGGGAAGGTTCCTTCAAAAGATCTGTTTTGTTCTATTCCTGCCTAGTTCTAATGACCCTCAACATTATCAAGCTTTTAATATCAAACTAAAAAATAAACTTTCAAGTACAAGTTATTTTCTCATTATCAGTGGTACATACACGTATGAATTTCTCTTTTTATTCAGTACAAGTGATTTTTAAGTAGAATTCACAATATATTTAGTGAATTCGTCTATCAAATAAAATATGTAAGTCAGACACATACAAATTCCGGTTGAAAAAAATTACAGTGGGCATTAGAAAATTCTAAAAAATTTGTATTCAAAACTATCCAATTAATGAAATCTTGATTGAAAGATAAATTATTGAAAAAATTATGTACTGGAGTATCAGCTTTGTTAAAATACAGTATCAAAAGATGTGGAAGTGATAATAGCAGTGCTACATGATAGTGTTTGGGCCCATTGCTATACGAGGGGAGACCCAAAAAAAATGGGAAATTCGTCATAACGTCTTTATTTTTTAACATTTTTTCACCAAATTTTAACACCTTCAAAGTATTTTCCATTGACCACAACACACTTCTTCAAATGATCCTTCCACTGTTCAAATCAGGTTTTAAATTCACTTATCAGGATGTTCTTTATGCCTTCCAGCAATTTTTGTTTTAGCTCCTCCACAGTGGCAAAAAGCTTTCCTTTCATGTCCCTTTTGGGACTGGGGAACAAAAAGAAAGCACAGGGGGCTAGATCCGGTGAGTAGGGCGGTGGACAATTGGTGTATGACGTGTTTGGTCAAAACCTGCTTTACGGAGAGGTCAGTGTGGGCCGGCGCTTTGTCATGGTGGAAGAACCAGTCACATTTGCACCAAATATCTGCTCTTTTCTTCTGGATATTCTCCCTCAGTCTTTTCAAAACCTCCAAGTAGAACTCCTGGTTCACAGTTTGACCCAGGGGAATGAACTCCGTGTGCACAACACCTCTGCAATCGAAGAAAACAAATGATCATTGTCTTGACGTTTGACTTCACTTGGCGAGCTTTTTAGAGATGAGGAGAGCCACTTGTCTCCACTGGCTTGATTGCTGCTCTGTTTCAGGGTCATATCCATAGTACCACGATTCATCACTAGTAATCACCTTCGAAAAAAATTCAGGGTCCTCTATGAGCTGATTTTGAAGCTCAAAACATGCCTGAAGTCGACACTCCCTTTGCTCATATGTGAGAAGACGAGGGACAAATTTGGCTGGAACCCTTCTCATGTGCAAATCTTCGGATAAAATCCTCTGAATTGAGCTCCATGATATTCCAGACATCTCACAAACTTGATCAATGGTTTGGCGATGGTCTTCACGAACGAGGGCATTGATTTTGTCGACGTTTTTGTCACTTCTTGACGTTGAGGGATGCCCTGAATGGAGTTGGTCATCAATTGACATTTCTCCAATTTTAAAACCTGAAAACCACTCGTAGAATCTGGTTTTACTTAGGGCAGCATCCCCATTGCAATAGTTTCCACGGCCGATTTCCCCAACAGGAAACACAATTTTGCACCCGTGTGTTGCTCTGGCCAATCTGCCATCACGTTTTCGCCAAAATGGAAAAAGTTTTTTTACTAAAAAAAACTATCACGGGCGAACCGATGCACTCACAATGACACAACTTCGCACACTGACTCAGGTGACGTGACTAACGGATACCGGGTCGAACAATGGGTTACCCCACTCTCCCTCCCCTCCGCAGCGCATTTCCCATTACTTCTTGGGCCCCCCCTTGTACATTATTTTAACGGATGATTGCGTTAATGGTTTAGTTAGAAGTTTGGTTGTTTGCAGAGGAGATAATGGAATCAGAATGGGAGAGAACTAAATCGCCTATGGGAAGCTGGAAGTGATATCTAGCTGGCTGGGTAGAGCAATGTGGAATGAAGGTAAATGTAAATAAGTCAGATTATTATTATGCAGAGTAGAAACTTGTGTGTGGTTGTAGGGTGGGGAAAGAACTGCTTGTAGCAGACCTTAAATGTAAATATCTTGATATAACATTTAACAGTAAAGTCGGTTGGGAGTTTGGTAGGAACTCCTTGATTTATTAAAAGTTGTCATGAAGGGTATAACAGAGAAGTGAAGGACAGGGTACAAAACCTTGATTGGGTCATTACTTAAATATAGTTGCTTAGTATGGAAACCACATTTAAGATGTCAGATAAAGGAAATAGAGATGGTGCAAATGAGGACAGCTTGATTTGTGTGTGTAAATTAAGACAGAATGCAATCAGTAACTCCTATAATAGAGCTGGATTGTGAGTCATTGGAAGACAGGAAAAAGAGTGAGGGGGGGGGGGGGGGGGAGTGTACATGATATTTATTGATGATGAGACTTTGATGGGTATTGGTAGAAGATTTGGGAATAGTACTTGGAAGAGAAGTTGACCATGACCACTACAGGCACTTGATTTCAGGCATAAGGGAGTTGAAAATTTTTCTTTTTCTAGACAAGAGTGTTGGTATTGGAATAAACTACCAAGAGGAGTGATGGAACTTACCAAAAACATTGAAAGAATCTAAACTTAAATTTCATACATGTCTGGGAAAACTGCACTCGAAGAATTCATGACAAAAAACGGTGAGTGTCTAGGAAAATTGTCACTGGGACATGTATGCTCACAATTAAATTGAAAATTAAACAGTGTTAATAGCAGTGTAATAGTAGTAATAATAGTGTGGTTCCTTTATTGGGTCTTTAAGGCATATCAACGGTGATGACATTAGAGGCAGGAGGAGATTGTGTGAAATAAATGGGAAAGAAATCGACAATGATTTTGCAAGGGATCCATCCTGCTATTTGTTTGTTATTATTATTATTAATTTTAATTACGATGGAGCTAACACTCCGGTGGCAATTCCCCCAGTCTTCAATTTACCCCTTTTTTTATATACATATTATTTTTAAATTTCTTTTATAGTTGGAATTTATCCCACTTCTTTAATGAATCTGTAGTAATATTATCTACACCTGCCCCTTTACGTTGTTTTAGCTTTCTGAGTTCCTTCATTATTTCCTGAGAATTTATTTCAAATTTTGTCTGGTTTCCTCATTTATACTTTTAGAGGGACTCTCCTAGGATTCATTCCCTCCCATTGTCCCTAGTTGTCTCACTAAACCAGTCAGTATCTCTGCCATTTTAAAATCCTCAGTGACTTCAACTCCATTCTTATCTATGATAGTCTAAATACCTTCCCTTCCCCTCAGTTTTGTATTATAACCATAGAAATTTCTAGATTCATCATTTGGTGGTCCTCCTGCACCAATAATATTATTCATAAACCCATCCTTTGCTTCTCTTTTTGCTCTTATTAATTGTTTGTTTAGTTGTTTTAAGTATTCCCTACTGCCATTCTGTCTCTTAACTCTGTTGTGTTCCCGTCTCTCTAGCCCCTTTAACCTTCTTACTTCCCTATTGTATTTGTAGGTCCTGTACTTATCTTTATTTTTGCTTTGGAATAAACATTTCCTTGCCCCTTTTTTTTATTATCTCCTTAAACTCTTCCCATTTTGCCTCCACTGTACTTGTGCAATCCTTCATTTTGCTGAACCTTTCCCTCAAATATCTCTTCAATTCTGATGTCAGTGCCTTTTTGTAATTATACCTCCCCCCCCCCCCCTTCTATTTTGGCCACTGGTGTACTGAATCCCCTAATATCTATCAGTACTGCACAGTGATCACTTATTCCTTCATTTACTTGACAGCCTAAAAGATTTTGATCATGTTTTATTATAAAGATATCCAACATGTTTGGTTCCCTCGTATTTTGCTCTACCACTTGTGTAAAACCTCCTTCCCTTATTAAAGGTATTTGTAAACCTCTGTTCCTTGTGTTATATATCTTATTTCTCACCCAGTCGACACCTGGTAAATTTAAATCCCCTCCAATAATACCCATTCTACACTCACCTTTTAATAGTGAATGTGAATTTAGTTTATCTCCAAGAATCTCATCTTCATCATTCATTCTTCCACTACGGTAAGCAGCCAATACCCTGATTTTTTTTCTTTCTCACACCAAAAATCTACCCCTAGTAACTCAGGGTCATTATCTATAAACACTAAAGAACTATAGCAATCTTTGCTAACCACTATGAATACCCCTGCACCAATTGCTTCTCTGTCTCTGCGGTACACTCTGTAACTTTCAGAGAAAACGTCATTGTCTAGTACTCCTTCTTTAAACCAAGACTCTACCCCTATAACACTTGTGGTTCATGTATATCTATTAAGTTTGCAAAGTCTATCACTTTGTTCATTATACTTCTACAGTTCACAAATAACACCATTAATTTTGGCTTTGTGGTATATTCAGCATTAATCTTCATCGTTCCAGTCGTATCCAGTTATTATTTCAATAGCTTCATCTGTTACTTTAGCATTTGTATTTTTTCCCATAGTGCATCTACAACCAGTATCCCTTTGATCACTTATTTTTATCCCCTCACCAGCAGCCCCTAACCTAAAAAGGCACAGTCCTGACCCCATCATAACTGGAAGTGGGCTCCCTTACAGCTTTAGCTAACAAATCAGAAAGTGCTTCCTTCCCCCTTCTTTCAGGTGTAGGCAACGCCTAGAAAAACCCCACCTACCAATGGTGTTTACAGGCACAACCCCCAAAATAGAACTAAATGCCTCTTCCAAGTAGCATCTTTGTTTCCATGTTTACCCGCCTCACAGCGTGGTTCAACTGTGGTCGATCATGGTGACTTAGAACCTGCATGAGTTCCACCCTGGTATGCTGCACCTCCTTCATTACCTTCCTCAGGTCACTCTCTATACTATTTCCCGCACCTCCCACTATCACTACTCTATTGTCCTTAGTGAAATTCCTGAAAAGTGAACCTATATCTTCTATTACCTGACCTAATGTTGCATAGGGTTTGAGAAAGCTTGTGACCTGGTAGCATGTGTCTAGTTGATCCTGCAGAAGAGGACCTACACCTCTCCCATGGTTACTACCTAGCAGCAGAACCTTTTCTTCCTTTTTTTTCCCTTCTACACCTATATTCCCATAGGCTTGCTGCACCTTAACTACTCCATCTACAGGAGGCTCTCCCACATCTGACTTTGGTAACAGGTTAAACCTATTTCTCCCCACAGTTTCTGGAGTCTCTAACTTCTTCATCCTGTTAACCAAATTTGCCCTATGACCTGTTACCAGTTCCTATCCATCCTTCTCACCCTCCTCACTAAACCCAACATTTCTACTCGCAGCGTCCAAAGGCAGACCCTCCACAGGCACAACCGCCACAGGCGCATCCTCCACAGGCTGAGCGTCTACAGGCTGAGCCCCCAAAGGCTGAGGCTCCACAGACTGAGCCTCAAGGATTTGACCCTTTCACGCAATTCTCTGATCTTTACGCCCATTCCCCTGATCATTTCATTCTGCTCTGAAATTTTCCTATCCTAATGTGAAAGTTTCTTATCCTTAAAACAGAGCAGACAATACCACTGAAGAGCCTCATTCAGTTTCCTCTTTCCCATTGTTTCTGGAAAAAGAAATATACATTGCCAGACTGAGAATTGAACTCATGTCCTCCCAAATTCTGGGACTGAAAGTAACTGCTCATCCACCATACTTTATACACCGGAACTAAAAAGTTTGACCAATTTCTAGGGAACAAACATGACTTTTACATAATTTAAATATGGTGATATAAATGGCCACTTAAATTGTGTTAGGTTCAAGGTAATGTGTTAAGTGTTCTTGAAAACGACACTATTTTGCTTTAACAATGCAAAGCAGCACACCAAGAATGGTGTGTGTGCTGTAACACTCTGGCATTGCTTTCGGGATGATACAGATTGAAATCCTGTCCAGCTATCTGGATTTCAGTTCTCCTAAATTTCCTGAAATCACTCCTTGCGAATGCTGGGATAGTTCTTTCAAATGGTCATATCCAAATTCCTTCAAATTCCTTGCCGTAGTCCTTTCCCTGTTTCTATTGCTCTCAATGTTGAGTTGTGCCCCCTCCCTCCCCTCCTCCAAAACAAGAGGCAACATGTAGTGGGATGAACCCATATCCTGTCAGATATCATATATATTATTTCTATAAGGATGTTTTTTTCCCCCACAAGTCATTATCTTCCTTCGTACCTAACCGAAATTGATAAATGAGGTATCATTTTAAAGCTTAAAGTATCCACTTTGGTCACAACATATTTTTAGAAAGTATTTATTTTTCGAATTCAACCCTTAAAGGGCAAAAATGTCAATATTTCTAAAATGCATTTTTTTACCACAAATCATTTCTCTCCCTTGTTCCTACCAAAATCGATAAGTGAAGTATCATTTTAAAGATTAGATCTCCACTGGTGACATCATATATTAAGAAAGAATTTTTTTTGTAATTCGGCCCATAAAGGGCAAAAGTATCACTATTTCTTCAATGCATTTTTGAGGCACGAGCCATTTATCTTCCGTGATGTCTAACTGATATAGATAAATATGGTATCATTTATTAGATTAAGGACTCTGCTGTGATCACAACATATTTTAAGAAAAGAATTTTTCACAATTTGACCCTTAAAGGACAAAATTATCATTATTTCAATATCGTATTTTTTTGTAACGGGCTATTTATCCCCTTTGATATCTAAACAAAATCGAGAAATGAGGTATTATTTTGGAGACTAAGGTCTCTTCTTTGGTCACATCATATTTTAAGATAGGAATTTTTCAGAATTTGACCATTAAAGACCAAAAATATCATAATTTCTACATTTTTGTGTCTTCCTTCATATCCAATTGATATAGATAAATGAGTTATCATTTTAAAAATTACGGACTCTGCTGTGGTCACAACATATTTTAAGTCATTTTTTGGAAATCGGCCCTTAAAGAGCTAAAGTATTGTTATTTCCATAACATGTTTTTTTGTTACAAGCCATATATCTCCCTTGACACCTAACCGAAATCGATAAATGAGGTATCATTTGAAAAATTATGTCTCCACTCAGGTACATTATAAATTAAGAACCAAAATTTTTGGAATTTGACCCTTGGAGGACAAAAGTAATTACTATAAAAGTAGCTCGTATGAGGTAGTTCAGAGCCAAGCTGCTAAATAGCAGCAGCACATGTCAGAGAGATATTAATAAACTGGCTTACTGGTGTTGACTTTTGTTTCATATCTATTACGTTAAACAATCCATACAAATGAGGCAGTTCTTCTTTCGTCTTATTACAAGCCACCAACCTTACTATTTATAGTATTTGCGAAATTTTTGCATGGGTTATCTAGTAAAAATAATTTTAGATTGTCATTAATAGATAGAATTTTGAAGAACTTAACGTAAATATGGAGACAGTGTATAAAACCTTTTATGTGCTTGTATAGAATGCTGTTGTTTTGCAGGTTCCTCTTCACTAGGGATTGATGAATAGGGCTGAGAAATTATAACTAAGACCTGCTAATTTTGACACAGCTCTTGTGAAAGTTTCAGAATTTATGCAGAGCTGTACTGTCTTGCCGAGAGACAAAATAGTTACTTCTTGAATTTTATTACAAAAATACATACATCCACTTCATGAATGACTATAACATTTTTGGATTGCAATGATAGGAAAGGTAACATCACCAAAATGTGGTTCATTACTGATGGATGTACATGTTCCCTCCCTTATCCTGTTAGGAATTAGGATATATGGAGGAGGCTCACTTTGTCATTCAGTTTTGTGAAATGCAAAATATAGAACTCATTAATATACTGTGAAACTTCTGAAGACTGCAGATATGTTAATTGAGGATTTTTTGGAGTTACAAGGGTGTTTCACATTTTATAACTTAATGATTACAGATAGAAGATACTTTCATGGCTCATACCTCTGTTATTGCCAGTTACATTCTCCATTATACACTTTATTAACAGTTTGTATTTTTTCATGTATTTCAATGTTCTTTCTGAAATGGTAATGTTTGACTTTCTCTCAGTGTCTTTTGTTCTATTCTGTGTGCCGTTTGTGGACATGGGAGTGCTAGCAAAAAAAATAAAATAAAAAAAAAATCCAGTTGTAATACCTCAGAGCTGTAATGTCTTATCAATCAGCATTTGATGATTATAATACAGGGTGTACCAGAATTATCTTTACAACTTTGACATTGAATAAATTATGTTTGGAACGAGATATCACAATGTAGTTTTTTCATTTTGAAGAGTATCTCTCTAAGTTTTGTTTCTGTCTCTAGAACACTTAAATGTGTGCACCATTAGTTGCCCGTACAATATCAAAGTGATATTCAATTTCTTGCCAAGTTCTTTGAAGCATCCCTTGATTGATCAATTGACGTAATAGCTGCAGAAATCCTCTGCCTGAGATCTGCCAAATTTCTAACCGGCTTTTGATTCACGATGTCTTTTACATATCCCAAAAGAAAGAAATCCAAGGGGGTTATCTCAGGTGAATGAGGCGGCCAGTCAATTGGACCCTCTCTTCCTATCCATCGACCAGGAAACTTCTTATCTACAAAATCATGGTCATCATGAGCCCAATGCGTAGTTGCACCATCCTGCTGGAAGATGACTGTCTGTTGAAGGACTTCCAGTTGGGGAACAACAAATTCTGTTAGCATATCTAACTAAACTGGGCCTGTGATTGTCTTCTCAGTGAAGAAGAAGGGGCCAATGATTTGGTTGTGCATAACACCGCACCACACATTAACCTTTAGGCTGTCGCGATCTATCTCTCTAAATGCATGCAGAGGTTCAGAACCCCAAATTTGAACGTTCTGCCTGTTAAGTAACCCAAACACGAGAAAGGTGGCCTCATCTGAGAAGAGGACATGATTAAGGATACCATCCTCAGTATCCATTCTCTCTAACATGTTTGCAGCAAATGCAGCACGTCTCTGTTTATGTCCTGGCTTGATGGCTTGCAACAGCTGCATTTTGTATGCATACAAGTGCAACCATCTGTGTAATATTCTGTGTATAGTTGAGCGTGGTAACTGCAACTCTCTGGCGGCAGTGTGGAGAGATTTTTTGGGACTACGAGTGAATGCCTCACAAACCCATTCAACATTCTTGTCACTTGTGCATGATCGACCAGCGCCTTTCTGACTGAAGATACTACCAGTTTCTATGAACTGACGATTCCACTGACGAATTGATGGTCTTGTAGGTGGTTCTTTCCTGTATGTTGTCCAGAAATTGTGTTGCACTTGTGTATCCGATGGTGTCTCTATAAACCAGGAAACGCACTGAGCTTTTTTGTGGGGGTGAACATTTTAAATAAATGTGATGTAAGTACCTACTTGTCACCAAACCGCACCTGAAATGAAACATAAATAAACTTTGAGAGATACTCTGTAACACGCAAAAACCTGCATTGCGATATCTCGTTCCAAACATAATTTATTCAATGTTAAAGTTGTAAAGATAATTCTGAGACACCCTGTATAATAAATCTAAAATGTGATAAATATATTGTAGTGAGCCGTTTGTTTTAATTTGAAATTTCAGGTCCAGATTGTTGAGCGGAAGGTATGTACCCTGGAAAGAATAGCCAGTGAAAATGAAAGACGGATTTACTTGAGTGACACTGATGTAAGTTGAATTTGTTGTTTACATAAAAAGAATACTGAAATGAAATACAAATAACAAGTGATCAGTTAGGAGGTAGGATTTTATTAGTGGTCAAGGCCAGGAAGGTGTGATATTCTGGTACGCAAGTTCCCATCTCTGGAGTTCTAGTGCAGTGGTGGTTTCAGAGAAAACTGTGATTGCCCTCACAGTAAAGCAGTCGTTCAAGTTGTTGGAATATAGCCATGGTTCCATCTTCAACAACTGCTTTACTGTGAAGACAGTGTTTTCCCCGAAACCAACACTGCACCAGAACTCCGTAGATGGGAACTTGCCTGCCAGAATATCCTGGATACCAGACATCCTCCTGGCCTCGGCTGCTGATAAAATCCTACCACTTAACTCATCACTTTTTATTGTATTTTTTTATTGATATATACATATAACTTTTTATTGAAGTGAAACTTCTTCATAACTTTTTAATAGCTTTTATTTGTTTACTAGAATAGCTTACATGAAGAGGTCCTTGGTTCATTGTAGTAGACCTACATTCAAAATTTGAGAGTTAAAAACTGTGAAATCTTAAATTGTTCTATATATACCTGAAGACAAGCCTAAGGACATAAGGCAGCAGAAGAGCTGTGGGGTTTAATGACTGTATCAGTGAACAAAAGCTTGTAGGTTCAATCTCTGTTTGGCGGAAAATATTTTTATTTCCTGCATGCATTTCTTTTTGCTGATATTTGCTGTTAACAGCATTACATATTCAATTTTAATCAAATTCACAAATGTAATATTTTGCTTTTCTTCAATTAGCAAGTTTTTTAGATTATAGGCACCATACAAACATTTAAAATATAATTTCTTCCACAACAAGAATATTTGATGAAAGCTATTCTTCCACAGCCACAAATTTTTACTATTGAAGTGGAAAATCATATTTGATGTACATCTGTAAATTCCTATTTTTTCCATTGAAGTGATACCATACCAGACATACATTATTAATATAAGTAAATGTTTGGACAAAGTTTTTGTTTACTGTACAAATGCAATAAAAACAGTATTGTTTGTCCAATCGAGTGTGAAAGAAACGCAGGAAAAATACAGAAAATTGTGTATAACCAATAGAAGTTTCACTTCTTTTGTGTGAACATAATGATACATGCACCAGTATTTTATAATTCATTTTCTTACTTTATGGCATGCAAACCATAAACAAAACAAAACAAAACAAAAAATTGCTACGATTCTGCTACAAATTTTATAAAACTTATGTATCATCATAAACTTCGATAGAAATTTTGGAGCAGTAAGTTTAGAAATAAGGTGAAAAATGATGTTATTTTTATAGTTTCTCACCAAACCTTGTTCCCATTGTGGAAAAATCTGAACATTTTGATTATAAGTGGTTTCCTAGCTTTTGATACCCATAAACATTATCTAAAGAAAATTTTTCCTTTAGTCCCACACTCGGCTCCCCCATAATTTTTTTCACTTTCCTTAATATCCCATATTTTATGTTGTAATAATTTTGTGCTTGTAAGAACTAAAGTTTTTAAAAGGGTTCAGAAGTCATGAAGATGTGACAGTCAGGTGGACAAATGGGTGAATCCAGTAGGGTTCAGTCTTACAAGCACAGAAGGTACAGAATCCTAAAAATCCAGTATTTGCTGCATTGCATTTACTCGTGCAGAAATTTGAGTCACATGGCTAGGTTTTCATGTACAACTTCGGTCAACCCAGCAGTGTGAAATTGCGGGTGCTCATGTGAACCTAACCATTTGCAACTTCTTCTGTTTCCTTGAACAAGGGCGGTGTATGAAATAATGTTTTTTGGTCTGTGCAGTCCCCTTCCTGCAATTTTGGCAAGTGGTGGGTATAATTTATCTTTCTATTCCAAGTGACTATCATCTCACAGAAATTCTGCTTGTTCCATTGTTTCTATATTTCTGTAGATTGAAGTTAATTGTTTAAAATTCCTACTTCATAAGTAACTGATTGAAGAGAATTACTGTGTGATTATATAAGTTATAATATATAGTTAATCTGGTTATAGTTACAATTAAGCTACAAATAAATACTTATTCTTAAGTAAAATTTATGAATATCAAATTTTTAAAGGACCAGGGTATTTCTTTTATTATGCTTTGCGTTTATGGACACTGGTGTGTGTAGAAATGCTTTCTCCTTTTTATATTCTAGAACAGTGAAAGGAAAGAACTGCCATGAGGCAATAGTTATATCGACAGGACACATGAAATACACCCAACACTTGCCAAAACTGAAGGGAGGAGGGCAGCAGCAACACACAAACACTGAAAAAAAAAAACAATAATTTGAGTTAAACCCTTTTTCAAGTTACTAGAAATACATGGCTGAGCTTGCGCAAGCCCTGTGTTCGGGTATTATTGTAAACTTAATATATATTATCATTTCTAACAAAATAAAAATATAAAGAGTCTCTTGTGCAAACTTTAGTGTGAGTATAAATTTTCTGTGGTTTGCTATTTTCAATTTTAGTTAATTTGTCAGTGATTGTTCTTATACTCTCTCACTGAAGAGTTAAAATTTAGTCAACTTTAATGGGGGAAAAAAGAGATTACTGTCAAAATAAAATCTAAATTATAGACCAGCGAAATCTGTTGCTTACATCATAAGGGCTTGCACAAGCTCAGCCATGTACTTCTAGTAACTTGAAAAAGGGTTTAATCCGAAATATTGTTTTTACCGTGTTTGTGTGTTTTGCGTTGCTGCTGCTCTCCTCCCTTGAGCTTTGGTGAGTGCTGGGTGTATTTTATCTGCCCTGTCCATACATGTATTAAACTCTAGAACAAAATTTAAATGTGAAGAAGTAAAAACTGTAAGCTTTTTTAATTATATCTTGTAGATTTGGTTTCGTACCAATCCCTGTTTCTTTTCCCCCCTCCCTCTCACCCCCCCCCCCCCCGCCCATACACACACACATTTTAGTGCAATGTAATGTATGACATAAAAGCTACGTGAAAAATTATCAATATTAATGCATACAGATGATTATTGTATTTTGTTACTATCATAACCCAGAAAGCATGAACTTTGGTTATGATTACATATGTGACCACATTGAAAAATATCATTCCCATCATGTTTAACTAAAAAAATCACATTTTTAAATGTTAATATGGAATCAAACAGTCAAAAGCCACCAGTTTTAATATCAAAGTTAAGTTCAAAACTGATTACAGTAAATTAAAAATAATAATTTCGGTAAGCGTATGCAAGTGTTAATGTATCGGTTTGATTAACGAAAACATGCTGTCATGTCTTAAAATTGACATCAAGTGCAAAAATGCTTACCATAAATTAAATATCACATTTTCATTCGCTTATTGAATTGTCAATTTACGATGTGGTGAATGGTTTGAGTAACGACAACTTTTCAGGTTTTAAGATGTTTAGTGAAAATTAAATATCACAATTCCATGTCAATCTATGTTGTAGTGGTTTAATGTATTCCATGTTTATTATTATTATTATTATTATTATTTGCTGCATTTTATAATAACCAAAGTGAAAAACAG
Source organism: Vandiemenella viatica (assembly GCA_031002005.1). Classification (NCBI taxonomy): domain Eukaryota; kingdom Metazoa; phylum Arthropoda; class Insecta; order Orthoptera; family Morabidae; genus Vandiemenella; species Vandiemenella viatica. The sequence continues at coordinate 133,502,253 of JARYHS010008074.1, forward strand.
TATAAATTGAATCCAAAGAGTAGTAGTCATCTTTTTTGAGTACGTCTTAAATGACAAATATGTTAATAGTAAATTAGAATACTTATGCCTACTACATTTGATTCATGTATTTTGTTTACTTCAATATACTAAATTTCAGAAAAACTGAAGAAATAAACAAAAAATTGATCTGTGGTGCCTGTCTGTCCCAGCTCGAAATTATTATAATTTCTTGTTCTAGTCATAAGATATTGTAGCAGATTTTAAAACAGACCATAAGCTCTCACACTTTGAAAACACCAGCCAAATTGCTATGGCAGTTTTTGCGTGATGCCCTTGAAACCCTCAGTTACATGTATTTTGCTTACAAACTACAGGATGTCCACATGAAACCTCAAAGGGTGGAAATTATTATTTTTTTTTTTCTGTCATCAGTCTTACGACTGGCTTGATGCAATCCTCCATCCCTTCCTATCTTGTGCTAACCTCTTTATCTCCACATATCCCTTACAACCCATGTCCTCAATTATTTGCTTCATATATTCTGATCTCCCGTCTTCCTCTACAGTTCTTACCTTCGACTTTTCCCCCCCACCAGCAAATTAACCAATCCAGCATGTCTCAAAATATGACCTACCAGCCTGTCTCTTTTTTCTGTAAGCTTCTTCCACAAACTTCTTTCCTCACCCATCATTTCCAAAATTCGTTCATTTCTTACTTTATCTGTCCCCTTAATTTTCAGCATTCTTCTGTAGCATCACATTTCAAATGCTTCAATTTTCCTTCTTTCCGTTATTCCAAAAGTCCATGTTTCGCTACCGTAAAGTGCTGTGCTCTACACACAAAGTGTTTTCTATTTCCTAGATCAATATTTGGAATGAAGAGATTTCTCTTTTTCACGGAGGCTCTTTTTGCTAGTGCTATTCTGTTTTTAACATCATTCCTGCTTCGACCATTGGTTGTAATTTTGCTTCCTAAGTAACAGAATTCACTTACCTCTCCAATTACATTCGATCCTATTTTTATATTTGATCTAGTAGTATTGGTATCATTTCTACTACATTTCATCACTTTAGCCTTGCTTTGATTTATATTCAGTCCAAAATCTTCCTTCAGTATTTTGTTCATGCCATTCAGTAACTTCTCCATATCCTCGGCCCTTTCTGCTAACAAGACAATGTCATCAGCAAATCGTAGCACACTGATTTTTTTTCTCTCTGAACACTTATGCCACATGGAAATTTTTCTTGTACTTTCTTTATTGCTGCCTCTACTTAAAAGTTGAGTATTAACGGGGATAGACTACAACTTTGTCTCACACCCTTTTTAACTGATGCTTGTCTCTCGTGATTCTCTACTTTTATTACAGCCACTTGATTCTTATATAGTTTATAAAATGTTCTTTTATCTCGATACTTTATACCTGACTTCTTTAAAATTTTGAACATCTTGTCCCACCTAACATTATCAAAAGCTTTATCTAAATCAACAAATGCCATAAAAGTATCTTTGTTTTCCTTGATCTGCCTTTCAAGTATTAATCTTAAAGCCAGAATTGCTTCCCTTGTACCGTGATTTTTCCTAAACCCAAACTGAACTTCACCTACTATGTCTTCTACTACCCTTTCCATTCTTCTGTATAATATTCTGGTCAGTAATTTTGAAACATGTGATGTTATACTAATGGTGCGATAATTCTCACATTTGTTGACTTGTGCTCTCTTTGGAAGTGTGAAGATGATATTTTTATTAAAATCAGTTGGAATTTCTCCTGTTTCATAACTTTTTGATATTGGCTTGAATAATCTTTCAATTCCTTCTTCTCCTAGGGATTTAAGAAATTCTGCAGGGATCTCATCAATTCCAACTGCCTTATTTGCTTTCAAGTCATTCAGAGCTCTATTAAATTCTGTCCTCAAAAAGGATCTCCTAAGTCATCAATGTTGACATCACCTTCCTTTTCCATTACGCTAGTGTTCAAGTCGTCCCCATCATACAGTTTCTCAATGTATTCCTTCAATCGGTTAGCTCTGTCGTATGAACTTAAAAGAGATTTCCCATTGGCAGCTTTAATGTTCACACCTCTTTTATTCATTTCTCCAAAATTCTGTTTGATCTTCCTATATGCAACATCTACTTTACCTACGACTATTCCCTTTTCTGCATCTTTACACTTTTCTTGGGGCCATCTTTCTTTTGCTTCTTTGCATTTCCTGTTTATTTGATTTCTAAATTGTCTGTATTGCTCTCTTCCTGCTTCATCCTGAGCATTTTTGTACCTTCTCCTCTGATCCATCAGTTCCAAAATTTCTTCTGTGATCCAAGGTTTTTGGGAAGCTTGTTCCCGAAAGCCTAATTTTTCTTTACCAACTTTCATTATTTCGGTCGTTAATGTATTCCATTCGTCCTAGGTCGAGCTCCTTTGAGTTACTTCTAAGTCTACCATTTCTGCAAATTTTTCTCTCGTACTGGATTGTTTGTTTATTCACTTCCAGTCTGTTCTGCGTATCCTGCTTCCTTATTTGCTTGAATTTCAGCCTGCACTTCATTACTATCTAATTATGGTCAGAGTCTATCTCTGCTCCTGGGTACGCTTTACAGTCTAGAACTTGATTCCTGAATCTCTGTGTGACCATGATATATCTGCCTGTATCCCCAGGACATTTCGAGGATTATATCCTTCTTGCATGGTTCTTAAACAATGTGTTTGCCATGACTAGCTTATATCTTTCACAAAATTCTAACAACCTGCTTCCTCGCTGATTTCTTTCTCCTAGACCAAAACTTCCTACACTATTCCTCTCTTTTCCTTCTCCCAGTATCGCATTCCAATCACCCATGATTATTAGATTTTTCTCCCCCTTCACATATTGGATTAGTTCTTCAATATCGGCGTGGAATTCAAATTTTTACTAAAAAGAAATCAGTGCAGTTTTGTGTGTACTCCTCTTGTAGCCCTTAAAATGTCTAGTCAATACTCGTGTGTCTAAGCATGTTTGGAGTGATGGAATCAATTGCATCCACAGTTCTTTTGTGCAGATCATCATCATCACTTACGTAATGTATTTCCTTAACCTGATAGGAATAATATCCAGAGGGATTGTCTGGAGATTGTGTTGGCTACTCTTTAGTCTATCTTGGCAACAGCTGTGGAAATGTTCTGTTGAAGAACCTCTGAATATGTAAACTCTAGTGCGGTGGTGCGCCAACCTGCAGGAAGATCACATTTGGCAGCAGAGGTTGAAGCTGAGCGATACCAAATTTCTCTCACAAAATCGACTTTGTGCAATCTGACATATTCCCAAAAACTGTGAAAGTTTTCGGAACCTCAGATGTGAACATGTGCCAATTAACCTTCTCACTTCACTTTGTCACTGAAAACAACTTTCCAATGTAGTTGGGGTTCTGCTTGATCTAATTCATATTTCATAACAAATCTTTAGCACAGTTTGTTGGCATTTGGCTGTAGCACTTGCACAATTTAATTTTGCATGCATACAAATGAAGTCTTTTATCCAGCACCTAGTGAACTGCAGAGTGTGGGATGTCCAGCATCTCATGATGCTCGTAAAATGGACTTTGATGGGTTTCTCTGAAAGGCATCTCCAGTATCCTTTACTGGTTTAACAGATGTACATTTCCTGCCAGAACCTTATTGTCTTGTTTACTTTCCCAGTGGCTAGAAATCAATCGTACTAAGCTTTATCTTTATGGCTGCTGGTTCCCTATCAAAATACGTCAGCAATTTCTTGGAATAGCAATTGATGACTGTATTTCAAATTACTGCATCATGCATTGGGCTCTTTTGTATGGTAGTCATTTTTCATAATTATTCAGCACCTAAAACAAAATTAAACCACTAACTCAGAAAAAATTACACAAAAACTGAATTTATTTATAGGATGGTGCAAACTGCAAGGTTTTATTGGGAAGATTTCATGTGGACACCCTGTGTAATGGGTTAGATTATATGAAATTTCAAGGGACTATGTATTTCCTTCTTTCTGTAACAAAAATAAATTACGTTTTCAGTACATTATAATTGTATAGGGTAAAATACATGTTAAATAGAAGCTATATTACTTTGTATTTTAAAATGTGGGGCTCTATAATATTTTGTATGCCTTATGGGACAAAAAATAAATATAAAATAAATCCAGCACTCACCAAAGTTTTGAAGTGAGAAGGGCTGCAATGACAAAAAAATACTATACAAAAAAACACAGTATTTTGAGCAACACTTTTATTCATGATCAATATATCTAGTGGAGCTCATACTTGCACCCACAAAATGATGCTATTTCACCATTGAGACCCAGGGGGTATCTGATACCCAGAATGTTTTGGTTGGCAAATCCCCACCCATAGATTTCAGAGAGGCCTCTGGTGGCTCTGACTGAAACAATTATGGAGTTGTGAGATTTTTTCCCCAGCAAATGGCTGACAAAAATTCTTCTCGGGTATTCTGCTGTTCTTCTGTCCACTGCATTTTGGTTGCAACCTCCACTTCCTACATCTATACTATTATAAATCTGTAAGTAAGCTACGTGTGTCTCTTTATTTGAATGCGTACCGGCGCAAAAACTACCACAGAAATTTGGAAGGGGTTTTCAAATTTTTAGAGCCAACTGTCACAATTAAAAATCTGCGAAAATAGCTAATGGCTTATATGTACCGAGGTATGGAGGAAATAATTAAATACATTTCTAGACAAAATTAAGAGATATGTATCACACTGTAATTGAGATGTTCACTCCTTGCACAAAAAACTAAAAAAAAATAAGCACTACTTAGAATTCTGTTTAATATTTTGACTACGAATACTTAGTTTTTCAGTTTTCTTGAATGCAGTAAATAAACGGAACACTTGAATCAGATGTAGTAAGCATTACTGATATTTTGTTTACTGTAAAAATTATGCATTTGACCAAAGACGAATATACTGATGTCTGGATTGTTTATATTTTATTTGTCTTTGGATTCGTGAATTTTGATAAGTATAATTAAATGTAAATCATTACTCAAACCACTACTTAATACAATAAGGGGAATTGTAATATTTATGGTAAGTGATTTTTGTGTTTAATATTAATAGTACAGGGTTTTCACTATACCGTTGGCAGTGAATATTGATAAATAGTTATATGCTTACCGGTAGTTCTTGAGATATTACAAGTCAAAATCTGTTATATGTACAGTTCCTTGTGCCTTTGGCGATGTTTTTAATCTGCTCCAGGCCACATTTCAACCTCTCCTCAAGAATAAAATTTACATCTCGATCCAGTGATGTATTAATGCGCATGTTTTAGTACTCTTGCAGTTCAAACTGAAGTAGTATTATGAAATTAATTGTTATACTTTGTTACATGTACTTTCAATCCTGAAACAGGCAATGTTGTCATTACCAAAAATGTATTTAGCCATGCATTTCATGCGTTTAGGTGTATCTGCGTCGTTTGATTTTAAAGTGGTAATATCAGTTTAGATTGTGGTTACGTCAAATGCAGTCTGAACCCTAATGTTCTTGGAACAACAAAAGGCATAAGGCATTCAATTATTGTTAGTAATTAATAAGCTGCTTTAATGAGTACCATTTTAGTGATGACGTGTAGTACCCAATGTCGAGCCTATATTTCCGTGTGGCAGTGGCGACATATTTTTTTTCTGGTCAAGGCCGTATTTAAATATAACCACTTCAATTCTGAGATACGATGAAGAAAGATGGATCCAAATTCAGGTGGGTTAATGGAAAATACAAGCAAGAAATACGTGTTATTACCCATGGCATGAGAATTTACACATACAGTATTTGAAAACTTGTCAGAAATTTTAGATTCGTTGTTGTAAATGCTATTGTTGGCGACAAAGATATTTTTATAAATGGCTGTTGAATGTACTGCAAAAACTATTGCAGATGATAACTTTTGTGTTGCGTTATGGTTAAGGTACAGTTGTTTTGCATTAATAGGCACTTTCTATCCTCTGTAAAATGTGTCCCAAATTTCTGACCAAGAGGACAACTGATTCTTGATACGTCGTTATTGGACCGTTAGCAATAATGTTTCACATAACTTTAATTTCTTATTTTTCATATATTATATTGTGTTAAAATATAAGAAAAATAAAACAAAAAAACTTTCGAACTATAGTATGAAAACAGAATCTAAGGTAGTAACTAAAAGAAAGGAAAATCTTTAAATGAAATCTATATTTTTTTGCTCTCCCAAGTTAATATTTGATACTGAACTAAAAAGCTCAGAATATTTCTGTGCATGCCAAGACCCGCGTTTGCAAAGCAGCATGCTAGTAGTGTATATGACTGCACGTAATGACAAGACTGTAGGGAAGGTAGCATTTGGTATTATACAGATGTCAATTGTCAGAATGAAGATAGTATTGTGGATTTGATGTTGCAGAGGTAGCCAGTTAGAGAGAGACAAGTACACAACCAGGAAAGTGGCCTGGGTGTCAGAATTGGACCGTATGAAGTCAGAAGCAAGAGATGTGGGAACTCTATCTGCCACAGTCTAGCCTGATAGAATTCTAGAACATATCAGATACTAAAAGAAAGACAACAGTAGCAGATCCACTGTAGTTTGTCATATGGTTAACATCGGGCATGTGATTAAGGCTGCTGTGGAAAGATGACCAGTGGCAGCCTAACTACAATAGAAAAGCATCCACATAGGTATTGGTGAGGACTTATTTGAAATGAGGGGTGACAGGAGTTTCATTGCTTCTTTTTAGTAGGTTGGCAATCAGGGCTGATTCAGTGAATCTCCATCTTGGATCACCAGAAAGCAATGTCAACTCCATAAGATCTGTAAACCGAGCGTGGTGGGTGAGCGGTTAAAGTTCTGGCCTCGCATTCGTGAGGACACCGGTTTGAATTCCCGTCCAGGCGTCCACATTTGGGTTTTCCATGGTTTCCCGAAATCACTCCAGGCGAATGCTGGGATGCTTCCTTCAAAAGGCCATGGCCAAATTCCTTCTCATTCTTTGTCCCCAGTCCCATCCTGCCTCTAATGACCTAGACATCGATGTGGCATAAAGTCATAAGTAAATAAAAAAAACTGCAATGTTAATTTTGTTTTAATTAATTTAACCATGCAGAATTTGTCTCTATATACGCTGGACAATGTTTCACTGTAACTTTCATCTCCTCCCACCCCTTTCCTCATTCGTACCTCAGCATATTTTCTTCAGAATTTGTCCCTTGTGAATTTGATTCATATGATGGAGAAAGATTTTTTAAATTTGTTTTATCTTTGGTGTTCTTAGTGATCTTTGTAATACATCCAAACATTTTTTAGAAGTATAAAATATTTTTACTTTAAATATGCAGCTACACACCAGTGATTATCATTAATCAGTTAACTATTTCTGCATTAAACATGATGTTAATACATATTGCTCTGGTTTCAGCTGAAAAGTTGCTTTGAAGAAATACCTCAACTTCAAGAAAAATTGCAGGATCTGCAGGCACTAAAGAAGAAGGCTGAAGAGACAGATAGTGCAATGCGACAGAATTTAAATGAAAGTAAAAAGATTTCACAACACCAGTTGGAATTGTTACAGAACTCTTTAACACTATCCAAATAAAATAGAATTGTACTGCTACTATGTGACACTTTACGATCAAACTTCCATTAATTCCAGTGTGGCTGGAAATATTACTTTCTCGTAAATCATTGACACTGGAAAAAATTAACCATTGGTTTTATTTGACTCTTGCCCAGCATAAACGCTTTACGGATGTTTTGACTATTGACAGGATCTGAGTTGAGTGTTATTTATCATTCAGGAGGACAAAATTTCAAATTATCATCTTACCATCCAGATCCCATGAATTCTTGGAATCACTCAAGGCAAATGCTGGAATGTTTCCTTCAAAAAGGCCATGATTGGATTCCTTCCCATCCATAGTCACCATAGCCCCTTATGGCTTCGACCTCAGTGTTGAAAAGACGTAAAGCCATAAAGAAAAAAATTGTAATTGGTAAGCATTGGCTAGCATACTTCTTTGCAGTTTAGTGTTTATCTAACTACCCTTTATAAGCTGAAATGTTCATGCTATTGCTCTGGTAAGAACATTTTTTTAAAAAATACTGGTAAGATGTCAAGAAATTGAAAGCAATACCAGTATTCGATTATTCCACAGAGACGTGGTGGAATAGTGGTTATAAGGTTAAATAAAATTGTTTACACCATATAATTTGACCTAATGGAAACTATTTCCTTGAAAATTATAATATTGTATAAGCTCGGTATTTATTTTAAATTTTCACTGTAGTTTCTTCAAATTATGTAATAATCAAGACATGGTACTTATGATACTTATTTTAAACTAGCTTCAAGCCCGTCAAAAATGATGGTTTGAACACCATATTCTGGCAGTTCATTTTTTTTTCAGTTGGTTAATTATACGGAATTGTTATTATATAATGCTAATGGCCTTGAACACCATATTCTGGCAGTTCTTTTTTTTTTTCAGTTGGTTAATTATACGGAATTGTTATTATATAATGCTAATGGCCTTGATTTTGTAATGTTCTACATATTTGATTTGCTGTTCACGTAGCAATACAGCAGTAACTTTTACTGAATTAATGACGACGGAAGTATAGAACCAATAAAATTAAAAACAAATTAGGAATCCCAAAATCTTTTGCTATCCATATCAGTTTTATTCCTGGTCCAGGCACAATTCAGCATGATACGTATGGAACAACTTTCACCTGCATTAATTAATACCTTCAGTAACATGGCACTTTTGAAAGCAGTTTAATTGGTTTGTAAAACTCACTTCAGAGTGAATTATGCTATAAGAAAATGTGTCAGTGGGGATTCTGATCAACTTAACCACAACCTCTAATATTGCTTTCGAAAATCATAGCTTCTATTACCCTCATATGAATAACGACTGGCATCACCCGTGGGGGTAGTAGGAATTTATTCAGGAAAAGCTTGTAAGGAAAATGAATAATGATCGGGTCTACTGGAGATCGCGATTCCGTCAAAATAACATTCAGTAATGACGTCATTATACTGCTGTAGTCAATTGCAAGACATATTATTTTCAAGCAGTGATTCCGTTGTAATACAGCTTGTAGACTACCATTATTTTCAAGCAGAAATTAGGTTGTAATACATCCTGGACCAGCATAATACAGTTAAATGTACTTCAGAAAATATTTCTAGAGGATTCTTGTGTTTTACCACGGCAATTCCTTGAGGAATCGCGATCTCCAGTAATCCCGATTTATTTACTTTACTTCATTTTACTTTAAATGACAGAAAGTATAATATCAAAAACGGATAACTCTAATTTATTTGAATGATATATTTCGCGATTCGTACATTTCGTGTAAACTTTCTCCGAGTTTTTAATAAACTTCATTGTTTCTTATCTTCTGCCAAAAAATTCTTAGGTTATTTTTTTAACCTAGTACTTATAGAGGTAATATAACGTAAACATAGAATACCCTTCTCCTTACATGAATTTTTGCATCTGGTTGTCGTAGATAAATAAAAAGAAATATGTAAATTTAAACGAACGTACTAATTGTAACTTTGTGACATATAACTACCTTGCATTAATTTTTCCCCCCTTCTTTCCGTATTTCTAATATCTCTGCTTACTGCTATTTTGCGGCAATAATATCGTTGTTGAATTGCGAGTGTCACACCGCTTATGCAGTAAATAGTCATATCCTTGATGATTTAAATTTAATAAAAAAAGTTATCTTAAATCTCATTTAATAGCTAACACATGTATCAAAAACTAATGGTACCATATACAGGGTGTTACAAAAAGGTACGGCCAAACTTTCAGGAAACATTCCTCACACACAAACAAAGAAAATATGTTATGTAGACATGTGTCCCGGAAATGCTTACTTTCCATGTTAGAGCTCAGTTTAGTTTCGTTAGTATGTACTGTACTTCCTCGATTCACCGCCAGTTGGCCCAATTGCAGGAAGGTAGAGACTCTTCGTGCTCGTATTGTGGACGGCTGTGATACAATACGCCATTCTCCAGGGCTGCATCAGCGCATCAGGGATTCCATGCGACGGAGGGTGGATGCACGTATCCTCGCTAACGGAGGACATTTTGAACATTTCCTGTAACAAAGTGTTTGAAGTCACGCTGGTACGTTCTGTTGCTGTGTGTTTCCATTACATGTTTAATGTGATTTGAAGAGAAGTAATAAAATGAGCTCTAACATGGAAAGTAGGGTCCGACCGAAAGCTTCGGCCACCTTCGGCCAAAAAAAGGCACCTTCGGCAGCACATTTGGCTTCTGCCAAATTCAGCCGAATGTTTGGCCGAAGCCGAAGTTTTACATCTAGCCCCTGAAAATGAACCAACTTTTACGAATACCGTCAACGTAGCGCGCCAACAGACGATAGCAAAATAAAGAACCATTTGGAAAACATCACAAAAATCAGTGGGAAGTATATTGTGAAGCCAGTGTTAAATACCAAAGCTTGATTAATTTTTTTTTTTTAAATCAGAGATCTTGTATGTGCCCAAAGATTTTACAAAAGAAGTTTAACCAGTCTACTTAACGCGATATCGTAGAAAAAAAGTAGCGCCACCATGGCCTGATAATCAGCCGATTCTTTGCGGATTAATGTATTACGTATGGACCTGGTCATTGTAAATATGTTTCCGTACAACCTCGTTGAAGGAGCAGGACTTCGCAGTCTTAATTTTACTGATCCTCAAACTCGGCCCTAGTACAGACAAAAGCGAGAGAAATATTTTAGAAAGTCTTTAATACCAGCTACGAACGAAAAAGTAAACAGTAAAGTTGCATGATTTTAGAAAAAGGCTGAATGGATCAGTTTTACCACGAAGATATGAAGTGATCAAGCAAACACGTTTTTGAGTGTCACGGCACATGGCATTTCCAAAGGTTCCAAAATAAAAAATAAATTAAATTGGCTGTTAGTGTGTTGGAAGATCATACAAGGCAATATATTGCACAAAAAAATCACTGAAACTGTTACCAAATACAATTCAAAAGAAAATATCCATACGGGTATACGTAATAATACTTCAAATATGAATACAACCGTCCGCTATGGAAACTTCGTTTTTATTGGTTGTGATGCTCACACTCTACAGCTCATGATTCACAAAGTAATTTTTAAAGATATTGCTATAATAGAAATAGTGCAAAAGTGTTGTAAAACGTAAGAAGAGTGAACAGCCACTCGATATCTTAATTAATAGATCAGAAAAATGCAGTAAATCTGTATATGTTAGAACGTGGTGGAATAGAAACTCCAACTGCAGAAGAATGGATACAAATAAACAATTTTATAACTGTGCTGAAGTGTATTTAGGAAGCAACAACTAATATTTGTAGCGATTTATCAATAGTATCTTTAATTATATCAATCATTGACATCTTAAACTCAAAACTTGCTCAGAAGGATGAAGGCTGATCTTATAATACTGCTCAAAAGCCGCTTGTGTGGGTCTGTTAACAGGAGATCTACTTTCGCAAGAAAAACCTTACGGTTGTTGATTGCCGCTCTAATCGATCCACGGTTTAAAATTAAGTATTTTACTAGCGACGAAATTGTAAATACGAATACTGATATTTTGTCATTTCTACGTCAAAACTGTGCACTGACAATAACAAATAAAACGGGTCATTTGGAGCGATTAAATCTTATTTTATTAGTGCCGATGTACCTTTTGTTTTGGTTATATTTAGTACATTTTTAATTAATCTGTATACGTGGAACTACTTTAAAAATATTGGTATTGATTCGGTTTTAACTGAAAATTTAATATGTGATAATAATTTAGACAGCAGAATATCGTATTTTAAAAGCTAGAATATTATGCTAGGTAAGAAGGTTGAAATTTATTTTTATTGTGTTAAAAAACGATGGTACTACCATGTATTTGATTTAACAAAGCTAAAACACCAAAACTTATTAATTTAATCCACGGGACAAGTTATTCTGATTTGATTTGGGCTGTTACTGTTAAATTTTATAGTTTCTTTTTATTATTGCTAAAATAAAATAACTGCATTTATTTTTGCTAAATTGCATTGCTCAGAACCTGGTTTGGTACATTTTTACTGTTTTATTTTATTCTAATAAATAAATATTATAAACTTTGTTTCTAATTATTGTAAAGATGCAATTTATATAAAATACCACGTATAAAACAAAATAACAGTTCATTTTTTGCATGTCATATATACTTCATGTTAGTGTTCTAAGATATACAATTTTTTGAACCTTCGGCCAAAAAATGACCTTCGGTCGGACACTAATGGAAAGTAAGCGTTTCCGGACACATGTCCACATAACATATTTTCATTGTTTGTGTGTGAGGAATGTTTCCTGAAAGTTTGGTCGTACCTTTTTGTAACACCCCGTATAATGGTAGTAGGAATTTATTATAGAAAAGCTTATAAGGAGAGACGAATAAGTCATTTTTAATATCTTTCATTATATGAATACGTTACTCTGGTTAGATTATAAGAGTATCTGGTTAGGATTTTCCATAAATAAATGCATTTTACTTTAGATGACGGAGACTATAATTTTGAAAACGAATAACTGTTATTTATTTGACTAATACATTTCGCATTACGATCTCAGAGTTTTTAATAAACTTCATTGTTTCCTACCGTCTGCCAAAATTTTTTTGGGTTATTGTTTAACCTAGTCCTTATAACTGATACAGATAAAATAGCATAAATATTGAATCCCCTTCTCCTTACATGAATTTCTACGTCTAACTGATACAGATAAAATAGCGTAAATATTAAATCTCCTTCTCCTTACACAAATTTCTGCGTCTAGCTGGAAATAAACGAAAAGCAAGATGATGGAAGGAATGTAATATGGTGGCTGTTGATTGGCAAGTGAAGGCTGGCATGTGACCCTTCTCTAGCCAATAGCAATAGTAGCTATAGACGACGTATGCAGACTAGATTAGCGTTATATATAATAGGATACCTAATCAGTGGCAGTAATACTGCTGTTCCACAAAATGCTAGCTCATACTTTAAGCATTATTAATACTGGTTTCACTGACACCATTAGTGAGGATGAACCCTTAACTTCTGCAGAATTTATTATTAATGGACAAGGGAACAATTGCTCATATTTTATGGTTTTCTCCCTTGGGTAATTAGATTAAACGTTCCTCCATGCTGCAGGTCAATCTCAAAGAGTGATTAAATCTATTTTCCTCCCTTTGTACAATTAACCTATTGCCTTTTCTAGTGTGTGCCTGGTCTACATCCTAAAGTGTCAGTGAAAGGTGAAGTAACGCTGAGACCATAAGAGCTTTAGGTTGGACATCACAATTATTGTATTTAAGGAGTGCTGCTACTGGCGATAGTGACCCTGTAGCGGATTAGTCCCTTATTTGATGAGCATCACTATGTTGTGGTGGACCCCTTGCCAGGGTCCCTTACCTACGACTCCAAACCCGATTGCTGCCTCATCGCCAGTCAAACCTGTAAGTATTACTATCTACTAACTGTAGCTAATGAGCCATTTGAGGGTTGATTGGTGCACCTTTTACCACTCTGTAATTACGTTTTAGCTCAATCGCACCTGGTGGAAGTCTAAAAGTGTCTCTATAAAGTCTAAATGAACAGAAACGCGGCATTTATTTCTGCTCTCAGTTGTCAGGTCTCAAATCCAGTTAAGGCTCAACTCCCAGCTAGCAATCTTGATGATTCTTTAGCCATTTCCACAAAAGAGTATTTAATGTTAACTGGGAGCGATAAGCTCTTGTTAATTATGGCATCAGTGGTTTGCAAACGGCTAAGTACAGACGTTCCTGAATTTTGAGAAAATTATCGATGTTTAAAATAAATTGTGTGTGCATAGATTTTGGTGAGAATGTAGTGGTCTTCAATAAGATTTGGTTTAATTTGCATATAGCACAGTTTTTCACTAAGTGCCTGTATTAAGTGTCTACCCCAGATGGCAATATGTCATTTATTAAACTCTGATCTTGCAATGAAGTTATGGTGGGAAATGAGTATCAAAAAGAGGTAAGAGTTAATTAGGAGTGCCAAAGGTAATGTATTGGGACCATTGCTGTTGATTGTTATAATGACTAATTGTGTTTATGGGTTAAAGTGAGAAGTTAGATTGTTTGCAGGTGATATATGTTATATAATGGCCTTAGAACTTTAGAGGTCTGTGAACAGCTTCAGGAGGATCTAAACAGGATATCTAACTGGGTAGTTAAACATGGAATGAAATTAAGCACAAAGAAGAGTCTACTTATTAGGTGAACAATCTTATATATATATAAAAATAGACGTGTTTTTTCCTATATTTCACTTTTCAGCCACCACTACCTAGCACAGATAACTGATGTTTGTTGGTGGAAGTAGCATGGAGTTTCCTGTCGTGCACAACGTTGGCCGAATGCCGATAGCTGTGGGGATGTGGGAGATATAATGATTAAAGTTGGTCAGTGCAGGGCGTTTTCATATTTCGACCAAAAATTCGTATCTCCGTATACTTCTCTTTCCTGCCACAACTACATAACATAGACCATTTGGTATTTGTGTGTGGTAGTAGAATCGTCTTTCCTGTCGTGCACTATGGTTGTTAGATGTCGGTAGCTATGGGGTGTGGGAGATATGGGGGTTGAAAGTGGTCGACCTGTGGCAATTTCATACTTCTGCCAAAGACAAAAGTGTCATGGTGTATCACTTTTCAGCGAAAACTATAGATCACAGATAACTGGCGTTTGTGTGTAGTAGTAGCACAGAGTCACCTTTCGATCACAACAGCGGCCGAATTTCAGAAACTGTGGTACTGTGGTAGATATGGTGGTTGTAAGTGGCCGACCAAGGATATTTTCGTATTTCGACTGTCTCCGCATATGTCACTTTTCTGCCACAACTACATAGCATAGAGCATTGGTGTTTGTGTTTGGTAGTAGAATCGTATCTCATGTAGTGCACTATGGTTGTTAGATGTCGGTAGCTATGGGGGTGTGGGAGATATGGGGGTTGAAAGTGATCGACCTGTGGCAATTTCATACTTCTGCCAAAGACAAAAGTGTCATGGTGTATCACTTTTCAGCGAAAACTATAGATCACAGATAACTGGCGTTTGTGTGTAGTAGTAGCACAGAGTCCACCTTTCGATCACATACAGCGGCCGAATTTCAGAAACTGTGTTACTGTGGTAGATATGGTGGTTGTAAGTGGCCGACCAAGGATATTTTTCGTAATTTCGACTGTCTCCGCATATGTCACTTTTCTGCCACAACTACATAGCATAGAGCATTGGTGTTTGTGTTTGGTAGTAGAATCGTATCTCATGTAGTGCACTATGGTTGTTAGATGTCGGTAGCTATGGGGGTGTGGGAGATATGGGGTTGAAAGTGATCGACCTGTGGCAATTTCATACTTCTGCCAAAGACAAAAGTGTCATGGTGTATCACTTTTCAGCGAAAACTATAGATCACAGATAACTGGCGTTTGTGTGTAGTAGTAGCACAGAGTCACCTTTCGATCACAACAGCGGGCCGAATTTCAGAAACTGTGTTACTATGGTAGATATGGTGGTTGTAAGTGGCCGACCAAGGATATTTTCGAATTCGACTGTCTCCGCATATGTCACTTTTCTGCCACAACTACGATAGCTATAGAACTTGGTGTTTGTGTATGGTAGTAGAATCGTATCTCATGTAGTGCACTATGGTTGTTAGATGTCGGTAGCTATGGGGTGTGGTGGAGATATGGGGGTTGAAAGTGATCGACCTGTGGCAATTTCATACTTCTGCCAAAGACAAAAGTGTCATGGTGTATCACTTTTCAGCGAAAACTATAGATCACAGATAACTGGTGTTTGTGTGTAGTAGTAGCACAGAGTCACCTTTCGATCACAACAGCGGCCGATTTCAGAAACTGTGGTACTGTGGTAGATATGGTGTATGTAAGTGGTCCGACCAAGGATATTTTTCGTATTTCGACTGTCTCCGCATATGTCACTTTTCTGCCAGCAACTACATAGCATAGAGCATTGGTGTTTGTGTTTGGTAGTAGAATCGTATCTCATGTAGTGCACTATGGTTGTTAGATGTCGGTAGCTATGGGGGTGTGGAGATATGGGGGTTGAAAGTGATCGACCTGTGGCAATTTCATACTTCTGCCAAAGACAAAAGTGTCATGGTGTATCACTTTTCAGCGAAAACTATAGATCACAGATAACTGGCGTTTGTGTGTAGTAGTAGCACAGAGTCACCTTTCGATCACAACAGCGGCCGAATTTCAGAAACTGTGTTACTATGGTAGATATGGTGGTTGTAAGTGGCCGACCAAGGATATTTTCGTAATTTCGACTGTCTCCGCATATGTCACTTTTCTGCCACAACTACATAGCATAGAACATTGGTGTTTGTGTTTGGTAGTAGAATCGTATCTCATGTAGTGCACTATGGTTGTTAGATGTCTGTAGCGATGGGGGTGTGGGAGATATATGGGGGTTGAAAGTGATCGACCTGTGGCAATTTCATACTTCTGCCAAAGACAAAGTGTCACGGTGTATCACTTTTCAGCGGAAAAACTATAGATCACACATAACTGGCGTTTGTGTGTAGTAGTAGCACAGCATCACCTTTCGATCACAACAGCGGCCGATTTTCAGAACTGTGGTAGTGTGGTAGATATGGTGATTGTAAGTGGCCGACCAAGGATATTTTTGTATTTCGACTATCTCCGCATATGTCACTTTTCTGCCACAACTACATAGCATAGAGCATTGCTGTTTGTTTTTCGTAGTAGAATCGTATCTCATGTAGTGCACTATGGTTGTTAGATGTCGGTAGCTATGGGGGTGTGGGAGAATGGGGGATAAAATGGTAGACCTGTGGCAATTTCATATTTCTGCCAAAGACGCATGTGTCACGTTGTATCACTTTTAAGTGAAAACTATCAATCGCAGATTACCGGCGTTTTTGTGTGGTACTAACACAGTCACCCATCGATCAGAACGTTGGCCGAAATTCGGTAACTGTGGGAGTGTGTGAGATATGGTGTTCGAAATTGGTCGATCATGAATATTTTCGTATTTCATCCAAAGACTTGTGTGTATCCGTAAATTTTA
This sequence comes from Vandiemenella viatica, assembly GCA_031002005.1. Taxonomy (NCBI): domain Eukaryota; kingdom Metazoa; phylum Arthropoda; class Insecta; order Orthoptera; family Morabidae; genus Vandiemenella; species Vandiemenella viatica. Next base: position 133,519,354 of record JARYHS010008074.1, read on the forward strand.
CTTTGCTGCCGGAACTACATAGCGCAGAAGTCTGGTATTTGTGTGTGGTAATAGTATCGAGTCTCCCATCGTGCATTATGGTGGTTAGATGTCTACAGCTGTCAATATGAATACTTTACAATCACGAACGAAGTTGTGGGTACCAGCTATTATATTATAAATGTGGAAGTAAGTTTCTGTCTTTTTGTTACGTTTTGACGACTAAATGGCTATATCAATATTGATGGAATTTAACAATGAAATAGTGTAGGAAGGACACAGGACATTTTTTCGGCATGAATAACAGTTTTAGTCACGAAATTTAAGAACTTATCGAATGATGAAAGACAGACAGATTCGTGTGTTAGTCTGTAATGTTACGTTGGTTGCTCAGTCACGCAATCTGTTAGTGTTTGATTTATTAATAAATTTCTATAAGAAACAAAACTTATTATTTAGTATAGAAGTCAATTTGCTCTGCACTGTACTATTCATTTGTGTCTGTATAAAAGTTTCTGGCACCAATTTGTCTTCCTTTTTGACATGCCTTTACGGACGTAAACCTGGCCTAAGGTGCAGGTCTAGAAGACAATGTGCTGCTATTAGATTATAAGATTCAGATGCTCATGTTGAATAAAGAAGAAAAAACCAAGCTGAAATAAAGCTGCCATCAGTTAACCCCCCCCCCCCCCTCCCCCCCCCCCCACACACACACACACATCCCCGCACCTTCACTTACTTTTCTGTTTTTAAATATGTTGTAAATTGATTCTCTTCATGAGACAGATTAGATGATAGGATGATATAATGGTGGTTTTCCATCATATTATGTCGACTCGGTGTTATTTGGGACAAATCTTATGTTACTAACAGTTTTCTATATCCAATTCTGGAATTGAAACTCCAAGTCCACGCGTACGAAGTCGCGGGTAACAGCTAGTTTTAAAAAAAAATTCTGTTAGAATCAGATAGGGAAGGAATTTTCTTGTTGAAGATCTTAACTGCAAACATCTTTGCCAAACTTTTGAAAGTAAACTCAATTGGCCAGGTAGCAGGAAAAGTTTTCAAAATCGTTTATATTAGAGAGTATGTATGAGGGGAAGTTCGTGAACTGAGTTACAAAAACTTGGTCAGACCACTGAATAAAAAGGTGTGGAACCCACATTGTAGGTATCAGATTCAGGAGTTGGAGGGTATACAAAGCAGAGCAGCTACATTTGTACAAATGTTACCGCAAAATGCAATCGGTAACCGATGTGACGAAAGAGGTGGAATGGGAATCATTGGAAAATGGATGAAGAGCGTTTGGACTGTACAAGTCTTGCAATCATGATGTTGCATGGATGGATATTGGTAGTATGTGGAAGAGATAAAAAAATAAAAGGGAAAAGATGGGAAAAAAAGAGAAAAGATGAACATAACGCGAAGCTGGAACTTGAACTTGGCAAAAGGATTGTAAAATTTTCTTTTGTAGGTAATGTAGTCAGCGACTGGAATTGATTACAATGACAAATAATGAACAGTATACCAAAAACACTGAAGGAGTTTAAAGTTGCACTTCAAGGGCTGTTGGGTGGTGAAAATCATGATATGGAAGGTGAGGGTGTAGGCACATTTCCACCGGAGAGTGTGTGTTACATCACAATTGAGCTTAATGGTGCAAAATATCTATCTCCAATTTTTCCCCCCCTTTCCTTCCAACTTTACAAAGAAAGCAAGTAGGAAGTGGCATGCGATCAGGAACATAATAGACGAGGAAGAAGAAATACTCGTTCAGAATGTAGCCAGGTAGTGACCATAGGTAGCTCGATGAAAGGTAACTTAGGCCAAATGTAGAATAGCCAATTGTAATGTCGAGTATAAGTAATGTAGCTGCCATATCATGAAGAAGACATGCAGAAATTAGGGAGAAAAAGTAGTTGCAATTAAGTTGTAAAGTGTGTTTCAGTAAATAAAGATTTGAATTGTGCTCAGTTTTAGATTGATAACAGTAACAGGTTGATAGGAGACTGATAGGAGTTAGTAAACATAGAGTGCTGTGTGATACAACAATGTGACCTTTTTGTTATTAAATTTAATTGCGAACGGGCTAATGCTCCAGTGGCAATTCCCTTTGTCATCTAATTACCTATTTTTCTTTCATTTTTTTCCCATCTTCTTTAAGTGGAGTGTTGAATTCCTTGACCAATTCCTTTTCAATTTAAAAATTTTAAATTCCTTAAGTGTATTTGGTAAATTATTCACTACTTCATTTATTCATTTGTTCAAATTCCTGACACCTAACCTACAAAAGAAAATTTTTCCAATCCTTTATGCATAAAATTGAGCACTAGCTTGTGGTTATAGTCGCCTTTCCCCTTCCATGCACTATACCTAATTCTTTGACCAATATCCCTCCATGCCCCATTACCAACATATGCCCTGTACATTCCCAACACACTCTTCACCCTCCTCCTTTCCTCCAATGACTCCCAATCCATCTCCTTTATCATATCAGTTATTGACGGGGTCTTGCGATGATTTGCACAAACAAATCTAGCTGCTCTTCTTTGCACAACGTCCAGCTCCTGTATTTGATAGCCAAAATGTGGGTCCCAAACTAAACCACCATATTCAGCCAATGGTCAAACCATAGTTTTGTAACCCAATTCCCCAACTACACTGATACGTCCTCTCATTACCCTCTCCAGTAAATGAAGTATTTTGTAATCTTTTCCTGCCACCTGCCCAATGTATTCTGCCCAGTTGAGTTTGTTATCAAATGTTATGCTAAGATATTTACACTTCAGGCCTTCAACAAGCAGTACCATTATTAACCTTTAGTTTTTTATCTGTGTACCTAATAAGCTGACTTTTCTTAGCATTTATCTGCATTCAATGCTAACCTACCCATTTAGATATTCTATGCAGGTCACCCTGCAGCTGTACAGTCTTCACCTGTTTTGATTCTATTGTATACCATTATATCATCTGTAAAAAAAAAACTAATTTCTGAACGTAACCCATCAACACAATCATTCATTAGAATAATGAACAGCAATGGTCCAAATACACTGCCCTGTGCCACTCCCATATTTACTTCCACCTCTTTTGAGAATGCATATCCTACTCTTAACACTTTGCTTTCTGCCTTTTAAGAATTCCTCTACTTGGCAATAGATTTCAGTTTATTTAAAACCATTTTATGCCTCACTCTGTCTTATGCCTTAGGAAGATATAGTGCCACACTATCAACTTGGCCTCCTTTTGTCCAATTCATCTGAAATATCTTCCATATAGCCCATCATCTGAGACTTACAAGGATATCCTTCCCTAAAGCCATGTTGTCAATCTGAAAACCAGTTTCTTTCCTCACAGACATTTCTGATATAGTTGAATATCAATTTCTCCATCATTTTGCCTATCACTGATTTTGGACTAATTGGCCTGTATTCTTCGACCCCATTTGTAACCCCTCCTTTATGAACTATCACTCGTTTCCAATCCTCTGCTAAGCAGCACTACTCCAGACTCATTGTAGATACAATTTCAAGGTGAGGTACAATATCTTAACCCACAGTGTTTAATACATCTGTAGTAATATTATCTACACCAACACCTTTACGTATTTTTAGCTTTGAATTCCTTCATAATTTCCTGAGAGGTCTACTTCAAATTTTGTAGTTTCCTTATTTATACTTTTAGGGAGACTCTCCTCTGATTCATTCCCTCGCATCACAGGATGATTGTCCCTAGTTGTCTCACTAAACCAGTCACTCGATATCTCCGCCATTCTAAAATCCTCAGTGACTTCAACTCCATTCTTATCTACAATATTCAGAATACCTTCCCTTACCCTCAGTTTTCTATTATAGCCATAGATATTTCTAGATTCATTGTTCGTTGGTCCTCCTGCACCAATAATATTGTTCCGCATCAAGAGGATCAGGCCATGAAGAATGAAAGACTGTTGTAGTGTAGTGGTTACGTTAGGATACTTTCGGACTAAAGGTCGTGGGTTCGAATCCAACAAGTCCCGTAAAATTTTAATTTCTTAACTTTGCGTGAACTATTCTGGAATATTCTTGCTGTAACTAGTATTAATGTTTTGGACTGTTCATTACTATATAAGCGATACTCCCTTCTAACTGGAGTCAGTTTGCTCAGTGCTCCTGTACTGTGCAAACTGTTTAATAAAGCTTCGTTGCGTTAAAGTAAGTGTGTTCATCAATGACCCCACTACGCCCAAGGACCCTGATCGCGGTTTACTACGTGACATTATTCTGGTGGAGACGCCGGGTAGATCCTCGTGACTGCTAGAATCTATGAAAACACCATGGCTCCAATCAGACCTCGACAGAGCCGTTGCTTACGAGGCGAGAAGCCAGAATACAAGCCATATTCGACTGAGTGGAATCTGTCAAGGGGGGGGAAAAGAAGTAAGGAGGATGATGACGCCGACCGCCTGCCAGCACATTCGTCATCCAGCAGTATTTTCAGGTGACGACGGCCAAGATCCGGGCAACTGGCTGAAAGGCTACAAACGTATCGCTAAATTCAACAACTGGGACAATAAAGTGTGCCTTGAAAATGCATTTTTCTACCTCGAAGGAACTGCTAAACAATGGTATGACAACAACGAAGAGAAACTGACTATCTTGCCAGCATTCCAGAAAGAACTGCAATAGTGCTTTGGAGATACACAATGGCAGGGACGCGATGCCGAAGAAAAACTTAAGTGTAGAGTGCAGCGCCAAGGGGAAATGACAGTCATACATACAACGTGTTCTGGGGTTGTGTAAAATAGTTGATCCCAAAATGAAGGAAGTAGATAAAGTAGCAAACCTTATGAAAGGCGTCGCCGAGGACATGTACCAAGTGTTGCTTTTGAAGGAAATTCCTACAACAGACGACTTTATTAAGTGTTGCCAATACATTGAGACGATGCACTAGAAAAGGATTGGACGAAAGATTACCAAACGTCGTATCAATGGCCACAGTGGAAGAGGACACAGGTATTAGAGACATTATTCGAAAAGTAGTAAGAGAGGAAGTTGAAAGGGTGATGGGAGTGTATATCGGGCCAAAAACTGAGACTCTTTGAGGAAATAATAAAGGAGGAAGTGGAACAAACACTGGCGCCCATCTCTTACCGTGCAGCCCCAACAAAAACTGTTAAACTGCCGAGGCCAAAGAGAATTTACGCCACTATGACGCAACGCGAGGATCCTACAAATGTTCCCAGGAAAACTGACATCTGGAGAACGCGGGACAACCAGCCGGTTAGTTTTCACTGTGGGCGACCGGGACATGTAGTGTGCTACTGCCGAGAGAGACGGCAGATATGTAATGATGCCTGCGAAAGGGGATTCGAAGCACATTTCAACGGCCGAAGACCCCAGGTCGACAATGAAGATCCAGTCGTAACTTCTGGACGACGTAGATCACCATCGCCGCAGTCTGTTTGCTTGAGAGGGCGCACACCGATCAAGGTCTCCGTCACACTTCCGACGCTCTATCCAGTCACCTAGCCGTTGCAAACCTGGAAAACTAAAAGGTGCGACCTTCCTTGGAGATGAGGGAAAAATCCTCCATCGCCAATCGTTACGAAAATGTTGGCAAATCACGCTGAAATCCTCATGGATGGCCGACCAGCTCATGCTCTTGTGGACTCTGGGGCAACTTTTTCCGTTATTTTGGAGAAGTACTTGCACCAGACCATGTTCGTCGACAGCAAAAATGTTTTGCTCAGGTGGCTAATGGGAACCATGTACAGCCTACAGGTAGGTGCACTATTTGTGTCTCTATAAATGGCCACAAGCAGTTCGTTGTGTTACAAGAATGCAGTCATGGCGTTATTTTTGGTTGGGACTTTCTGAAGGCCTCGCAAGCAATTATAGACTGTGGTCACTCGAAGATTTTGCTAGAGAGTTGAGGAGGGGTGGGAAGTTTGTGTCCTGGATGACGTCGTAATTCCTGCCACCAGTGCTACAAAGGTAATTGTCATGTGTCATACGCCACATCCTTGTATGGACCTCCTAGTGGAATGTAATAGGAATTTACCATTGGAGAAAGATTTGTTCATCCCGGCCTCCACTGTCTCATTTGAGAACAGAATTGGTGAACTGTGGGTAGTCAACTGCTGCAAGGTGCCACATATTCTCCCAAGGCGCCAGTGTATAGCATACGCTGAGATGTTAGAGTGGCAACTGAATGTCATGGAAACCTTTCGCGAAAAACCCACATGTGTAATTTCAACAGAAGCAACGAGACAAAACATTCAGTCCCGACTCTCGCCAGATCTGACCAAGGATCAACAGGCGAAGCTACTTGCAGTTCTTCAGGAATGCTATGTTTCAGTCCACAGATGAGCAACAAGTCGACCCCAATGAAGATAAAACATCGAATTGATACTGGCTACCATCGACCAATCAGCCAAAGAGCGTATTGAGTTTCAGCAGTGGAGTGCCGAATAATTCACCAAGAAGTATAAAAGATGCTGAAGGACGACATCATTCAGCCTTCTCAGAGCCCATGGTCATCGCCGGTAGTGCTCGTATTAGAAAGAAGAACGGCCACTGGCGGTTCTGCGTCGATTACCGACAACTCAATAAGGTGACTAAAAAGATGTTTACCCTCTGCCGCGAATTGACGATGCGTTGGACTGTCAGAAGGGAGCTAAGTTTTTCTCAACTATGGACCTGTACTCAGGATACTGGCAGATAGAAGCTGATGAAAGCGATCAAGAGAAAACTGCATTTATTACCCCCGATGGCCTGTATGAATTCAATGTAATACCATTTGGATTGTGTAATGCGCCAGCAACATTCGAATGTATGATGGATAATCATTTACGTCATCTGAAGTGGACGATGTGTCTCTGTTATTTAGACAATGTTATAGTGTTCTCCAAAACCTTTGATGAACGTGAAAAGACTGGGAGCTGTTCTTAGGTCCCTGAAACAAAGTGGCTTACAACTTAACCCAAGAAAGTGCCTTTTCGATGCTAAAAAAATAAAAATACTTAGGCATCTTGTGTCAAGCGAGGGTGTGCGGCCAGATCCAGATAAGGTGAGGTCTATAACAGAATTTCCTGTCCCTAAGAATACCAGCGACGTAAGGAGCTTTCTTGGCCTATGTTCTTACTATCGACGTTTTATAAAAAAAAACTTTTGTATGAAAGCCAGGCCGCTCCAAGAATTATAAAAAGTGGTGCTAAATTTTTCTGGGGTTGATCTCAACAAGATTCTTTCAACATTTTGCTAAAGGGTCTTGACGACTGACCCTGTGCTTGGCCTGTATGATGAGAAAGCGCCTACTGAGCTGCATACAGATGCTAGTGGTTATGAAATTGGCACTGTCATAGTACAGATTCTGGATGGGAAAGAGAAGGTAATATCTTATGCCTCCAGGACACTCAACAAAGCCGAAAGAAACTACTCAACAACGGAACGTGAATGTCTTGCTGTCATATGGGATGTCTGCAAACTCCGACCATATCTCTATGGACGACCATTTACAGTTGCAACAGATCACCATTCACTTTGCTGGTTTACAGGCCTTAAGGACCCATCAGGACGACTTGCCAGGTGGGTATTACGTCTTCAAGAATTTGACATTAGTATATTCTACAAAAGTGGAAGGAAGCACCGGGATGCCGACTGTCTTTGAGGAACCCAGTAGAGGAACAACAAGAGAATGAAAAGTGTAATGACTATCTCGCTACCCTTCATGATCTCTCTGAGGAACAAAAGGACGCCAAATTGTTGCAAATTAAACTTGCCTTAGATCGCTCAGAGCATGTGAATGGAGAATTTAAGATGATAAATGAGGTGCTTTTCAAGAAAATCTTTGACCCCTTTGGAAAGAGATGGCTTCTTCAACATTTCCACGATGCGCCTACAGCGGGCCATTTAGGGTTTATTAAGACTTATGACAGAATCTGGAAGAGATTTTTCTGGCCAGGATTATTTAGAAGTTTTCGTCACTATGTTTCGCACTGTCGAGAATGCCAGGGAAGGAAGATAGTTCCTCAGAAACCACCTGGGCGACTTATACCAATTCCACCTGCAGAAACGGCTTTTCAGCAAGTCAGGATTGACTTACTCGACGATTCCCTACTTCTAATAGTGTTAATAAGTGGATTATTGTTTGTACTGATTATCTGTCTCGGTACGCCATTACAAAACCTTTGAAAACAGCTGAAGCATCTGAGGTTGCAAAATTCATCGTGGAGGACATTTTATTAAAACATGGGGCCCCAAGTTCAGTGATCACAGATCGAGGAAAAGTCTTTCAGTTGAGACTTGTGACCGAGATCAACCATCGATGTAACATTACACATCAAATGATGACTGCTTACCACCCTCAAACTAATGGACTTACAAAACGTTTCAACAAAACCCTGGCTGACATGATCTCTATGTACGTGAGTGTATGCAAACCAACTGGGATGAGATACTGCCTTTTGTGACCTTCGCCTACAATACTGCCAAACAAGACACAACCGGATTTACACCATTCTTCCTGGTGCACAGATGTGAAGCAACAACCACCATGGACACTGTTCCCGTTCCATCCTGACGACGTGGACGACGATTACATGGCCAAATTAGTAACAAGAGCCGAGGTATGTCGGCAGTTAGCTCAGCTCCGCACACTGCAGGCTCAAGAGAATAACCGCCAAAGGTATGATGCGAGTTGCCGTTTTTTTTGTACCAACCTGGTGACCTCGTCTGGATATTTACTCACGTCTTTAATGTTGGCTTGTCTGAGAAGCTCCTCAGACGTTACTTTGCACCATTCAGGATCGTACGAAGGTTGTCTGATGTCACTTATGAAGTCGAGGATTTCGATCCACACTCAAAATGACGAAAGGTGAGAGACACAGTTCACATGCTGCGACTGAGGCCTTACATGGACCTATCGAACCAGAGTAAACCAGAAGACCCAGCATTCTTCAATAAACCGAAGGGGCCCCAAAAGCTGTGGGTCTCATCCAGGCTCGAAAATGTCGATGACTAGGACCGTCACCGCCCATCAGGAACCAAGGTACGCGGGACCTACGACTCACTCCATGACCAGGGCAACGTAACATCGGGGTGCTGTTCCCTTAAGGAGGGGGCAATGTCGCACATCAAGAGGATCAGGCCTTGAAGAATGAAAGACTTACAGTGTAGAGGTTCCGTTAAGAGACTGTGGGACTAAAGGTCGTGGGTTCGAATCCAACAAGTCGTGTAGAATTTTAATTTCTTAACTTTGCGTGAACTGTTCTGGAATATTCCTGTTGTAACTAGTATTAATGTTCCAGACTGCTCATTACTATATAAGCGATACTCCCTTCTAACCGGAGTCAGTTTGCTCCGTGCTCCTGTACTGTATGAACTGTTTAATAAAGCTTCATTGTGTTACAGAAAGTGTGTTCATCAGCGACCCCGCTACGCCCAAGGACCCTGATTGTGGTTTACTACGTGACAATATTCTTCATAAATCCATCCTTTTCTTCTCTCTTCGTTAGTTGCTTGTTTGTTTGTTGCAAGTACCATAAACTGGGGATACTTACTGCGAAACTTATAAGCCACAAACGCCCCAAGCAAAAGTGTATACAGGGTGTCCAGAAAAGGACTCCCTGATTTCAAAATTAAATATCTCGAAAACAAAGATCGATAGAGGAATGCAGTAAACGGTATGTTTATTGTGACAGCTGTAAGAAGTGTATACAGCAGTGTGAAATAATAGTTACAAAAGCTGCTAACACATGGCGCTGTACGCTGTACAACTCATATCAGCATACATAAGTGAAATAATCGTATGAAAACAATCTTTGCAAACAATCACATCACAATGTTTTCACCTCCTTTCGCGTTTCAATGGTGGAACTGTTCGCCCTGAGCTTCGGATCACTATTTAGGCATTACTTATGGCGATTACAGCGCCATCTGTTAGCAGCTTTTGTAACTATTATTTCAAACTGCTGTATACACTTCTTACAGCTGTCACGATAAACATACCGTTTACTGCATTCCTCTATCGATCTTTGTTTTCGAGATATTTAATTTTGAAATCAGGGAGTCCTTTTCTGGACACCCTGTATATCCTCCTCACATAATAGCCCTCTCAATTTTAGAAGAATGCAGTGATGAAGACACCAGAAAACATTTCTCACATCTAATATCGCAGGCACTGCCCAAACATTGCAGTTCATTTATACTGAATACTTCTAAGCATTAATAGTCTAAAACCATTACCAATGCAGCAAGGGTTACTGTATATATTTTGATATATACAAAGAACAAGTACAGTCCCAAAATCAATTCTCACCCATCTTTTCATCTCATCGTCATTAAAATCCTAATGATTATAGTCATTGTTATTATTTATAGTAAACTGTTAACTATCACAAAAATTCTATTATTAAAATCACTAAAAATTCTGCATCAATGACTGCTGAAAGTTGTTTCAATTATTAAGTTTTAAAACACCTTCATAATCGAAAGCTCTGCTTGATGTTAAATTGCTAATTGCTGCTACTTTTCTAAAGCTTTTAAACATGTCCTTTTTTTATTTTATAATATAAAAAATATGTAAATACTGTCACTTCTTAAAAAAAATTACTTTCTGTTATAATTGCTACCATTTTAATTAATAAAAACTCTTGGGAGCATAAGGTATCAAAAGCCGAAAAGGGCAATTGTTATTCCCTCCAACGGCTCGCCCCTGGCCCTCAGCTGGGGGAATGAAAGGTAAAAAAATAAATGCTGTTTTAGCCACTCGCCACCTTCAGGAAGTTCTCCGGGTAACGGAGGCCTGGACCGGAGATGGAGGATTGACATTAACCCAGCCAAGACCCAGGCAATAATGAGCAGTAAAAGGCTTGGGGCCCCGTCGACCACGTCAACCGGACCCCGTTCTTCACCTTCACGGCAAAAACATACCCTTGTCAGCTACTGCCCATTACCTGGTAGTGCTGCTAGACAGGAGACTAGCCTGGAAAGCTCATTTAAATGACGTCCACAGGAAAGTAAGCGCGAGGCTTCAAAGCCTTTACTCGGTTCTTAAAAAAGACAACAATTTAGCCCCAAGCACTGGCATTAAGATCTACACGACCGTAGTAAGACCTATTATTGAGTAAGCCTGTCCAGTGTGGGCATACGCTGCTGACAGATATATACTCAGACTACAAACAATACAAAACAGGGCACTGAAAAGAGCCCTGCACCTACCAGCCAGATTTCCCACCTACGCACTCCATGAAGCTACTGGAGTTCCATACCTTCACGACAGATTATACAACTGGCTGAAGTTTTCTACACAAGTTCAAATAGAAGCAATAACCCGGAAGTAAACACCATCGGTCGCTATGACATAACCCTTGACCGTCATAAGAGACCTTTAAGTATAATCATCTAACTCAAACAAATACCACCGAGAAGCCACACCAACAGAAAAGCTTTGCATCGCCCAAATACTTCTGGAGGCAATTTCCACGGACAACATACTCCACCGTCCCCCTGCCTATTAAGAAAATATAGTAATGGTGCTATGACGACGACGTTTGTCCGAGATGAATTCGCACTTAACCCTGCCTTCACTTCCGGCACAGCTTGCTGTGTAATGTGAAGTACGCCAGAACATTTCCGTGATTCGGATTCCACGCTAAACTGTAGGTCCCCTGTATCCGGCAGGATTAGCTGTTAAGGCGGCTACGACAGGGGCGGAATATGCAGCCAATAGAAACCCTGCCACTAGGTCATTACGACCACACGAAATTATTATTATAGCTCCATACGTTTCTAGGTGTACACTTTTTTACGTCATATTGATTCCTCAGGGTATATTTTCCAATAAGTAATTTAAAAAATTACGTTCGTTTGTTCTTAATTTTAACTCTCCGATAGTCTTTTCAAATTACTTTTGAAAACATTTTTATCTTTATTAGTGAAAATTAATTTGACATTAGTGAGCTTAGAATAACATTGCTAAGTTACAGCAAAGCGTGACCTGGTCAGCTAGTAGGCAAATAAACATTAAATGCTATTCAGTCTTAGTGAATCTTACGTTAACAATACTTACAGTAAAAAGTGCGTTGTTAAAAAAAAACTGTATAAAACTAATTGTAAATTATTTCTGGATTAGTTTTATGTGCAAAACGAGATATACGAAATGAGTTCGTGTGACCGTGATGCTGGTAGAAAATCTGAGTTGGGTATTTCAAAATGGAAAAGCCACAAACATTATTTTTAAATATTTCAAAGTATTTATATAGCTTTGTTTATAATCAGTAATAATTTGTTGTCTTTATTTTGTTAACTTTTATAAATCTTCTAATATAATTTTTTATTTTTTTTAAATTCAAAATTTATTTCTTTATAACTTTTGCATTTCTCGTCAATCGCAAGATATACCTATTTTCGGTTCACATAGTTTTATTCAAAGGACAGGGGCGTCAGGAATATCTGCCACTCGCAATCGTTAAGGCCGCCGCTGTAATTGTTGAATTTTCCCTGGATGAAAGAGCACAGTACAAAATCGTAGCAGCTTCTCCCTTCACAATAGAACACAATGATTTAGCACAGTTATACATCCGTATTGGTAGTAAGTTTGTTACGATCGCCAGTCTGAAAAGGCTATTGCTTAGTGCATTAAGATTATGTGTAAATGCTAGGTACTGCAAACGACCACAGAAAACACAGCAATTATATGAGGTTACAAACACTGGTCATATGTAATTTATTGCACTCGAAATGTTGACATAGCGTCAGAGATAGCTACCGGAAAATTAAGTATAGTTTCGTAAGTAGTTCATACACAATTCACACATCCCACTCCAGCAGAAGGCTTCAACAATGGCCCACATACTTCTGGTATCTTCTATCTAGCGTCTGTAAGTCGAATATTCGAACGTAGTCGCTGTGAAAATACTATATTTTGCTTAGTAATAATGATTAATTTTAAATTTTACAATATTTCAAACATTATTCCGTTTTGTTCTGATGGTAGAGAGTTTTTGATATCATACATTTTAACATTAAATAAACTGAACAATTTAGTAGGGGGATTAAATGTTATGGAATAGGCTATCTATCATCTTGTTACAGTGTGTATCGTACCATCATCACACTTTGTAACATTTAAATAGATAACTTACTACGCAACTTATTGTTAACAATATTATAGATAGAAAAGGCGCATTCAAAATTGGAATAATGGTTAATACTAGGCCAAACTCTTAAATGTTTTCAAAACGTTAAAGCCAGCTGCGTCACAATCATCTTTAGTTTTGAATAAAAATCAGCTGAAATGGAAGAATTCCTCCATGTTTAAAACACTCAGACCCGATGTTATTATAGTTGCCAAAAATATGAGTACGCCCAATGTGATTTAGTATTTTTTTTATGTCGAGTTTGACTTGTAGCAACCTTTGGGTGCAAATCGCCAATCGTTTTCAATTTTGTTAATCAATAAATTGCATGTCGACCATTGTTGCCCGTTGGTGGTTACCCCAACACCCAAAAGTCTTTACATAACCATGGGTAACCAAAATAAGTCTACGTCTGTGGTAAAAACCTAGTCTCTTTTAAAAAAATATGGATCAGAACATAGGTATTTTATTCTGTGATCAGAAAAAAATATTCAGCCATAGAGAAGTCTTGAATTCTTAGCAACTAGGTACTTTACTTGATGTCACTATTTTAATATTCAACAGATAAATACATCAATCAAAAAGTCTCTAAAAAAATTTCCCTAAAATTATAAAGCCCCAAAAAAATACCATCCCGCGCGTACACCCACACATTTTGGGGAAAATCTTTAACCTGACGCCAATGACAGAAAAGCCCCACTCCTTTAGCCCAGCGATATTATTACTCATCGCAATGCGATGTTGTATGACTTCTTTCTCACAACGAAAGGTCTTAAGTGTGCAAATCGCGATCGTAGGACGGATAATAGTACACCATCTGAGGTTTCTCGCCTTAAAGTCAGTCATTCACGTTCAGACAGTTGCAAACTGTCAATCGAACCATCGCAACGACAGTTCTATTTCCACACATACATTGCGACTCGTCATGCAGACGGTTCTACAAAAATTGACCGCATTCTTTGGATATCCTTAGCGCGAAGCGGAGTGCTTTTTATTTGATACGTCACTATGAATATTATAAGTAAAAAGAAAAAAACCGCACTTGCTGTAGCGTTATTAAAGTGCATAAATATAAGAAATGTAAGTGGTAAACAAGATTACTTGGAAGAAATTTATACACTGCCATCAGCTTGCTCGATGAATTTACTGACAGAAGAACTTGGTGACTACAAAAATTACCTTCCAATGTATAATGAAACTTGTGGTTAGAGACCGGATTATATGTATCGTAAAAAGCTAGACATATGCATATAAATGCTTAATATATGCATTTAAAGTGTCAAAATATGTAACATTAAATAATATAAAAATAGAAATTTTTAGTTTATTTGAAAATCAGAATAAAATTAGTAATTAGTTGAATAACATATTGATATTTAATATTTTTTTGGTTTGTAAATGTAGAAAATCAGGTAATGTTCCAAATATTTAATAGGGAGATTGTTCCTTCGATCTCTCGAAATATTTTTATAAGTGCAAAAGGACTGCTTCACATTCACTGATGTAACTGATAGTATTTGAATGTAGGTGCGATGTTAGCACTCATTGTTTCCAGAAAAAGTCCCATTAATAAAACTATCAATTTGATACAAAGGTTAAAACCCTGGGTTACTGTGCAAAATATTTTCAAACTTCCCTTTAACTGAATTCATTCAGTCAACACCAATCTTTGTTTGTCTTTTTAATACACACACACATGATGTACTCCGTGCGCACAGCACGTCACATGAACCAAATTGGAATAAAATATTTGGAGGGCTTTGACTGAATTAATCATATACGTAGGAGCATCTGCGAGAAATACTGAGAGAATACTCTTTAATCATGGAGGAAGGAAATATATGGAGACGACGCAAGAGACCTTCACCACGCATTGAAGTGAAACCGGGTGGAGGAGGAGTGGGGGGCTAGGCCGATCCCATACCGACGCGGGGTATATGTACAAAACCCTCAAGGGGACTCTAGGATAAACGTAAAGCCACAATCTGCTGATGTATTATTATGTAACTCGATGATACAAATAAAAAGTGAAGAGTAAAATTTTTTGATATCATGCTTAGTTTTCGAGATATTCTGTCTCAAACGTGAAATGTTTTTGGTTGAAACTCAGAAGAAACAATTGGTCAAAGTCAAATTTGATGACGGATTCTTATTTAAAAAGACGAGACAAATAAAGAATAAAATTTTTCGATATCTCGCCTAGTTCTCGAGATATTCTGTATCAAAAGTGAGGTGTCTTGAGTTGAAATGCAGAAGAAAAATTTCGCAAAAGTCAAATTTAATGATCGATTCTTATGTAAAACGACGAGACAAATCGAAAATAAAGAATAACATTTTTCTATATCTTGCTTAGTTTTCGGGATATACTGGGATTGGGTTGATATGCGGCCTGGAGACACCCCTTTAAATCTCATTTTCAACACTCGTTAAAAAGTAATGCTAGTCTATAGTGTGCAAAACAGCAAGGTATGCTGATTTTCTACACTACACCAACAAAAATTTGAGAACAAAGTCATCCCATTGAGAGCTATGACTAAATATTTATAGACAGGCATCGAAGTTTGCAATTCCTACCGCCCTCTTCAACAACGATAATTAGAATTCAAATTACTTATGAAATGATATTCCAGGTTCTTTCCTCTCTTGCCTATTTGTGCAACCGTATGCAACACAAGATGGCATTATAAAACACTTATACAGATTACAAAATGAAATAATTACAGCATCTAACACAATGTGAACATCGCATTTGTTTGGGATCGCAAAATCGCCACTGCGCATGCGCGAGAGTTTAGAGCCTGCTTCACAGATTTAACGTCACTTCTCCTCCATATATTTCCTTCTTCCATGTCTTTAATCTGCAGAAAATTCAGCAGATACTTTTTTAATAGCCACATTTACAAATCTGGCGATAGTGGAATGATCTGGCTTTTCAAGTTCTTTGTGAGCCACCAAGAAGGAAGTAGGCTCTATTTTTAATGCACCGACAGTTGAATTTGTAATACAACGATTGCAACTGTCGGTAGTTTCGTCAGTTGAAATCCAAATAATGCTAGCCTCGAGTGCATTACGAACTTCTCAAGAATCATGTAGGTAAATTTTTACTATTTAATAACAAACTGCCAGTAGAAATTAAGGGAGAAAAAAAAACTGAACTTTTTAAGAAAAGGCTAAAAAAGTATCTAGTAGAAAATGCTTATTACTCCATAGAAATTTAAAGTAGTCAAATTATATAAAACAGCTGTGTCTATTAAACTAGTAGTTATAGATAAATTGTACAAAATCTTATGTATATTTCTATATGCCTTACATTTAAAGTTGAATATCCAAATTGTACACATTATGTATTAAAATTTAAAATGACGAAACCAATATACTTGAAAATGTATCATATGGTGAATAAAATAAATGATATGCTTAAGTGATTTTTTGTTTGTTTGCCATTGCTGGTACTGCTGCTTGCCGCTATAAGTAGTTGTTGCCTTGGGCCTTTGTTTTGCAATTCTGCGATATGAAGACTTGTCTTGACATGCTGGTTTTTTTTAAACTTTTTTGTGCACGAAAATTTTTTCTCCCAAATTCGGAAATATAAAACATTTCCGTTGCATGTAAATGTTCCACGATAGTCGGCTATCCACAAAATACATTTTTGTGTGGAAGTATGGTATATATTAAACTTCATATAATTAAATAAAAACTAAACTCGTGAAATGGCACACGAACGATAACAAGCGGAATTTGTCTGTTAGGAAGAGTGCAGCAGTAGGCGAGCGCGACGCAGAACGGTATCGTATGTCTTTATCTCTTCGTGAATATGATTTACTTGTCCGCATAATAATATTATCTATAATATCAAAACAAAGTACACAAGACTTATAAGAGCTGTGCGTCTAGTAGGTTTTGCCGGCCACAACGTAAGATCCATTTATTAACTAGGTAACCTACCGAAAAATATTGTAACTATAGCGAAATATGAATCTTCACTAGGTTTTGGGTAAAATATTCAATAACCGGTGAGAATGTGATTAATATCGAAATATACATATGCAGATGCATATAATCCGATCTCTACATTTGATAACTACTGGCGGCCTTAAGAACACAGATCACCAAACAAGATACTTTGATGAAAGAAACAGTAAATGCCGAGACCTGTTTAGCAATAACTTTACATGTTTTGTTCACAGGAAGATGTTATGAAGGTTTGGAAACATCGTATCGAGTGTCGCCTCAGATAATCGTAAAGATTATTCCGGAAACATGTTGGGTTATCTACATTACCTTCAAAACTGATTATTTAAAGGCAGGTACTTAATTCATTTTATCTTTTATTTAATGCAAATATGAGCTTGGCAGGTTTTTTGGTATTATTGGGTGCTATTATTTCTTAATTATTTTCCTTTTTTCTTTCAGCTCCCTACTACGGAAGATGAATGGTAGATAATTGCTGCCGTATTCAAAGAAGCATGGAATTTTCATAACTGCATCGGTGCTATGGATGGGAACCATATTAACATATCTAAGCCACTGGGCAGTGGTTAATTATTTTTCAATTATAAGGGTACACTCAGTGTTTGCTGTTGTGAGTGCTAAGTGTGGATTTAACTATGTTCACACGGGAGTTAAAAGTATCAGATGGGAGATTGTTTCGGCAAACAAAACTGTTCGAAAAATTAGAGAAAAACGAATTGCGTACACCAAGCCAAACTTATCGCCACAGAAATTGTACAAATTTCTGTATGCGTTTGAAGCAGATCAAGCCTTTCTTTTAATAGCCTAGGCACTATGGGTATGAATCTCAAAACAATGTAGTTTAGAAATTTGGCATAAACATTCATCAGCACCTAAGAAACAAATCCTGAAAAACCCCCGCTTCTGGTTTATCCGTCTCATTGTTTTTTCAGGTCAAAAAGGCTCTAGCGCCAAATCAATGTAAACTTTCTATAATATTTAAAATGTCAGCCTTAGTAACGTTTTATAAACCTTAGGGAATTGTAAGATAATGAACACTGCATAAAAGTATAGTATCGGACATACTTATTGTGTAAAAGTATCTCTTATTTTATCATAAAGACTATACAAAACATGACCATTATTTTAAACAACTCTGCACAGTTGAAAAACTGTCGAAGTTATAGTTTCAAGACTTATCACCAAAGTTGTAGTACACAGTTTGAGCGGTACCCGGGGCGCACATTGAGCTGCGTGTCGCAGTAGAGGCAACGCAGAGCAGGGCAAGGCAGCACAGACTGGCAGTTACTCGCGCATATTAGAGCGCAGTTTCGTGCGACAGTTTACAAAGCATTGTGTTGTGCGAAAAACCGACAATAAAGCGTAACCAAAAACATGTCGATGCAAAAACTCGTTTTATGATTTCTGAATCACATTGGGATGCCGAGCTTGGAAAATTGTTATTACTTTAACAGAAGCTGAGTAAGATAAAACTATGCAAAAGTGAGTATATGAAAAGAAGAAACTCTCATCTGGCTTTTGCAGTGACAAGAGAATTCTCAAAAGATAATTTGCGGATGACTCGAGCGGAGATTCACGGCATAATGTAACCTGTTATTTTCTCGACAAAGCTCAAATATCTATTAGAACTGAAGAAAATCTCGCTGTATTTTCGTGGTTATTTATTTAATTATTTAGCGTTTGACGGTACATGACATTTATAAGAATGTTTCTCTCTTTTATTTCATATTATGTTTTTAAGAAAACTGTATAACAGAACATAAACACTTGAAACTAAAAAAGCAGTGTCAACAAATTGTTTCTCGGGAACACTATTGAATGATGTATTACAAATAATAAGAAAACAAATAATGTGATAATAGCCTATATATATCAATCTTTTTCGAAGTTTTATTAAAAATGAATTAAAAAAAGAAAAGAAAAGTGAAAATTGTAAGTGGACAGTTGTATGATAAATAAATGCTGAATTTACTCGCCACTTGTTGGGCTCATTGTCCAAATCTTTTGTTTAAATGTAATTTTTATGTATTTTTTATGACTGATATTGTGAATCGCAGTTTGGTTACGCTCGAGATTAATCAATTTTTCTTATTCCATAGTTGAAAATGATTATAAGTAAAGCAAGATTATAAATAACGCAAGAAGTGTTACGTTGTAAACCGGCACGAGTGAGCTGCGTGGCACAGTTTCTGTGTCGTGATCACAACGTCGCGCAGGCCACGTGCGGCGCAGTACTGCGCTGCCCTGCTCTGCGTCTCAATACGCGCTGTTCCGCCCCAAAACATAGAGAGACAGAAACTGTGCTGCGCTGCGCTACGTCCACTGTACGTCAATGTGCGCCCGGCCTTAAAGTGGTATGTATAGTTTGTCTGTGACTAACGGCTGTCAAGATAAGCGTCGAAACGAGTACAAATGAATCAGCGCTTGACTGAGAGAGCCGCACGCCGCTCCCCAGGCGTTATAGGTATAAACCTCAGGAGAGAAAAAAAAAAAAAAAAAAAATATGTACAGCTGAAAATTGGCACAGATTTTTAGTCACTAAGAAACATGTCCTGAAAATTCCCCGTATCTGAGGTGTCCGCGTCAGTTGTTTTTTTTCCAGGTCAGAAGTGCGTAAGTAGGACTTAAATCCTATAATCAGTATAAATGTCTTGCAGCCGTTAAAAAGTCAGCCTTAAAATCATTGCTATACACCAGGTATGGGCAACCTTTGCTTAGCTGAGGGCGTTATTTCGGGACTTAATCAGGTCGCGGGCCGTAGGTAAGAAGTAAGTAAGTAGTAGTGAATAAAAAGGCGATAAAATTCACACTTTTTTTATTTATTAGATTTACAATAGCATAATCAAACATACAAAAAGAAAATTAACAAAAACAGATAGAAAAATCAAATGAAAATTAATGAGAGACTTGAGTTTGAAACGTATTTGAAATTTCTGAATCTCTCGCGGGCCGGATTGAAGCTGGTGGTGGGCCGGGGGTTGCCCATATACAGTATGCTATACATCATAAAAAAAATTGAAGAGGCTAACCATTCAATGTAGGTTTGGAGGTAATTATCGTATAAAAGTAAAAATAAACTGACATTTTATTATGAAGTAGCTTCTAAACTTGACTTACTTTATAATTAACCCAGATTTGCTGAAAAACTATCGAAGTTATCAATTCAAGACATACTATCAAACTAATATAACGCAGCTTCAGAGTTAAAATGGTACATTGGTCATGTTTTTGTAATAAACTTTTGGCGAGATACGCATTGAAACATTCAGAAACAACGCGCAGAATTCAGCTTAAAACGCCGTTCCACTCATCTCCTCCTTCTGTCTGCATCGTTCTACCCGGCTGTAACAGTGCGCTGAGATTTTACGCTCTTGGAATTATGTATGAACTGTCAGAAATAAAACTAGAAGATGACGAAACAATTTGAAGACTTAGAAATTAGTGTGCAAATTTATGAGCAATAAACATTTTTTATTACTGAACTCGTTGAATGAAATTTAAAGTTCTGCTTCATCACCGTCCTCATTATCTGAACCATTATAGCTAATACTAACATATACATATCATTAGCGAACACTATGGCCCACACATTCACACTGATTTCTGCAAATGATCTTACAATTGTTGGACATCAAATTAAAGAGGCCATTCTGAGTAGGTGGGAGTCGGGTATTCATTTTCTCTAGAGCTAACCTATTAATTCATTCTTCATTCACCGATCTTTTTTCACCCCCTTTCATGTTACTCTCCGAGTGACAGGTTCAGTGAAGAAACTATTGTAATTATCGACGGAGGCTATTTCCTAAACGCTGTTGTGTGGCCTATATCAACAACTTTCGGTCAGTCGTGCTAAGTATGAATCTTCCGTAGTTAGAAAGTTCTCTTCACTGGTCATTATCGTTTTCGATGGACATGACAAAGGGGATGACCGTCTTAGACAAGCCGGAGGAAAACCTTTTAACAATTTTAGCCCTTCACAACAAGATCACTTCACACGAAGCTTAGTTTTTTGAAAAGTTATAACAAAAATCAACTAGTTTAATTACTTGTGAACAAATTGCAGACTGCGGATCGTCCGTAACAATTCAGTGCAAAGGAGTTAGAGAAGCCAACACTGCATCGTTTGCAATTCAACACGACAGCGGTCAACTTCAATGATACGGATGCTCTCGTAATGCTGGTAGCATGTACTAGTGAACACAATAGGACAAACGTCTTTCACCGTGCCACACCACGAGCGCCGTTTTCGGTAAAGGAAAAAAACAAGACTGGAAGTTCTTGAGAGGTTCTTCAATATTCAAGAAGAAGACATCGGCAGGAGAGAAGTTTGCGTTGCGTTTTACGAAAATTTTATATTTCGGTGTCAAAATCTGAACGAACTCTGGGTAATAAAATAATCGGAAGATCGCAGCCCAACCAGTCATTGCAACTTCCTCCAACATCTGCGGAATGGTAGCAGTATTCTCTACGTGTATACTTACAATTTCAGAAATGGCAAAGCAGTTGCTTATAGAAAGAATGGAAATTTCGAAATTTAGCTCTATTGCCAGTGACTATCTGATTCCGAAATACTCATAGTGATCTCCTTGATTTGAATCCTGAAATTGCAAGAGCATTTATGGGAATAAGTGTAAATGATTGAGTTCTTGGCTGGAGTGTTCGCTAATAATCTGCATATATTAGTGTCAGCTATAATGGTTCAGATGATGAGGACCGATGATGAAGCAGAACATTAAATTTCATTCAACGAGTTCAGCAATAAAAAATGTTTATTGTTCATAAATTTGCACACTAATTTCTAAGTCTTCAAACTGTTTCGTCATCTTCTAGGCTTATTTCTAGCAGTTCATACATAATTCCAAGAGCGCAAAATCTCAGCGCACTGTTACAGCCGGGTAGAACGATGCAGACAGAGGGAGGATATGAGTGGAACGGCGTATTAACCTGAGTTCTGCGCGTTGTTTCTGAATGTTTCAATGAGAATATCGCCAACAGTTTACTACAAAAACATGACCAATGTACCATTTTAACTCTGAAGCTGCGTTATATTAGTTTGATACTATGTCTTGACTCGAAAACTTTGATAGTTTTTCAGCAAATCTGGTTAATTATAAAATAAGTCAAGTTTAGAAGCTACTTCATAATAAAATGTTAGTTTATTTTTACGTTTATACAATAAATATCTCCAAACCTACATTGAATGGTTAGCCTCTTCAAATTTGTTATGGTGTAATGCAATGATTTTAAGGCTGACATTTTAAGGGCTGCAAGACATTTATACTGATTATAGGATTTAAGCCCTACTTACGCACTTCTGACATGGAAAAAAAAAAAACTATGACGCGGACACCTCAGATTCGGGGACTTTTCAGGAAATGTTTCTTAGGGACTAAAAATCTGTGCCAATTTTCAGCTGTACATTTTTTTTTATTTTTAATTTTTTTCTGATGTTCATACCTTTAACGCCTGGGGAGCGACGTGCGGCTCTCTCAGCCTAGCGCTGATTCATTTGTACTTGCTTCGACGCATATCTAGACAGCCGTTAGTCACAGACAAACTATATACCTCTTTAACGCTCAAACTGTGTACAACAACTTTGGTGACAAGTCTTGCCACAGTTGATAGTAGCATTCTTGTGTGTGTGTGTGTGTGTGTGTGTGTGTGTGTGTGTGTGTGTGTGTGTGTGTGTGTGTGTGTGTGTGTGCATATATATATATATATATCGGATCTACGATTTGGATGAAATTTGATATTTAGATAATATTTTGACTTTTTAAGAATACCTAAATAGTTTTCTACTCTACAAAAACGCGATTTTAAAAAATACGAATAATTTTTGCACTTGGGGTGTCTCGAAAACGTCTCTAACGCCATCTCGTAGACAATTCAGGTACCAGAAAGCCCACTAATAGTTTCTCTTTGATTTCAATGAATATTTAAATGAACAGTTTGTGGAATTATAAATGATGTTTTATTTTCTTCAATTTACAATAAAATATTTAGCATAGTCACAACTTATCGTCTATCTGATTTTTATCTTGCCTTTAGGCTGTCGGTAGTTGGTTCATAAAAGAAATTATTCAGGTATTATTAACACGGCCGCCTGGTTGTATGGAGGGTAGGAGTGCTTTGCAAGCATTCTAACTGAACAAAAATCACAAAGACGTATTCTTAGCACAAACACTATTTATTGTACTAAGCTTTTTCAGTTACACCACCGAACACCAACCAGATTTATATAGTTTGTCACCAAGAAGAATTAATGACTACCCTGAATAATTGTTCGTGAAGATTGCAAGTCCGAAACGAGTGCAAGCATTCTTAACATTCCACATTTATCACAACACTGTAATTTGTTATGTTGTCGTGATCGTAATACGCTTGTAACAGCAGTTTAACGGCTATAGTATTCACACAGCATTCACTAGTAGCCACTGGTTTATCCAACAGTACGAAACGCCGACCAGAGCTAATTAAAACCGACGTGGAAGAGCGTTATTTGTATCCATGATGACTGCTGCTTTCAACACCACCATTCTCACAACAGTCAAACTGACTTATCACTTTATCTTCGAGTGACTGGCTTCAACAGACGTTACAAAAAAAAAAAAAAAAAAAAAAAAAAAACGACAGCCCGCCCTCACCCGTCGCGGTGACACGATCAAAACTTCTTTTAGCACAAGATTACTTCACTGTTCATTCCACCCATGCACACCCGCGCTAGCATAACTCGCCACCTTCCGCCAAAGATCAGCGATACTCCTCTCGATCGCTCATATTCGTTACTCGACTTTGACTCGTATGCTACACATAAATCGAAAGGTCCGATAAGCTATCGTAATATGACAAGTTCTTGTATACTGGCTGACCCGTGGAAATATTAGCACTACAAGTTTAATTGTAAAACATTTAAAAAGGAAGATAATTAAAAATTTATCATTGGTTTTGTCAGAGGTGATACTTTACAGAAACTTCTTTGAAAACAATATTACCGGTACCAGTTATAAAGTAATCATCGTTTACTTTTTGACCTTAAAAAATGGTTGTCAGTTTGTCATTAAATACTACCACCTTAACTGTAAAACATTTAAAAAGTAGAGTACCTGGGTGACCGATCTTCACTCGGCATCTTTCGATTTATGTTCATTATACAAGATTTCGAGTAAGGTTTGATTAAAGTAAAAGGTTTGAAGGCTTCCTAGGCGTTTTGAGGTGCACAGTTAACCAAAGAGAAGCTTCACTATCGTCAGTAGGCTTACTGGTACCTGAACGTTCTACGTAATGAGGTTTGAGCCGTTTTCGAGAAACCAAATACAAAAATTGCTCCTTTCTTTAAAAAAATCGTTTTAAAAACCTGAAAAGCAAAACGTTATATACATATGAAATTTCATCCAAATCGCTGGGAAAGAGCTGCCGCGCATGGGCAAACGTACAACTTATGTAATACAAGATTTTACATGTAATGCGGTTCAAAATGTCAGTGGAAGAAGTATATTAACTGTCATTGGCGTTAACAGTTGCTCCATACCAAGAGTGTTAACAGTTAACTCGCTTAAGCTGGCTTTTCGCTGACATAATTTCACTTGTATGCATTGTTACACACGGTGTTTTGGTTTTCGGTTTGATGAAACGATGTCTAACAACAGCGTCATCAGCTTTTCGTTACGTATTATAGTTACATTGCCGTACGTGTCTGTGTGAAGCAAGATATTTTTGTATATTAAGTCATCCATATTCGAAAGCCCTATAGGGGAGAGCGGGGGATATACACGCATGCGGGTAATCACACGCAGTCTGAATTACGCATTTTGAATGGCGCGGGCTTTGCCCAGTTGATGCTAAACCCTTCTGGCGGGCGTAACAACTACAGTGACACCACTCCAGAAATTTTCTGATTGCTTTGTGGCAGTAGTAAAGTGAGGTTTATTTTCAATGTGTTTGATGTAACTTTTGTCAGCTATATTTTGCAAGGTAAGTGCCACCATAGTTGCTTTAATGCAATTTTTTGCATATCAACTACTAGCCTGAGATGTAACCTTTCATTTAGTTGCAGATCTGTCAAGGTATTTGAACTAAGACCCTAGTTCTGCTTAGGTTAGTCCTCGAACTCACTTTGGTGTATTGGCACGCGGCTCTTCAAGTGCGTGGTATTACCCCTTCATAATAAAACTAGTTGGTTATATTTTCAATTCCAACAAGGTTTTTTATACTTCAGATTACTAGATTTTATAAAAGAGAAAACCAGAAAGTAAAATGGACCCAAGAAGAGCTTTATAAGGGTCTTGATGCCACAAAATCAGGAAGAAAAATAAGAAAAGTATGGGATGTCGAAGCTACTCTGCATACAAGAATGAAAGCGAAAAATACCAAGTGAAAGATGGAGAACTAGAGTACCGATGTGTTTCGGGTATTAGGTAGAGCCATGAAGAATGTAGTGGCTGGAACATTTCAAAACATTGCAAGTGTGATGTTTGCTATACAAGAAAATGCACTCTTTTCACGCCTATAAAAATAAAGTTTACTAAACATCATTATTTTCTTCAATAATGTACTGTTTAGTACATGTAATTAATAAATTAAACTAACAGAAAATAAAAATAGCGTGTATTGTCCATGTTTACACATTGTTTGTATTGCGTGTTATTATCCCATACCATGCGTGTCATTACCCTACCGGGTTGAGAATACCACGAATTTGCACTTTTTTAAATTTTAATCATAAACATTAAGGTAATGTTCATAATTATATTCCATCATTTGCAATATGTCGAGAAATGTCCGTAGTAAGGTATACATTTGTTTTGGTAGAGATATAATGATATAATGAACAACTTAAATCGCTTTTTCCTTATGGTGCGTATGTTTCCCCCACTCTCCCCTAAGCTTGTTCACTCAAGAGATGCGGCTCATGGTCTTTCTCCCTTACCTTTACATGTGACTGGGAAAGAACTGCCGCGCATGGGCAAACGTACAACTTATGTAACACAATATTTTACATGTAATGCGATGTTTTTGAAAGTAAAATTGAGCGTTTTTTTGTCATGAGATAAATGAAACAATCGTACGTCATACAAATTGCGAGTTTACCAATTTCATTTTCAGATCCTAATAAAAATAGAAATTATTTACGTGATATCAATTAATAAAATTTATTGCTTCAAACCATCACTTTTCGTTTTAAAAATTGCGGAATACATTTCGAGAATTATATCCAATATTTTGTTTGGAGAAAAAAATAGGATGACCCTTGAACACTACGTTTGGCTTCGCTACGTACAAGCTGCACGATTCATAACAATGCACCACATGCATCTGCTGTCATTTGCGGTTCCCTAAAACGTATATTATCTTTCTCTTGAGAAATTCTAGTGTCTTAAAGAAACTATACAGATCTATCTATTATATAATTTCCTAAGCTCACTCACCTCTACAGCTATTGGATGGAGAACGATGACGTCACTTACCAACCTTCACTCGCAAATTACAGCGACCATAGTCATTAATAATTAGAGGTTAGGCGCAAGTTTGATAGCTTAGCAACTGCTATGAAATCATTAATTTTGCTTTTCAGAGTTAAAAAACTATCGATAAACTTTACTGTTAAAAAAACGTGGAACTACTTTTCAGTAACATGTTCACTTGAGGAAACTTAAATTACTCATGGTCCCTGCTGAAACAGCGAATACCAATTGTCATTCCGGCCTAAGCTAAATTTCAGTTTAATTCGAATTTTCGCTAATGTTGCTGTTTGACCAAAGTTTATACGTTACAGATTATTTGCTTTTTACATATTTTACTGACCACTTTCGTTGACGGTCTTTCTACAAGTTCGGTGCACTTGAGTTATTAAGTTAGGTAAAGTGGATATCAGACCAAATATGATACCGAATCGAGCCTTCGTTTCTAAAGTATTGCTTAACTATTTAAAAATCTGTATTAAGTTATCTGGCCGTTACGGACACTATAACTAAAGATTCCATTATGAATATTTGTCCAGTATCAATCAAAAACAACGTGATGCTTTCAAAGCAATTGCGCACTCCCTTTAAACTCAAATTCTTCAAATTTTGTAGAGTGGACTTCTATAGTTAAATACAAGTCAAGTATTTCAGAAAGTTCGAGTCTAGCAACCACGATCTTTGAAACAATTATATGATAGTGCGATCGTCTCTGCCCGTGTTTAATAGGTCTATCAATACTTTTGAGTTCTTCAGGCTTAAAGGTGAAACAGTCAAATTTCACATTGACCAGATCAGGTCCATCTGT
Organism: Vandiemenella viatica; assembly: GCA_031002005.1. Lineage (NCBI taxonomy): Eukaryota > Metazoa > Arthropoda > Insecta > Orthoptera > Morabidae > Vandiemenella > Vandiemenella viatica. The sequence goes on from JARYHS010008074.1 coordinate 133,546,691, forward strand.
CATAATCTTTGACCCTATAAAACTGGAACTATTATAGACACGTGACGATACGCAAAAAACGGTCACAGGCTTATACTAGTCTACTATATAATTTCCGAAGCTCACTCACATCGATAGCTATTGGCAGGAGAACAGTGACGTCGCGCGCCAGCTGTTGCTCGCAAATTAACAGCGACCACAAATATCATCAGAAGAAATTCGAGGTTATGTCCTCAATTTAATAGCTAAGCAACTGCTACAAAAGTAATTGCCATAATGCATTCGTGAAGTTTGCATTTCGTAGCATTTTATAGTTAAAAAATGTCTATAAACTTTAGTGCCGAATAAACGAGGAACTTCTTTCTAGTAACACGTCGCTAATGAAAGCAACATAAACTTAAATTACTCGTGGCCTCTGCTGTAATCACGAATGACAATTCTCATTCTAGCCTAGGATAAATTTCAATTTAATTAAATCTTTCACTAATGTTGCTGCAAGACCAAGTTTATACATTATGGTCATTTGCTTTTCACATATTTTACTGACCACTTTAGTTTATGGTCCTTATTCATGTTCACTGTACGTGAGCAATCAGGTTATTTAAAGTGGACATCAGACCAAATATGTAACCGAATCGAGTATTCTGGCATTTCATTTCTTCAGCGTTGTTCAACTATTTAATAATCTAGAATCTGTATTATGTTCTCTGACCACTACAGACGCTATGACCAAATATTATATTATGAATGTTTGCCCAGCCTCAATTAAAAAAACAACTACGCAATGGCAACTCATTTTAAATAGAAATTCTTCAAATTCTGCAAGATGAGATTTTAGGGTCAAGAACAAGTTTGTATTTCAGCAAGTTCGAGTCTTGAAATAATTATACGATAGCGCGATCGCCTCTGCCCGTGACTATACGCAAAAATCTGTCACGGGCTTACACTAGTCAGAAATAATTGCTTCTATGGTCACCTAACAAACAATTATCTAATGCCAATTCACTTGCAGCATTTTATAACGATATGTCGGTACAAAAATGACAACACTGTAACAACGCATCTTGCCAGCATCTACGCAGTGGTCTGCTTGGAGAGGGAGGGCAAAGTGGTGTAAAGAGCGGCGCGGCGCGAGGAACATGATCTTGAGCCACCACTTCACAGCAATGTATGGGGACCAATAAATCCCAGTAATATTTTGTAATTGTGAAGTGAATTTAGTTCTCTTCTATACGGCCGCAGCACTACGGCGAGTGCATGTAACACTATGCCGCCGCCATAACGCTTCAGCGCTTCCCGCCGAGTGTACTTGTACCCCATTTCGGCAACAGTAGTCTAAATTCGAGATAGCAGGAGTTACAGTGTTGCGTGGAAGCAAAGCTAAATTCTGTGTTGTGTGTTCCACATTGTAAAATATATTCCAATAAACCGGAACTTTGCTTGTAGCTGCTGTTTCATTACGCAAAACCTAAATCCGTATAAACCGACAACACTCAGGTCATGAAGAACTCAACACAGCCTTTTATCAAAATATAACATCTTTAACAGACTTTGGTTGCCTTTAACACCTAGTCTTCTACGCAGTTTGGTAATTCTGCATATTTAAAGATTGTATGGTGTCAGCGACAAAAGATCGTCATCCCGAAAAAAAAAAAAAAAAAAAAACACCAAGAAGAAGTCACTATCGAACAGGTTAGTCCTACCACGCCAATAGACAATCAATCAATAGCTACTCGGCAACCCAACGAACTCTGGTGTTATCTCAAACCCTGCACCACACGCACCACACGCACCACAGACTTCCACTACAGAGAACATAGTATAATATAATCTGGGATAACAGTTGAGTTTAATGTTTGACCGTAACAATATTAACTGAAAGGAAGTTCAAAATAACAATAAGTGCGCTTAATTGTTGAGTAATAAGTATTACTGACATAAGTTGAGACAGATAATAAGATAAGACAATAATTGGCTAGTGCATGTATTATTTGAGTGCATTCATATAAAGTGTGTAATTTTATGTAGTGTAAGGAAACATAGGAGCTTTAACTATTATTAATTTGGTATATGGCAATATGTTTTGAAAGAAAACGCAAAATCGCAGTGATATCTAGCGAGAAAACTTTGTTACAAGATACACGTGATACGATGGTGACGTGATGTGTTTTGCCTTTCCGACTTCAAGTTTAGTAAACAAAAGTCACTAAGGAGGAAGCAATCGCATTTTGTCAGGATTGTTTTATATATTGGTACAGGTAGACATAGTGTCTGCAAGGGGCATTGTAACGGAGTTCCACATCTTCAATTGCGGATGTTCCGCTTGAAATTGTACTTCTGAATCCGCAATTTTTAAGGCGCAGGTATAAAGGTGGTTTTGTTTACGATGCAATGTATCCTGAAGTGCAAAATGTCAAGGGATACCTCCTGATAACTTATGCGACTCTATTTGCTCGTCGAAGTGCAACAACCCTTTGTGGTGAACCACCGGTTTTAGGAGTTTCTCGGAATTATGGCAACTATTACAGTGTTGTAGAAGCTAGGTCAGTTGCGACAGCGGATATACCGGTAGACAGTTGCGGTACAAAGAAATTGTAAGCTCAGGAGTCGACGACCCGATATTTAGGTCATGAGACTTCAGCATTTGCAAGAAAGCGGCGATGGAACCAACCAGTATGACGTCATCAAGATGTCCTGGATTGAGTAGTTCTCATTCCCTCCTTTGAAAATTTTGTGGGGATAGGCGATCAAAGTCTGGGGACCATAACCGGAACGAGGTTGATCCGAGCGGCCGGGGCCGCGAGGAGAAGAAAGGACGCGACGCGTCACGCGCCACCGGCGGGGCAGCAGATGGCGGTCGGGGACAGCGTCACCGACATCAGCCGCAGAGGTCGAGTCATTGCGCCGTCCCAATAATTACAGGTGGGAAGGAACCTACTTAGATCCCAATAGCTACCTGGGGATGGTATAGCCTAATGGGATGTTAGGGGCTAATTGTTTGCCTCCGATATTAGTCTAAAAAATAACTGATCTGGTTGGAATAAGGGAATGGAAGATCTAATGGGTTGTTAAAATGGTTATTATTAGGGTTCGGATATTTAGGACAAGTCATATTTTTTTCCTGCCTTCTTTTTGAGCTGTTATGCTGAATTAAACACTGATTGAACGTTTCTGAATGTATTTAGATGTATTTTACATAGCATATAAATGCATATTTAGGTAATTTTCCTAGTTTTGGTCATATTACGATAATATTAATGGTCATATGGTCATATTTTGAGGAAAAATCTGGTAATTTTTTTAATAGTACCAGGAATTCACTACATATTCATGGGAAGAAATTAAGATAATTATTCATGAACTGTACTCCTATTATACATTGGAGGAAAAACAACTAATTTTCGCTGAATAGGTTAGAATTCACCAATCAAGAATTAAAGTTATGTATTATTGTCACTCCCTAAATGTTGATGTTCCGCCCGCCTTTTAATCTCTACAATGCAGCAGCAGCATGCCTGTATCGATGCGCGTTCATCAATGTCTTAATGAACAACTTTTGAAAGTAATTCTCAGACAGTGTTAAACCTGCAGTGTATCAGTGAGTACCGCCATCCCGAAAACAAAATTTTCTGAATGTGCGAAGTTACAGAGTTACATAAGGGAATTTGGAAAGGAGTAGTTTGGTACAGATGAAAAAGTTCTTTCCTGTAAATTATGTGAAATTAAGGCGACTTCAACAAAACTACTTAAAATTTAGTTTTTAGTGAGTGCATGGGAGCAAATTATGTTGTCTACATGAAAGCGACACTACTAGATAAAATAAATGTGTAATTGAAAATGTTTTGATGTATAGTAAATTTAAATGTTTGGTCATATTCTGTAATTTGTAGGTCATATTTACCCGTTTTAAGGTCATATTTGCCTGCATATTCCTCTATTTTTTTGGTCCTAAAGATCCGAACCCTAGTTATTATGTACTTATTTGAATACATGTAAATATTGTACGTAACCAGCTGGAATATCATTTATGCAATCTACCGCTCACATGACATAGAGGTTCTATCCATATATAAATGTTCCTCCGGGGGTGGCAGAGTGGAAAAAAAAAGAACAGCCAGTACACCTCACCGTTGCGACATTGGCTTAAGTCGTAGGAAGTTCCATGGAGAAATATTTAGTCACGCATTCTCTACGTTTTGTAATAGGTCAGGAAACTTGTCAAAACCATTTACAGGTGGGCCAACCTCATATAGTTTCATAATAAATAACCTTTGGGAGAATTTTCTTAACAGTACGTTTTAGTTAGATTTTGAAGCCACTTTCGTGAAAGATAAATTTAAGATAAAGTTGTTTTTCAAACATAATAAATTTTGTTAAGGGAGTTCACAACGACGATCATTTTAAGATGTATTTTCTATGCTCATCAACATTCAGTTCAAAAGATTTTTCTATTTGTCATGTCATGCCATGTGTATAGAGGAAGCAAAGTACAAAATTTGAAATTACAGATTAAGGGAAAGAGTTACGTTAGATTTTTATAGCACAAGCTATAGTCAGCATCAGTAAGAATGTATTGAACATAAATTTAGCTAATTCAATAAATTATTGGTATTATTTTTCATAGCTGGATGAAAATCAAAATCTAGAATAAAAGAATGAAAATAGGTTGAAGAGATAGATAAAAGCAAGTAGCTTAAAATCATATAGACGGTTCCAGAAAAGTAAATTATTTTGAGAAGAAGAAGAAGAAAAAAAAAAATTTCTAAGCATTGTGGGCCATGGTGCCCAAGTGCTGACGTCATAAAATTAAATAATAATCCAGTAGAAGCATTCTTGAGGAATAGACAAGGCATAAAAATTAAATTATAGCTTAAAAATGGTTAGTCAGATATTAAATTTCAAAGTTGCAGCTGACGTCACGAGTTTAAATTCCTTACTTAAGGAGTCATCCATCTTAGGATTTTTGGTCAGTTATTTTCCAGTTTTCGTTGAATGATCGAGTTTTATCATGAGGTGAGCAATGACTCGATTGTAAAAAAAAAAAAAGTTTCGGCCGAGTCAGTCCGGGTGGTACAGGTGAGCAGCGTTTTTGTAATAGTGCCTTTAAGACTATCGTAAAGCTCACTGTAATTTTGGGTTACAAATAGATAGAATATTTGTAAGAGTGTATGCTTCTAGTCAGTGATGTGCCTTGGAGTGTAATCTACTTCTTCATCTGTGATTTTCGAAGTCCAATACTGCTTTCTAAACGTCATTGACAGTGTTACCTGATACCTCTAATAACTTTAAGAATATATTGTAAATTAATAACATCAGTGACTTTCTTTAACTTTTGTATCTCCTGTTAACTATTACAGAGTAAATTAATAGCTTGGTGGCCATTTAACGAACTCTTGCATCTTTGTGTAAAAGGAATCCGACATTGATAAAGGCATCACGATCAGGTTACTGAGTAATGTTTAAACTCCAAGCAATATTATGTCATTACAATATCTTCGACTGGAGTCACGTATTACAATCTAGGTCATGGATGGCGAACCTTTATTGCTCTATGTGCCATTTTTTCTCTCTCTAAAGAAATGTTCATTGAAGCCATGACGTGCCACCAAACAATCATTATTTGAATAATGGGAAAAGAAATAAAATTAAATACTATCAACTTAAAACTTTATATTTGCAATATACATTTTATATTCTAAGCAATTATATCTCAGATTTTTGTTTATTTAAGAATATGGAATAATTGTGTCTTGTGTTGTTGAAAATTAGATGCTAAATAACTTATTTAGGTTCATACTTTGTTAATTTTAGTAGAATGCAAGTTAATGTGGAGCCATCTGACAAACGGTTTCGAAGACAGTCTTTAATGTTATTCATTCATTTCTGAAAATTAATAACAGGCATAGGTAGATGAAAATATTGTTAAGATAGTAAAAGCCACTTATATTTATTTATTTATTCGTTGGGGCCAACTAGGACCACGTTAAGCCTTTCTGCATTTGGCAGCGAGTTTCTTCTTCTTTTGGTCCCAGAACTCCTTCATTCGTTTTGAATGCGCCTGTTTGCGCTCCTCTGTCCAGAGTGTACCGCGTCTTCCATTGGATTGTTCGTCTCGGCTTGTCCCACTTGTCATTAACTTCTTCCGAAACATATCTCTGTTTAAAGCATCTTCTGGTTCTAGCCCCATCAAATGGAGATCTTCTTTAATATTTACGAACCAGGGCATTACAGTTTTGGGTCTGGAATCAAATAAGTTAAAGATTTTTTTGTTAGTCTGTTCTCCTCCATCCGTTTGAGGTGGCCATAGAATCGAGCCCGTCTTTTGCGGATTGTTTCAGTGATTTTCTCAATTTTGCTGTAGACTTCTTTGTTGGATTTCTTTTGAAGGACGCCATTCTTAAAGTTGGAACCCAGAATTCCTCTAATAATGTTTCTCTCTTTTTTCTCCAGTTCTCCCAGAAGTCCTTTATCGGCATTCAGGAACAAGGTTTCTGCTGCATACAAAACTACTGGTTTCAAAACTGTTTCATAATGACGTATTTTAGTATTTTGTGAAAGACATTTTTTATTATAGACCTCTCGCGAAGTTTGGTAGGCTATTTCTAGTTTGCGAATCCTTTCCCGAATAGCTTCTTTGTCCAAACCATTTTTCATAATGATCTCACCAAGGTACTTAAATTTTTCCACTTGATTTATGTCCCCGTATTTGGTTTGAAGTTTTGGTGGAGCATCCTTGATGTTAGTCATTAATTTTGTTTTCTCAAAAGATATCTGCAAACCGGTTTGATCAGCAATTTCCTTCAGCAAATCAATTTGGATCCTAGCAGTTTCTAAGTCATCTGATACGATTTAATTTAATTTAATTGCAATGGAGCACACGCTCTGGTGGCAATTTCCCTACACACCCAACTTCCCCCTATCCTACACTCACCCACATTTGCCCTCTACAAATTTTAACTTTAAATTCTTTTGAAGTTTTCGGTAGGTTATTCATCATTCCCCTTGGTAACTCATTCCAATCCCTGACACCCTTACCTAAAAAGGAAAATCTTCCCACACCCTTGTGCCTGAAATCGAGTGCCAGCTTATGGTCATGGTCATCTTTTCCCTTCCATGAACTACTTTTCATACCTACTGCAATATCTTTCCATGCCTCATCGCCAGTATACGCCCTGTACACTCCCATTACCCTCCTCATCCTCCTCCTGTCTTCCAATGACTCCCATTTCAGCTCCTTTATCATATCTGTCACTGATTGCATTCTGCGATAATTTCCAGAAACAAATCTAGCAGCCCTTCTTTGCACCTTCTCCAACTCCTGTATTTGATACTCAAAATGTGGGTCCCATACTACACTACCATATTCGAGTAATGGTCTTACCAAAGTTTTGTAACCCAATCCCTTTACTTCTCTCGTACATCCCCTCATCACTCTCTCCAACAAGTGCAGAACTTTGAAACCTTTTCCTACCACCTGTCCAATGTGTCCTGCCCAGTTAAGCTTGTTATCAAATGTAATGCCAAGATATTTACATTTCAAGTCTTCAGCAAGCAATTCTTTCCCCACCTTATATTCATAATTAACCTTTTGTTTTTTATTTGTGTATCTAATTAGCTGACTCTTCTTTGCATTTATCTTCATCCCATGTTTACCAACCCAACTAGATATCCTGTCCCAATCACCCTGCGACTATTTACAGTCCTCTATCGTTTTGTTCCTTTTATACAGCATTATGTCATCTGCAAACAATCTAATTTCAGATAGTAAACAATCAACACAATTATTCATTAGAATAATGAATGGCAATGGTCCCAATACGCTACCCTGCGGCACTCCCATTTTTACTTCCACTTCCTTTGATACCGCATTTCCCACCCTCTCTTTCTGTTTTCTACCTTTTAAAAAATCTTCTACCCAGCAAATCACTTTCTCATCCACTCCAATAGTTTTTACCTTATTTACTACGATTTTGTGGCTTACTCTGTCAAACGCCTTTGAAAGATCTAGTGCTACACTATCAATTTGGCCTCCCTTGTCCATTTCATCTGAAATATCTTGCATATATGCCACCAACTGAGATTCACAAGAATATCTTTGCCTGAACCCATGTTGCCTACTTGCAAACCACTTACGTTCCTCACATACATTTCTGATGTGGTTGCATATCAATCTTTCCATTAATTTACCTACCACTGAAGTGAAACTGATTGGCCTGTAATTTTCGACTCTATTTCTCACCCCTCCTTTATGTACCGGTACTACTATCGCACTTTTCCAGTCTTGTGGTAAGCAGCAAGTATCCAGGCTCAATTTAAATAATATTTCAAGATAAGGTACAATGTCACATCCTACTATCTTTAAGATATCTGTAGTAATATTATCTGCACCAGCCCCCTTATGTTTTTTCAGCTTGCTTCATGATTTCTTCAGGATGAATTTCAAATTTTTTAATATCTTCATTTCTAATCGTATTGTTAAGCTCGTTCTCCGAATTAGACCTTCCCGTTTCTGATTCATTGTACCTAATTCTCTCACTAAACCAGTTACTTAAAATCTTTGCCTTTTTCAAATATTCAGTAACTACTTCTCCATCCTTATATATGAGCATCTCTACACCCTCCCTTCCCCTCAGTTTCCTGATATAGCCATAGAAATTTCTAGATGCATCAGTCAGTGGTCCTCCTGCTCTGACAATACCCTTCATAAACCCATCTTTAGCCACTTTCATTGCTGTTATTAAGTCCTTGTTTAGTTGTTTCAAATATTCCCTACTACTCTGCTGTCTCTTAACTCTGTTATGTTCTCTTCGTTGCAACCTCTTTAACCTTCTCACTTCCGTATTATAGTACACATTTTGTCTACTATTCTTTATATTCTGCTTTGGAATGAATTTTTCTTCCCCCTTTCTTATTATCTCCTTGAACTCTTCACACCTTGACTCTACTGTACTTGTGCCTTCCTTCCATTTGCTGAGACGTTCTTTGAAATATCTCTTCAAATTTGAAATCTGTGCCTTTTTATAATTGTACCTATTTCCCCCTTCAGTTTTGGCTGCTGGTTCACTGAATCCTCTAATATCCATCAGAACTGCGTCATGATCACTTATTCCTTCCGATACTTGACACCCCACGAGGTTATCATCGGGCTTTATTAGGAATATATCCAAAATATTTTACCCCCTAGTGTTTTGCTCTACCACTTGTGTAAATCCTCTTTCCCTTATTAAGGTATTTGCAAATCTTTGTTCCCGTATGTTATTAATCTTATTCCCTTCCCAGTTTACACCTGGTAAATTTAAATCCCCACCAATAATGACCATTTTATTCTCACCTCTGAAATCTGAGTAAGAATTTAATTTCTCCCCAAGAGCCTCATCTTTATCTGTCATTCTTCCACTGCGGTAAGCAGCCAACACCCTGATTTTTTCTTTTTTACTACCCCAGAAATCTACCCCAAGTAACTCATGGTCTTGATCTATGAATGCCAGTGAACTGTGGTAGTTTTTGCTAACTAGTATGAAGACTCCTCCACCAATTGCTTCTCTATCTCTGCGGTACACTCTGTAACCATCAGGAAAAACCACACTGTCTAGTACGTCTTCTTTTAACCAACTCTCTACCCCAATTATTACTTGTGGTTCGTGTATCTCTATTAAGTTTGCAAATTCGATGACTTTGTTCATTATACTTCTACAGTTTACCATTAAAACCCTTATTACCAGCTTTATATTTTCAGCATTTATCTCCTCTTTCCCAGATTTACCCCAGCCAGTTATTGTTTCAGCAACTTCATTTATTTCTTTAACGTCTATGATCATTCTCGTCGTGGATCTACAATGAGTATCACTTTGATCATCTATCAATGTAGTCTTCACATTGCTTCAGTACGCCGGGAAAGTCTCCACGCTCACATTTGATCATCTATTTCCATCTCTTCACCAGCAGCACCTAACCTAAAAAAAGGCACAGTCCTGACCCCCTCATCACTGGAAATGGCCTCCCTTACTGCTTTAGCTAACAACTCAGAAAGTACTCCCCTTAAGACAGCTAAATGTATCTGGAATTTCAAGTTTCCATTATTATGGTACTGGCATCTTTACTCATATTGCTTGTTAGTCTTGATAATTCATTTAATTCGAACTCCTTTCTCATTTTGATGAGTTTTTGAGTCCATATTGAAAAACACTGGTACTCGGATGCATTTACATTTCTTCAATTTCCAAGCAATCAAATTTAGACAAGTTGAGTCTATCAGTGAAGTCACATCAGGATACAGAATAAACTTGAGTGTTTCCAATAATTCTATGAACTGAGATCTCGATGAAAATTTTTCTATTGAAGAATTAATTAGTGAAGATAACTCTTCAGTGAGTTTTAATTTGTCGTATATATCCAAATCACTGGTGATTTTTTTTTCAAGTTTTGGAAGGACTTGTAATTATTAGAAATAACTCTGTTATTGAAAACTTGCAGTTTAGCCTCAAAAACACGAATGAAATCTATCATAAGGATAATTGTTTTGTTTGCGCCTTGAAGCTTCACGTTCAATTCATTGAAATACTGGTACATGTCCGTAAAAAACATTAATTTTGAAAGTCACATATCAGCCATCAATTTGAGTAATGTCCCATTTTCCCCTCACTTTGTAAATATCGTAGCTCTTCCTTGATCTCGTTTCCTACACAATATCGAGCAAAAACAGTTAAACCAGCAGATTTAGTTATATCAGTACTTTCGTCAAGACATGATACAAAAGCAAATGACACTTGTTTGTTGCTCTTTTACATTTTCCGAGTTTTAGTATTTTACCTTTTATTGTGTTTCTGGATAAAGGAATAAATTTCGTGCGCTGAATTATCCTTATGTTTAAAGTCTTCAAAAAGTGAAGGGGCGCATTTTAATCAGGCATCCTTCAAAAATTTTTCCTCGCTAAAATGTTTACCATAACACTTCCAGACGAAAAACTTAGGGAACAATAGGGCCTACTTGATAACATACTTAATCATAGACATCGATTGTTTGTTTCTCTCTTTAATTGTATTTGCAATGAACTCTTTTTGCTGTGGTTCGTTTCTTTTTTATTATTATTATAATAAAGAGATTTGTGATTTTTTTCATAGTACCGTTTCACAGATGATGCTCTACATACAAATGTGCCAGAAACCGTTTTATCACCTTTATTAATCATGCAACATTTCTCAGTCCACCATGAGAGGACTGGGGTCAAATCCCGTCCGATCATCCTAAATGCGATTTTCCATGGTTTCCTGCAGTCATTCCAGGCGAATACCGAGATGGTTCCTTTCAAAGGCCACGGTCGATTTTCATTCCCTTCCCTCCACTATTGTTAAGTCGGCTAAAAAGGGTTACAGAGACCCACCCACCAGCAGCCCGACTCCCAAGCTTCACCAGGTAGGGGTCCACTATAACATCCCCGAATTGAAGAATGCCTCAAGACTAGCGAAAATGCATCGATGAAAGCGAAGATGTGTTCGTGTACAGGGAGAGTCTTAGGTACTTAAAGAACGTTGAACCATGAATGCTGTATATTATTGTGAACTTGGTCAAGTTCGAGCTGTCTATTGTTCAAAGAGGCGAGGCATTCCGATCATAGTGAGCTGCTTCTCCGTGATAACGCCAAACTCGTGCCGCAGCTTTAACGCAACAAAAATTGGTCGATATACAGAGGAATGTCCAAGAACATCCACTCTACTGACCAGACCTCTCACCATTCAACTTCCATACTTTTGAGTCACTTCATATCAAACGAGGAGTCATGTGTAGTTGGTTCCATACATGTCGCGAACGTTTTATGATACTGGGATTAAAAAATTACCAGATCCTCGGATGAAATGCATGGATAAGATCGAGGATTATTTTGAAAAATAATAAAAATGTAAATTAAAATTTATTATGAAAAATATTTTTTTTTTTAATTTGTGGACACTTATCTTAAATTTATAAGCTTTTCGGTTTCACACTAAATTAAATATTTTAACCTCAAGACCAGGGGCTGTAAATTATTCAAAACTTCATCAAAATCCGACCAGTGGCTTTTGCATGAATCCTGTTCATCCAAACAGGTAGAGGGAGAGAGAGACATAAATTTTAAAATAGTAGAATCGTTTTCTGTAGGTCATTAACAATGTGCAGTTAATATATATATATATATATATATATATATATATATATATATATATATAGCGAAAGTCTGCCACAAGTTCATTTAAATATATATACAGGGTGTTACAAAAAGGTACTGCCAAACTTTCAGGAAACATTCCTCACACACAAACAAAGAAAATATGTTAGGTGGACATGTGTCCGGAAACGCTTACTTTCCATGTTAGAGCTCATTTTATTACTTCTCTTCAAATCACATTAAACATGGGATGGAAACACACAGCAACAGAACGTACCAGCGTGACTTCAAACACTTTGTTACAGGAAATGTTCAAAATGTCCTCCGTTAGCGAGGATACACGCATCCACCCTCCGTCGCATGGAATCCCTGATGCGCTGATGCAGCCCTCCACAGCCGTCCACAATATGAGCTGTAACATGGAAAGTAAGCGTTTCCGGACACATGTCCACATAACATATTTTCTTTGTTTGTGTGTGAGGAATGTTTCCTGAAAGTTTGGCCGTACCTTTTTGTAACACCCTGTATATATATATATTTAAATGAACTTGGGGCAGACTTTCGCTTGGTAACAGTCTTATTATATGTACAGATTGTAACATTGTTAGTTGCTAGAGACTACAGAAAAAAAATTCAACTTTCAAATACCAAGTGCAAAAATGTTCTGAAAAATATTTAAATTATTGAACAAGGTGATGTGCTTTTTAATTCGTAACATTTACGTGACTATATACGCTTTTTATTATTAATATTATTATTTAAAAAAAAAACACACACACACACAGATTAAAGGTAATTTCCATGAAAGTTACAAATGAAATTACTTTCTTCACTTTAACCCATACAAATTAAATTTTTTTGCTGCTTCCTGAAAGTTAACAGATTATTACAGAATATAATCTAGTCGTCAAATAGGGAAGCAAGTTAGTTGTTCCGGTAGTTTAACGTAAAATGTCGCAAACTAAAGTCCGTTCTATTTATTTACGTAAAGACTTCAAGCAAGAAAGTTTTTCAGAAAATATTGAAATAAATTCTGGCAGAACACACAGCATCCTCAAACAGTTACACTTGTTTGTTTTACAATTTAATTTCGTGTTTGCGCACAGCGACCGCTCTCAACGCTTCCTGATCGTTTGGTTCGCTTACGACTCATTGTTAGATAAATATTTTCAATCCTCCATGAAAACTCTTTTTGATGCTCGTTTAAGAATTACTGTGGTCATTATGTACATATACATATGACAAATTCCACGGGAATACTTGATACGCGATGACAAAATATAAAATAATGTAACAAAGAGAAGGGACCAATTGTACTTTGAAACGACTTCTGAGAAATACCTCTGTAAGTGAAATAAGTTAATGTTTTCCATCGCTTCTTCGTTATCGGCTAACCACACACACTTTAAAATATTTGCTACAATGACTTTAATATATTACTTCTGTTTGTTAATGCACTATATACACTATATGCACTATATACATTTTTGTTCCTGATCATCACACACCATTAACATACCGGTAACCAAAAAAGCGCTTAAGCTAACGAAATAAAGCAAAGGTATACCTTCCGCCACCAACTTTTAATGAATAGGTATGGATGACTGGCAGAACCTCACTGGCTAAACATAGGGCCAGGGGATGGCGCGTACAGGGGAGACAGCAGAAATTGTGTTACTTCGAGGGGATCATTTCCTTGCGCGGGCTTCCTGCATTTGGGGGTGACAACCGATCTAGAGATTGACAGAGACGTGGAAAACGATATCACTGTCCAGACTGGCATTCGGAAGGGCGCCGGTTCGAATCCCAGTACCAACATCTTGCCTTTGGTTTTCCACTGTTTTCGGAAGCCACTCCAGGCGAATGATGCGATGGTTCCTTTAAAAGGCTATGGACGAACGCCTTCCCGTTCTGTATCCCATTGTTATGCCCACAGTTATGTCGGTTGAAAAGGATCCGTTAGAACCTACAGCATGCCGCCTCCAACGCTTCACCTGGGAGAAACGAAACCTGTAAGAAAAAAAAAAGTATATAGATTCCTATCAAGAGCTTGCCGTCCAGTCTTAATAGTTTGAAACATTTGTTGTCTGGGATTTATTAACCATTCTTTTTTTTTTCATTTCCTCCTGTGTCGTACAGTTTGGAATGACATTAGCAAATGATGCATGCAAAACTGTCGGCAGAGATTGATTTAATGATGGGGTGAACGGGAGGCTCTTATAGACGGTTCCAGTTCAGATCTAATTTATTGAGACGAACGAATTTTGTCGACAATAATTGTATTTGATAGTTGTGAAACACCAAACAATAACGTTATAAATGAAACCTGGGAATTAATTGTTTTATGTCTTATAGGAATTAAAAAGGGATGGTGGCAGATTAATGGTGTACATTTTATGGGTGTGAAAACAAAACGTTTAAGAAGAACACTAGTTATAATAATAATATTTAATTAAATTGCAATGGAGCGCATGCTCCGGTGGTAATTTTCCTACACACCCATTTTCCTCCTTTCCTGCACCCACCTACATTTGCCCTTTACTAATTTTAACTTTAAATTCTTTCAACATTTTTGGTAAATTATTCATCATATCCCTTGGTAACTTACTCCAATCCCTGACACCCTTACCTAAAAACGAGAATCTTCCCACACCCTTGTGCCCGAAATCGAGTGCCATGGTCATGGTAATCTTTCCCCTTCCATGCATACATACCTTTCATACCTATACCAATATCTTTCCATGCCTCGTCGCCTTGTACACTCCCATGACCCTCTTCACCCTCCTCCTGTCTTGCAATGAATCCAGCTCTTTTATCATATCTATTACTGATTGCTTTCTGCGATAATTTCCAGAAACAAATCTAGTACCCTTTTTTTGCACCCTCTCCAACTCCTGTATTTGTTACTCAAAATGTGGGTCCCATACTACACTACCATAATCGTGCAATGGTCTGACCAAAGTTTTGTAACCCAATTCCTTTACTTCTTTCGTACATCCCCTCATCACTCTCTCAAAGTGCAGAATTTTGAGACCTTTTTCTACCGCCTGTCCAATGTGTCCTGCCTAGTTAAGCTTGTCAGTGTTGATATACCACCGAAAGAAAACAGAACTTAAAAGGAATTAAACTCGGTTGAAAGAATAAATATGAGTGATTTCCAAAGGCGGTGTGATGATTTATAACACTTCGTATAATCCAAGCCTGAGTACTTATATCTTTCAAAAATCGTCCTACCTGTGAAATGAATTACAGATCGAAACATGATAGATGGCAGCTCTAGTTAACGGATATGGAAGCCCGTATCTCGGGCAAAAGATTTCAATTTATCGTAATGAAAGGGGGCTGAGTGACATGTATTCTGTAAAAAGTTATAATTACTGGCATTTTGTGAAATTGGGCTAAAAATTTAAGTTTATCTGATGGAAGTAATGGACTTTGGACTTTGAACACACCGAACACGAAGGATTCAAGAGTTGTATGGGTTAATGTCACTTAAATGTACTGTGTGTTTTTTGAGCTGTCGAGAAAGAGTGAGAAATGTAAAATGAAATCGACTGAAAACTAAATATCCCGTTTTAGGCTTTCTAGCTGCCTTCACGCGAAACGCAGCGCCAGGTATCTGTAATACTGTGCGCAACATGGCTTCATCGAACAGAGGCATAGGTCTTCAAATTGGTTCAGCGTGGTTTCAAAGAAAGATTAACCTAAGACCCCAACACAGAGGAGTGCATTTAGTTACAGAAGAAATTCTGAGACAGATGCCAGAAATATGTCAATTTTCAGTTGGACTTTTCCATGTTCAAAGTAAGTAATAGCTGATATGAGGAGCTTTTAGTTGTGACCCATAGAAAAATTTGACCTAAATTCAGCCTAAAAATCTTCATACGTTACTGTAAACTATGAGACCAACGAGCTGAACATCATCTGCGTTAATGTTGCTACGATTTTGTTTTGAGGTTATGTTTGTCACTTAAGCCATTGAATATTTGGAACTACAGTGGAAGTGATTCATTTATTCGTATTATTTATAACTATGAAAATAAAGCCTCCGTTTTGCAAGTACATGATCTAGGCCACTCGTAACCTATAAATATCTCCTTCACTTATTTTATTCATTTAAGAGGTTCCCTTCCCTCCACCCTATTTTAGTAGTAGAAATGGTTGTATAATTTGGGATACTGCAAGAACAGATTTTCAAAACTTGTCACCAACAAAAAGCAAACGATTCTTTAGTCATCATTCCAAAGTGTTGACTCTACATGAAGTTTTTTTTTGGGGGGGGGTGTAGGTGCTTGACTCTGCATGAAGTCATGAAATGTGATCTGTTTAATGCTTTTAGGAAGCAATGGGAAGTGCTGTTTCTTTTTGTTGGAAATAGGTACTTCCTCTCCTGCAGTGGATAAAAAAAAATGACAGTTTCCCTTCTACTGATCTACTAGGAGCATAATTGAATCAACTATGGGCAAAAGAAAACAAGTTATTTGTTAATGTGTAATTTTGTAAATTTCAGTTATTACTATTAATTGAGCTGTAGTTATGCCATGGTGGAAACATTCCTACAGTATCAATACACTTACCATGTTTTAAATTCTTTTGCTGTTTGAGTTATGCTGGTGAGGTCTTTCATTGATAACTTATCCAGTTACTGACTTCCTTAGCAGCGAATTAAATCTTTCACACTCTGTGTCTGAAATTATTTTAAGTTATGATCATTGTTCTTCCCTCTCCCCCTTTTCCACATACTGCTTCTAAATTTTTTCTCCCTGTCCATTCTGACTGTGAATAGTTTAGACATATCCATGTTTCTTTTTACCCCCCCCCCCCTGCCTTTCGATTACTGCCAATATCAACTCCTTTTTTTAAAATTTTTTATATCAGATATTCGATACCCATAAAGTGAATTCATTGTTATCCCAAAATACTCAAAGGTTCTGGTGAAGGTTTCATAATCCAACTTACTTACAAGGCACCTACCTCACAACCCTAAATTATAAATGCCGGGCTCTGAAATGTTCCCTAGGAAATGCATGACTGTCTCCATCTATGAAAAAATTGTGCTAACCTCTTGGAATTTAGATTAACTGCTTCAATGTGGTGCCTTCATGTTCCCCACTAACATTTTACAGAAAAGTTTCCACTAATTAAATTAAAAATACGAGATCTATCAGATGCCACAAGTGTTGCCAAATTAATACAAATCTCTTCAAATGTTGGTTAATTCCTTTGTTGTACGGTAACGTGTTCTCAGCATTTCAACTTACCTTGGTCATAAAAAGTCATTTGAACTTTACAAATAGAAAATACTTGGCAGTGCTTTCTATCAGCTACACCAATCATGTGTTGATAGAGGGAATCAATTTTTTTAAAACATGAATACAACTTCGAGATAGATGCCACAAAGTGAAACTTACGTATGGCTTTCTCAAAAAAATTTGTTTTGTTCCAGTCCTCCTTTCACTCTACCTGTAATTTCTAGGAGAAAACAAAACTGACAGTGTTTTGTATTATTTTTGCAGTGCAATTCACATTTTGTCATTGCAAAGCTAAATCAGATTTCACATTTTTTATTTAATTTGTGGCAACTTTTCTGTAAAATGTTAGTGAGAAATGTGGATGTGATATATTGAAGCAGTTGAGTCAAATTCCAAAGGGTTAGTATCATTTCTTGATAGGCAGAGAAAGTTATCAGCCACATCTTTCCCTTCCTTCGGCCTGATGCTAGTTGACTGGTAGCTCAGTGGTTAAGGTGCTTCCTTTCAGAAGTTCACTGCTGCAGTCCTTGGTTCAAATCCTGGTGGGTGCAGGAATTTTTAAGAGTTTTGTTTGGTCATATGAGCTACGCCAGGTCATTCCATGGTTCGGATTCCTTGCTAAACTGTAGGTCCCAGAGGAAAGGAGCTGGCCATCCTACCTCAGACACCTTCGAGTTTTGGTCTAAGATAGTTTTTTATTTTTTCACCTTGATGTGTCATTTTCATTTAAGCTATAGTCAAATAATATGCAAATATATATACATTTTGTCTTTAGCTTGTAGTTTCTACTCCACAAAACAATTTTCTTATGTGGGTGCCTAATAATCTGACTCTTAGCATTTCATTTGTTCAGAAAATACCATTCTAACTGACATTTTTTTTGAAAATGAAGTTGAGTTGTCTCTCTATTGGAAAACCTCATGTTCAATCAGTGCAGTAACATTGTATATCTTTCAGTTAAATTCTGTGACGTATAATTGTAATTAAAATTTAGTATTTGTTAGTTACAATAGTATTGTTTTGAACCATCCATTTATCGTTTGCTGCTTTACACAGCTAAACATTTGCCAGCAGCAAAATAAGTAAATCGGATAGCACTACATTTGCTGCACCTCTGTCCTCTCTTCAAACTACTCTGTCTAGTGTTTTTACCATACATAACACTAGTTGAAGGCCATTATATAATTTCCCTTGTATGTTTTACTCTGAATTTTTTTCCTTTCTTTAATGAAATACAAGATAGTCAGTACCTGTTATTTGACTAGTCGTTCTTGACATAGCAGTGTTGTTAAGTGAACTTTAATGTGTTGAGAAATTTTACCAGAAACATATTTCAATTTAGGGATGCATGTTTGTGTCTTTACAATCTGCGAATGGTGTAGAGTACTTTTTTTAATCACAATTGGTGATATATTTTGTCAATGATAAAGAAGTATAAATTGTAAATTTTGGAATTTTTGTTGTATGTGAACACACTAGCAAAAACGACCATTTGAACGAGACAGTGTATCTATATATGACTCTAGCTTATGTCACCTTACTGTTAGGTTTATATTATATTTTCTGACATGACATGCTGAGGCATTAAAAAAAATGGTCCACTATTTTAATCATTCCGTAACATAATCTATTCATTTAATATTGTAGAAATGTTTTCCGTAATTAGGGCTAAGTATATGATGGAAGTGTGTTCAAATGGGACAAACTGGAACAGATTGAATTTATGATTCAGTTACAAATTTTATATGATGCGAATAAATCAATCAGTTTGTACACATTCCAGGCTGCACCACATCAAATACTGGTTGCAGAGAAGCTATGTGAACAACACTGAAGTGTGCCTGTGGATCATAAACAACCCTAAAATCTTCTGAATTAGTGGCAGTTTCAAGGGGTGGTAGAAACAAATGGTCTGCACAAACACGTTTAATACATTTGCCTACAATTGAAGATTCTTCTTCTACCCGGCAAACATTTCGTTTGTAGTTTAACTGTGAATTAACATTGCAAATTTCACATTCTGTGTGGATGAAGTTGTGGGCCTAGCCAACAGTAGGCCCCTTCTATAAACTGTCATTGGTGAAAACTTTGTTCTGGAAAAAAATCATTTCCCTGTATGGTTAAAATTAACCAGTTAGCAAACACACACACCTGAATTGTTTTGAAAAGATTTTATAATAAATAAAAGTATGCATAGTTTGGCATTCAGAACATGTACTTAATGAGTTACATATAAGATAAGAGAGAGAGAAGAAAAGAATTGGAGACAAAAGGGCAGCACTGACACAAAATATAAGCAAAAACACAGGACACATTTTTTTCTAACATATTTTGGGTGTAACAGAATCAAATAACTCTTAGCATATGATTTATAACTATGTGAATATTTTATAATGTGTTGTTTATTTTGAGCCCCTATAGCTGACTTGTGTACTGACTATTTTGTTATGCTATTGAATGTTATATATTGAGTGTGCTGGGTGAGAGGTTAACGTTCTGGCCTCACATTCGGGAGGATGGCAGTTTCAATCCCTGTCCACTCATCCCGATATGGGTTTTCCATGGTTTCCTCAGATCACTCCAGGTGAATGCTGGGATGCTTCCTTCAAAAGGCCATGGCCAAATTCCTTCCCATTCCATGTTCTTAGTCCTATCCCACTTCTAATGACATCGTCGACAAAATGTAAAGCCATAATTAAAAAAAGTGAGTGGTATACTATTACTGAGTATATCTTGAAAGAACTGCATCATGCTGCCTTTGAATTAAGATTTGCTGGTAGTACTGACTTTGATTGTATTTATTCACCTAATACAAAACTGGTTGCAGCTGCATATTCTGCAAGCGATCCATTTTTAGGATCAGGACACATACAGATATCTGTATTCTTTTCTCTGGATTACAGTGGGGTTTCTTTAATGTGCCATAATCGTAAAATACTTGTACTTTAAAACTTTTAGCAATTTGAGTTCATTTTAGCTGTAATTATCATTTCATTTTTGTGTATGTGGTGCAATGCAAAATTAAATGTGTTTAATGAAATTGTTACTGTAATTAGAGTCTATCATAATTAATCAAAAATAATATACAAAAATCTACAGAAATATTCAGTCTTTGAAGTGTGTGCAAATCTACCTGAATCACTGCTCCTTTGTTGAAAAATAATGCCAACAATATTAAAATAGCTGGTAGCTCCAGCTGATGCTTTAGTTGTATTATGTGGTTTTCCATATAGTGGTTGATTTTTAAGATTTTAAGTTAATGTCAGGGGCTAGGTTCTACTTATTAATTTTAGTTTGTTTCATTGTTGTTACTTCATATTTTTTTATTTTATCCTGTTACAGTTCTCCATACTTCAGCTAGTTTAGCGCTGAATGAAAGCTGGGATCCTGACGTAAGGTACATTTAAGTTTTTCTTCTGAAGTACTGTCATATGTAATCACGTCTCAGATGTGCTACACCTTACATATTATCTGTAAATAGTGTATAGCTAATACATGTACTTCACAAGCTGCACTTTTAATGTTGACCATTGAAATTGGTAGAATGACAGTCAATAAACCCTATAAGCTTTTAAATATTAAGATTTAAGGTGTACATATTTACCAGGAAAAGAAGGGAAAAAACCATATGAATGTTAGTTGAATGGGACAAAGAAAAAGATAATTACTTAAGTTGAAGTAAAACATTTGCAAATACAAGTATGCAATTGTGAAAGAATCGTCAAGAAATTGTAAAGGTCATGAGACCTGTCACATCTAAAACGAAAATGTACCTTTATTATCTTCAGTGTTAGCTGTTTATGATTTTCCTAATATAAAGTGTTTTTTAATAAGGGAACTTGGGCATCCTAGTATGAAAGTATAATCATTGTATTCTTGTCAGCAATTATCCCAATCATTCAAACATATTTATAAGTGCAAGTTTTGCAAAGAACTTTATTTAGGTTTCATTAGGGGAAAAACAGAATTTTAACATTTCTGCATAGCTCCAATTGATATTTTGTTTGATTGAGATATTGTCTCTAAATGATTACGTTTGTGTGTATTTTTGTGTATTAATACACTTTGTTGTTGATTAACAATTGCTGTTGTTGTTAACAGAAAAGTATCTGCATTTTGCAGTAAATCTGTTAGAAGCAGGTTTGTTTAGTATCATTTCATTGGTTTTATGATAGATAGTAATGCAGAAGAGTTCTGCGAGTATGCTATATACAGAAATCACATAATACGTCTAAAACCGTAATGGGAAACTGTGTCTTCAGATGATTATATAAATCAAAAGATCATCAATCAAAATTGGGGCAGATATTCACAAAAGCATATGTTTCTAGATAAATCTTTATCACCTGCTTAATATATTAATAAATTAGCTCTTCTGTAGTATGAGCAATTGACCATTACAGTCGTGCAATGTACCTAGTTCCTGCAGTCCATACTATGAAACCTTGGGTATTCAACCAAGATAGGGCCATATTGCATGAACTGAAGTAAGTAATATTCTGTAGTTTTGATTGCATATACATATCCACATGCTTGGAATGATAATGATCATTCCATATCTTCCTGTTTTGGTGCTTGTAGATGTTCTTTTAACCACAGCATTGACAGTGTGTCAACCTTATATTATTTTAGTCAGAGATGTAATTATTATATATTTGATTCAGAATAAAACTGAAGCACAATAGCAAAACATTTTAGAGTAAATAACTTGATGTAGCCTTGCAGATAATGTGCAACATTAGTGGTTTATTGCAGAGTTCTGTTTACAGGTACAAAGGATGTGCTAATGAAGTTAAATAATAAATCTGGCATATATATTCGCAATTTGAGAGTTTGAAAATTTAGGGTATTTTTACTTTCACATGGTACAATTTCCCCTTAATTATTATTATTATTATTTTTCCATCTCTGATACATATGATCACCTGAAGTTGTTGCACTCCAGTATTATCACATTAGAAATAAATGTTGACATCTAATTCAAACTGGCAAATTGACAGTTATAAACATATTTGACATAAAACGTTAATTCAGTAATAATGACAGTTGAAATATTGTTAGGCATTGAAAATAAGGAAAATAGAGAAAGGAAACACATCATCTACTTTTCCTATCTTTCCTGATTTTCATAAAATATTGTTATATTTGTTTAAATTATGTTTTTTTGTTGCCAGTTACTAATTTCAACCACAATTATATTCACAGATAACTATCCATAATAATTGCCTTGGCTGTTTTGATTTTATCGTTATGTACGAGTTCAACTTGCAAAGAAAATTTTATTCGTGTTTCTGTCTTAAACATGTTTTTAAAAGTTTTTTGTTGTACATTTCATCAGATTTCACTTTGGCGTGTATGTAAGGACAGTATGCTTGCAGTGTAAACTTGTTAAGAATAAAGTAAGAAGCGAATTGCATACAGTCAATACTGGCAGACTTTATAGGACTGAAACAAAACCTCATGAGACAAAAAGGAAAATTATCAGGCAGGATGGTATATCATTTAACCACTGAACAGTAGGTCTTGTCTGAAAATTTAACCTTTTTGGTTCAGATGACTTTTTCATTGGTTTCATACTTTTTGTTATGCTACATAGTGGACTAATGTTCAATTTTTAAACATAACATGTAACAGGTAATTTGAGAATAGTAGTATAATTTATTTGACATAGTATGTAAGTATTTATAAAATTTAAGCCGATATGTGCATTGTTCTGTTCGCACTGGTGAAATTACACACTAATCTGTGGAAAATTGATGTTTTGTTTTACAATACACATCATCACTTTAAAGAAGTGACAATTTTGATCAATAACTGTTAATGTGCTTATTATGAAATAAATTGGAAACAATATAGTTTACTTTGCAAAATATTTTAAAATTATTTATTATACAATAGAGATCTGCTCAGATTAATGTTGTAAATTTTTAATTTATAAAAACTGACAATTACTAATTTTCAGCATCACCTTAATAGAACTACTTAAAGATCCTACCTGGGAAAAAGGAAAAGTGTTAATGGTAATACTTTTACCGTATTCTTGAGTGTTAACTTGTTTCCCAGGCATGGTCTTATTTTTGTTGGTTTGGACATTTAAAATTAAAAAGTAGGGATGCCACATTGACTCGTTATGTAGACAGCAGTTGCAGACAAAATTAAAAAGATTACTTTATTTTGTAAAAGTTTTTTGACTCTGCTGCTCTTTGTTTGTATACAAGTTGTAAGAGTATTACAGTTTGTCTGTGACTGCACTTCTCTAGAATTAGTCATATACTTCTTGTAGGTAGTCAGACAACACTGTCACGTTCATAAGATGTATTAAAAAATTAAGAGTATTTACTCTTTTTAGCATGTTGTTAAAAAGCCATGGGTTCTCAAATATGACTAGGGGGAGGAAAAAAAACTTTCGATGATGGCACGCATCAGCTTGAAATAATTTTTCTTTCTTCATATACTGCAGAACTGATATCCGCAGTGTGGTTGCACACATTAAAACACCACCATGCTGGATCAGGTAGGTACAACAGATCCGAGGCCTGACATACCAGCCATCCTGATTGCAGTTTTTAGACAGTTTTCTGAAATCATCTAGGCGAACTCTTAGATGGTCCCCAATCTCTGTTTCATAAATTACACATTCCACAAACAGAATATATATTTAAATCACAGATGGCAACACATCCATTTCTCACATCAAAACTACAACACGCCTAGCAATCAAATAGTAGATGGAACCTTGCTTTGATAATAATCACAGCCTCCGAAGGGGGTATGCTGAATGACCTGTGAAAGTAAAAATGTCCAAAAGAAAATGTTTCTCTACAATGGAACTGATTTCTGTTTCAAAAATTTTGGTTTTGAGAAATTAGTGTATTTTCTTTTGAGATCACCTGAAGCTCAGCTGTTTTTTTTTTATATCTGCCTTTACAATATGCTATTATTAATAGCAGAAGGAAGCAATTTGTATTATATTTTTGCTTCTTTATTTAATACTCCCTAAGTTATTATACCTTGATGTTCACATTTCTCTTTGGAAATCACTGTTTCCATGTATTTTTTTTACTCTTTCTCTTCACTTCACATACACTGTTTACCTGGTTATAAAAATTCACAAGCTCGGCAACACGTGTTGTTTTATAGTTGCTGGTGGTCTTGTCAATAAATGCTCACATTAAAGCAACAGAAAATCAGTAGATGCAACCTATTGTCATCTGCCCTGCATCCTTCATTAATAACACTCAATATTTCCTACAATTTCTTTCAACTATCCTGACTCTATCGTCATCAAAATTAATATCGCATCTCTTTATAACAATATTTCACAATGCCATGGAATGAGTGCATTTGAATATTTCATAGATCACTGTCTCATCATTAGCTTTCTCAGTACTTTTTCTTACCTTTGTAACCTATCTAAATCCTGAAATTATTTTTGGCTTCAGTGCTCAAATTTTTTATAGGGTGTTCAGCTCTAGCATTTTGTACTTGCGTAGTCCCAACAATATTAACATCTTCCTTGACCACGTAAAAGATTTATTCCTACATCAAATTCACATGAAACACATTGCGTAAATGAACGTAAGGAATGATAGGAAAATTCAACACAACACAACACTTACCATAGTTGATGAAGGCTGGGATCAGCAAACACATGTGGCACAATATATTGGTGTTGAACCTTATTCTTGCAGGTAGTGAAGCCCTTAACATAGTTGGATGTGCTCATACCAGTGCCCAATTTACTCGGTGGGTGTCTGCGTGATCACAACCGACTTCCTCAAGTGTCTCGCCTAATAAGGTTCAGTACCGAAATATTGCGTTACACGTGTTTATCTTTTTTGTGTTCATCGATCCCTGCTGCTGTCATTTATAATAACTGTTGTGTTGAATTTCCTTATCCTTCCTTAGTTTCATGACCTTAAAGCAATTTGCTGCTGATTATTTATAGATTTTATTTAACATTCAGTTAGAATTGCAATGGAGTGCATGCTCCAGTTACAATTTCCCTATATGCCCATCTTTCCTCTTTCCTGCACCTTCCTACGTTTGCCCTCTACAAATTTTAACTTCAAATTCTTTCAACACTTTTGGTAAATTATTCATCTTTTCTCTTGGTAACTTATTCCAAACCTGACACCCTTACCTAAAAAGGAGAATCTTCCTACACACTTGTGCCTGAAATCGAGTACCAGCTTGTGGTCTTGGTCATCTTTTTCCTTCCATGCATTACTTTTCATTCTTACACCAATATCTTTCCATGCCTCATCACCGATATACGCCTTGTACACTACCATGACCCTCTTCACTTTCCTCCTGTCTTCCAATTCCAGCTCTTTTATCATATCTGTAACTGATTGCGTTCTGCGGTAATTTCCAGAAACAAATCTAGCAGCCCTTTTTTTGCTCCCTCTCTAACTCCTGTATTTGACACTCAAAATGTGGGTCCCTACTACACTACCATATTCAAGCAATGGTCTGACCAAAGTTTTGTAATCCAATTCCCTTACATCTCTTGAAAATCACTTCATCACTCTCTCCAACAAGTGCAGAATTTTGAAACTTTTTCCTGCTATCGGTCCAATGTGTCCTGCCCAGTTAAGCTTGTTATCAAATGTAATGCCAAGATATTTACATTTCAAGTCTACAACAAGCTGTTCTTTCCCCACCTTATAATCATAATCAACCTATAGTTTTTTATTTGTGTATCTAATAAGCTGACTCTTCTTTGCATTTACCTTCATCTCATGTTTACCAACCCAGCTAAATATCCTGCCCAAGTCCACTGTTTACATCCCTCTACTATTTTGATCATTTTATATAGCATTATGTCATCTGCAAACAATGTAATTTTGGATAGTAAACAATCAATACAATTATTCATTAGGATGATGAATAACAATGGTCCCAATACGATACCCTGTTGCATTCCCAGTTTTTACTTCCATTTCTTTTGATACTGTATTTCCTACCCTAACTTCCTGTATTCTACCTTTAAAAAAAATTCTGCCCAGCAAATCACTTTCTCATCCACTCCAATAGTTTTAAACAAAGGAAAAAGGAAACTGCTTTAGGCAATATAAATTACAAGGAAAGGGAAAATGACTCATCACTCACCATAGTTGAGGGAAGCAATGGGAGAAAAACATATATCACGGACACAAAAATACACAATATTTCGGTCTTAAACCTTCTTCGTGTTGAAGAGAATGAGTTATGTGGTTCAGGAGTCATGTAGGAAACTTTGGCATGTGCAGACCTCTCAAACCACATAACTCATTCTCTTTAACTCCAATAGTTTTTGATTTTTTAATACCATTTTATGATTCACTCTGTCAAAAGCCTTTGAAAGATCTAGTGCTACACTATCCATTTGGCCTACCTTGTCCATTTCATCTGAAATATCTGCCATGTATGGTTGTATATTAGTCTCTCCATTAATTTAACTACCATTGATGTCAAACTGATTGGCCTATAATTTTCGACTATTTCTCATCGCCCCTTTACGTACCGGCACTACTGTTGCACTTCTCCAGCCCTCTGGTGAGCAGCAAGTATTCAGAGTCAATTTAAATCACATTTCAAGGTAAGGTACAATGTCACAGCCGGCTATCATTAGGACATCTGTAGTAATATTATCTACACCAGACTCATTATATTTTTTCAGCTTTCTTAGTTCCTTCATGATATCCTCAGGATGAATTTCAAATTTTTTGGCCTGCTCATTTCTCTAATTGTGTTGTCAAGCTCGTGCTCTGATTTAGACCCTCCCGTTTCTGATTCATTGTCCCTAATGCTCTCACTAAACCAATTACTTAAAATCTCTGTTTTTCAAATCCTCAGTAACTTCTTCTCCAACCTGATCTATAAGCAAATCAGCAGCCTCCCTTCCCCTCAGTTTTTTAACATAGCCATAGAAATGGGTGCGCAGACTTCCGCGGTCGTTGTCAATGTAATCTTGGTTGTCCGGGTTGAACCGCGTCAATTTGTTGAAACCTGACGTTTCGGCCATCATTTTGTTCAGAGTACTGATACGGCCGTATCAGTACTCTGAAGAAGGCCACAAAATGATGGCCGAAACGTCAGGTTTCAACAAATTGACGCGGTTCAACCCGGACAACCAGGATTACATAGCCATAGAAAGTTCTCGATGCATCAGTCAATGGTCCCCCTGCACTGCCAATACTCTTCATAACCCCATCTTTCGTCGCCTATTGGCTATTATTAAGTCATTGTTTAGTTGTTTTAAATATTCCCTGCTACCTTGGGGTCTCTTAACTGTTATGTTCTCATCTTACCAACCTCTTTAACCTCCTCACCTCCCTATTATAGTACACAGGTTATCTATATCTCTTTATTTTCTGTTTGGAATAAATTTTTCTTACTCCATTCTTATCATCTCCTCGAACTCTTCCCACCTTTACTGTACTTGTGCCTTCGTTCCATTTGCTGAAACGTTCTCTGAAATATCTCTTCAAATTTGAAATCTGTGCCTTTTTATAGCTGTACCTATTTCCTGCTTCAATTTTAGCTGCTGGTTCACCGAATCCTCTAATATCCATCAGAACTGCTTCATGATCAGTTATTCCTTCAATTACTTGACACCCCACAAGGTTATCATCAGGCTTTATTGGTAATATATCCAAAATATTTTGTTCCCTAGTGTTCTGCTCTATCACTTGTATAATTCCTTACTAAAGTATTTGAAAATCTCTGTTCCCTTGTGTTATAAATCTTTTTTTCCAACCCAGTTTACACCTGGTAAATTTAAATCCCCACCAATAATGACCATTCTATTCTCACCTCTGAAATCTGAGGATGAATTTAATTTCTCCCCAAACGCCTCATCTTCTTCATCTGTCATTCTTCCACTGAGCGGTTTGGTGGCACAGTGGTTAAGGTGTCTGACAGGAGATCGAAAGGTCCCTGGTTCGAATCCCTGTCTCAGTGGGCATTTTCTTTGGCACTTAACCCGACATTCACCTCTGGCACAGCTTGCTGTGTAATTTGAAGTACGCCAGAATGCTTCCGTGGTTCAGATTCCACGTTAAACTGTAGATCCGCTATACCTGGTAGGATTGCCGGGCTATGTTAAGGCGGTTTCAACAGGGCGGAATGTGCAGCTGATAGAAACCCTGTCACTAGGTCATTACGACCGGAATGATTATTATTCTTCCACTGCAGTAAGCATCCTTAATGATTTTTTTTTCTTTTTTATTACTCCATATGTTCATAGATGGTATTTTTCTGATGTGATCACATGATTGGAACCACCATTTGAGGTTCTGTACAATTTTAGTTCCCTACAGTTTTACATTTATGCTGCCTACAGATATATTAGGTGTCTGTTTTTTAGGCTTCCATTCCATCTGTAATTCTTTCATGGGGCTATGATTTCCCTTAGTCATGATTAGAAACGAGATACCTCTTCCCTGACATTGTCCGTCTTTTCCAGAAAGTGAAGCAGGAGTCTGAATTCTGTCAACTCCTGGTACTCGAAAACCAATATACTTGGCCTATAAAGTAATTCTTATGTACCTTTTGTTGTGACCAAATACGTAAGACTGGTGATATGAACTCTTCTTCCAATTCTTCTAACCATTGATGGGAGTCTATGAAACATGGCAAGTAATTTTCCAGTTTTGAAACAAATCTCCTTCTTTCTTCACGGTTCTCACAGTAATGCATCGGAATAGATAAATGCTATTTGGCCAGTCTGTGCATTCTGTCATATTACACAACTGCATTTTACATGGTGTCAAATTGCTTTTTGAAATTAGGTGGTGTGAGCTGTATTGTGAACCAGACACAACCCTAGTCTCCATTTGAAATAATCCACCTTTCTGTGCTCCAACATGAAGGTTGGCGTTCCTTCACTTGCTCGCTGTCGGTGGGGATAACTTGGTGTTAGCGTAAATAAGCAGTTCTCTGTTATGAAAAGTACAATACTTTTTAATAAGTTGTTTCACACTTGATAGCAAATCATTTAAATGTTTGTTTCTGAGTTGTGGAAGCCACCATTTCCACATTAGAAGAAATAGTAAATAAAGGTTCACAGTTGGTTTACAACACTGTGAATTAACAAAAATGAGATTTATGTTCACTGTTTAATTTAAGAAATTCATTGTCAAATTCTCCCAATAATGACTCTTCTTTTGAGATTACAAGATCATAGCAGCATACATTTGTTTCATTCTGACAAACATTCTGTCACAGTCAGTCCTCAACTTGTCAAAAATTTGTAAATTCAATTTAGTGTCTGAAAGTGTGCCGAAACTAGGAATGTGACTGACAGTAACACTCCAAACATTTCCCCCCTACTCTTAAAGCTACTTTTGACTATTTTAAAAACTGACTAATTTTTTCCCTGAATCAAGAACCAGACTTTCATGACCCTGCTTCAACAAGAAATTGGTGCAAATTGCCGAAAATTCCAAAGTGGAGGATTTTTAAAGGCAACTAGACTTCACTTCATAGTTCTGGAAGCATGGTAATTCCCCAAACCAACAAATATCATCAAACTTAATTTAATAACACACAAATGTCACGAGATAATATCATTTAATGTATTAGACTAAATCATCTCTTATCCTGTGTTAAATTAAGTAATATAATTAAAATTTTAATCTTTCCCATGGAACTTATTCACTATTTAATTATTGCATTTGCTCTTTAACTTGCAGGTCTTGCATGTTCCACCAATATTCCTCTGATCTCTGGAACTACTTGCAATTTGTTTATCACAATGCTTTCAAAACCTGCCATTATAGCTTTTGCAAAATGCTTATAAAATTATCAAAATTCTACAAGATTGTCCAAAATGACCCCTAAATGTTTTGAACTTTAAGGTTTTAATTATTCTAATCTTTTTCTATTGGCTTTTACACAAGTACGAGCATATATACTAGCATAACTCCCGTCACAGTCACTCCTTTGAATAACTGTCACCGGACGTGGTAGTTGAACAGTTAACATTCTGGCCTTGCATTCGGGAGGACGTGGATTCAGATCCCTGTCCGGGCATCCGGATTTGGGTTTTCCATAGTTTCCCCATATCACTCCAGGTGAATGCCGGGATGCTTCCTTCAAAAGGCCATGGCTGAATTCCTTCCCAGTCATTGCCTCCAGTCTTTTCCCACCTCTTTTGACATTGACTTCGACGAGTCATAAAACCGTGAATAACAGTCCGTTTCCATTGTTATTCTTCTCTATTTCAAATTCCATAGTTTTTAATTAGAATATAATTTGAATGGTGGCATATTTGCACGATACAGCTGTCTATCTTGTAAGTGAAAGTGTCATTGTGTCCCTATTTGAAGCTGACGTTAACCTATTTTAGTGTTTAGGTTTGATATTATTGTTTGATGAAATCTAATGGAACTATTTAATTTAATTGCAATGGAGCACACGCTCCGGTGGCAATTTCCCTATACACCCAACTTCCCACTATCCTTCACTCGTCTACATTTGCCCTCTACAAATTTTAACTTTAAATTCTTTTAACGTTTTCGGTAGCTTTCACAACTAGGATGGTAGTTGTCCAGTTTCCTTGAGCTCATATAATTTAGTAGTTGTATCTTTTATTTTTCACCTGGTTAGATGTTATTATGACTAAATTAAAAACCACAGTTTGATAGTAGCAGTTTTATTGGTTCTGTCTGTTAATTATGCTTTCAGTTATTAATATTAATGGACAGTGGTTACTAGGGTAGAGGCAGAAAGTATTGATTAGCACTATACATATATATTTTACAAGGAAGAATGTTAACTGATGCTTGCTAAAAGCAAAGGCTAACATGGTAATTTAAACCACAAGAAGCAAACCTAAACACAAATTTTTAAGCTGGATGTTTGTTCATGTAGAAAATTTCATTTTTCAATTGGACTTCACACTCCAAACCTAAGCATATATGACACTCTTTGCCCTGCTATTGGTATCTTTGAAGGAATAATATTGGCCACAAAAAAGGAGGACTGAGGAAGAGAGATAATCTACAGTTAAAATGGAATAGTGGCCAGTGTAAACTTTTTGCTAGTACCAGAGCTCCCACAGAACATTAAGCATGTGTTAAGGTTTTTTGATGGCATCAAAATCATCGTAGGGCTGACAGTGATCTAGATTATTTGTAATGATGGCCTACCTGTGATGACCCTTCATAGTTGATTCACTTGGTTGGTTGTGTAAAGTTGGGGAGGAGTAATTTATTATTAGATGTTGTGCATGTAATACTGAACAATCTCATATGGAGGTGTAGTAAACTGTTGCAGTGGAGTTGATGTTACAAACCCTTTGTTCGATGGCTTCTTCTAGGGAACAGGTGATTTCAAAGAACAAGGTGTTATGTATTTAATAGTTTAGGATATCCCTTCCCCCTTCACCACATATGCCAAATGGAAGTTTAACCCATTCAAAACAGTCCTTGCATTCATTCGTCTCAATCTATACCAGAGGCTTATCTCAATTTTTTGGTTCTTGCCACAGTATTGGTAGTTTCCAACCTAGTAACTCCCTCATATCAAATATTCTTTTTGCTGCAAACCCTAAAGCATGCTGCCACAACCAGTACTTGTGAATCTTTTCCCAACATTGGACTTGAAACATGTACTGCATCATGGATCATTAACTGACTCCTTTAAATTCATTATTACACTATGGTGTTTATTTGTTCCATGGACTGCCATTTTAAGGAGTTTGAGTTTAACTTTTTGAACCCTCATACAGCTGTAAATAATGTGCAGTTTACTTTATAGTAGCTTACAGAATTCATTTTAGAAACTGAATGTTACATTGTTAGTTAAGTATGGCAGATACAGTGTAAATATAAATATTATGAGAAATATTATCATCATTGCTGAACCATGTGTTACAAGAGATGTATGATTAAACCTCTTTAGTTCTATTTTTGATTGATAGTTTTTGGATAATATAACAGGGTCTTACAAGAAGTAAACAAAGATGAATTTATTGAATAAGCATTTTTTTTAAAGCATTAATCTGGCAGATTCCTGACAGATGCAGTATTTTTTTACTTTATCCATAATAAATGGACGTATGAAAGTCTGTAACTGTTTTCAATTGACGTGTAAGCAAATAATTTTGCCACAACACAGTTACTTTTGATGATGTTTTATTACACTTTGCGTTACACGTTTTGAGAACTTATTTCCATTTTCAAATGCAATATTAGTACATTATTAATGCAGTTTAATGTGCGAAGCGCTTGTGTTTGATTCTGTTTGACATTAATATAACTTTAAAAATTAACTTTCAAACAGTGTACATAATACCTTTATTTAATGTAATAAAAAAATGTATGTGTACGTTTCTGTGATATAATGTTTTTAGAAACCTTCAAAAACGAAAACTCAAAAGTTTTAATAATGTCAAACAGAAACAAACACAAGCACTTTGCACATTAAAATGCATTAATAATGTACTAATATTGCGTTTGAAAATGGGAATAAGTTCTCAAAATGCGTAATGCAAAGCGTAATAAAACATCATCAAAAGTAACTGTGTTGCAGTAAAATTATTTGCTTACATGTCAATTTTTTTAACCTATTTCAGAGAGTTCTAAAACACTAATTTATGTTTTATGCTTATTAAAGATACTCGTTAGTAAGGAATTTCTGGATTTATGTGCCCTTATTTGAAATTAATACAAACATTCTGTATAGTTGTTGCAGAGATTTTCAGGTCTTCTTCCTCAATAAATGTAAGGACGATGTCATTTGCATTGATATAATTTTGGTTTCTCATTGCAGCGATGCCCTATAGAAGTTGATATTAAGTACTCTAAATATTTATTTACTGCTTCAAACAAAACTGTAACATCTGTCCCTGCACATTATCTTTTATTATTGAAGTGAAGATTATGATTTTTGATCATGGCCATGAAAATTTTACTGTAAAGGAAAATAAAGATTCAACCTTAAAAACTGGGTTATCTCCAAAAAAAATTGTACCAAAATACTAATGGAACTAGTAAGCTCAAATGCAGTTACAATAGAACTTCATTTCAACATTCCTAGTTATAACACTGTCCCATACATTGTGCTCCTTTTGTGAGGTCCTGGTACATCACACACATAGTTAAATAACCCATATATAATATCACTTGTGCTAAAAAGGGTAGATAGTAAGGTCATTTGTTATAATATACTTTGTCAGCATTTGAGCCTTGCTATCTCCCACTGACAACAGAAGCAATATGCACTGTTTATCGTCCATTCACAGAATAACTTGTAGGACCTATGATGATCTTATGTAGGACTCAATGTTGGATGGTGAGTGGAGTGCGCGTTGTATAAGTTATGACTCCCTGATAAGTCTACATGGCTTCCTATGTCCAACCATATAGGATCATCAGGAACTGTTCTTATTGTGCATCCCACAAAATGGTGTTTTCACTTTATGTACCACAACAAAGTACAAGTGAAGGCAACCAGTTGGAACATCTAGTTGTACCTCTTGCTGGAGCATCAGTGGTTGAGCGCATCCAACAGTAGTCCTACATCGAGGTCCTACAAGTTGGGCTGTGATCGGGTCACTTTAGTTTGTGGTGTCAAGTATACTATATATTTGTCTTGCTTGTACTAAACTGCAGTTTTCGTATACTGATTGATGGTTATGATGATTATGTAATTTTTCATTTGTGTTGACATTGGAACTATTGCTATAAAAAAGTAAATCTTTAATGGAGAAAATTAGGATTTTATATAAATTTGATAAAATGATCTAGTGAAATCTCATGGTATACCAGAATCAACTAAAAAAATGAGTCTTAATAATAAATACAAGAAATGGAAAAGTCTTTATTGGCAGGCAACAAAAAAATTGGGCGGGATTGATTCAGTGGTTTAACCTACTGTATACACAAAAAATTCCTATAACTGGACCTTTGCTGCAAGGTAAAGTGCACGAGACTGCTATTACGCTGGGAATAAATGATTTTGCAATGCAAATGGGTGGCTTCATTAGTTCCATCAGTGTCACGGT
Source organism: Vandiemenella viatica (assembly GCA_031002005.1). NCBI lineage: Eukaryota > Metazoa > Arthropoda > Insecta > Orthoptera > Morabidae > Vandiemenella > Vandiemenella viatica. Next base: position 133,581,060 of record JARYHS010008074.1, read on the forward strand.
ATTAGGTATATAATATATAATTGGTGATATTTTATATTACTTATTATATTTCCCACTTATTAATTTATCCTGCTTATTACTTTATAATGAAGTTTCACAATTTTCACACTAATACTTTTTTTTTATAAAATTCTAAGTCAATGAAAAACATTATTTTGTATATATAGTTTGCCATAAGCTGTGCACCCCTGTATCTCTATGTCTCAGTTTACATTGTAATCAGAAAAAAGTCTGTACATTTAAGACAATTTATAAAAAAAAAATTGTTTGGGGCATTTTAGAAAGCTACAAGTAGAATCAACTGTTATTAATATGTGTCTGTCTGCAAATTTGGATGAATGGGACTCGTGCAAAAACTACTAACTGGATTTGGACAGGGTTTCAATTAGTGTATAGCCTGAGGTCACACAAATAAAATTAGGTATGTTTCATTTTGATATAGGGGAGCGTCCATAGACTATGTAGCTCTGTCTGGGGGGGGGGGGGATTGGCTGGAAAGCTATGTTGGGCTAAGAGGGGGGAGGGGGTTCCGAGCCAGGCCACGTAGCTTTTCATTCATTTTGTTTGTCACAGTTAAAATGAGTTACAGAACACACAACAGCATGTAAATATTTATTTACGTCAATTAATTACTCCCATATGTAATTTACAATAGTCTCACAAGAGAAAACTGTACAAAATGTTTTCTGGAATCATTAGAAGAAAAAAAGCTATGTGCTACGTGGGGGGGGGGGGGGGGTAGAGGCACAAGCCACATTGGGCTATGTTGGGAGGAAGTTCACAAGAGACCAAAATGGAGCTATGTGGTTTATGGACGCTCCCTAACATTAGAAAGCAGAGAAATCTATGTATTTGGAATTTGATAGGGTTTCGATAAATGTGTAATGCATGGCTTCCCAGATAAAATAAGATATGTAATGAAATTTTCATGAGTGTACTGCTGGATTGTGTTGTACAAAAATGATATTTTGACAACTGTTGTTCAGCAGACCAGTACAGATGGTTTCACAACTTAGGAAAAGGGTAGAGTTCAGCTGTCAAAATATTACACAAATATCAAGATAACTTTCCTACATTCCATGTTTGGCATCATGTTGCTTCTACTTTTCTTAAAACCTAATTTCATTGAACAGTATACAGTGACACTGTCATGCAGATTCTGAGAATGTTAAAGCTATTTCCAAGGCAGCTGCTTTGAATGTAAATAAACCATCATCTTAGCAACAGTGGTTATTTTAAAAAAATTCTAAATCTAAAAATATCCCAAATGTAATCAATGATCAGTGCCCATACATACAATTTACTTCCTTCCCTGCTATTCACTGCCTGTGGAGTACTTTGTGTTCCCTTTTTCTCTCCACACCAGTGAGAGCTTTTTCTGTTGCTGTGTTTTAGTCACCCATCTTATACACCTTTCTTTCTGTTATAAAATAAAGGCTGTATTGAAAAGCTGTTAACTTCTATAATTTATTGCCATGGTTGTAGCAAGGATTAGCTTCAGGGTGGAGTGAAAAAATGAAACTTATTAAAATACTTGTTGAAGATGGATTTACTAGAAAAAAAAAATGAAACACTCATTTAACGTATTTAAACACTAATCTGTGAGGGTTCTTAAAAGAGGGAATTTTTATTCTCATATATTTCTCTCTCAACTGTTTGAGATTGGGAAGAAGGGAGCCAGGGTACCTCGGCCATGTCTTTGTCTGCTCAAGCGATCACAAATAATGGCTTCTTAACATATTTTTGGTGTAATGCATTGATTCTAGGGTTGTTGCAGATGTCATCTTTGCGGATGCAGATGTTCAATGCTTCACATCCGCGTATGCGGATGTTTTGCGGAAGCAGATGCAGATGTGGAAAAATAAATTTATGATTATTTATATTTTAATATTTTATTTAAAATCAATTTTTCATAATTAAATTCTATTTCCAAATAATAATGCCATATTGATTTATTTTTACCTCATCTTTCAACAGCAAAAAATGTGAGATGATTTCACAAGTGAATTAGATTATTTACATATCTATGCACGCGTCTAAAAATCAGTCTTCGTCATATGAACTTTGCGGAGTTCGTTGCAAGACTAATTGAAGCGTCAAGCATAAGGCCACGCCACCGCGCATCTCCGCGCTTGCATTTTTTTTTTTACGACTCGTCGTTGTTGAGGTCATTAGAGGCGTGAAAAGATAGGGGCTAGGAACGGGGAGGAATTCGGTTATGGTTTTTTAAAGGAAGCCTTCGCCTGGAGTGATTTGGAGAAGTCATGGAAAACCCAAATCTGGATTCCCGGACGGGGATTCCTCCCGAATGCGAGACCTGGCCGGTACCACCTACCCTCCACGCTCAGGTTCCATGCTCGCCACCCACCTTCACATCGCTCTAGTGACACGTTCACAGTACAACTTGTAGGATCTATGAGATCCGATTTTCGATAAAAGAACTCTTGATGGTCCGTGAAAGCGGTTATAGGTTCCTTTTTTTTAACAAAAAATAATAAGATTGTTATAAGTTTTAATTTAAATACAGACTGCAAAGATTCTGTAAAGTAATAATAGTTTCATGTGATCTAAAAATTCCAGTCACAGAGTTTCTTATCACCCGCGCAGTAAACCTCTATCGTTTTCACCTATTTTTAAAAGGAGACTTACAGATTAACGTGGAATTCGACCACGGAGTGTCCCAGCATCTTAGCATTAACAAATCAAAGCTTTGTCAGAGATGACTGTTAATTTTAAGACCCATCAAAATTACAGCTGAGATAGGGATTTGAACCAGGAACTTTCAGTAACCCAATCGTATGCCATATCCATCTGAGTCAAGAGGCGAATCTGGATGTAATGACAAATATTCAAACATAGTCAAATCAATGTACTTTTTTCCAATATCATTTATTTTTGCCATCCCAAAACACAAATGTACTTTTATATGATTGAATACATATTTTTCAGAACTTCTAAAATCAGATGCTTGCATCGTGTGATTCGGATATGGAAGGTCCCCAGCTCAAAATCCGAGTCTCGGATGCAATTTTTACAGGCCTTAAAATCGACGTTCACATCTACCAAAACTTTGATTTGTTAATGCAAACATGAAAGGACTCTTCCTACATTTTACGAACATCCGATGAACCTAAAGTAAGGCTGAAAAAAGGGCACTTTTCTAAAGCAATCAGTAATGCTAAGACTACATTTAGTCGTAAAGAACCAGAAATTTCAGAACTCTTGGTATACGCTTCTCCATATTGATCAGCCCGACACAGGCCCGCACCACCAAAAATTAAACCAATTTAATGACAGCTGACACATGGTGTGGTGTCGTTTGAACTCACTTCAGTCGAGTGGGTAACAACAATAAGAAAAGTGTAGGGCGGTAACAGTGCGGGCTCTGTGTGGTCTATTGTAGCCCGACCTTTACTTTACATGCTAGTTCAAACTTGTAAATTCGTCTCTTAGGTAATAACACCGTTTAGTTTATTGTTACTTTTATTGCAAGATCGTCAGAAACAATCATTTTTTGTTAGTTAAGCGATGATGGGCAGATTCTTGAATAAAGATAAAAGAATAATATTTATTGTAATGTAAACAAAACATCCGCTATACATCCGCATTAAAAATTGCGGATGCGAAAGTGGATGTAAGATTTCACGTGAAAGTTCTGCACTTGCGGATGCGGGTATCCATTACATCCCTAATTGGTTCCATGTATTGTGCTAGACAGCATTGTTATTTAAAATGTCCAGAAGAGTAATTTAGTATCTAATTTACTTAAGATCAGGTTATATATCATTTACTGAATGAATCTTGGCTTCCAAAAAGGCAAACAAAAGCAATAATAACAACAAAAAATTAAATGTTACATTATACCTTGTTCACTTTTAACTGTCATGTTTATAGGAATACTTCATTATAAAACTATGTATGTGAAATGGAATCAGATAATTGTTATATTAGGAAACAGTTAAAAGCAATAATTTTATTTATTTATACGCCAGTTGGCTTTGTACATAAAGAAATAATTCTTAACATCAACATATAAGATAATTCATTTTAATGTTGGAGATCAGTCCAGCATGAGATCCTCCAAAGAAGTTGATGTTGGTAGCATGTAAGTTAACCAGAGTTACTATTCTATGGTATGGACCAAAAGCAATATAGTTTTTGTTGGGTTTTACAGCATCCAGCAGTCTTCTTGTTCGAATATCTACCCTAGAGAAGTTAAATCGGAATTGCTTGAGTATTTCTGGTGAATCAATAAGACCATTGACAACTTTGTAGAAAAAGCATAGGTCTGTCAATTGCCTCCGACTTCATAGGCTGTTAATGTTATAATAGTGATACATATCACACGCGTCTGTAAAGTTTTCACCATGAGGATAATGTAACAGGAACTTACAGAACTTACGCTGAATTTTTTTTGACACAGCTATTTTATTGATCTGTAAACGGTGACCAGACAATACTACCATATTGCAGTAATGGTTTGACAAAGGCAGAGAAAAGTCGAAACAGTGTATTAAAGTTTTTGAATTTTTTCCCTGATCTACATATGAATCCAATGACATGAAATGCTCACAGAGTTATGTAGTTAATATGATCAGAGAAAGTAAGCCTATCGTCAGTCATCACTCCCAAATCTTTTATTGAGTTAACTATTTCCACATTTTGACCACATAATGAGTAGTTAACAGGTAGCAGGTTGTGACGTCAGGAAAACATCATGAGAGCAAATTTGTTTTTATGTTGAGGTGCAACTTATTTACCTGACACCATACCTCTAACTCGGAAATGTCTCATAGAATATCAATGTCATGATCGCTGTATATTGCTCTGAAGATCTTCATATCATTAGCATATAGCAGATACTCAGACTTAAATTTTTCACCAATGTCATTTATGAATATGCTAAATAGGATAGGTCCTAGATGGTAACCTTGTGGTATGCCAGAGGTAACAGTGTACTCATTCGACAAATGATCAATCACTCATACTTGTAAACACCTGTCGGATAAATATGAGCGAAGCCAGTCCAAGGCTTTGGAGAGTATCCCATGATGACTTAATTTACTAACTAGAATTGCGTGGTTAACTATGTCAAAGGCCTTGCTGTAATCAATATATAGGGAGTGCACATCCTGACCTTTATTCAGTGTGTTGAGTATGAAGTTAACGTAGAGATAGAGATTAGTTGATGTAGATCTTCCACCAAAGAATCCATGCTGTTTTGATGTTATAATATTTTTGAATAAAAAAGTAGGCTGTGGCAGGACAATTTTCTCCAAAAGCTTAGCAAGTGATGATTGAAATCATATTGGCCTATATTTGCTGACGTCAGATTTCTCATCTGATTTATGTATGGGTCTAATGTACGATTGTTTCCATGTTGAAGGAAAATTTCCTGTTTCAAGAGACTTATTGAAGATGTGAGCGATAGGCTCACAAAGTCCAGTAGCATAATTTCTCAATAGAATGTTGGGTATCAAGTCAGTTATTAATGTTCAGTTATGCGAGTTCACAAAAAATATAATCAAAATGGACTTCAGATTTAGAGATGTCTGCTTCTGGATATTTACTGCTATTGTCATAAATAGTAGGAGCAGGCGGACGATCTAATGGATCTTTGTAGATGCTCTTGAAGTATGATACAAACAGATTGCTGATCTCAATACCATTACTCACAGTCACACTGTTCCATGTCATGGTTGAAGGAATGTTAACATCACTGTGTTGTTTATTTTTAATGAAACTCCAGAATTTGTTAGTGTCAGATTTAAAATCTTCTTCAATTTTGTCAAGATAATTAAACAGGATGCACTTAGATTTTTGTATTCAGTTTGTAATTTACTAAAGGCAGTATAATTACTGCTGGTTTTTCTCTTCATGTAATTTCTATGAGAGATTTTCTTTTGTTTGATTTTGCATATCATTTTCTATGTAGTTTCTTTAAGATGCTAGAAAACTCTGAAGGGAAAATTAATATACTTTTTTAAGGAACCACAAAAAATGACAGCAGAGATGTGTGGCATATCATTATGAACAGTGCAGTGTGTGTGTGTAGAGAAACCAAACTTAGTGTTTCTAAGCCAAACTGAGTGTTCCAGGGCCATCCTTTTCTTCCCCAAACAAATGGATTGACTTTAATTCTCGAAATGTCTTTTTAAAACTAAAAATGATGGCTGGAAGCAGTAAATTTTATTAATTAATATCATCTAAATAATTTTTATCTTTAGTAAGATATGAAAATGCAGTTGGTAAACACGTAATTTATACGACATACTATTCACTAATTCCACTCATGAAAAGTAGTTAAAATGCTTGATTTTGCTAAAGAAAACAACACATTATTTGCTAAATACTGTACTTCATATATACACAGATCTTTCCATGTCGCACATAGGGGTAAGGGCTGTGGAGTGGGGATAGAGCAGAATGACCTTGACCTGCCACTCTCATGTGATTGCTATACACAGAGTTACAAGTAAAATAGGAGATACTTGCTTGACGTTTTGATAGTGTGGTGTTACAATATTTTTTATACATTATAGTCCGATGAAACATTTTTATATAACATGGTAAAGACGGGTTTCATTTTAAAAGTGAAGCGAATTTGTGCCTATAATCACCCTTCATTAATAAAACTCTAAATGTAATGTGCATTTTCAAAATTTACTGGTCGGCTCCTATCACTCACTTAAATAGGGTAATTTGATTTCGAATGGTGAAGCATTTAAAAAAAAAAATATCACTAAATATACAGGGTGGGTGAGAAAACTGAACCCTCAAAATGTCTATTGATAAGTAGCGCTTTCGTTGATGCTTTGCATCTGTATTCTTCAATTTATAATGTATGTTATATGAGAAATCTATGAGCAGAGACATATTGGCATCATATCATATATCTGTTAATTTATTGGGAATTTGGATTTAAGAAAATGGGAATGGCCTAGTTTATGTTCTAGACTAAAAATGCTGTTTTTAAACATTCGTAATAACTGCATATTTTTCCTAGATAGGTTGTATCTGTACATAATTTGCTTCAGTCTTGTCTTAGTACTTTGGTTACAAAATTCTCATTTTTATTTCTTCCAGAATGCTAGTAAAGACAACATGCAACTATACAGAATTTTTATTTTATGGTATCTTCACATTTTCTTGTCCAGTTAACTTTTGACATAATAATGTCAGGTGTTTGTGTGATAAATTTTTGTGTACATCAGAAATGGGATGTTATCAGAATTGCATAAAATTTATTAACCAGATGTAATGAAATTTTTGGGTATGTGCTAGTTTAGGGTTAATCTTTTGGTTTAGATGTTTTCTTTGTTAGCTGTGGAAATAATGATAAAATTCTTGAGTGATATCTGAATAATAATGGATGACACACTAAAACTTAGCACCGTGCTTGGTGGGTGAGCAATTAATGCTCTGGCCTTGCATTCGGGGGGACACCACTTTGAATTCCCGTCCGGGCATCTAGATTCGGTTTTCCTATGGTTTCTCTAGATCACCCCAAGCAAATTCCGGGATACAGCCTTCAAAAGGCCATGGTCAAATTCCTTCTCGTTCCTTCTTGTTCTTTGTCCCCAGTCCTTTCCTGCCTCTAATGACCTTGATTCCGACATGGTGTAAAGCCATAAAAAAATTAAAAAAGCCAAACTTGGCTTGTACAAGTGTATTGCTGCTGGTATACATGTGAATATGAACATGAGCATCTCTTCACTTCCTTCAGCTTTGGAAACTTCATTTTGTTGGATTTCATCTGTAGATCTTGTGAAATTTGTTGACAAAATCTACATAAAATGTGCACCTGTTGCAACAATTTACCGCCTTGCATCATCCAGGATTGAATATCTGTGGTCACATCAGCTTAGCTGTACTTTTTAAGCAAATCTTCTATACTGCTGTTTGCCAGCGTGCCAACACCAGAAAAATTAGTTTTCAAACATTTGGATACTAGAATTACCACCGCTTTCCTATGAAGGTTGCTGCGGCGTCGAAACCAGAAAAACGCAAAGATATAGAGCTAGTAGCTCAAGGGCTCATAACCCTTCTTCAACAAAAGAATGAGGTGGCTGTCTCGTGGAGTCTGGCAGCGAGATCTATGAGGCAGCTACCTTATTCTTTTGTTGAATTGTTATGACCCTGGAAATTTCAAGCTCTATTCTGTTCGTGTTTTTCCATGTTTCAACACTGCAGCAACCTTCAGCTTTGGTAAGCGGTGGTTATTCTCCTCCATTATACGAGTGTACTACAGTATGAAGCTGCTGCACATATTCATATCTATGATTGTGATCCTTTTGTTTAAGAGAATACTTTTGATTGACGTCCTTCACATATGTGTGTTACAACTCTTGAAGGCTTTCATACTGACAGTGGATTTGTTAGTAGCAATGATGATATATACTTGACTGGCCAGCATCTGTCTGTGCATGCACGAATATTGTAAGGCGGCCAGTTTTCATGTGCCATTCTGTACTTAGGTATCAGCATATTGAACTTGATGATAATCATACAAATGGATGGAGTGGCTAGTTAATGACAGCTAATGGTAAATATTTATAAAATATTCGGGTTTGATTGGTCTTTAGAGAAACTGCCCTGTTTTTCAGTGTATTTAAAGTTTTAATACTATCAATCTATGTTAGATTGAATGAATTTTTTATTGGTTTTTCTAAAGTTTTCATTTGCACCTTTATCATATTAAAAAGTAGTAAACTGTCTTCTTCTTCTTCTTTTTTTTTTAAATGCTGTCAACAGAAATCTGTTGAAATTGCCATGAGCTGTCGTATTCCCGTTAATACACAATCTAATATAGCAGAGTTTCTCAACAGGTGACAAATTTTTTTAAAAAATGATTCTAATTGAATTAAAGACATCATTTAAAAAAAATTGTTGGTAAAATTGTTCATATAAAATGGAAACCATACTCGTACTGTATAAGGATACTAGTGAATATAAGTTATAAGTCAAACTTTTAAAAAGCCATGAATATTTCAACGACCAGCAAAATTTTTAGGATATGATTGCATTATTACTGTAATAACACAATACATTTCCCAGGAGCAGTGTTGCTTTAAGAATTAAGTTGATGACCATTTTATAAAAGATTTGCTGTAGATAGAGGTCTCAAGTATACAACAAGTTTTCCTCTTATTAGAATCAACATTGCATTAATTGGCAAGTGGCATCAAAAGTAGTTCCTCCCTAACAGACCTGTAATACGAGAGAGTACGCACGTGCATGTATTTCCTGTATTATGTAAATTTTTTTCAGCAAAATTCACTTGAGCAGGAATTTACTTTTTGGTGCTACAGTAACAGTTATAATGTTTCAACACAGCATAGTTTAACTTTGTTTTTAAAATAAAAGTTTTCATGAATTACAGGGTAAATCAGTACTGCTGAAGGGAAATACCAAAATCATTGTGAAAATGGTGAAGCTGTCTATGTGAACATCTTTCTAACTTTGTACATCAAAGTTAATATAGTAGTTGAAAGAGAGGGTATGTGGTATCAGGAATTATGAATTGGAAGTTCGGTCATTGCACTCGCCACCATTTCAGTTTTCTTTGCTGTGCCTAATTTGCAGTGTTGATTTGCTGGAATTGAAAGGATTTGGTTTTGTTGCACTTGAGTAATTTCATAAGGGTTTTTTTTTTTCTTTCTTTTTTTTTTAAAAAAAAAACTTTCAGATAATTAATTGTCTGACCGTCCAGTTCTTAAAAAATAGTTGAAAATAATTTTCACATTTGAATAAAGAAAAAATAGTCACTATAAATTTTGAAGATTTTTCCTAACTTTAAATAATGTGTTTGCAAAAGGGGCTTTCCATAAGTGTGTGTTTATATTTTTTGGTTGTATGTATGGCATTTTTAAATGTTACTCTGGTTCTATTGTCGAACATATGCAGTCTTCTGTATAAAGTGTTTATTTTTGCTGTAACATTTTGGTTAATTACCCCCCCCCACCCCCTCCTTCCAAAAGATGATTTTTCTGCAGTTAGAAAAAATAACAAGTTTTATAACTTTTCAAAGTCTACTTACTTCAATGCTTTAGTTGCTGTTTGAATTAAGGATGGTTAGTTTCATTCTCATTTTCACTATCCCTTTAATTTAATGCGTTACTTTCCAGGAAACTTTGTTTTATCTTTGCATTGTTTGATTTTGATGTGATTTATATATATAAAAATATGGTTAATGAAGTGTTAAAAGTCAGAATATATTGACTTCTGAAGTTGTTTGAGACTGTCACCACAAACTTTATTCTTTATGCTTAAAACCTCCAGCAGGTTGACGTTATTTGAGGAAAGAATGATTTCAGTGAAGTTGTCTACAAGTTCGTTTCCTGAAAAGACAGCTTCTTCGTGAGTTGCATGACATATCTCATGATTTGTCTCTATCTACAGTGAAGTATTTGAGAACCCTAAGCTTAGTACTTTTTAGCTACAGCTTTCATCAGTAGAGTTAGGGTAGGAAACATCCCAGCAAAGTGCAGTGTGTTGTATCTGGTTAGAAAACTTGATCATTTTTCTTTAGACATAGGTGAAAGTAGTATTAGATGAGAGTACTGTTGAAACAATATTACATATAGTCTTAATTTCAGATGTCCTGTGAGTCTTATAGTGATGGTGCATGGACAGATATAATGCATGGGTACTTAGTCAGTTATTTTAGTTTTAACTTTGTGAATTTATGCTAAATACTGAATTAAGGTTATTGGAGATATTAAGGTTATAATATGTGATTGATAAGTTACAAATAATATATGGTGCTCTGTGTGTACAAGTATTTGAATTAAAATTGCCTCTTTTTATTAATTTTCTTTATATCCTCAATTAATTACTTTTGTCATGACAGGTATCATCCAACAGTTGCTTTAATCTACAGCTGAGTATGTTTGGAGAAAAATAGATATGCTTCATAAGAGTACAAGATGAATGTATTATTCTTAGAATGATATTAATGTTTTCAAAATGTATAGATATGTTTAATTTCTGATGAATTGAGTTAATATTTAGAAAATGTGACACATTATTATACCTTTGTATTCCTTTCGGATATAATATCATCATTGTTTTCTTATTGCAGATATATTGAAAACATGTCCCAAGAAATGTTTAAAAACTTATTGGAAATAGGTCTCCATTTTGATATTAAATGTGAAACCATTTTAAGTCTTATTTAAGAAATTTTAATGTCATTTACATCTTCAATAATATTTCTTTCATCTTAGATGTTGATAATTCTTACTATTTAATTTGGATAATGGAGGCAACAAAACTGCAGCTAAGCACTGGAAATAATATGGGATAGGGAAAGTAATCCGTCACTTACCACAGATGAAGGCAGGAGGGACAGACAAACATGAAAAAAAAAAAAAAAAAAATTCAAACACAGTTCACAATATTTTGGTTAATAACGTTAGTCAAGCAGGAGGTGAGACATAAGGCAGGGGGAAAGAAGTGTCTCACCTCCTACACGACTAAGGCTATTAACCAAAATGTTGTGAACTGTGTTTGAATTTTTGTGTGTGTTTTTTACATGTTTGTCTGTCCCTCCTGCCTTCGGCTGTGGTAAGTGATGGGTTATTTTCCCTATCCTATCTTATTTCCTGTTCAACTTACTTGATTACCTTGCCACAAATTTAAAGTTTTCTAGCATTTTCATTATGTTGTGAAAGGTGCTTAGACTATCATTTTAAACTAATTTCGATTTCATTACCATATTTTAGGTTGCTTTCTTTGTGTTCAAAGAATCTTGTTAGCAACATTAATTATTTAAGGTAGACAGTAATCATTGTAGATATCTGTATAAGTTAATTAAAATATTGAGCATTAGGTTTTTGATCTGATTATTTTTTTTTGAAAAATTGTTGGTACAGATGTGATATCAATCAACTAAATACAAGGGGGGGGGGTACCCCCCCCCCCAATAAAAGGAATTATTTTTCAAAAGCTATATATTTTTAATTTTTTTTTACAAAACAACCTTATCCCCTTCAGAATACTCTCCATTACAACTAAAACATTTGTGCCACCAGTGTTTCCACTGTTCGAACCATTTTCTGTAGTCATCTTTAGAAATGGCTGACAGCTCCTCCCTCATTTTTTCTTAACCTCTTCAGTGTTGTCAAATTGGTGCCCCTTTTCATGTGTGGAAATAAGAAAAAGTCACACGGAGGCAGGTCATGCAAGTAAGGTGTGTGGTGCAGCGGAATCACGCCATTTTTAGCCAAAAACTGCCTAACAGAGACAGGGTTGTGTGCAGGTGCATTGGAAGAACCAGTCTCCTGTCTGCCACAAATCGGGTCTTTTTTGTGTGAGTGGAGACTTTTCCGGCGTATCGATGCATCAAAATCTTCTCGGGTGTCCAGCTGGATGGTGGTGTAAAAACACGACCTTTCAACAGCTGACTCTGCTGTCTTCATCAGGTATCTTGTTGTTGTTCTCAGCTGACCGTCTCTGCCTCGACAGTCAAGAAGATTTTGTTGCGGGTCTTTTTTGACAAACACTGTTGTGTAATCTTCTTAAAACATCCAAATAAACGGTTTGATTGACGGTCTGATGTGGGGGAACAAACTCTGAACGAACTACGCCCTTGGCATCAAAAAAGCAAATGAGCATTGTTTTGAAGTTTGATTTAACTTTACAACATTTTTTTTGGACGGGGTGACAGTGATGTCTTCCATTGGCTTGAATGTTTCTTTGTTTCTGGGTTGTAACCATAGCACCATGACTCAACACCGATAATGATCTTTGACAGAAAATCTGGATCAATTGAAAGCTGTTGTTTCAAAGCACGACATGTTTCAACTCGGCATTCTTTTTGAGTGTCAATCAGAGCCCAAGTAACAAACTTGGCAGCAACCCTTATCATTCCAAAATCTTTGGTTAAAATTCGCCGAACTGAGGTCCAAGATAACCCAATAATCTGACAGTTGATCAATTGTCTGTCGACGGTCTGAGAGCACAAGCTCTTGAATTTTTTAACATTTTGATTGATTTGGGCAGCTGATGAACGTCCAGAATATCTAATTGACATGATGCCATTTTTAAACCAATTGAACCACTTGTACACTTGAGTTATTCCCATAGCGTCATCTTTGTAAGCTATTTTAAACATTAAAACAGTTTCAACAGCATTTTTACCGAGTAGAAAACAAAATTTCACAGCTGCATGTTGTTCTCTTAAACTTGCCATCATCAAAAACGAAACAATAACAAAACAGCACACTGCAGATTAACAGAACAAGCCAGGCCAACAACACAGTTGGCACTGAACTGGCAATGAATTGTGCTATAAACGCCTAGCGGTAGAAATGTGTACTACACAAGCACCACCCACAGTAATGTTATTCCGGTTATTTTTTGGTAGCCCCTCATAAATATAACACATTTTGTTACAGACTGTATAATATAAAGATCTTAATGGATTATACTGGATATATTTCCAAATCACGAAGATTGCAATGAATTTTCAAGCTTTTGGAAATGTGAAAAATTAATTTCATCATTTTAGCTTTGTGAGATGGTAATTAATTACAGGTGCTGTAATTTATGAAGTTATCCACCTTACATTCACAAAATAAGTTGTAATAGGAAGGGTAGTGGCTGGTAAAATATTGGTGACATACAGCTGTATGAGAAGCTTTTTGGAGTGGGCAGAACTCCACATATGTTTTAGATGGATATTGATCTTTGTCGAAATTTGTTACATTGAAATATAAATTTTGTCTTTGAATTCTAACTCTTGGGGATGTTTCTATTTCTCTTACCTTTCCCACAACACCTACAGTTTATGTCTGAACTCCTTAATAATGTTGATATGTAAAATGAATGCAGGCAAAAAGAAGTTAATTTGAGATACGGGGACAATTATTTATGTCTACCAGTCAGTGTATTATCTGTTTGAGAATTGAAGCAACTATAATAGTTTCTTGATTTTTTTTAAGTAAAGATAATGAAATGTAACTTACGATACTGGAAAGCTCTCTTTATGATTATGGCTAATCAGATTTTTTTTTTTAATCTAAAATAGTATATTCTGAATTCTTAAGGCATGGTTCTTACATTGAGTCAAGACTAAGTTTTGATGAAGAAAGAGAATGTGATCACGCGTTAGTTTGAAATTATAAATAATAACTTAGTCCACAACCAGAAGATAGGTTGGATCCTTCCCAAGGAGGCATACTAAAATAGTGTCAAAGAAAGGACAGCCAGCTCCTTTTATCTGGGACCTACAGTTTAATTTGGAATTCAAACCACAGAATGTGCTGGCATAGTTCATATGATCAAGCACAACTCTTAAAAACTTATATAGTATATAGCCAGTGAGAAAAATAGTCAAATTTAAAGGTTGATGTATGAGAGAAATTGGGTAGAGTTGTACAAAATGTTTCCTATGAAAAATTTCTAAGGATTTTCCTTTTTTACCAATGAAAAGAAAAAAGATGCAAGAAAAATATTTAGAGAAATCTGCTTGGGTGTTATTGTGTTTATGATTGAATTTCTTTTTCAGTTGTAATATTAGCTACGTTTTACATTTTTCCGTCAACAGCTGATAATTTAAAAAACCTGCTGTAAAGAAATATTGCAGTTAAGAACCTATCAATGAGTTTGACTGGAAAACAAGGCCTTGATAAGAAAATTTTTATAAGACCAGAGAAAGAAACCATACCAAAACACAGATGAAGGCAGTATGGCACAGATTCACAAAATCGTAGAGAAAAGAGTTGCTGATTTGTACATGATATCTTACTGACAGAAGGTTTAAACGTTGAACGTACAATGATCGTTTTGTGTCCGTATGTGTAGGTTTATTTATTTTTTGCTATTTGCCATCCTATTGTCTTTTGTGGTAAATGATGGTTCTTTCATCTGTTTTTATTTAATAGAATTTGTCAATAGTGAGACTATCATTGTGATATGATTTCTGTTTTTTTTATTTTAATATTTTGTGAGGAATCCCTGGAATTATTTTAGAAGTTTTCAGACTACTGCTTGCCTTTTGGTTTTTAAATCTCCTTATGAGTAATTATGCTTTTGGCTCCATGCAGCTTAATAATTTTAAGTAATCATAAAATTGCATATGTTACTTTTTGTATTCTGTTAGTACATTTCAAAATTATGAGTGACAGTTTTCTTTAAACTTAAGAGTTATCATCCTGTGTGATCTAATTAAATGATGATTAAATAATTAGATACTAGTACACACAGAAGTAGAGTGACAGAGAGAATTTGTCAAAGAAATGGAGAAGTGCATCTCAGGAATAATGCCAGTTTCAAAGTAAGAACATTAAAACGCAAAGCTCCAATCATTTTTCTTTAAAGTAGTTGTATAGCAATGTTGGAACGTACTAATCCTCAAATATTGATTTATTCTTATATAACTCTTTAAAATAGATTCTTTCAGAAGTATTATTGTGTGGTGCTGTGTGCAAAAGTAGTATTTTTTATGAAATTTAAAGTGTCTATGAAGTCAGTTTTGCTGTCAGTAGTGATGCCAGTGTTTTTTTTTTTTTTAACACGGACATTGTTTAAAATATTTTGTCTGTCTGTTTCATATAGAAAATTATTTGTAATTTTAAATGGCTGGAGTCTGTTGCTTATTGTAAGTGTAATGCATATATGATTGCCTTTGTGTGTTGTTATTTTTTCTGTTAGTTACAGTTTCAGATTTTATGATACGTTAATATTGCAGATATTTCTGAAGTAATGGAGTTTTAGCTTAAATTTGATAATTGTTTTGTTTTCCTCTTAAAGTTCTGTTGTGTAATGCAATTGGTTGTGAAAGACACCAGCATAATATCATTCACATTGGCAAGATAATGAGATGCACACTTCAAAAATTACCCAGCCTTTATATATATATATATATATATATATATATATATATATATGGAATCATAAAATACACCTATCATCCACCAAAGATTAATGGAGGAGGGCAGCATAATAAAACTAAAAACAATATTTTGGGCTATACCCTTACTCATAAAAATGTGACTTAGGTTGCTGACATGGCTAATCATGTGATTGTGTTGACCATGGATGCCTGTGTAAGCTCGGTCACATGTTTGTTTTCATGAGTAAGAGCATGGCTAAAAATATGGTTTTGTAGAGTTTTTTTGTTGCTGCTGCTCACTTTCTTTTAACTTTGGTAAGTCTGGGTGCATTTTAGTTTTTCATATTAATAACACCTCAAGGCATTTCTTTCTGCTCCATACATATATATACAATTTATTAAATTTGGTTCAGACTTCTTTAGTAATTGTTTTATAAAATATTTGTTGATATGGAAAGTTGGTTATGGAATTTCATTTGTTTCTGTTCTAGAGATGACATGGAGATGATGCTGAATAAAATTGTGCCTGAGGTGAGTATCATGGATGGGGAGATGCCTGCCATCGTATGGCAGTGACCTTTGTTGCAGAAATGTAAATAGTTGGTCTCATAACATTTTAGTTACAGCTGAAAATTGCTTTTATTTCAACATTGAAAAATAAGTGATTCATCATATTAATGGTTAATATCTCTGTTCTTCATATAATGTAGTAATTACGAGAAAAAAGTACAGTATTTCAATTTAAAGGCTAATTTTTTAGTCCTTAAAACTGGTGGATTTTAAATGACAGTATATTATTACCCTATTGTTAACAAATATTTGGTTGCATATTAATTAATAAACTGCCTGACAAAAAAATTAAGAACCCAGAAGGGGAGGAGGAAATTAAATGAAACATCATGGGGTGAGAGGGTATGAGATGTTATTTCAGTGATTACATAGAGTCAAATTTTTGCCACAGTATGAGCACACTTATCAGTATGACAACATTGCACCCTTTCTGATGTGGGTGCTTGCTTGCATAGATTTGGTTGGGAAGGGTGTCATAAAGCAAGCTGGAAACTAGCCCTTGATGTACTGGCACTGTAATGGAGTTGAGGCCCAAAGATGGTACTACACATTTTATTGAGAGCAGATCTAGTGATCTTGCTGACCATGGGAGTACCTCAACATTATGCAGACAGTTCATAAAGAGACTTATGGTATATTAGCCTGGTGAATAATGGCACCAAATATTATCACTTGAAAGGTAACACATGAGGACACAAGATGTCCATTACTTACCATTTTGCCTTCAAAGTTCCCTCGGTCATTACCAGCCATGACCTGAAGTCATACCCTATGTCTCCCCACAGCATGACACCAGGAATAACATCACTGTGCCTTTCCAAAGCATTGGAAGTATAGAACCATATCCCAAGTCGCTGCTACAATCGCTGACAGTGGTCATCCAAGATAGTGCAGAATCACTTGAATTGTGATCATCAATGACTCGCAGTTCTGTACTACCTTGAATGACCATCATTAGTGAGTATGGCAGTGATATGTTGTTGTAAAATGGTTCCTTATTTGGAATTATTACAGAAATTGAAGGGTTAGAGGAACCTTTGCAAACTTAAAATCTTCTTGACTGCTCAGTACTTTAGTAACATCCCTATTGTTGGCCGTGTCATAGGTAAATTTCTTATTACCAAATACTTTGCCAATTCAGACAAAGTTCAAACTTTGACAAAGGAAACTTGGATAGTTGCCATCCATATACTTAGGGGAGCAGGTTCTTAGCATTAACAAACTGTCATTCAGTGAGAGTTGCAGTACTAAATGAAAATCCAAAAGCTATTGTACACTCTTTGAACCATAAGGTTTATTGTATTTAACTTGTGGCGTCTGGTACCAAAACCATATTTACACTTTAAATAAGCAAGACAATTGGGACCGAGCGTTGTAGGCAAGTGGTTAACACTGCCCTCGCATTCGGGAGGACAGCGTTTCGAATCTCCATCCGGGCATCCAGATTTGGGTTTTCCATGGTTTCCCCAAATCACTCCAGGTGAATGCCGGGATATTTACTTCAAAATGCCATGGCCATTCCTTTCCCTTCCTTGTCTCCAGTCCCATACCGCCTCTAATGACCTTGATGTCAGTGAGGCGTAAAGCCATAAGTAAAAAAAAAAAAAAGACAATTGTTCAAAGTTTGCAGCTTTGAACAGAAAGAAATAGGGTGGCACCTTCACTCTTACTGTAAAACAACATCCACTCTCTTGGACTAGGCATTGTCTGCCGTTGGACTTTCTAGTTCACGAATCATCATCATATCACTTCAGATCTTTGAAGGAAACCCGGGTTTCAATTCCATCACCACTTGTCTTGATTACACCCAGTCTATATGAGAACAAACCACTTTTCTGACCTGACCTCTTGAGTAATATTGTAATACTACTAAAGGAACAAGCATGCACAAAACCTCTCATCTGTTCAAACCTGCCAGTCACAATCATCCTTTCTCTTACATGACTTCTTTTGTAATATCCCATGTCTTGGCACATCAAAGACTACCTTACTACACTAGTGATGCCACTCTTCAGGACTTTCTTAAATCTATTCACTTTACCACTCTTTTTGCTCCTGTATTGTATGATTCTGTTACCTTTCATGCCAGCTACCTGAACAAAAACACTTTGTGCTCAGCCTCTGTGTTACACTGGGAAGAGGTCCCATTCTTCCAATGTTTTGGAGAGATATAATAGTGTTTACTCCTGGCATCAAGGTGTGTAGAGCAATCGAGTATGATTTCAGGTCATGGCTGGTAATGATTGAGGGAACTCTTGATGGCACAATGGTACGTTACAAACATCCTGCATCCTCATTTACTACCTCTTATGTAACAGTTTCAGGGTGTCATTTTTCAACATGACACTACTCGTCCATACACTGCATGATGTTGAGGTGCTCTTGTGGCCTGTAAGATCCCAATGTCTGTTCCTGATGAAACGTGTACCACCAGCTTGGATGTCAACTCCATCCCAGTGCCAGTATCCATGATATCAAGAACTAGTTACAACAATTGTGTCTCAGGGCAGGATATGATGGATTTGACATACTTCCCAACTGAATCAGTCTATGCACCCTTGCCAGAGGTGGTGCTGATAGGAAGACTTGTGTTGCCAAGTTCTATTTTGTAATCATTATACTATCATATACCATCCCAATCTGTAAAGTTTCGATTCCTCCTCATGTTCTGGGTGCTTCACTATTTTTTTTTTTCAGGGGGGGTGTAATTTCCTAATTTTTGTGAATTACGATGTTTTTTTTATAGAGTGTGAGTCTCAATTTATGTAAATGTTAATTCATTTTTCTCTCTTTGTATGCTATTTTCATCTGTGCTCTTTGTTTCTAAATTTTATTTATTTATTTATTTTTTTGTTAACTGTCTTAACAATTCTCTTAATAAGAAGCAATTTGGTAATAATGTACTTCATGCAGTTTTCCCCATTATTTCAAGAAACAACAGAAAAATTATCCGAATCAATTAGGACTGGACCCCATTCGGATAATCAAACATTTGGATAATGGATTTTTTCCGAAAAGGGTCTATTTTAATTAATTACTGTATGCATGTTGAAAATGGAAGAAGAAAATTATTTTTTAAAGTAAAAAAGATTTTAATTAATTAAATGAAAAGGCAACATTTTTACATGTTAAGCCTACTTAAAAGTGCTGTACATTAATACAGTATGTACATACCATACTGCAAATAAAAGTCATTCCTTGCTGAGCATCTCGGTCAAAGTTAGCTGTTTGACTGTATTCATCTGCTTGACCATGAGAAGTTGCATGTGGTCACACTTGGGCTGATGCTCCATCCACTTCAACGCAGTTTCAAGCCCGACAAATGCCTGACTAGCTGATGGTCCCGTGTCTACTTGAACTTCGACATTAAGGTTATCTTCTTGCTTGACACTTTCTTCTCTCACACTTTCAATAAATTCATCATCATTTAGAATTTCATACTCAGGGTCTGAGGAATCACACACCACCCACTCTCCTATATATTCAGCACTAACTTGTGAACATCTAGGAATTTTCAAAAGAATGTTTCTGAATTCCTCAAGTGACATGTCATCACCATCTTCTCCTCTCTCTTCCCTTTCCGTCTTAATTAAAAAGGCAATTCGGATATTCAGCGATTCAGATATTCAGCGATTCGGATAATCAGAGTTTGGATAATTGGAGTTCTTACTGTGTATGAAATAATATCCAAAATAAAATAAAAATTAGGATAGGAAAATGAGCATCCTCTTACCTTTGGGTGATAGTTCTGCAGCATGGACACACATAACAAATATGAACATTAAGAATGAAGACATTTTCACGTTTTAGCCCATCAAGAAGAGAATGTTGTGGAGAATGGATTCCATAGGAAACTGCCTCACATAAGCATTCTCCTATTGGACCCTTCCTTCGCCATATTCTCTTGTTTAAGAGTTGTGACCTGATCATTGTTCTTTGTGTTTGTTGCGAGTATTCATGCCTAAGTGCCATTTTCTTAAGATACACCGTGGTTCATTTCCCTATCCTAAATTTTATACATATAATACACATGGATTGGTAAAGTAAACCCTGCTGCAATGAATAAAAGATGAAAACACTTGTGCAATTTGAATCGAACATTTGGTTTGTGTTTAAGCATTGTTTTTTTATTTCTCTCACCAAACTCCTACATGAATAAGGGCTTTCCTGAAATGTTGCATAGTCAGTACTTTCTCCTTCAAGTTTAGTAATTGTGCTAAATAGTCATACATTTCTTACCACTTGTTAATTGAATTGATTTTCTTGTATTCCAGTTAACTTCATATTCTTCACAATTCAATAATAATTACTTGGTTTAAATTAAATTTAATTATCATCATCTAATTGTGATCAGCTTGTGTCAAGAAAAGTATACTTTATACTATTTTACATGTCAGGCAAATTACTCAGTACCTCTGTCAGTAATTTACGCAAATTCCTGAACTTTTATCTGGAAATGAAAACTTTCCTACCAAGTTTATGGTCATGGTCGTCTCTTCACTTCCACTATTCATTCTTCACTGAATATCCATTGAGGTCTCTTTTCCATTGTATGCCCTCAATGCTGTTTGCGCTCCAACATCCTCTCTTCCGAGGACTCTGTACCCAGTTCCTTTATCATATTGATTCTATTTTACATTAAGAAATAAAATCTGTATATATATTGCTTTCCTACCCAGTAAGTTCCTGTGTAAGATGATATTACTAATATTCTGCAAATCATTACAAGATGAGAGGTGGAAGGTGCATTGCACCTTTCCTAATCTGTAAACACTTAAGCATGAGCACGACATATGGGGCATGGCTTAAGGCACCATCGTGGCATCATCTAGAGCATAGGTGGCCAACCTTTTCAGCAGCCGGGCCAAATTTTGGAATTACAACTCTCTGCTGGGCAGAATGCATTACTTTCTTGGAAAAAATACTTTAATATTTTTATGAAGTAAAAAAACACTTAATATGAAATATGGATATTTAATGAAGTATTAAATATACAATTATCTTAATGCGACTTTTGACATTGTTTGGCAGAACTAAGGGCATCAATATTTATATTGCATAAAGTTCTCCAAATAAACATCAGTGATTCATGTTGTGTGTTGTGACTTGATCATCCGGCTGAAAGCTGTTCACACACATAAGTGTTTCTATATAGCGAAATCATCCGCAAAGCATGTTTGTAAAATGCAGGATATTTCTTCTTGTCCAGATATTCTTCCAAACCAACCTGGTGGAATTTCTCCTTAAGCTGTGTGTCACACTACAATTCACAATATTCCATTTGCAAATTTAGTGGCAATGGATTTGTTTCAATGGAGAATGGCGTTGAAAATGCAGATAAAAGAATATGATGTTATTTGAAAACTTGAATCTGTTTTCAAACTCAGGGTTCAAGTTTGATATTAAGGAACTGTACTTAATCGCCAACGCCTGTGTCACTTCTGCTTGCAATGATAGCTTGGAAAAATTAGTGAAATTTTTATTTTTCAACTGTTGGTCCCAAAGCCCAAGTTTCATTTGAAACGCGGCAACAACATCAAACATATTATTAGCCAATTGGTCTTTGCATTGCAGATGAATGTTCAGGTTATTTAAATCGCTAGTTACGTCGACTAGAAACGCGAAGTCACAAACACAAGCCATGTCTTCAAACTCTTGGATACTTTTCAAATTTCTGGCATAGAACGATTGTATCTCTTCCTTCAAATCAAACATTTTTTTAAATTTTTTCACGGGACAACCATCTTACTTCAGTGAAAAGTGTAAGGTTATTATAGTCAGAATGCAAATGCTTGAGGAATTCTTGGAATTGACTGTGGTTCAACACCTTAAATCTAATGAAGTTCACTATTTTCATAACCACGCTCATAACATGATCAGTTTTTAAAGACTTGGCACATAAATTCTCTTGATGAATAATGCAATGAAAATTTAATAATGAGGTATTATCAAGTTTGCAGACTTCATTTTCAATCAGTTTTACCAAACCTTCATGTTTTCCAACCATTGCTGGAGCTCCATCCGTCGTCAAATAGAACAATCAAAGCAAAGAGCGTACTTCCATCTATGAGTGGAAACATTAACTGCAATACCAGACGCAAGCGATCCGAGAATGTCAGGCGAACCACGAACGTGCTGAAAGTTACAGGAACATAAGCCTTGATAAGGCTCGGTTATATACCCGCACTGTACATCCCCGCAAGATCAATCGAGTGATGATCTTGGTTGAATATCAGCTTAACTTAGTGTAGAAGTCAAAGCTTACGTAAGTAATGAATTAATGATCCAGCTCCGCAGGCCACAAAATGACCTACCACGGGCCACAAGCTGCTCGCGGGTCGTGGGTTGGCCATCCCTGATCTAGAGTAATCTGGGAAATCCATGGAAAGAATAATGTGGGTCCAATACTATCCCAATATACTCAAGTAAGGACCTGATCAAAGTTTTGTTAACTTTCATTTTTTTTTCAGGATTTTGAAGTTTTTCTCTGTGATCTCCCCTGTCCTGCCCAGCTGATTTTACTATCAAATGACATTTACATCTCATCCCTCCAAAAAATCATTCAAATTCGCCTCCCATAGTAAAATGAAACTTTTTTTATTTTTATGTATACCTAATATGCTAACTGGCATTTATCTTCTTTCCATACAGACCTGCCTTATTAGGGTTGCCAGCCAGATCCGTCTGTAATTTCACAAAATCTTCTCTTTTCTAATTCTGTTACACAGCATTACGTACTTGTGAATGTAAACCAATGACAGAATTATTCATTAGAATAATGAACATTAGTGATTCCAGTACATTGTCATTTGGCATTGCAGTTCTCACTTCAGCCTCTGTTGAGACCACATTTCCTTCACTGACAGTGTCCTAGTGTCCACCATGCAGGAATTAGATTTGTCAGAGGTGTGTATCACACCAGTCCTATTCCTAGCATTTGTGCTGATTCTGGTGAGCTGCAGCTTGTCACCTGGAAGCCTCTCCCCATGGTGCAACAATTCATGGATGTAGCCTCAATACCTGGCAGTCACACATGCAATGCAGTATTGAATCCACCATTTCATTGCTTCTACATAAATGATTGTCGAGTTACCAAACCCTTCAGCTACTGTAGAAAAGCCATTTTAGAAACATATGGTTATGAGTTGCTCCCATATATTAACAGGATTTGAGTAAATCTCTTCCCTGGCTTTTAAAAAGACCCATGATTATTTTATACCAGCCATGGTGCAACAAGCTGTTTACCACTGACAATTATTATTTTTTTAAAAATTTTAAATGATTTTTTAAAATCGGCATTATACATTTATCTCAGTAGTAGGTCGCTTTGTCTCACGAGTGACTTATAAATACAAGCAGGATATTTCATGTAACATATATTACATAGTTAAGAGGCATTTCAAAAGTCATTCCAGCATAGAAAAGCTGCATTTAGGCATTGGGGAAAATGCTGTAAGGAGGCTCTCTAGTCTAGCCCACCCTCCAGTCTTATGGAATGTAGATTTTATTCTGCTGGGTTCTTTGCCATGTGGAAATTGGTGGGAAAGAGCCATGGCAGCAGATGATGCTGCCAAGTTAGCCTGTAACAATATTAGAAATGATTTTGTTCAATTGAAATTGTTCAGTTGACTTTTTTCTGGTACCAAGGTCTGACCTTGTGTTGGCATCGAAACGAAATTTCACCAAGCGTGGTGGGAGAGTGGTAACGCTCTGGCCTCAGATTTGGGAGGATGCAGGTTCAAATCCCCATCTGGGTATTCAGATTTGGGTTTTACATGGCTTCCCAAAATCACTGCAGGTGAATGCCAGGATGTTTCCTTCAAAAGGCCATGGCCGAATACCTTCATGTTCCTTGCTCCTGCCTCTAATGACCTCGACTTTGAGGCATAAAGCCGTGAATAAATAAATAAAAAATTTCATTGATAAATGGCAAAGGTTGTGGCTGGTTGTTGAGCATAACAAGTGCCAGCTGGTCAAACCAACACCACCTAGAGCAGTGTTTCCCAACCTTTTTTGGGCCATGTCCCACTTTTAACATTTTTTGCCCCCCATACATAATTTTTAATAAAAAAATATTTGTTATTAAAGAAACTCATATAGGATGGTTTTTGAAAGAAAACACTTTAATATTGGCATAAAACACAGTAAGTAAAATTAAAAAAACATATAATGAAATACTGGAATTCAAATTCAAAAGATTTTTAATAAAGATTTATTATGGCAATTTAGTGTGATGCTTTTAAGAATTTGCTTTTTTGCTATATTTTGTACCTATATCTAGCATTGCATTTAAATAATCCGAAGAGAGAGCGGTAAAGTCGTATCAAGTCAATTTCTAAATTGCCCCCCTAAAAAAACCAAATTGCCCCCCTGTGGGGCGTGGGCCCCACGTTGGGAAACACTGACCTAGAGGAAGAAGGCCTGGCCTCTCAGTTTGTGACGTCATGCATGTTAGGCATAAACTCCCATCAGACGCGGCAGAACAGTACAACCAAATATTACAGTAATTATTTTTCTGTTGTGCTTAGTGTTGTAAAAAAACATGAAAAAAAACACGTTTTTCTTTCATAACTACTAAATCTCAGATTTGTAAGACATTTATCGTTTAATATGACTGTATTAGAGTTTATACTAAATACTTATCTTACTGTATTTTTCTGGTTCAGTAAAAAAAAAAAAAAAAAATGAAAATACCAAAATATTGGCAACATTGACTGAAATTTTCTTTTACGAACGGGGACTTCAAGAAGAGGCTAGGTTGCGCTAGAAGGAATCCCCGTTCCCCGTTGTTTGGATTGATACTTGTTATGTGAACTAGTGCTGCCAACCCTGTGAATTTATCTGTAGACCTACGGATCTTTTTAAAAAAATTAGGAATTTTAAATTTATTTACCGCTTTTTGCCTCTTTCTATTACTTATTGAGCTTTACTTATATTCATATACTTGTTAAACTCTCAGCGTATAGTGATACTGAGTGATTAAATTGTCAGTAATTATGAATCATTTCCTTGCAACCGTTGGCGTATACCAACGATTGAAAAAGAAATAAAGCTCCTATTTTGTATGATAATAGATTTAATTCAAACTTAAAAGACCATAATACAGATTTATCGGCGCAGTCTTTATGCACAGTATGTACTTTGCTCACAATTTAAAATTGCAATCTCAAAATCTTTTGCGTACAATACAAGGACAACCTAAAAGAAAATGTAATTATTTCTGAAGTTGTGGATCTAGAGGAGAAACACAAAATTCTGACACAGACTGATCTAGTGTTGGTAGTGCTGATACTAGTGAATGTGGTACTGACATAGAGGATGAATAAAATTATGTTACCTATATAGTAGATACATTTCTGAATCATTATGCAAGACATTATATGATTCAGTAAGATTTAAAACACACATGTAAAATGTAAGTTCCATAAATAAAAATATAATTTATCAAATATACTGTTTTCTGAAGGAAAAAACCAAAATTAAAAAAAAAAACAAGGGTGCTAGGTTTTTTTTCATGTTTCTTTTTTTCACAAAGCTGAAGAAAATTTTTTGTTTGTTTTTGTTTTACACAGACTTCTTTTTACCTCAAAATATCATGGGTAGGCACTATTTCACATTTTTCTAAATAGAAGCAAGAGAGTTTGAAAAATATCATAACTGCTAAACTTTGCACTGTTTCAACATTCTTATTCATCTGAAAATAAATTGGTCAACAGTTAACAGCCATTTTAGCCTAATAAACGAATCTTTTACTATTTCTGATAAACACAATGTCAGTAATATTTCTTTTCAATTAGAAAAAATTATCGATATTTATTGATACTGACAATTTCAGTGATATTTCTTTTCCATTAGAAAAATTGATCATGAGTTAGTTTTCCCCTTCCACATGCCGTCGAAAAATCAATATCTTGCTTTTTCATCAGCCTACACTTTAACAACCATATATATGAAACATCAGCAGGCATCTAGGTAACATCTGTTTAATTTGATGAGAGCACAAATATTTTACCAAATACAACAGCTTACATCAGTTTTTATAATAATAATAATATTTAACAAGTGGAATTTTTTTCAAATTTTACACATGCTCACACACAGTAAGAGTAAACAAATGAGATTGGCTTAGTCTTTATTGGAAGTGCAGCATTAATTAACAAGAATTTCACAATTAGTCACAAATGCATTATATCACATAAGCAAAATGCAGAGTAAAATAACTGATAAACAGCAAATACATTTTAGTCATTAAAATAATATAAATTAAATCTTTTAGAAGATTGGATTACTGAATTTTTTACAGTCTAATTTTTCTTATGTTAACTATAATTATTTATTTCAGTCATTGAACAGACTACTGATACTGACAAAAAGAACCACAAAACACTATCCTTTGAATAGCCTTTTTAAGATCCAGAATCCTAGAGAGTAAAACCAGCCCTCTTAAATCTTATGAGTAGCTCAGGCTGTTGCCACCTATCTCAAATGAAAATGCTTACTTTTATCACAATAAATTAATTTATAAACTTTAATGTAATTAAAATTTCTCATGTTTATTGAACCTATGAGGACATATCATCTCATAACTAATACACATTTAATACGTAATTAACATTTAAGTCTTTTTTTCACTGCATGGGCACAGTATTCAACAAAGTAAGCCGGAACAATTAGGAGGAAGGTAGGGAAATTAGAATCATTATGCACTGGAAATGTCAGAGTCCACAAAAAAGAAGAGCCTTCAGAGCATTCCGGGCCCCATATAATCTAACACTTTTTTATTCAAGTTTAACAGTCAAAGCGTATGTGAGCAGTTTGCAGGTAGTGATGAATTTAGTTGTTGCCTCTAGTTGTGTCTGAATGCTGATATCCATCCTATCACTGCAAATTGGAATTCTTTTGCAAAATGTAGTTGAAAACTTGCCACAAAGAGAAAACTGTATCAGTTATAAACATTCTAAAGAAAAAGAAGATTGAATCATTGTGATGGAGAATAGAACTGTTCCAGTGCAATAACAGAAATGGTTCTTGTGAACCAAGACACCACCACCTAGAATAGAAGGCTTGGCCTCTCAGTTTGTGATGTCAAGCATGGCAAGTATAAGCAATCGCTTGATCATGTGTGCTATACCCTCTTCCTTGGAAATTTTCTCCAAACTCTCCTGGGATAACAATTTAGTTTGCAATAAGTCCGATCTTTCCTACATTGAAGAAAGTGGCTGTATAATTTTGAAAACTTCCAGATATGGAACATTAGTTTGATTTGCTATCTATATGAAAAATTGACAATTACCAGCCAAGCTAGTCTAATAAATGAATAGCTTACTATTTCCATTAGGGGTAACTCTATATAATTTCAGCATTATTTCTTTCCCAGGAGAAAACTGTATCAGCCTACGGTCTGTCAGTTTTTTTTAATAACATGCATAAAACATTGTACAGAATTTCAGCAATTACAACAGGTAAATTATTTTAGTGAAAATATGGTTATGAGGTGGAATTATTTAGAAATGTTTAGCAAATTATAGTTGATTGCAAGTCTTTATATATATTTGAATTCAAATAAGAGAGATCAATTAATTTCGTGGCAATTTCAAATGCAGAATTAATCAACATTAGAAACATGTTGATTACATTACATAATCACACAGAAAAATTAAACTATTACAAACAATAAATCCTTTAAAACGAAAAATGTAGTAAGAAACACAAATGATAAATTTGTAATGCAATGATTTGGTTAAATTTTCACGGTTTGAATTTTTCTTTTCTTTTTGACCGAAGAATAACCATCATTTTTCATTTTTACATAATCATTTAATAAAGTGTTTGTGGATGCTGACGGAAAAAGCCTCTTTGGAATGACCACTTTCACAATCAAAATCATTGAAGAAAAAGACAGCTTTTTTAATCTCAATTGTTGTCAAAACTATTAAATACTTCAAAAAATTCCTTTCTGTGTCTCCATTAATTAATTTAGGTACCATGATGTAATTAAAAATTTTGGCGTTTACTAAATCTGCACTAGGAAGAATTAGCCCACCTCTATCCAGATTGTTGATTAGTCTTAACCTACTATTAACAGGAAGTAATTTTTTTTGTCAACTAAAACATGTTTGCTGCAGTATTCACATTTCAGTCTTTTCAAAACTGCACGAGCACAGTATCCACTTAAATATGTTAAAACTGGCAGCAGGGGTTTAGTTTGTTTAAAATCAGCTTCACTGAATGTTATTCCAAATTTTGGAATGTTACTAACAATTTCAGAGGTAACAGCAGCAGCTTTAACAATAGAGCCATCTGGGTCCTCAATAATATTTGTACTTGAATCAGTTTCACCTTGGAAAGAAATACTTATTTTCCCATAATGCTAGAATCCATGGGAAGAAGATCCTTAATTTTGATTAAACTTCAAATATTTGATGTAGTGAAACCAAGCACTGTGAACCAGAAAAAGTCCTGTAATTTCCAAACCTGGCTTCTAAAGCATCAGTCTGTATTTTTCATGGTAAGAAATACTGGAAACCCAACTCATTAATGCAACAATATACCAACTTCAATAACCCATGTCTTGTCTGACTATTAGCCCAATGTGTGTCTGGAGTAAAACAGTTTTCTTTCCAGCATCTTTCCACACATTGAGCCACTTGAGAAATTTCCTCATAAAGAGTAACTTTTCTTTGTCTCCCTTTACAGTGAGGGGATTTTGGAGTGGGTTATTAAACCTTACACCTTTATTCAGTGTTTTTACATTAACAACATTCCACCGTTTAACTATCAATGAAATGAAATTAGCAGTACCTTGTTAATTTGGAAGATTGTTTCTATCTCCTAAGTGTAACAAACCCTGAACCATATTTTCATTAAATATGTTTTGCACTAATGTCACATTTTGTCTTTCAAAATTTGTTGGAAATAAAGCTTTGAAAGGTGATCCTTATGAATATCTTACTAGATTATGGCTTTCCAATGCACAGAGTTCTTTTAATGAGGAAAATGAAGCTATAGTGAAGGCATATTTAAGTCAATACTACCAAAGTCTGGGTAATTAAAATTTTGATTGTGATCCTTTCGATTGATCCATTTGTTGTGTATGTTCTTAAATATATGCAATACATATATAAAGGTGCGTGTCCACTTGAGAGTAAATACTGGCGAGAAGCTCTCGATAGCGTAACTCGCAAGTCGACACGCCTCTGAGAGTAGCTCGCGGCGAGTGGAGAGCTACTGCCTGAGAGCTGACAATAATCAACTTTCTCGCAAGTCGACACGTCATTCTTGTGCTGTCTGAGAGTAGCTCGCAGAATACGAACACTGTTCGTATAGTCTGAGAGCAGAAGCTGAGAGTTCGGCTAGAGGTAGCAACAAGATGAGTAAAAATTGGTCATATGAAGAAACAAAGGAATTAATTAAAATGTGTGTAGGTAGAGAATTGGTGTGAAATGTGCCGATTAGTGTGACAGAATTAAAAAAAAAATGTTTTGAAGGAAATAGGTGAGAAATTTTGTTATTCAGGGTATGAAGTTCAAAAGAATCTCCGCAATTCAAGGAATATTAACGATGCATTTATATAATTTTATAACATTTATTTTAATGACAATGTGTCTATAATTATTGTAGACACATTCTTATTACAGTAAGAAGTTCAAAACTGAAGTAAGATTTCATTCATTTTTCAAGAACTCTCAAGTATTGTAAAAAAAAAAGTGGAATTGGAGCAGAGGAAAATTATTAATGTAAGTAGCTTTACTTCAGTGCACGAAAATTTGTGATTCCTGAATTCACTGTCTTTCCAAAACAACAAATTTCGGTAAATTTATTGTAATGGAGGCTTGAATACCAATCCCCCAAAAAATACGTCAAGACGATGTAACACCAAAATAAGGAAAACAAGGTATTACGCAACAAGTAAATTTACCTGATGCAAAAAATCGAAGAGTAGCCATAACTAGTGCATGTACTGATATAGGTTTTCTCATTTTAGTGTCGTGTTTTAAAATTGTGGATCCCACAGATTCTGCGATAAACTCTACTTCACAGCTCATTAACCTAGAAATGTTCCCAAACTGTTGCGCGACTTCGATCTGTAATTTTGGTGTCATTGTATGACTGGCTCCGAAAACATTTCTTTTTTATCCAAGGCTTAACCCAGCAGCTTTTCCTATTCAGTTTTTACCTCTTTTTAGTAACAGCAGACAGTATGGTCACAGCTGATGCGACTTTGCTAATGTGCGCCGCCATCTTGACTGCTCTCCGCTGCTCTCATGTGGACAGGGTTCTGAGAGTTGTCGCGAGAACTGTCCCGGCGAGCAGCTCGTCGAGAGTAGAGCTCGCCAAAATCCACTCTCAAGTGGACACCCTCCCGAGAGTAACTCTCGAGAGTTTCTCGCGAGAGTTACTCTCAAGTGGAAACGCACCTTAATGAAAAATAAAGGCTCATGGGAATTACTTGGATGAGGGTGAACTAAAACTAGTTTTTGGTGGGTCTGTAAAGTAAGTCATAGCTTTCTTATTGATTGAATTATTATCACCAACACAAATTACTTTGAAACCTATATGATGCAATTCTGTGACTTTTTCTTATATAAGCAGACAACTGATTTGCCTGAAGCTTTCTAACTGGTAAAATGTAAACAACTTCCTTATATGATGACAGCAAACTCTGTATCATAAACACATATGTAGAGGTTGCTACATTTTTACGGTCATACGCTGCGCCTAAAATATAACCTCCTTTGTAATCAAGATATCGCTTGATATGAATTTCATCTACCATGAGAGAGATAGTCAGGTCAGATTTCATCAGAGAAGGTAACTTATCTCTTAAGGAAGACAATAAATTGTTATCAGATTGTTCATTGATTGGATTTGTATAATAAGTTGAACATATTTTCCTCAAAGTGTGAGGATGTGGAAGAAAGTAATTTGAGCTTCTCATAAATTTATAAGCATGTGGTGAAATAGAAAACAAAATGCAGCACTTTATTAAGTAATGGGGAGAGTACTGTAACCATTCCTGAGGAATATTCATCAAGTTCAACTGTTCACTCTAAAATTTTATATTAGTGGCCTTATCTTGCAACAATTCTGCAACTGTCTGTAATGTTCCCTGAACTGAGGTGATATAATCACTAACTGATCAGTTATTTTTTATACACACATTTCTCAACATATTCAAAATATTTGAAACATCATTTATACAACTAATTTTCTTGGGAAATGTTTGACTACCTAGTGACTTCAGCTGTATTTGACCATGGAATATTGATATAGCTAAATTCTCATCAATAACGGCAAATCCAATGGTCACAGATGCAGATGCACTGTCAATGAGAAGAAATAATGTCTTCACAGGTTTACTCAGAATAATCCATTCTTCACTTAAGTTGTCCTTCTCTAAACACAACTTTAACTCAGAAAGAGTAAAAAATTTTTTTGCTGTTGGTATTCTTTATCAGTTACTAAACTTTGGGCTATAGCTTCTTGTATGTTTCCCCCTCCTCCTCCTCCTCCCCTTCTGCTCAGTAGGAATGATTAGTTGAGGTTTTTATTTCAGTACAATTTGTTCCCACCCTCTTTTTTTCCTGTCTTGTATTCCATTAATTGAATGCATCATTTCCCTTCTACTAGTCTGTCATAGCTATACATTGGTTTAGTTTCTGATAATATTAATTTGTGTTCTAATGTAGTGTTAAATAATGACTGAATTAAATGGTCTAATTAATGACTTTGGTGTTTGAAGTTTCAGTCCATCTTTGGATCACTCTAAAGCATGAAGTGTTCTGTGGTTTTCTCCCCCATTACATCTCTCCTACATCTGTATTAACTTAAATGAACTGTCATATCCATTTCAACTACTTTGTGTGGTATGAATAATTTACAGTTATCATGTGGAAAGAAGGAAGTCAGCTGTTTGAGAATTTCTTATGAAATATGACTTTAGTTTTAGGAATAATGTAAAGTGTGTTTGTTCAGTTGACTGAGTCAGTGCCTACATAATTATGTTTCAAAATAAAATTGCATTGGATGCCTTACAGAGTATTTTCATTTATTGATTACCTCTTTTTACCTGCAAAATAATTGAAAACCATTCTTCGATACCCACACATTACATATCTGATATAAACTTTGACAATTTCTTTATTTTTCTTTCTCTTAGCTGTCCTGACTTCTTCAAAAGTTGTAATAAGGAGTTTTTTCTTTCCTTGTATTTGACAACCAACAGCATACTGATTACAGATACAGTGGGAGAAATCATAAATGCTTAACAGTTTGATGAAACTGTAAAGGGGGTTTTGCAGCAAGTTAGATTGAAGCAAATGACAAAGGCAGTTACATGTTAGTTTGAGCTGTGTTTTTTGTATTTATGTTTTGATGTTCTGGAATGGCACATGATGTAGTTCATAAAAAATATATACTTTTTTTTGTCATTGTAATTTTATACAAAAAAAACAGTGCATTTTCCAAGTATCAAAGTTACATAATTTATAGGTTGTAGCAATAATAACATTTTTACTTGCAAACTCTGTAAATACGCTAGCCAATAAAAAAAAAAAATTGAAGCACCCAATAGATATGGTCAGATGTAACATCGTCATTGGTGGGTGTATAAATGATTAAGAGTTGAAATTCTCTCTGACTGGTGGAATGTCCACCAGAGTACATTAGTGTTTTTCTTGTTTGCTGCTGTTGCCAGCCCTGGTAGAGTATACAAGAGCCATAGCCATAGCCAGAACCAGATGTTGAGTGATCACTGTTAAGAACACGGAGATGCTGGTACTCATATTAGATGGCGTTATGAGCACCTGACAGAGTTTGAAAGGGACCTTATTGTGAGTCACCATTTGGCTGGCGGGTCAAATCACGCAATATCTGGATTTGTAGGGCATTCGGAGGTGATAGTGACCTACTGCTTAACTGCCTGATAATGTTAAGTCAAGCCTACTGGTCGTAAAGGTTCCGGTTGACCAGTCTGACCATCACAAGGCATGATCTCTGCATTGTGCACCCAGTACATCAAAACCCCTTCACATCTGCACCTGCAATCCAGAACAGATTATGGACTCCTTTCAACATTGTGTGTCTTCCCGCACAATTGGTTGCAGACTAGCAGTAGTCAGACTAGGAAATTACCATCCCATGCACAGGACTGCTGACAAACAGTGTTACAGTGTGTTCAGTGATGAATCGTGGTACTCCACTTAGATGACCATCATTGGCAAATATGGATGTGACCTGGGAAGAGGACATATTTTTATAATATTTTGTAGGGGCACAGCAGTGTTATTTCTGACATCGGTCACAGACATCCTCATGAATTACCTCTCATTCGACAGTACCATGGTGCTATTTTTCAATAGGACAATGCTTCTGCAAGACTTAATCACCAATATATTCAAAATAGAGAGACACTTGATTAAGTCCAGAAACACATCTAAACTTCTGACCGTTAAATTCAGAGATATTAGATATAGAATTAGCATATTAGTAGTTGTTAAGTAGAAAAATACACTCCATTTTGAACAATTTAACCCGTAAAATGTCTACAGCTTAAGTTCTGCAGAAGTGTCTGGGACATATATATCATGAATTTGATTTGGAATTTCATTCTGAAGCAGTAAGGCCTAAAACAGACGAAGCGACTTCCCGCCGCATGACTGTCGAGGCTGCTGCCTCCCCAACTGTTCACACAAGGCAACATCTGTACTGATGGTGGAACAGGAGGAGAAAAAACTGCCGGTATCACTGCTTCAGGGTCAATTTCATTCATTTTTCCCTAGTAAAATGAAAAATATGAGAATGCTAGTCATAAAAAATAAGATTGCCACATTCCATGGAACCAATCAGACACTCAAACTGTATTTTTTACTTCAAAAGTACAGATTAAGATAATTTTAAGATAACGTTTTGGTGCTTGATACAAAAATATTAAATTTCCAAGGTCTAAAAAGTATATGGTTAAAAGAATAAAAATCAGGAAATAATTGCAAGAAAAGTAAAAAAATAAAAAATTAAATTTGAATTTTGATTATTTATTTAATGAAATTGTATATTATGTGTTTTAAATTTAAATAATAAAGTGTAATGATACAAAAAGTGGGGAAAAATCTCTATTTCTGATTCATTTTCTTCTGTTGGCTGCGCTGCCTCCACGCCGTGAGTTCAAAACAGACGAAGTGGCGTGCAGCACGCAGATTCGTCTGTTTTGCCCATTGAATTACTTTGGACCATGCGTCGAATTGGCTGCCGCATGGCAGAAAATGCCTAGTCTGTTTTTAGACCTAAGACTAGATGCTTCATTCTGCTGCCACGTTTAAAATGACGAAATTGTTACCCTTTTTCTGCCAGTAGCTACTGCGATACCCATTGTTATTGTTGTCGTTGTCGTTACTGTTGCTAAGGGAGCATCCGTAACCATCTAGCTCCATTTTGGCCTCCTGTGAACATCCCCCTCCCGCCACATAGCCTGACGTGGCTTTTGCCTCTACCCCCTCCTGTCCCCCCCCCCTCTACCCGCATGGCACATAGCTTTTTTCCCATATTGATTTCAGAAGACATTTTGTACCGTTTTATTTTGTCGGACTATCATAAATTACATATGGAGATAATTAAATGACAGAAATACATATTCACATGCTATTGTGTGCTCTGTATCTTATTTTAACTGTGACAAATTATATCAATGAAAAGTTACTTGGCTTGAATCGAAACCTCCCTCCGCTCATATAGTCCAGCGAAGCTTTCTACCCAACCCCCCCCCCCTCCCCTCTAGAACGAGCCACGTAGTTTATGGACACTCCCTAAGTGCAATTTAACTTTGCCTGATTTATCATACCTGGGATTCTTATTTTTTGTTATTTCGTTTAATTTTCTTGTACCAAAGTTTTGCACTTTTCACATAAGATTTAAAATTAAATGTAATTTAACTGCATTTCTGAGATCAAATGATATGTTTATTTAATGTTTTAGTAAGGCAGATTAGCACAAAAAATTATGAAATGTTCCTAAAAAATTCTGACATTTAATGGTCCTTGTTTGTTTTTCAGGGATTGCCATATAGACATTCTTGTGAAGGGCCAGATGATATGGTAAGTAAAAAAACCACACACATTTACTTTTAAACTAGAAAATTATGGAGTATGTGGAACAAATAGCTATTTGGCCCTTACTATTTTATTTGTGATCGACTGAACTGCTCGAACACAGCCAGAAAGTGAAATTAGGCCACAACCCAGAGTTGTTTGATCCCTCTGGAAGAAGCACACTAAGAATGGTAGGATGGCCTGTTCCCTTATTCTACAGGTGAAAGTCTTAAAAAATTCTGGTAGCAATTAGCTCAAAGAATGCTCATTAACTCTGCTATGTAACATTGTTGCTGCCATGTATTGTATTTGATTTTCTTTATACCTATAAATGTCTTGGCATGATATTGAGACAAGAAATTGACAATTTATCAAATACTCTAGAATTTTTTAATTTTAATTACAGTTTATATTGTTTTGTTCTGATAATGTTAAAAATTCAGTTCTTTCAATCTCTGTCAGTGAGGAATATTTATTTGGTTTTGGAACATATAAATCATTTTCTTTCGACTGAGCCTGGTCAGTGTGCAGCTAACGCAAAGGCTTGGCATTCAGGACATGCATTGGATCTATGTCTATGTTCAGCAATTCACAGAAAACTATTGATGGCAGATATTGTTTTACACCAAAACTTTTCAACATTCTGTGTATTCCAATATGGCACCTTATTTCCTGATCTTCAATGACATCAGTATTGTCGAGGCATAAGGAAATAAGAAAGAGAGAGAGAAATCTACCCTATCTTTGCAACCAAAATATGTTGACGGAGGGCAGTATTTCACTACATTTGTAAGTAACAGGAAAGTGTTTGCACATCACTCAATGATGTTATGCAGAAACTACGTTGTTTGTGTACTAGAGAATCTCAGTCCAATTTCTGTATCGATTCTGTAATACTTTTATAAGGGATATGGCGAACAGCTACAAATCAGGTGGCATTTATCTGATTAATACTGTTAATCAATTCCTTTTTATACAGATGTCATAAGCACAACAGTACTCCGAATGAGGATGCGCAAGAGTTTTCTATACTACTTCCTTTACAGATAAGTCACAATTCTTCAAAATTCAACCTACAAATTACAGACTATTTGCTTTTCCACCAATTGATGTCATGTGCAAGCTCAATTCATCTTACTTTGTGCTGTTACATACAGTAGAGTGTCGATAATCAAAACTAATTGGAACCAAGGGTAGTTCAGATTACCGATTTGTTGGGATTTTTGTTTTGTATAGTTATGTAGTATAAATAGAAACAAAGTTGACTCTTCTGTAAAATAGTGCACAATTTGTATTAAAAAAAAGGTTGTTTGGATAATTGATGTTTTTAGATAATTTATGTTTGGATTATCGACACTCTACTGTATATACTTAAAGGATCCTTTATTCCCAAGGATTGAATCGCTTACATTGAAAAATGGGTGCTGCAGTTTTATATGTGCATTACTTTGCATTTATTAAAATTTGGGTTGCCATTTATCACACATTGTTGAAATATCATTGAATATCTAAACAACACTTTTATAGACAACAGTATTATTATTAAATAATCTTAAATATCTGTTAATGTTGTCTCAAAGATCATTACTAAAGCCGATTAAGCTTCCTTGTGGGATGCTGATTGGACTTCTAGAGAAGCAGATTCTTAATTCCCATATTTGTATATTTGTTTGAATAGGCATATGAAATGTTTCAATCTTTCAGATCTTTTCAATTGCTCCTCCTCTTATTTTGAATGAGTAGTACTTATCTTTTAGGTACATTCTTAAGGACTCCTTCAAAGCTTTTCAAATCAGTAAACATCCTTTTATTTTTTATGTTAGCTATTAATTTTACAGTTGTGATTACGGCTTTATGATTGCTTACTTCTGTAGTTTTAAGTTAAGGCTGACCTGTTTTAAACAATAAGATCTAAAAATTTTAAAATTCCATGTTAGTTCAGTGACCAGCTGTTCACTATAATAAACAGAACACACGTCAAGACAAATTTCACCATACTACCTGTTTTGTGAACATAATTAACCAAATCAATTTATCACAAACTGAAGTAGCCTTCTAATATTGTTGCATTGTCTGGATATCACTCGACATCATCTCAGTGCCTAGCAACGTATTGGCAACTGATGCATGGTAGAAGAAGGATTTCACCATTTTTGTTTTAGCTACTTTAAGTCGAATCCATACCAGTTTTGTTGCCACAAGTTTTCACAATCCTGTGCAACATGAAACTGTTCTAAGTACGCTTGTACACAGGACTAGGGCGATTTCTGACAAAGAAAGACTACCACTAGAACTGGAACATCTAAGAACTGTCTTCAGGCGGAATGGTTACACCGAGAGGCAGATAAGAAGAGCAATTGATTGCAACCTGGAGAAAAATCCAGTCCAACAGGAAGAAATGCCTGAGGCCACCGCTCTTCTGTCTTTCGTCAGAAACACCTCGGGGAAAATTGGCAGAATTCTCGCACAGCATGGAATAAAATGTTTTTACCGACCATCTGCTAAAATTCGAGACTATCTCCACTCAGTTCAGGATGATCTTGGCCTCAGAGTTCCTGGAATTTACAGCATCCCATGCGAGTGTGAAAGTGCTACATCGGTCAAACCATCTGCCCTGTACAAAACCGGTGTGAAGAACACAAAAGCTTTCTTCGCCTGGGACAGTATGGCAAGTCAGCGATCGCCGAGCATGTGTACAACCATGGCCACAGGGTTGACTGCAACATCGTTACGATACTGGCTAGGACCTCATATTTTTGGGATTCCATAGTAAAAGAAGCAATTGAAATTCAGTAGGTTGATACCTACGACAGAGATAGTGGGCTATGTCTTAGCAAGGCATGGAAACCAGCCTTGGTAACTCTACGCAGAGAGCATGGCAAGCATGTTCAGCAACCTTTACAAACAGCCCAATATTAACTTTCTCAGCCCACAACGAACACCTATAGCCCCACCCACTCACTGCTGGGCGCGGGCGTCAGAGAGAGCCATATATAAGGAGGTGTAGTACCTGGGCTGTCTCAGTGTCCGACAGTCCGTCGACCTGTGTAGACGTCTCGACACCTGATGAAGACGATGGAGCTAGTCATCGAAATATTGTGTTTTCAAAACACTATCCGCTGTACACCCGTGAAGACTTCATTTCAAGCATACACTGGGAAAGTCTCTTTGTTAAATATTTTTATCCATTGTAAAACATGCTAAGAACGCTTGAGACGAAATGACAACAGTGAGCACTGCAAACAAACTAAATGACAGATAGCACTCAAACTCAGCTTAAGTATAGAGAGCAGTTAAGCCATATCGCAACAAAAAGAATTTTGACAATGGCTTTAGGTGGGCTTTTTAAATGATCGATTCCCGGTACTTTCTTGACAGAATGTATACTAATGACTAGAGACCGGATTATATGCATTTGCATGTTTGCATATGCTTTTGCGTATTAAACCCCTTTTCACCGATTATTTCATATTTTACCTAAAACTAAGAGATGATGCATATTTTTGCTATATTTACAATATTTTTAGGTAGTGTACATAGTTAATCAATATAAGCTTACGTTGTAGCTGGCAAAACCTACTATCAGTGTAACCATTCCGCCTGAAGACAGTTCTTAGATGTTCCAGTTCCTGTGGTAGGCTAACAGGAACAGGGGTAACTGTAGATAGAAGTCTTACTTATAAGAAGCATTGCCATATAACTGCAGCTAAAGTACATATGAGAATCAATATCACAAAAAAATTTATGTAGAAGTAAATGGGGAGGGAACCAGTGATCTTGCACATGTCTGCAGAGTGTGTATGACTTGTTTGGAACCAATCTGCACACTTGAAGAAAGGTAGATGTCACCTTGAATTAAAAATGTCAGATAGTGACCAGCGGCATGAAACCAACCCCAATACACCTGCTGTACAAAGCAGCTGAATTTGCTGAATCAAAAATACGCCGTAACTCACATGAGTACACAACAGAGCGATTCATCCTGAGTATTTTTGTGTCTTCTCATCTAATCCATCAACTCCAATATTTCTTCTATAATCCAAGGTTTTTGGGCAGCTTGTTTCCTAGAAGCTGAATGTTTGTTCACCAATTTCTTTCTTCAGTGCATTCCAATCATCCTCAATTGAACTCCTTTCAGAGTTATTTCTTAAAATAAGATAGGATAGGAAAAATAAACAGATACCCACCACTTACCACAGATGAAGGCAAGAGGGCGAGACGAACACGTAAAAACACAAAAACAAACAAATAATATTTCAACATAAGTCTTAGTCATGTGGGAGGCGAGACATATGGCAGGGGGAAAGATGTGGTCACATCCCAACCTGCCACATGAATTCTGTTTATTTTCCCTATCCTATCTTATTTTCAGTGCCTCACAGCAGTTTCTTTGTTTCCATTATCCTAGAGTTATTTCTTAGACCCATATCTACCATCTCTGCATTCCCCCCTCCTGCCCTCTCATGTTAGATTGTTTCAGTTTGTTCATTTCCAGTCTGTTCTACTTGTGTTGCTTCTTTATTCCCTTGAATTTCAACCTGTACTTCATACATGCCAGATTGTGGTCAGAGGCTTTGTCAGCTCCTGGGTATGCTTTACTGTCTAGAATTTGATTCCTGAATCTTTGTTTGATCATGATATAATCTAGCTGATGTCTACCTGTATCCCCCGGGCATTTTCAGATCTATATCCTTCATGCAAGATTCTTAAACTATTTGTTCACATTCCTTGCTCATTTCTTTCTCCTAGGTCAAAATTCCCTACAGTACTTCTCTCTTTTCTTTCTCCCACTACCGCATTCCAATCAGCCATGATTAATGGATTTTCTTCTCCTTTCACATATTGGATTAATTCTTCAATTTCATTGTATATTTTCTCTATTTCTCCAACTTCCTGTGACATTGGCATACACACTTGTACTAATGTGGTTGGGGTGAGCTTAGTTTGTATCTTAATGAAAATAATCATTACTAAACTGCTCATAATAACTCACTCTCTTACCAACTCTGTTGTTGAGAATAAATCCTACATCAGTAACTCCACTGATGGCTTTTTTGTTAATTATTCTGTTCCCCAGAACAGAAATCCTGTGCATCATTCCACTTAATCTCACTAATCCCAGTGATATCTAACTTAAGATATTCCATCTCCCTTTTTAAGTTTTCTAATCTACCTGCCCTATTCAGACTTCTAACATACCATACTCTGACTCATTGAATGTATTCTGATGATTCCTTCTTGAGCATTCCCCACTCCAGAATATTTTATCCAGGAAGAAGCCATCATTCTATATATAATTTGAGAGGATTACATGGCCTTCGGAT
Organism: Vandiemenella viatica; assembly: GCA_031002005.1. NCBI lineage: Eukaryota > Metazoa > Arthropoda > Insecta > Orthoptera > Morabidae > Vandiemenella > Vandiemenella viatica. The sequence continues at coordinate 133,621,874 of JARYHS010008074.1, forward strand.
ACTCTTTAGGTCTTTAATGCAGTGGCTTCCCATTGCCTTCTGCATTCCTCTGCCATTAATCATTTCCGATTCATCCACGTTTAGGGGCTGTTTCCAATCCCAGTGGCAAGAGGGTGCCCCATACTGCTACTCACTCTTCTGCCTTCCTTTCTTGAAGCCTTTGGCAAGCAGAGTGTGACACATAATACCAGGAATCATTCAGTCACCAGAGCCTCATCCATGCAAACAGGGTGCACTTTGGGAAGGAGAGGTTGACAATTGGTTTGAAGAGACTAAAACAATAACTCCTATTCCCGTACACTCATTCTACATTATACTAATCCTCAATTACTTCATTTTCAACACAACCTTTTTCATTTATGACAGCAGTTTGACTACTTTAGTCCATTGTTCTTATCTAAGTTTATTGCTACCTGTAATTCATCAATTTTATCACATTCAGCATTATCTTTAACACATGTTTCAACTTCTGTTGGCATCACCACACCTGCAACAAAATCTGTTTAACCCCCTTTATTTTCAAGTATATGACCCAAAGTTTAAAAAATATGCTCTTTAGAAATGACATCAGTCTTTAAATTACTACTACAATTGGTACTTTATAACAATTGTAAACAGCTACATTTGGATCATCAATACAAATACTTTCAGCATTCTCTTGTCTCAAAATATTGAATTTAACCTCAAGATCTATACTTGAGTGGTTAGTATTATTGGGGACATTCTCTTTAATTTCTTCATTGCAATACACATTTAGATTTGGGTTAACTTTCACGGCATTTTTATCAAGGGATTTTTAAAAAATCAGGTATTCTTTCCACAAACATTGTGAAACTAACTTGAGTTTACCATACTGTTACGAATTTTGATTTTTATCCTCTCCTTTTTTCCAACTTTTCCTTATTTTCACAGTGCTTCAAGGTTCATCACCAATCTTTTTGCTGGGCAAAGAATTGACATTCATTACTTTTCTATCTTTGAATGTGTATTGACTTATGGTTTCACCTCTTTACTTTCATCAATAAAAGCATTATTACATCAGGAGTAATCGAATTTTCAGCTGTGGGGAAGTGTTACCAATTAGGAATCTTGACTACCTGGACATTGCAGAATGTTTGTGCTTGAAATTTTTTTTTGGCGAATTAACTTTTTAACAGAATTGGTAGAGGGAGATGGAAATTTTTGTAGCATTAGTACATTAGGCATGAATTGATGCATATGGCATATCCATAAAATAGAGAAGGTTTAATTCAATTTGGATTTGGAGCAAATGGTGGTGAATCTGGATGCGCTGAGTAGTCTGTCACAGGAAAAGGAATTTTGACTGTGTATGAAGTCACCTTTCCATGATGTGTTGTGAACTGGGTAAGGAAACTTATGAACATTAATCTACTTTTAATTGAAATTCACTTCCTCATTCTCAAAACCTGCTCCACTCAAATGAAACCAAGCCTGTGTGGTAGACAGAATTAATAGTCCTGGAAATAGAACTTGTCTAAGACTAAGCATCATATTTGTTGACAATAATTGGATATGGTTATATTAGCTGTCATTGCTCCACAAGCATAAGATATTCTTGACACACAATTATGACAAGGATAACAAAACATAATGTTACCACAACTTTCTACATTGTGTCTACACAAATACTTTTGTTTTCCTCAGTAGAGCTTGTTGTCTTTCTGTTGAATCAGGTTTCATCAATTAATATGCCATATGTTGTTTGCAATGGAGAATCAGAAAAAGATTGTGAACAATATTCAGAGTTACTTGAAAGGAATGAACTGTAGGAACTTTATAGATTAATCTTGAGTGAAAAATCACATTCTTGATCAAAGCAATTTTTAAGATAGTAATGACTTTGTTTTACCATGGCTTCAGTGTTCTCGATTCTCTATCAACGACAGAGCCCTCCATGAGTACTCTGAGTTCTTGTAGATGTTTTTCTTTTTTAATTCTTATTAAGTCAGCACATACAATTATATTGATAATGTAGTGCACTAAATATTTTTATCACAATAAACAACTTAAGGATTTTGGAGGTTACCAGTAATGATTATTGCCTTGATTAATGATAATCACTGGTGTAGTGTTGATTCTCAATCAAGAGGAAGTATTGCTCCATGACTGCCAGTACTGTTCAGTTTCCATTCATAAACAGTAACCTGTATTTTATTTGTTAAGCCACTAAATATAATCTAAAATGCTTATTACAAACTGTAGACTAGGTTATCTAAAATGCTGATTATAAACTTTAGACTGAATGTCCTAAAAAAATTATTATTACTTAATAGTAGTATTGTTGTTAAATGTATGCTCAACTAAAAGGCAGACATACATATTATGGTGTCCCTTATAAGAGCAAAAATTTTTTTTCGGAAATTCATATGCATACCGTCTGATTCTTTTTAAATCACTGTAGCTTACTTACATAAGAAATTTTATCATCCTACGCTGATGTTAACCAGTGCCGTGTAGACCCGAAAGTTTACAAAAAATGATTATTTTTACTATCACTTGATACATGACTAAATTATTAAAATTTTGTATAATTTGGAAATATAATAATGAAATCCAGACAACAAAAAATAATACTTCAAGACAAGTATTAAAATTATGTGGGGTATTTTCTTTTTAGGATCTCTATTTTACGGTGCAGGTACAATTTTCAGTGTTTTTGCATGAAAAGATTTTCCGTTCCTCATTGCTGGTAATTAAACCATTAAACTCGTGAATTATTTTTTCAGCTCTTTTAGCTGTGTCATTTAGATAAAACACCTTTCTTTTAGCCTGAACGAAAACCGTAATTTCTTCCAGAAGAACACTGCGTTAACCGAGAAAACAAATGTTTGCTCTTCAGATACAAATACACCGTGGTTTTTCCTAATAAATACATAAATAAAATGTAGGTAAGCATTAATCAAGTTGCAAAAATACAAAATAATGTAGAATGTACATACAAGACAGCTAATTTGACATACCATACAAAATAAAGCCAGATATTTCTGCCATCAAAGGAGTGTACCTTTCTACAAAGTCAGAGGTACTCTCCCTTTCTAAATTACATACCATTTTGTGTTCCTTGCTCAATTTAGGTTTGAAAACTTAGGAAACATATCTTGAGTGAATAAAAGGCTCTTGCTAAACATTACGCTCGATGCATTACACGAGGATGCCTAATTTTCAGTTCTTTGCCACCATCTCCATCCAAAACTATAACTCATAGCTCAATTAATTCTCTGTAGTCGTCTCGCACGAAGGATTTTTGTTTTGATTAAGGCAAATATAAATGTTACAACTACCCAATTTGGGTGTCATTGAAATATTTTTTCAGGGTGCTTATATCAATTTGATGTTGTCATGTAAAGAGTATCAACTTTATTTCTAACATTTGGTCCAGAAGTGCCCAGGCACCAATGAGATGGCCCATGTTAGATGCAATTGTGTCACAGCACATTATCTGCACTTTAACTTACTCAGAGCATTCAGAATTCTTCACCTTGATGTTTACCATAAGAAGTAGTTCCCTACTACGAAATATAATTATGAGATAGATTCGCAGTCGCTCTTCGTTGGAACCCCTTACGCCCAGACCAGGCAACGACTTGCCATCCCACTGAATGGACATGACTTGGGACACGTAATTTTAAAATCGGTTATTATAGCTTCTCCTCATTCCTTCCTCGTTTATGTCCTGATTCGTTGAATGGAAGACTTGTTTAAAGAAAAATCGTCGATACTAAATCGAAGTGCCTCCATGATAACTTGAACATAAACTGAATCTCTTACACTGGCCTCTATCCAAGGCAGCTATTAATTTAGGAGTAATGATATTTTTTTTCTGTGCTTTGCAGCAGTTCCTGATTGAATTTTTTCAGGTGGATTTGTTAAATGCTCTTCCTGATGTTCTTCAGAACTAGAAGATGTGTCGTTGAGTTCTTCAGATAGCAGGAACAAATCATAGGATGCTGAAGAGCTTTACTTCATGCTGGACCACATATATTTAAGATTTTTTTTTGTTTACATTTGTTTTAGCCTTTCTTCTTTTTAGCTAGTTTTACATACACACCAAGAAACCTGGTCTCCCTGTCACTGTAAGAAGATTTTACCTTCCTTTGTTTACACCTTTCAGGGGCACAAATGTGTGCTATACCATAAACATTATCCAGTTAATGTTTGAAATCCTTTTCCCTTCGCTATCAAACAACCAGAGATTTGCTGCATTCTTTTTCATCTGTCTCCATAATATTCTCCAGAATATAATGCACTCAATTACGACAACATTAGGGCTTTCACTTATAGTCAATTTGCCTTCGCTGATATTAAAAAATAAAACTGATAGAACTCCAGAAATTTGGTAATTTGCTTCTCCTAATAAAAATATGCTCTTTCAAGCACTTTGTAATCCTAAAACTATCTGTTAGAATAAAACAACATGTGTTACCTATTCAATAACTATAATGACAGTAACAATTAACGTGGGCATGCACCACTACTCTTGCGTAATTTATATCTTGAGAGTCAGTACAAGTCGGCACGGATTACAGTTCACCAAATGGCGTAAAAATTTATTTGTGAGTGTTTTAGGGTAAAACTGAAAAAAAAAATAGGACATATGCATTACAAAATTTTTACTTTGAAATATGAGGGACACCCTAATACATATGTATGAACAATAAGCCATGTGGAAGTAAATGCTGAATCTAATTGAAATAAACATTGGTATTGTGAAATAAATGCTTTGTTACTGAATTTACAGTAGAAGAGAGAATTGATTTTAATGTTGAGAGCCTGAGAAAATGAATAAGTAGAATCAGGTTATTAAGGTAAATATGGAAGGAAATGTGGCTAGTAGAAAAATAAAATGATAATTTGATAAATAAATAAATACATGTGACACTATATATGTACAGCAATAAACATTATTCTGAAAACACTTTAAAAAATTCTTTATCTTCTATTAACAGCATCACAGTCTTTGATGTTGGAATTTAACCAAGCATTTGTCTACCATTCAAAAAATTGGTGTGATGGAAAAAAATGCTGGTGACTAGCAAATATAGTTTAGGAATGAGATAGGAAACATAGCATACCAAATATGACAACTTGTCCTAAACACACAAAAAATAAAAAGAGGTTTAAACCATTTATCAACAAAGAACATAATGTATACTGGATGAGTGCCAGAGACTAGGACTTATTCTTCAGTTTACTTTATTTAGGAGAAGTTGATTTATAATCACTTTTATCATAATCTGATCTTTCATCTGCAGTACAGTTACCAATGTCATCATACGACAAGTAAAACTTCTGTGGCACAATAATGCTCTTGCCCCAGTGGAGGCAAACTGAATGTGCATTTAAGTTACTTTTTTTTTTACACTGTTCTGATAAAGGTTGCTATGTTTGATGTAATAGGTACTGAGTAAAATATATAGACTTTAATGCGGAGTGCTCTGGTTCCCCATCCCCTCCACTAATAGTACAAATTTGCCATACAAGTAAACATTTAGTGCCACTTGCTTAAAAATATGTAAACATATACACAGTTATCAGCAAATTTCAAAATAAACGGTTTTTATCAAAGCCAGCTCTTTCAATTATATCAATAAACATCGAAGGTATATCACCTGGGAAATAGATTTTCATATCTGATATCTGTAAACACTCAAAATGTGACTTTTTATTGGTTCAAGAGACACATAGAGGTCCAAATGACAGAAGGCCAAAAATCAATGGAATGAACCTTATTAATGAGAGACCAAGTGAAAGTATGGCAGTGCAGTTTTCGTCAAACCAGATCTAAAGATTCTTTCAACAGAGGTAACCTCAGATGGCGAAATAGAGATACTGACCACCGAAATCAAATCATGCACCATGACATCAGTGTATAAGCCACCAAATGCCGAATTTAGCTTCACAGAACCACCTAACTTCCACTCCCATCAAACAAAGATTGTTATGGGTGACAATTGCCACAGTACATCTTGGGGCTACAGGGAAACTGATAAAAATGGAGAGGACCTTGAAGAATGGGTTGAACGTATGGGCCTAATGCTAATATATGATCCAAAGTTGCCACCATCTTTTAGTAGTGGAAGATGGCAGGGTGGATACAACCCAGATAACATCTTTGTCAGTGAACACATTGTCCAACAGTCAAAGAAGAACGTTATGGAGCCAATCCCACGTACCCAACATAGACCAATTATCTGCACTGTTGAAGCAGTAGTGAAGCCAGAGTCTGTTCAGTTTAAAAGAAGATTCAATTTCAAACCAGCACAATGGGGAAAGTTCTCTCAAGAACTAGATGAAGGAAGTGCTAAACCTCGACCCATCTCCAAATGCATACGACAAATTTATTGAAATAGTTAAAGCCATCTCACGAAAACATATTCCTCGAGGCTGCAGAACAACTTATGTCGCTGGACTGGATAATGACTACAAGTGTCTTCTTGAGAGATACGGGCACCTTTACGAAGAAGATCCTTTTTCTGAAGAAACCATACAGACAGGTGAAGATCTCCTACACGCTGTGTCTACTGCTAGAAGAGATAAATGGTGCAATTTAATGTCAGATTTAAACATGAAACAGTAATAGTCGTAAGGCTTGGAAATTACTGAAAAACCTCAATAGTGATCCAAGTAGCACTCCACCTAGTCTCCTTAAAATTAGTCCAAATCAAATAGCACACCAACTGCTACTGAATGGAAAGACTAGAAGAAGACCTGAAAAAAGAAAGCTCCAAAGGCACTCTGACGAGCAAGACCATCTTGGGAATCCATTCACACTGATAGAACTGGAAGCCGCCTTGCAGTCTTTGAAGATTAACAAAGCTGCAGGCTTAGATGACCTGAGAACAGAGCAAATTAAAATGTTTGGCCCAGCTACAAAGCAGTGGATCTTGAATTTAATGAATGCCTGCACCTCCAACTTACAGATCCCCAAGATCTGGCGGAAAGCCAAAGTTGTGGCACTGCTAAAGCCTGGAAAGGAACCAACAGATCCAAAAAACTTCCGACCAGTTTCACTCCTTTGTCATTTATACAAAGTCTTGGAGAGATTGATCCTCAATCGTATCTCAGAGTGCATTGACAAAATGCTTATAAAGGAACAGGCTGGTTTTCGACCTGGTAGGTCATGCTGCAGCCAAATTCTTAACCTCACACAGTATATAGAGGATGGGTATGAAAGAGGACAGGTTACAGGTGTGGCATTCATCGATCTCACAGCGGCGTATGATACAGTCAACCACAAAATTTTGATAAGTAAGGTATAGTCCATCACAAAAGACTACCATCTTACACAAGTCATCCAGTGTTTACTACAAAACAGAAGGTTTTACGTCACCCTCCACAATAAGAAGAGTCGATGGAGAACTCAGAAGAATGGCCTCCCTCAGGGTAGTGTGCTGGCCCCGCTCTTGTACAACATATATACAAATGATCAACCAATTATTCCTGGAACAAGAGCATTCATTTATGCTGATGACACAGCAGTTGCAGCTCAAGGCACAACCTTTGAGGCGGTGGAGGTGAAGCTGACAACAGCTCTTGAAGATATGGCCAAGTATTATGATGCTAATCACTTGAAGCCCAACCCTGGAAAAACACAGGTCTGTGCATTCCATCTGAGAAACAGAGAAGCCAGAAGGAAGTTGAACATCAACTGGAGGGGGCAACAACTACTACACTGCGATACTCCGAAATATCTAGGAGTAAAGCTTGATCGATCTCTCACATTCAAAACCCATTGTGAGGATCTGAAACTTAAAGTATCTGCCCGGAACAACATCATCCGGAAACTTACAAGTACCTCCTGGGGAGCACATCCAAATGTGCTTCGTACATCTGCCCTGGCACTTAGTTTCTCTGCAGCAGAATACTCAGCACCAGTTTGGCAAAACTCTGCACATGCTAAGCAGGTTGATATAGCATTGAATGATACTGGTCGCATTGTAACAGGTTGCCTAAAACCAACTCCTATTAGTAAAATATACCAAATCATGGGTATAGCACCACCTGACATTCGTAGGAAAACAGCTGCAGAGAGGGAGAAGAGGAAACAAGAAACAGACCCCAGACACCCTTTGTTTGGACACGAACCTCAACCCACAAGGACTGAAGTCAAGGAAGAGCTTCGTACAATCAACTACAGCCATAACATCTTCTACTGGAGCACGCCGTCTAGAACTATGGCGAAATTCGTTGCCTGAAGAACAGTGGAGGAACATCAAAGAGGCACCGGCTGCGGGGTGTCAATCAGCCATATGCTATATGGAAGGCTCTAAACAGATTAAGAACTGAAGTGTCCCGATGTAGATATAATATTAAAAAATGGGGGTACACTACTGACAACGATCTGTGTGAATGTGGTGAGCTTCAGAACCCACAACATCTTCTGATATGCAGGAATCTCCCTGAAACCTGCAATATCGACGACCTTTATAGGGCAAACGAGAAGGCCATCAAGATTGCGGAATTCTGGTCACATTCCATTTAATTGTGTTTATAGTTTAATATTAATTAATTAATGTTATTTTTTTTCCAACTTGTATTGTTATGTCCTGGACACGAGAAATAAATAAATCAACAAGATATAATAATGGGGCACAATCCATCTGACATTGTGGTGTACTGTTACAGATCAAAATTTTGTTGTAAAGCATTAGGCGACAAGCTTTTGGTTTATTTATTTGTGTCCAAACCTGTGAATTGTAGATACAAACAGTTAGAAACTAGTACAAAAAATATGTTGAAACAAATGACAGAAATGAAAATTGATGTTGCTTTGCACAGAAAATGGGTGGCAAAGATTAGTGCCATCTAAATATCATATGTTGAATATTATTTTACTTTTAAAATTCAAAATACAAATCCTCTTTAGCTTATAGTCTATGCTACAATAGCTCATTGACCCTCTGTGGAAAGCATTCTAGCCCCTTTAGCTGAAAATTCTGAAAGCTTTTCAGTTATTGGTGTAAATACAGTCTTATTCAACAGATAACACAATTTTAATTAATGTCATTCAAACATTATCATATTTGAAATGTAGGATGCTGCAGTCTAAAATTTAACACAGGGTAATGTGAATAAAGTTTCCTTCTCTTGGTAGCTAGTTCACAGTACATCCTTCAGAATTCTGCCTGCCGGTTTAAGAGAAGCTGCAGCGGAAAAACAAGCGTAAATAAAACATCACAGAATTTTAATATTGTATAAAATGTAACAAATTATTAGTGTAATTTCTCTGTTGCAAGTATTAGCTTATTTTTTTGCATTTTTAATAGTTATAATCCATTATAAACTTACTATTAATTACCTGTTGTTTCAGCCTGCACACGTGAAAGCTTGCTTCCTGGGATCATCGCTTACGATCCCCATAACGGATGGTAAATTAAATCTTGGCACATGGCAGGGTATCTGGCTCTGTGAGCATCGAGACCATGCCGGTTCTCGCAAAGTCGTTATCACTGTTAATGGTTGCCTCAGGGACTCAAGTCGAAGTCCATTGAGCCCTGTTTCGCCTATGGCCTCTACAAGCAGTTAAGGGCATAGGAAAACTTGTGTCTGATTTACTGGTGGTAGCTTAACATTTGCGAAAGACGGAGGTGATTGATAATAATTACAGTAAGCCTCTTCGTTTATATTGAAGAGTGATTTGTTGGTGTGTCCGGCGAAACAACGATGTTTCTTAGCTGTAATGTAATCAACAATGAGGGCAGTGGAATAAAGAGAACGAAATGTGAGTGATTTTGTGGTAAGCTTTGTGAAACTGTTCTACACTCAGCTCAATGTTTCATGTTAAGTAAGCTTGTCAAGTCAGCGAGTTTTCCTCAGGGTTTGAGTGTTTAGAAATTGCCACTATACTTGCTGTACCGATGGATGTGTATGTTGGCAAGTAATCAATAATAGAAAAATGAATTTCAGTTTCATTTCTTGCTGTGCAGGAAATGTGACACCATTTGGTAGTTGGAGAAAGGAAACAAGATTTGGCCTTTCACTGCCACAGCACAAGAAGTATACTTTATTTTGAGAAACACAAATACCAATGTACGTACTGTATCTGGGCTTTATGATATGTATAATTGTATAGTATCAGAAGTTGGTCACTTATATTAGGATCCTTCCACACATTTGCAAAAAAGAAAAATTATACAAATTTGTAAACTAAGAAATACTTCAATGTTTTCTACACTTGCATTATTAAGTCCCAAGTATGTCATCAGGTAATATAAATTACATTTTATGTGTAATTTTTCTTCTCTGTATCTTCCAGTTTCATTTTCCTTTATTTACCATTGTACCTCATTTGGTTAATTTGTTATGTTTTCATGTTGTTCAGACAAGATGGAATCTTAAAGCACATGATGTGTGATTGATACTTATGAACTATTCTTAAAAGGGGTTTTGTTTTGTTACCATTAGCTTTTGAGCAAACAAATGGTGAAAATTCCTTCGTACCTGATACTTTATCACAGCAATGGAGTATAAATGTTTTGTAATGTTTTTCCAAGTTGGACTGTTATTAATATGTATGGAAACCTTGTATATTCAATATTTTTTTAAAGACCCTGGTGTCAGTGTGCGAATAATGTGGAACTTGAGCATTATGTCATTAAGTTTAAACTGTGTGAAATGTGATAACTATAAAGTTACTTCCAGTATATAAAAATATTTTGTGATGGCATTATAAAATGCTCTCACCTGTTTTTATTTCATTGAATTGATTAACTTCATTTCTAGATAAAAACCTTATTATAAACTTTTGTTGGTGGTCATTTGGTTTATCTTTTATTAATTATACAAAAAGTAGGAGTCTTCCATATTGTAAGTGTTAATCATATTTTATCACAATTTGGTGGGTCAAATGAAAATGCATACATATCCTGTTTTATGTTTGAACACACAATGCTGTTAATACATTTAGATGCCGCAGAAAATTTTAACATTCTGGTTTTAAATTGTCTGTACTAATTTTTTATGCACTATTGCTTAACAAACAAGTTTGATATTATTAAATTTGAGACACATCGTTTAATTATACTGAATACAAAGATAGCGTACGATTTGCAGTTGGGAGCCTTTATGATTATTTTTAAAATTATGCGTTTATTTGATATGGATGATTACATTTGAAAATAAAAATGATTCTATCAATCATTCTGGCAGTCTTCATTTCTCTAACCTTTTCCTTTCTTTTTTACTATCAAGAATTGTATATAAAAAAGTTTTATATCAAAATTTCAGTTCATCATAAAGGTTTCATTAACACTTCATACTGCAGATAGTTTGTGTATTTAAAATTAAATAAGTGAAATGTCATTAACGATTCATTTGTTATTGTAATACCAGGACATGTTAATACCAGAACTGCATTTTTTTTAATGTTCATGTGTCATATATTCTGCTAGTTTCTTCAGTTGCTCTATATTATTCAAAAATATATTTCCATACAGAAGTAGAGCATTTAAAAAAAATCATTTGCTGACATTAGATAATTTTGGAAGAATGAAACAAATGTTATGCTCAATTACTAATTGATATTTTACTTGTATAAATTGCGCTCGTTGGTTTTTAAGCCCTATTAAGATGTATGATAGTCAAAATCTTCAGTCATGGTAAAACTAAAATTCAAAAAACCGAAAATAGAGCATTGTTGTCATAGGCCATTGTGCCGCAGTTACTTACTTCAATAAGTTTTTGGTAAATGGTCACAAATGAAACAGTTTTTAAATAATTTGCCATATGCATTTTGCTTTTCTTCAAGGTATCAGCAGTGAATAATTTGATTTAGATTTGTATTAGTCTTGTAGCTGCACATTTCTGCTTTTATAACAAATCATGTTCGGTTTAAAGTTGTGTCATAATAGAAGCAGATTTGTGTTAGAAAGTACAATGTACTACTTAAAGCTCATTCAGATCATTTTAAACAGAATATGTTTTGAGAGCAAGGCAGAAAACATGTAGTTACAAAACCTATTAATACCAATGTAAATAAGATTCTGAATTGATGATGCCTCGAAAAGAGTATAAACACATACCACAATAAATTATTTAAAATATTTTCATTGGCTGTTATTTACTAATAATTTATTTAAAAATTCCATATTTCTGGTGTTTAAATGTCTCTGATTTAATATAATTAAATATCTATTATCTGAGTTGACTAGTATATTGAATTAAGATTGATGGAGCGCACACTCTCGTGGCAATTTCCTAATTATCTGATTACACATGTCTTAGTGTTACCATTATCATCATCATATTATATTCCTCCCCCATGTACTTTTGTGATTAAATTCCTTCTGCATTTCTGGTAAATTATTCATCACTTCTCTTGGTAAATTATTCCAGTCGCTGACACCCCTACCCAAAAAGAGGATTTTCCCACTCCCTTGTGCACAAAATCGAATGCCAGCTTGTGGTCTTGGTCATTTTTTCCCTTTCATGCATTACTTTTAGTTCATTGACCAATATCCATCTAAGCGCTATTGTTACCTTTAAATCCTGTAGTAGTACTGTAATATTGTTCCAGTTTTAAATTTGGAGACCACTGTTGTACATGGATTTCGAGACACTCTCATCTAGAGGAAGATGTGTTTATGCTTTCAAATTAAGATCCTTGGAGACACTTATAATCATTACATAATGGACCTGTGAATGTTAAGTTTTATATAACTTTCCAATTAGAGACAAGGGTTGATATTTCTGGCAAGAAAATGAGTACTGTTATATCTAGTATTTGCAGACTTTTAACATTTTTTACTATGTATTTGATAATTGGATATTTTTTTTTAAGCTATATTTATAGTTGCTAGTTGATTTTTTTACGAGCTCATATTGGCCAACATGTATCCAAAAGACCATGTATTACTGATTAAGGCAGTTTTTTGGCAAATAATTTTGAATAGGGGGGGAAAATTTTGATGATGGCATACAAAAACATTTCATACAAAGAGAGAGCTATTTAATAAGCACTGTAAAGAAAAGTGTTTAGCAATATCACTTAAATATAGAAATGATGCAACTAAGGAAAATGGAAGCGGCTTCTAGGCGATATAAATAAGAAAAGAAAGGGAAATTAACCCACCACATACCAAAGTGGACGGATGCGATGAGAGAACACTAATGCTGACAAACAACTACACAATATTTCGGCATCTGCCTTGCTCACAAATAGAAAAACGGGCCATTAGGCTCGGAACGTGTGTGCACAACGAACGTTACCTAATGACTTAGTGTTCTCTCATCGCATCCGTCCACTTTGGTATGTGGTGGGTTAATTTCCCTTTCTTTTCTTATTTAAATATAGAAATGTAATTTTTGTGAATAAACATTTTGTATTATGATTGTCAAGGTATTATCTGAAATCTTTTGTTAATGAAGCTGATTAATCCAATTTTTGAACCTAATTGAATCTTCTTACAAGAATTTTCGTTTCCTTACTGGAATTTCAATAATTGATAAGAAATATTTCCTGTTGTTGAGCTTTAAAGAGTTATTTTGAAAGTCAGTGGTATATGTGCTTTAATGTAATGAAGGAATTTATTTCATTAGACTATTATTGAATGGAAAATCAGTCTTCCACTTCTTTTTTGTAAAATTTTTCTTAAAATTGCCCGTCATTTCCAGAGATTTTTATTACGTAATTTTATCAGTTTACTAAATTTTTAGCATACTGCTAAAACCCCATACATCAAATATTTGTATCTTTATTTATTTTTTATTTTTGCCTAACTTAGCAATATTCAAACTTAACTTCCTTGTTTTCTGTTTTTGAAGGCCTTGAAAATTCTTTCTGGGTTTGTGTTAGTGTTTGATAGTAAAGCTTTCTCTTCTTATGGAGACAAAGCTTTTACTGATGTATATGTGATAACTTATTTGTTTCATTTTTTGTGGTTTTCTAGATATCAAAATTTCCATATAATTTATATAAATTTATTCAAATACTGGTGTTATTTTTATCATTGTTCATTTCATTTTGATGTTTATATTCACTCTTAAATTCTTTTCATGATTATGTGTTCATGTAATTTTATACAGCCTTCAAATCCTTAAACTCTCTTTACCTGAAATAACACTGTTTCCAGCAAATCTTAACACACTAACTCTACATATATCTTTGGTTCTTTATTTCTCATCCATATCCATTGGGGATAGGATGAAAGCATGTCAGTAAAAACACTGCAGTTGAGGAGAAAAAGTAATTTATAGAAATAAATATATTTAATTGTAATGCTTTGAGGAAGTATATACTGCCTTTGGTGACTGTAGAAGATTTGGATCTTTTGTTGGTTTTTGACAAATTTGTTTATTTTTATGCTGGCTCAGAATCTGTTGGTTCTTGTCTAGGGTGCTTTTATTATTATTATTATTATTATTTTAAATTGATGAGGCCCTTGGTTGCTGTACTTAAAGAATAGCATTAAATTTTTCAACCTTTAATTTTCATTACAGAAATATTATTTTGAGAGTAAATTACAGGATTATCTGCATTTCATTTGGCCCATTGTGCTGGGAAGAGAGATAATAAAATTTGTAGCAGTGCATCAAACTTTCAGTTCATTTTCTCTGTCATGTGACCACCACATAAAATAATTGAATACTATTTATGTTCCTCTTTTATGTTTAAAACTGTATGTACTCAGTACTGTTTGTTCACATATTTATACATGTTAAATATTTACTTCATAATAGACTGTAATGTGTTTAAAGATTATGAAGTGGAAAAAAGATTTTTTTTATGCTGATGAGTTCTACATAATTCATAAGGAATATCACAATGCGCTACATTGATAAAGTTCTAAGAAAGGCTAACTTATTTGTTAAAAGCTTATACTTAGTTTTTTATGTGAATGTGTAATACAGTTGAGACACTGTTGCATTTAAATGACTTCAAACTAACACTCATTTCTTTTAAAAAAGCATTTGGTTTGAAAAGTAAATATATTTTGTTCATTTTTTGAAAATTTTCATTTATGTTGTGTTACATTGAAATTGTGTTTAGACTGTTGATTGTCTTAAAAGTTATGGTCCTCGATTAGAAAATATGTGTTTGTTTCATTCAATTGGGATTGAATATGTTTTGAAATTACAAATGTGGTGCTGTATATATTGAGACTTGTTTGTTTATTCTCTATTTTGTGTGTTCTTAGCAAATTTCTAAAGTACCTTTCATTTCAAATATTTTTTTTTTTTTTTTTTAAGGATGACTTGGAAATTTGCTTATACTTGTTAATGTATTAATTTAAATGATTATATTTTTTTTTATCAGTCACGGTTAAATTTTTAAACCTTCTTATGTTAAATTATTTCAAGTGCTGTTGCTTCTCTAGTTTTCAGACCTCAGCATGAGGTCAACTCATATTTAGCTTTAACACTTCAAAGTTCCTCAATATAAGAGTATGGTTGTAAGTTTTTCTCTATTCCTAAATCTTTTCTGCACACTACATTTGCATAAATGACCACCATAGCAGATGATTGATTAATTTTTATCTTGGAGGTAGCAAACAAAACAATATCACCAAATTAAAATGAATTCGAGTAGGTTAGTTGCCATTCACTCATTGTTAAGAGGCACATGACCCTTTTAAAAAAGAATTACAGTTTTTTGACAAAATCGTAACATTTTGCCAGAAAAGCAATTCTGAAACAAGTATGTGCCTTTATCACTCCATGTAAAAAAGTTTTTATAAATCATGTGTTCAAATGCATTCCATTTCAATGATTAATTATAATTCCATGAATTGATGTAGGAATGTACATATACCGGACCACTTTTTAATGTTTTTATGCAGTGATGTACATTCATTTTCTTTCTACTCCTTCTAAATATAAACTGTGAAATAGCTCTACTATTGAACTGAAGATTGTTAAACATTTTGTTTACCTGAATTGTAGATTGCAGAGACAGTTTGGTTTTTTACAGAACCATTCTATTCACTTTGTGGGCTCTGCTGTAGAAAAATTGGTGCCTGTTTCATGTAGCATTTTTAAGTGAATACATGCATTTGTAGATTCTTGGCAGTCAGTGAGTATTTTTCATATTTATGTGTGTAGCATCACAGTGCCTTTACTTTGTAAAGCACCAATATCCTGGAGCAAAACCTGCAAGGTGGACATGCGAATATGTCAAACACCCTTTTAAATTCAATAGGTTTTTGTATGTGTACCATAACAATGATCATACCTTTTCAGACAATCTTTGCATCTAATTGTGTCATTTTTGTATACTTTTGTTAATGGCTTTGAGTTGTAAATAATAAGGCAGTGCAGAAGTACAATATCAGTCATACATATACCCTTTTCTAGTTTTATTCAAGAATTGTTTACTCACGGAGGGATAATCGCCCCCAGACAATCATTATAAAAGGACTTCAAGGAAGTTCCAAGTATCTGAAATTTTTCATACATTTCAAACAAAGTACACCAATACATTTCACATCAGAAGTTTTTTTTATTATTATTTATAAAAAGAGGTTATGTTTTGTTATATATATTTTAAACATACATGAAGTTTCTATTCTAGTTTTTGATACAGTGTATCAGATATTTGTTTTATGTTTTTAGCTTACTTTGCAAACCAATGGCTTTAAATTCACACTGAAATGTGCTTTCAGATATGTGTTTAGAAAAGGAAAGGCTATTAGTGCTAAACAAGTTTGAAGTATATGTTAATATCAAAAGGCTCAAAGTTATATGAATAAATAGTTGACATTTGATTTTATAAGTTGGTAAAAATTTAGTAACACTCATAAGAATTACAAAGAAAATCTTAGAACAGAATAGGGCATAAAACAGTTTAGGAACTTGTGAATGATACTTTGATTGTATTAGTTACATTATAAACTACGTAACTTTAGATAGCACTGATTTAATTGTTAGGTAAATGAGTATGTTGATATGGTTTTACTGTTTCTTGATTTAGAGATATAACATATAACTTTTCATGAAGTATGCTGGGATTATTTTCTCTGTTGCAGAATTGTCTGTTATCATTTGTCATATTTTTATTCAATAATGTACTTTGTTCTGGGATTCTATGGATGTATAGTGTGTATGACTATGTTTTTTCTGTCAACATTTTGCCTGCTGGCAATATTGAAAGGTCAAACCTTGAGTATGCTGCAGGTGATTAAAGCTCAAGGTTATTAAAGTAATATATTTCATTATTTACCAAGTATGTGAATAAGTTATGTAAATTGTTATGTGGCACAAAAGTTATGTAGTTAGGAAACTTTATTACATATTTATGAATTTACTATATTTTGTTGTTATAAATACTTTTATTACAGACATATCCAGGTATTTATTTATATATTAACAGTAATTTTCTAATAGGTAATAGCAAAAAGCCGAAAACAAACCTGTATTTTAATTATTCAATGGTACATGGAAAGAAAGTGATTAATTAGATTTCCCTTGATCAGTTTAGGTAGGATGGATGGTGCTTTATATGATGATACATAAATTTTAAAATGAGTCACGCTACTCCTGCCTTAAGTGATTAAAGTTCCATGTTGTTGATAATTGTATCCAAAAACTTTTTTTTGTACACCTGCCTTACATCGTTTCCATAAAGACAAATGTAATAACTTGTGTTTTTTTCTTCAATTTATAATTACCAATAAGTTATTCAAAAGTATTTTTTTGGATCCCTTATTTGCAATGAATTTGAATTTTTGCTATTATTAACTTGCACAGCAATTGGAATTGTTGAACTTCAAAATCTGTGGTATGGTAAGACAATTTTTTTTTCCTTCCAGTCCTTTTCAGATATCAATCAATTTTAAGTAAGTATTTTTCAAGGAAAATATGATTCGAGAAAGAGGTTAGACTCTTTACAGTATTTACAATTTGCTAATGTATATGTATAAAAAGCAAGAACTACTGGTCAGATTTAGTTTATTCTCACTGCCAAAATATATTTCATGATTTTAACATACAACCATTACTGTATTATTAGGAGGAATTTATTTACTTTTCCCCTCACTGGAAATTTGTTAACTGTGGCATGATCCATTTATGTAAACAAGTTGCAGACAACTGGATAAAAATGTGGAAATACAGTGTAAGTGGAGTATTGTAGTGATAGACCTAATGTATTTGAGGTAAAGATTGTCAGTTTTGTAGAAATTGAGAGAAAAGAAGGCCCACATTTTCATTGCAAAGAAATAATTAATGGAAGCTTTAATATACAGAAAATTGAAAAGCAATAATAAAATACAGGCACTGCATAACATGAACTGGAAAAAAAAGGTGTTTGGTCATAAAGTCTTAATTCATTACAAACGAGTAGTAAGATACTTTAATTGAAATATATTTTGGTTGTCACATTATTTATACCTTTTAAAAATCATATTTATAATTCATTTTATTAGAACATTGTAGTTCTTCAGTTGACTTTGGAACAATTAAGTTCCAAAAAATTGAAGGAGATAAAAAGCTATGACAAAATCAGAGTTTATACTGGTCTTGAAGCTGGACAATAAGAGCTACAGTAGCAGTGGCGGATCCAGGGAAGGGGGGCTCAAGCCCCCCCCCCGCCAAAAGTATCTAGGTCCACCCCCGACACTGTAATTTTCGAGACTTTTTTAGCTCTACGGATTTGAGGCTTGAGAAGGCTATAAAGACTACCCTAGGGCCGACTCCAGGCCCCCTCCCCCCAAAACCAAAATCCACTGAAGGCAAGCCCTCTGAACCAAATTTCATTCAAGCCAAGCCCCCCCCCCCCAAACCAAAGTCCGCTCAAGGCCCCCCCCCCCCAAAAACCAAAATCCTGGATCCGCCCCTGTACAGTAGTGATGGATATATTTTCTTCAGTATTCATTCTTAGTAAAGGTTCTGAAAATTAAATGTTCAATTTTAAATGAGAAATTAGACTTTTTTCCGCCTAAAGATTTGATTTAAACAACTGAAGAACGGTAAACAGCATTGCAGTAGAAGTACTTAAAAAATATTTAAATTGGGGGAAAATTGATAGATGATGTTTATTTGTGTATTATTTTGGCATGTGACGCAGGTAGATAAAGTGGCAAAATGTATGTAATCAAGTGTATAATTCATAATTCTGTATGTAGTGTATTACAGAAGGGTTAGTGTTTCTACTGAATTAAATAATGTGAATATATAAATGAAGGGTGGCATGAATTTTGATATTTACAGTGTGAAACTGGTGTAGCAGAAAAGAAAGATATCAAAAAAGATTATGAGTAATGTGTTGTTATACCTGGAGAAAGTTAGGTTTACAGTTTGAAAACAACTGACGCAAAATCAAATTCTACTTACTGAATTATTGATAAACAGAAAATTATGGCTATTGTTATTACAAGCTGAAATCGATTCAGATAAACCAAATTCTAATTAGATGAACTCATAACTGCTAATCATCAGATAAAATGTAAAAATATCCTCATTATTAGTTATGATGACCAGAAATTAACATTGTGAACGTTCTAATAATTTCAGAAATCTGACATGTTAGTGTTAGCAGTTTAATTTAAATACAGTTTATTATGAAATACTATATTAGTGATCGGCAAAAATAAAAAGTGTGTGCTGCATGTGTACATGCATTCACATTTCCAATATATTGGATGGGAATCTCTCAATATATCTTTCAAAAGATATCGTACCAATTTAGTTAGTGATTCACTTACTACAAAAATACTATTAATTAATTGCACATAAAACAAAAACTAGATAATTTTTTCCAGATTCGTAAATTGTGACAAGTGAAGCATGTAAAATTTTGTAAATGTTAAATGCAGTGTAATCAAAATTAGGAACCACAGCAAACATGACGCCATTATTAAAATATGACTACATAACTTCCTTTTTCGGTTTAGGTGTATTGGGTAAAGGCAATAAATGTTACAAGCTTTGGTAAACAGAAGCAACAATTCAAACAAAAGAAGAAATATTGGTTATGTACTGGGAAGTAATACTATTACAGTGTTTGCCATTTGTAACTCTACCGCTGCCGCTTATGTGAAAATTAATGGCTTCTCGGCACAAAACCTGGCTCAGCAGTGTTTTGCAGAATTTATTCCTTCCCCCCCCAAACAAAAGGAAGCATACTTCACCTGGTATTGGAGATAGGGTGGCCAGTTTCTTCCACCTTATCTTACCTGACCTGGTAATACTAATGAGATATCTGAACCACAATAGCTTTCATTTTACGCAGCAAACTGTTTTTGACGTGAACGTAGAATTAAAGATCTGTGAAAATCCTCACATAGACTACGATTTGAACTGGGGACCTTTTAACCAATGAACCACCAGAGGGCTTAAGTCATGAACTATTAAACCACAACCTGTATGTGTCAACAAGATAGTAAGGACACTGGATACCAGCTACCAGAGAAATGAAGATTTTTAAAATTTGATTTAAAAAGAGTGTGAATTACTGTGGCACATGGAAAGGAAACTTAGAGCATTGCAGAAATTGGAAACTGTCATAAGAAATTTTATAACTCTAATCTTTTTCTATTACTGGATGTGCCCCTTGCACAATTACACGCCTCATTTACCTGCCTTCACTACACAACTTCTTGTGAAGCTGAGCAGTAGGAACACACTGGTATGATAATGGGAGTTAAAGGGATAAGGACATATCTACCCTTCTTTGGACAGCCTTGTAGGTAATTAATTTTTTCAATAATATATTTAACTGAGCACAAAAATTCACTATTGTTTAAGTTTTTTTATTAATCAGTATCAAGTGTAGTAGGTCAGTGGTAATGCTTTGGCCCTGTATTCAGGAGGATATGTGTTCGAATACAGATTTGGGTTTTTCATGGTTTCTCCTAAACTATTCCAGGTGAATGCTTCCTTCAAAAGGTAATGGCTGAATTCGTTCCTTGCCTCCAGTCCTATTCCGCTTCTAATGACGGCAACATCGATGAGATGTAAACTCATAAGCAAAAAACAATTATTATTCAGTAATAATAATATTAATAATAATAAAAATTTTATTGTCATTAAACTGTCATAGCAATAGACAACGTCAAGAATACAAATATGAAAATACAAACAAGACAAAATTCATAATTAAAAACAATTTAAATTGCACACTCCACACACAATTATTTCATATTTCCACATTCATAGAATTCATTAACTGAATAAAAAGGATTAGTGACTAACCAGCTATACAATGTCTGCTTAAATAGATTGAATGGGGCTTCAACCCATTCTAGAGGTAGTTTGTTAAACATTTTCATACCCAACACTTCATAACTGTTCAATGATTTCGATAATCTACAGTAAGGTATGTCAATGTGCCTATTATTTCTCGTACTGTGACAGTGTAAATCTTGTCTAAGAAGGTATTCAGATTGGTTATTTTTTGTGTGCAGGAGAACAGTGTAAATGTACAAGTTTATTACCGTTAATATTTTTAGTTCAATAAACAGTGGTATTAAATGCGCACTGCAAAAACTGTACTGCTATTAGCATTTTTGGAAATGAACTGATTCAATTTTTCAAAAGAAGTACATCAGTTAGGTTAATATTATCCATGTATGCCTCTAAGTCAGCGGTTCCCAAACTTTATTGGCACACGACGCACTACTAAGTAAAAAAAAAAAAAAAAAAAAAAAAAAAAAAAAAAAAAATATTCGCGACCCACCTAATATAAGAGTATCTAATGTCAGAATGGGAAATGTTGTATGACCTCGCTATCGACTATTACATCCTACGAAAAGGCACATTTTCGTTCAAAGGATATACTATCAACAAAAACAAGAATTGATAACACATAAAACAGCAAACATATTATAGACCGGGAGGCGGTTGCACAGATCACCTCATTTAGTTGACTGCTGAAATTCCACGATTAGAAGTAACTCGATCAGCATATTAAAATGAAACTGGTCTGCCAAGTCGCTTTTTGGTTGAAATCACCTGCAGACCTGATTTTAGTGGTTGATTGGTAGGTTTATAATTGTGTTATAAGGTGCGTCGGGGCAAGTGCGTTTTCGGGGCAAGTGCGTACATCGGCTCTAACTGGTTCCATAATAAACTTTAAGTGCATCCATCTACGAGAAAATGTTGTACAAAATCCTCACTTTCGTATACCTGACACCAGATGGTGCTGGCTCTAAGCCATAATCTGAACAGTTAGTAACAAAGATCACGTGTAATTTTACTTGGTGTGTCGAGTTGAGAGAGAAGATTTGTATCGATTACCGTCGACCTGTATTGAAGAGATCTCGAAACTTTTTTGTGGTAAGTTGACACATAAGACGTTACTATTTAATACTGTATGCAGTTATTTATCTTACTCGCTATTTTTTTATGTTAATCGCTGATCTGCACTTGCC
Organism: Vandiemenella viatica; assembly: GCA_031002005.1. NCBI lineage: Eukaryota > Metazoa > Arthropoda > Insecta > Orthoptera > Morabidae > Vandiemenella > Vandiemenella viatica. The sequence goes on from JARYHS010008074.1 coordinate 133,644,199, forward strand.
CCACAAAAATTCCGTCTTGGGGTAAGTGCAGATGTAGTCCTTGGGGCAAGTGCAGAGTGGTATGCACTTCCCCCTTTTTGGGACATCTTTACATAAGTATTAAAATTACTCAGTTAAGTTAAGTGTATGTAAAATTCAAGAATTTAGTAGCTAAGTATGTATTTCCTTATTATTATAAATTTTTATTACTCATAATTTTCATTCCAACAATAAAATGTTAATATAGTTCACATGCTTCTCGGGTATCGCCGCGTCCTGGTACTGAATACCGATCTGCTTCGGCTTTTCTCGGGGACATAAACTCGCCAACATCTGTTTCACATGGACCGCTAAACACAACTGAGATGTGTTTAATAGTGCGCTAGAATAAGATCGTCATAAATTCCCGCTCTACAATGAGGCCGAAGCAAATCGGCATTCAGTACCAGGACGCGGCGATACCCGAGAAGCATGGAAACTAACCGGCCGCGGAAGTGCTCGAGTGAACTCGTTTTATTTTATTTATTCCAGTCTTGGTTTTCTGTCAACTTTATAACTTTGTATATTATTTTTAATATTCTAAATATAAATTTTTCTTCATAAAGAAGGATTTAAAGTTGTTAATTACGTTCAATTTACTTAAATCCTTTTTCCATTTTCTTCGCGTTTTGCGTTCTGTCACAGTGAAAAGTGTATAACTCCGTGAATTTTTTTTCAATTCAAGCCATCCAAAGTTTAAAAGAATCTTCATTGGGTGGACTATTTTGCACTTTCCCCATGCTGCTCTAAAGTGAAATTAGTGGCAAAGATATGCCACTTACGCACTTACCCCGTTTTGTGGGGGCAAGTGCGTACGTTGCTTCTTCTTTTGTTTATTTGCTCTGAAAATTCAGATTTATTAAAATAAAATCTTTTAAGCACATAACTTCAAACAAAACATTCTGCTAACTGCTTTATAAAAGTCCTACATTTCAGGCTAAATAGGCTAATTTTTTAGGATCCATTAAAGTCGAACTATGTAAATTTTGGTCCGCACTTACCCCGACGCACCTTACTGCACCCAATTGTATGAAAATGTGGAAGCAGGAAAGCAATGGTGAACTTACCAGTCAGCCACTAAAATGCGTTTTGTAGGCGTTTCCCACCAAAATATGACTTGGGACATCAGTGGGATTTTAATTTGCAGTCCTAGAATTTCAGCCATCAACTAGATGAAATGATACTTTTTGCAGCCGCCTCCCAATTTATTAAAAAGATAATCAAAAAACTTCTAATTATTATAAAAACACAATTTTACAATCACTGAGATTTCTGGCATTGGTGTTTACTGATAAGGGCATCGATACAGGGTTAACACTGGTTAATGTTAACCTTAACTCACTTTCTACACAAATATTTTTTTTTTTGTATTTGTTTTTCAAAAACAATAAGATATATTTTTGTGGCAAAAACTTCGATTTTTCCGCGACCCACCAAAACACACGCCGCGACCCATAGGTTGGGAATCCCTGCTCTAAGTGTTGCACCATAATGCGCATACCACCAATGCAGTAACACACAATGAGTGTATGTACCAGAGACATACATAATAGGCCATGACTGACTTATTGCAGAAATAATACCAAATGGGAATAGAGCCACAGCTATTGTGTCTCTCACAAACCGTATTAAAACTCCCGCGGCCATCACTCTATTATATTGGTGCCCTGGGTTATGAGGGATATGAGCAGTCTATTATATGCAATCTTTGTTCAGTTGGTTTGCTCTCTCTTTCTCAAATTCCGCCCTCCCGGAATTTCTCGGGTGGGTATTGCTGCCCACCATACTCACATTATCCGCCGGCCCTGATGATCATTAAGACCTGCATGTGCTTGACTACGTCCATCTTCGGCGACTATCTGAAATTAGATTGTTTGTAGATGACGTAATGGTGTATAAAAGAATCAAAACGATAGAGGATTGGAAACAGTTGCAGGGTGATCTGGACAGGATATCTAGTTGGGTTGGTAAACATGGGATGAAGATAAATGCAAAGAAGAGTCCGCTTATTAGATAGTTACACAAATAAAAAATGAAAGGTTAATTATGAATATAACATGGGGAAAGAATTGCTTGCTGAAGACTTGAAATGTAAATATCTTGGCATTACTTTTGATAACAAGCTTAACTGGGCTGGACAGGTGGTAGGAAAAGTTTTCAAATTTCTGCACTTGGAGAGAGTGATGAGGGGATGTACGGGAGAAGTAGGAATGAAAAGTAGTGCATGGAAGGGAAAAGATGACCATGACCACAAGCTGGCACTCGATTTCAGGCACAAGGGTGTGGGAAGATTCTCTTTTTTAGGTAAGGATGTCAGGGATTGGAATGAGTTACCAAGAGAAATGATGAATAATTTACCGAAAACTTTGAAAGAATTTAAAGATAAAATTTGTAGAGGGCAAATGTAGGTGGGTGCAGGATAGGGGGAAGATGGGTGTGTAGGGAAATTGCCACCAGAGCCTGTGCTCCATTGCAATTAAATTAAATTAAATCAATGTCTCAAGTCTCCTACCTACCGACGGACCGCCTCTAGTGATCGTCGCCGATGGCTACTGCTCCTAATATTAACTGCAATTATATGATGGTGAGACGAGAGAGAGACTGAGAATCATCTCCTGCCAAGGTGTTTAAAAAAAATCACCGCACTTTGCCCCCAGGCCCTTGGTGACCGGTGAAACCCAATGACTGGCACTCCCGATTCGGTCATTTTGACAGGCCGCAGGATTTTGGCACTTGGAATCCGTCGTTTGTTCGTCATCGATCTACTTCCTGTCGCTACCCGATGGTGTAAGCTCTCTGTCGTCGATTTGGAATTAAGAAATTGTTTTTCCCTTACGCAATGCCACCTGTCGGATACTACATTTCCTTTGCTACAGAAGGTTGGGTTCCACTGCGAACCTGTCTCTTACGCCACAAATTCATCTATATATACAATTTTCTCTTGAAAATAGATATATTTTCTCCCTCTTTGACCAGGTGCATTTCCGTTGACTTTGTTGTTTTATTATTCTATGATGCGATTATAGTGTGGGATAATTTCTGTTGTTGCGACTGTCATTGTGCTGTAAAGACGTCTTCGCGTCTGGTGTACGTGTTAATATGACATTAATACTATGTTATAACATATGGTAAGACCCTTCTTAGTGACATTCACTCGCAATTACATGTATTACTGGCATTAACTTTTATTCTCAACTAGTTGACCCGACAGACTACGTTCTGTACAAATTTCAATAAGATTGTTTGTGATCGTTTTATTAATTTGTGTAAAGTTGTTGAAAATGTGGAAAAAAAGAAATAAAAATTAGAAAAATCCATAGTTCTGAGTGATCATTATATTTATTAACGATTGTGTCCATAATTATTCAATTTGAGGAAGAGTACATTCAGAAATATGCCAATGGAAAATTTTGCATGCGAGATGAATTTATTAATACGCTGGAAATGTGTAATATGTCTGAAATAGAGCTGTAAAAGTAACGATGTATTCGTTACTGAGTAAAGGGTTCGTCGCCTGACTCGAAGTACCGAATCGTTACTCACAAATGCATTTCGTTACTCGCATTTGTCGTATAGATACGAACACATTCCAGCTCCCGCAGGTAACTAATTTTTCCAACGTAAGGACTAATTTTGTACGTTCTGTTTTGTTTAACATTAAAATTTACAGTGCATAATTTGTAAATAGAAAATTTGAGATAGTTACTGTTTTTTCATTGATAGTTCATTAGTGAGATTTCAAACATTTGTGAAATTTGTTTATTTTAAGAATTGGTACCTTTTATTTTATTTTATAGTGTAATTTACAATATAAAAGAGTTTTGTAATAGTTTTTGATATAGGGTAAGTCCGGGATAGTTGGACCATGTTTTTTTTAAAGTAATTTTTTCAGAATCTTTGCAATGTCTATGATTTGTTATATATTTCTATAATACGTATATATGACCTTAAACAATTGTACAGTATACACCTCTTCAGCTGTTACACTGATCACACTTGAAGTTATGATTTTTTCTTTTTTTTTACTCGGTGGTCCATCTATACCGGTGGTACTCGGGTTAGATGGACCACCACCTAGGGATTGATGGACCTCTGGTATACGTTACTAAATCAGTGTGTAACACAAGAAATACAAGTTATCAAAGGCATAAAAATTGTTTGTTTTCAAATATAAAGTTATAAACTGCTCGAAAAGTGATAAGTATAGGGGTGTAGACTATTTAAAAACGATAAGTAAATTTGATAGTCAACATACATAGAAAATATAGAAATTCTAATTTATTTTCACATGGTTAAGAAGATTTAATCATTCTGCAGACATTTTCTTTCGAGAATCTCGCTTCCCACAGTAATTGCATTTATTTTTTAATCTTGTGCAGCCTTCATGTGTCCAGCGAGAGCATGACACACACTTAAACCAATTTTCATCTAGTTTTGTTTTACTGTAGTTCTCATTACACCACACACAATAATCAAATCCCAGTCACTTTTATAAACGTTATCGTTGCATTTTTTTTTTTTATTGCTTTACGCCTCGCCGACGGCTAAGGTCATTAGAGGCGGGATGGGACTTGGGACAAGGAACGGAAGGAATTCGGCCATGGTCTTTTTGAAGGAAGCATCCCGGCATTCACCTGGAGTGATTTGGGGAAACTATGGAAAACCCAAATCTGGATGCCCGGACGGGGATTAGAACCCGCGTCCTCCCGAATGCGAGGCCAGAACGTTAATCGTTCACCCACGATGCTCGGTCGTTGCAAATTGTATTAATATCGATATTTTCAGATTCTGAGGATGTTCTTTCTTCTTTTGCGTTCTCTTCCTTTTATTAATCTCCCTTTAACTTCTTTTTCTTCCTCCCTTTATTCTCTTCCTCCCTGTCTTTCTTCTTTTCTTACATTTCTTTCTTCTTTTATACTTCTTTTCTTCTATTTTTCTGCAGCATTAACTCCCATTTCCTTATTCTCAACAGCTTTGACTGCATTTTTCAAACTGTCTTCAGACCATTCTCCTTCCCCGACGTGCCTTTTTCTTTTATAAAAAGTAGGCATTTTTAAGTAAGAAAAAAATCCCAACTTATCATTATATGCTTTTATATTAAAATAAGTTTTTTATACGTATTATATCATTTATATAGAAAGTATATCCCTAATAGGAGAAATGGTCCGACTATCCCCGGTTTTTCCAAATGGTCCAACTATCCCAAATTTCACTGGTCCAACTATTCCTACTTGTCGCGATAGATGGACCTGCTCCCCGTTCAGACAAACATCGCTACCGGCACGTCATTTTGGGTTAAGATTGTACCAAAGTATACACTTAGGTTATGGCATTGATCTTACGTTGAAGTCATTTAAACTAACTTAACTACATAACAAAAAAATCTCGTATAAAATATTTTTCAACTCACCAAAAGAAATAAACGAAGTTTTCTTCTAAAATACAAATGAAACTCCTGAGCAAAACTAAGCGTGGGTCCATCTATTCAACAATAATTCCAGACACCGACTGCAGTACTGCTGTGGCAGAGCAGCCAAATATTCGACTGGTCCGTCTATCCCGGTGGTCCATCTAACCTGGACTTACCCTACGTCTCTGCACTTTTTATGTTCTAATAATATTTAATAAAATTGCAATGGAGCGTACGCCCCGGTGGCAAATTCCCTACACACTCATCTTCTCCCCCTTTCCTGCATCCACATGGGCGCCGGCAGGATTACTTTAAGGGAGGTGCATCTGTATCTTCTTTATACATTGTATATAACACTTATTAACTAAGGATACTGAGTTTATTGACAAGGCGTTGAACAAATTTGGACAACAACCTAGGCGCTTTAAGTTATTATTCAAACAGTGAGTTTAATAATAAATTTTTTTATTAATCTTTTTCTGTGTATTTTCTTTGATGGCAGGGGGGTGCAAGTGCACCCCCTTGCACCCCCCTCCCGGCGCCCATGTGCATCCACCTACGTTTGCCCTCTACAAATTTAACTTTAAATTCTTTCAACGTTTTTGGTAAATTATTAATAATTTCTCTTGGTAACTTATTCCAATCCCTGATACCCTTACCTAATAAGAGAATCTTCCAAAATCCTTGTGCCTGAAATAGAGTGCAAGATTGTGGTCAAGGTCATCTTTTCCCTTCCAAGCATTACTTTTAATTCTTACACCTATATCTTTCCATGCCTCACCATAAATATACACCTTGTACACTCCCATGACCCTCTTCACCCTCCTCCTGTCTTCCAATGAATACCATTCCAGCTCTTTTATCTTGTCTGTTACTGATTGCGTTCTGCGATAATTTCCAGAAACAAATCTAGCAGCCCTTTTTTGCAGTTACAGAATTCCTTCCATAAACAAAGAACAAGTTACAATTACTTTATTCCTTTTGCCTGGTGTTAGTTATTGTATTATTACCGCAGGATCGATGCGATCAATCATCATTGCGGTTCTGGCGCTGATGTTGAATATTTGTTGTAACCGCGATGCAACAACAATTAATCGCATGTTTGTCCTGAATCTTTGTTATTGATTTAAAAGTTTTGAATATTGATAGTTTTAAAATGAAACAATTAAAGCAGGAGTCAATAGTATTTTTCCTGCAGGGCCGATAAATATGAAGAATTTACAAAAATAAATGAAAACCGTAAAGGAAGATAGTGATGAAACAACCTATTTAAAAACGAAATACTTTAATGATATTATAATAATTTATACATGTCCCATTATCACATCAGGCTTCTAAGCAGGGTTTTGAGCAGGCTACTTAAAAAAATAACCGTCATTAGTTATTGTCACTAGATATGTCACTGACAGGTGAAAGGTCAGGTCTTTTTTTTGTATGCAAACAGGTGTTTGTTTTGAAATTAGATTATTCTTTCGTATATAATATTCATTACAGTAAATCAAGTGTACATTCAGAGGTTTTCCGTAAGATCCATGTGCTAGTTACTTGACTTTAGGTTTTATCCAAATGTACAACTTAGTAAACTTATTTTATTAAATAAACAGTACCAAGTACGAATGAAGTCGTCCCGTATGCGATGCGATACAATGCTTCATGCTAGTGTTAGATTGTACCGAAAGTAACGAGTAACGAAACGATACGATAGTAACGAAGTTATCCCGTACGCGGCGCGACTAAGGATTGCAATCCCGCAGTGTTTTCAATCCCGCGGGATCCGCGCGGGATTTGCGCCAATCCCGCGGGATCCGTGCGGGATTGGTACAAACAGTTTCTTAACGCATATATTCAAAACATAGTTACTTAAAACGTTAATAAATTAAATAATAATTAAATTAATAAATAATGTTTAATGTTAAATTATAAACATTAACAGTTAACAATATTTTGATTGGCAAAATGACATTAAAACTTTTTAGCGTCTCTTAAGTGTATTTATGTAAAAATGTAAAAAAAAAAAGCAAAAGCAACACACAAATCACTACTAGCACGCAGAAACACAGCGTAATCATGGACCAAACTCAGTGGAATGGCGTGGCCGACTGGAGCACTTGATCGGTGGATCACAGGAAGCCCATCGTTCAAACTATTTTTCTATTGTTAGGCACGAATTCGTGGAAAATAAACCTTTGTTCCGAGTAATATGGTTTATCTATTTTGAATATAAATAACTATTTTGCCTGCTTAGATTATTTATGAAAACTGACATTTGTCCCTCTAGATTAAGAAAATATCATACTGAGCGGCGTCCACACGGATGCGAGGCCAGAGCGTTAACCGCTCACTCACCACGCTCCGAACAATTGGATATTGTGGGCCATTTTTCTTAATTGTGGATTAAAGATTATATATAAATGATATTTTTTTATCAATAAAACTGAATTTGTTTGTTTATTCATTTACCTACCTCGTTTCACTTCATTTCACACGAAGAAACTGTGAAGTGTTTACTATTAACATAAAGAGAAGCAAAGAAGTAGTGTCCTGGTAGCTGCGTGATTGAAGAGTGGTGGTAGAATTCAGAATGTCCTACGTTCGAACCTTGATTGGGATAATATTTTTTGCGTGCATTTTTTCCGTTTTTGTTTGCTGTATTTTTCACTAACATGTTTTTATTCGAAGAATTCATAATAGTCGCTAAGTGTCATGCAAGCGTTTGATACAAACTGCTACCATACATGAAAACTTTTGATTTTTAATCTTACCAGAGACAAAATATCATGCAAAAAATACAGGTGCACGGCGGTGAATAATGGAATTTATTTTAGAAGTGACATCACTTGTAGAAATTTCATGCTAATCTTGCAACAGTTCCGGAACGCTTTGTGTCCTTTTCGTTGGAATTTTTACGTGACGATACAACTGTAGGTTACCTTCCTGACATAAATGTGTCTATTAGGCGATATTTACTTGTAATGTGCAAGTATTATTTTTCTGTTTTTCGGTGTACAAGTAATGTCCAATTTCCTTTTTGAAATCTTGTTTGGTTGTTTCAAATGGTTGTAATTCGCTTGTTATCCAAAAAGTTGTGAAGCCTTCAGAATAAAGAAAAGAAAAATTAAATTGATGTTTTGGTGGATTTTCGGGTAAAATGATTATGCGATGCAACCAACAGTAACAAGTATCCAAAGAACGACAAAAGAAAACAAATTGAACATATTCCTAAGCGAACCCGAACCCTGATAATTCTCGCCTTAAACAATGTATTACATTTAACTCTACGAAATTGTGGTGTAAATGAGCTTCACAGAAAATCGTAAGTGACTTTGTCGCAATATCAAATTGAAGTTGTTACATTTTTAGGCTCCACAAAATAAAACTCAGTGGATGTTTCTATAGCTAGCCCCACAAATAAGGCGTCTACTTTCAATATTTTTGCGCTGTAGGCTTTTACAAATTGTTTTTGTTTTTATATTCAAAACGAACTTTCATTAATAACAAGAAATAACCAATAACAAACAATAAAAATAGTTGAAAAGTTGGGTAATAGGAAACGCTCCATTCGCAAACGCAGCTTTTACAGGCGTGTGACGTCAAGACTGTCGTTGCACGCGCCAGGCAGCAAAGGAGCGTTTTGGTGGGCTTTTAAATTCTTTAAATTTTAACTTTGAATTTTACGCAGAATGAGGCACTTTCGTCAAAAAATCTCTTCACTCGGCGAATAAGGTGTACCAATAAACAATTTAAAACCATTTTCAAGAAGTAGTCAAATACCCTATTCCTGATGAAGCAAGTACAAGCCCAATTTCATTCTGCAAGTGAAACGTTGCCAAAATTAATGAGATTTTTAAAAAATACGGTTACACTGGAGGCGTCCAAGAAGAAATTCCCTCTAGTTCCATTATTCACATCTTTTATGAGCATATTTTTGTTGGTGCTTCAGTAGTGTCAATACCTGCCCGTGAGCCCGCACCCTGGACCAAAACACCCCATGTATTTCTTATGGACGCCGGTGTGAGCCCAGTACCACCCACGTCGCAGCGGGACGCAGGTGTGCGCCTCTGGCACGTGCCACGCGGGTGTGCGCTCTTGTCATAAATGGGAATAAGGCCACGTGCCACGCAGGTGTGCGCTCTAGTCATAAATGGGAATAATATGTAAATAAGGCCATGTGCCACGCAAGTGTGCGCCTCTGGGAATTATATGTAAATAAGGCCATGTGCCACGTTGGTACGGATCATAATTCGTCTAAATGGCTTTATTATTTATTTTTTCTACGCGGTCAGGGTACTAAACCTCAATTACATGGTCTTGGAATATTAATTCAATTGCTTACGCTCGAAATGCAGTATAATATTCACTTTTTCTTTTTATCGGTTCAATATTTTATAATAAATATTACATTCTTAATTTGTATTAGGGGTGTGACGTATTGATTAGTATCTAAATTTTCTCACTATTATAATGGCGTTTATTTCATTTAATTCGGAGTACTGGTTCAGAAGATACGGAATTTAACATTTTAGCTGACTAGAGGAGCGTGAGCGAATTAATCTATAGCCGACCGCGCAGGCCCAGGGAGGCGGTGCCTATTCATCAGCCGCGACCCCTCATAAATAAACCGCCGCACCGCATCTGGCCGACCGCGCAGGCCCAGGGAGGCGGTATCTATTCATCAGCAGTGACACCTCATAAATACATCGCCGGGCCGCCACGGCGTGCTTGAATGTAGCACCCGGAATACATTATTCAACCTTCACGGTATTTTACGATTGCGTTCTACCCCTGGGGAGCCATTTTCCCACGCGAGCGTGTATATAAATCTAAAACATTTTTCAACCCCGAGAAATGTAGCCTCCGGAGATTAAAGCAGCAAAGCGTGTGTTCTTACGTCAGGGAGATTCCAAGCGTGTATATAAATGGCTGAGATCTCCCTTGTGCTATCCATTCTTCTCTGAGTCGCCGAGCTGAACACAACGATCATCGCAATGTCGTCTGAAGATCTTGGAGGAATGAGCTTATTCAGCGATATTGGTAAGTAAATTATTGTTATTTAACTTGTTTTCTGGCTGTTTTAAATTCTTTCACATATACTGATGAGGTTTTTTCTGCTTCAGACATTGATGATTTCTCGTTCACTAGACAGGATGATTTCGGTAATGATAATTTTTTTAACGTAACTAGATTTATGAAAATGTATAGTGCTGAAGCAGTAGTCTATATTATTAATTTATTTGTTCGCACGTGATTTGGATATTTCCTGCATAGACCTTTTTTATTTCAGTACGTATTTATCTATAGATTATTTTTTTCCATGTCTTTATAACTATTCCTAATACATTTTTTTTTCAGATGAACCATCACGCCCAGAGAAGCGTAAGGGTAGTACTTCTCAGGAATTAAGTAGCCCAAAAGGAGCTAATATCAGCCCTGGCGATTGGTCTAACCCAATGAATGAGTCGCAGAGCAGTATGCAGCTAACTCCACCACCACAATGGGTTCTTCCGCAACCACCAGCACACTGGAATATCGGTATGTCCAGTACATCAGTAATTTACCTATATTATTTTATGCTTACAAAATTATGTTTTTCATGATACTAAAACGTTTTTCTTCTTTTTTATGTGTCAGAGGGGGCGGTCGGACGCCCGGCCAACGAGGCAGTTCCGCCACCAATATGGCGACCATGGGAGACGTCAGGACCTAGCAGACCGCCCGCCACAGCAGCAGCAACAGCCGGGTCAAGCAGCCAGTTCACCAGCCCATCGCCCGGGACAAGTCGGCCGATCGTCGGTGCAGGGACGCCATCATGCAGTCATGATCAGGCAGCAACGATGGGTGAGTCAGCAGTATCGCGCTTAATCCTTGAAGACAGGCTTAGTGCATTTAAAAAAAGAATTTATTCCGGGACAATTTCAAATTCTCAAAATTTCATTGACCCAATGAATTTCATTCATGCTTGCTTTAAACTTGTTGCCTGTAAACTTCGCGAAATTGTGGATAATCGGTCCAGCCCATCTGTAAAGCTGCAGGTTGGACTGATTAACACATATAAAATACAGAAGGAAATGATTTTAGAAACCGCCCATATGTGCTTTTTAACTAAAATGCGTGAGGTCATAACAAGCACTTGCCTGTCGGATTGGTATGAAAAATATGGGAAGTCGGAGCTCAGAGTAAAATTGTGTGAGTTTCAAGAAAGGACAAGTGGCAAAACTCTCGATAGAATAGAATCCCTCGACATTAGCATTTCTACTTTTCAACCTTTCTATTGGGGGACTTCCTATGTTGCTCTGACACTTGATATCTGTAGAAAGAAGGCCGTCATCAATGTTGAAAACAAGAATGACGAGTTGTGCTTTCTATGGACAATTCTTGCATATCACGTAAAGGCGCTTAAAAAACACGGTGACAGGGTTAGCACCTACAAGAAAGTACGTTCACTCTACCCCATCGATTTTTCAGGTATTAAGTTTCCGGTAAAACTCTGAAATTTCTAAATTTGAGAGGCAAAATCCAGACTATTCTGTAAATGTTTTCGGTCTGGATAAAGTTAAAGGTAAACATGTAGTTTCCGGGGCCCTCCATCACACTGCAGACAAACGCGTTCACCATATAAACATGTTGAAGATTACCGACGGCAGTGGGAAAAAATTCCATTACTGTTGGATTCACGACTTGTCGGCCTTAGTCAAATCGTCATTAAATAAGGAAAGATTTGTGACAGATGTCTGCAACATTTTGGACACAAAGATCTACTGGACCGCCACGAGATTGACTGTGCAAGGGTAGATCCTGTAAGAGTGGATTTACCCGGCGACGACGATAAAACCTTAAAGTTTAAGGATTTTGTACACCAGCAGCGTGTACCCGTCGTCGTTTACGCGGACTTTGAAAGTATGTTGCTACCTTATGATTCTTGCAGTCCTCCACCCAACGCCTTTCACACTACTTTTTGTCCAGAAACATGTCCCATTCGCTGCCGTATACCAGGTCGTTTGTCCATGCGTACCTAGTCTGTCGCGTTTCAACTCCTTCACGGGAAAAAATCCCGAAAAATGGCTTATTGACGAACTCGTCAAACTTGCCAAGAAAGTTGATAAAATTTACAAGAAGTTCATTCCTCTTGTAATGACAGACGAGCAAGAAGCAAAGTTTGCTGACACTACGGTATGCCACATCTGTGAGAAAGACATTGAACTGGAGACGGTCAAGGTCCGCGATCATTGTCATATCACAGGTAAATTTAGGGGGGCTGCACATAATGATTGCAATTTGCAGTATAAGACTAAAAAGTACATACCCATTTTCTTTCACAATCTTTCTGGGTATGACGCTCATTTTATTGTAATGACATTATCACAACTTGATTACGAAGGAATGGACGTGCTTCCCATCAACACATAACGTTATATTTCTTTTTCGAAAAAGATTGAATATACTTCAATCACGTTAAGGTTTCTGGACTCATACTGGTTCATGCAGCTCCCATTACATAAACTGGTTGGAACCCTTGAGGACGGCGACATGCGCATTACTAGTGCTCATTTCACCGACCCGAGAAGTTCCAATTCGTTAAACGGAAAGGTGTCATCCCTTACGAATACATGGATTCGTGGGATAAGCTCGCCGAGGCCACGCTTCCTCCAAAATCAAAATTCTACAGTTCGTTGTCGGAGTCACACATTTCTGATGAAGATTACGAACACGCGACAAAAGGTGTGGCGGACTATCCAGATCAAGACTTTGGGCGAATATGCAAGTCTGTACATGGACACAGATGTGCGGTTACTTGCAGATCTGTTTGAGAAATTTAGGAGTGTATGTTTGGGGAAGTACACCCTGGACCCCGCCCACTATTTCACATCCCCAGGCCTTTCGTGGCAGGCTATGTTAAGGAGCACGCGTGTCGAACTGGACCTTCTGACGGATATCGACATGCTGCTCTTTTTCGAACGAGGTATTCGCGGAGGTATTTGCCAGTGCGTCCACAGGTATGCGAAGGCAAATAACCGGTACATGCCGGAGTACAACCGCGAGGCGGTCTGAAGATTTTATAATGTACTTCGACGTAAACAATCTTTACGGCTGGGCCATGTCGGAGTATCTACCCTCTGGTGGGTTTCAATGGCTATCGGCTAAAGAGATTGCTAGCATAAATTTCATGAGCGTTGCAGCTGACTCACCTAGGGAGGTTCGTATTGGAGGTAGACCTTTACGATTTCCTCAGAATAAACACGACGTTTTAGCAGACCTGCCGCCATGTCCAGACCACAAAGCCCCAGAAGGTTCTACCCTCCCCAAGCTGATGACCACACTGGAGAACAAGGTACGGTATATTCTCCATTACCGAGTCCTCCAGCAATGTGTAGGATTGGGGCTGCAGGTGACAGAAATACACCGGGTAATATCTTTCAATCAGTCACCGTGGTTGAAAGAATACATATCTCTCAATACGAGTTCTCGCCGTTCAGCAAAAACAGATTTTAGAGAGAGATTTTATAAATTATGTGAACAATTCAATTTTCGGTAAAACTATGGAGAACATTCGAAAACACCGCGACGTGAAATTGTGTACAGCATGGGTGGGCCGCCGCGGTGCCCGCAAACACATAGCTTCACCACACTTTAAGCAAGTAACAGTTTTCAATAAGAACTTTGTGGCCGTGGAGATGGCGAAAGCTAGTATAGTTTTTAATAAACCTGTGTATGTCGGAATGTGCATTCTTGACCTGTCTAAACTGACGATGTACAGATTTCATTATGAATTTGCCATTCCTCAGTTTAGAAGCCCTAAATTGCTATATATGGATACAGACAGCTTCATGTACTTGGTGCGGAACTGTGATCCATATGAAGTGATGCGACGCAACAGGGAGGAGTTCGACAAGTCTGGGTATAGCACCGGCAACCGTTATGGGATAGAGTCCCACAGTGAAAAGGTTGTCGGTGTTATGAAGGACGAAGCGAATGGCACCCTGATTGCGGAGTTTGCGGGGTGAAGGGCAAAAATGTATGCATTTCTGCTCGTGACAGACCAGACCTCTAGACGGGCTAAAGGTTTTGCTGGCTCAGTCACTCGAAAGCTGCAGATGGAGGATTATATAAATTGCCTCCATGGGGAAACGCCCAGGTACCATCTGCAGCAAAGGATCGCATCAACTCTGCACGTTGTAAATACTGTTCAAATATCCAAACTGGGTCTGTCTAGAACGGACGATAAGTGGTATATTTTCCCCGACGGGATAGAGACCCTACCGTGGGGGCACAAGTCTGTATATAATGTATGAATGTTTTGTAAATACTGTATGAGTGAAGAAGAAATATACCGTTTATCCGTGTTTCTAGTATGGAATTATGTACAGTGCACTGCTTAGGTTGCTGCAAAAAATATGTAAATATTTTTTTTCTAATGATGTAAAAACTTTTATAATTTTTTTTTGCAGTGCACTAATGTTTTGTATAGAATCACAGCCCGAGAAAAATATTGTATATAAAAAAAGACGAGCACTATGCTCTGTAAATTCATTTGTAATGTATCTAGTCAATGGACAAGTAGAATAAGTGTACAAGTTTGTTGAGACTGCTGCTGCTGTGCTCAGTATAAATAATTGCTGGAAAAAAAAACACAATTGTAACAAAATTATTTATTACAGAAAAATGACATGTACAATTTTGTTACAATTTGAATAAATCTTTTTTATGAATCCATGTGTTATGCGATTTATCAAAACCCAACCACTTCACCAAGATCATATTTTTCCTTCTCTTTATCACTCATTCAACCAAAAATGTACTTGTAAGTTTTGTTAGTTGTAATTCTTGCTGGTAAATGCTCCTGCAATATCTTTACCTTGATAGTCTTTAAATAAATAAGTTACAGGATTTGTTAATTTCACTTTACTGATGGTAAACACTTCCGTTGACCAGTTGGGCAAGTAGCCTTTCTCAAACCTCTCTTTAAATCTGCTAATTCTGACATGGTGACCAACTTTGAATTTTGCTGGAGTAGTAATCTTAATATGGCTGTACACTGTTGAAAGAAGTAAATTGTCTTCACAGAAACTAGCACGCTCCACCTCGTTTCTTAACACATTAATTTTCGTTTTTAATAGGAGACGGGGGATTTAAACCATGAGTCCTCACGAATGCAGACCAGAGTTCAGATTTAGTAACTAACAGGTGTTGTAATTTATCTATAGTTAATTCCTTACCACTGAGCGATTGCTTGGGACCAATGATAAATATTTACTGTAGGGCAGAAAATGTAAAAAAAAAAAAAAAAAAAAAAATAGGTAAAAAAAATCAAGAAACTGATAAAATACAGCAAACAATTGGTAAAAAATTGTAAATTTCCTCCATGAATGAAGTCAATGATCGACATAACAATTACACGACATGTATACGAAATTCCCATCCATGAAGGCTGAAATCTGTACAAATTTTCTGTCTGGTGGAAAATCTGCAACCATCACTAGGTAGGTGAGATGAGACTTATCTTAAAATCTAGTTAATGTTATATTGCTTGTTATAGTAGGTTAGAGTAAGTTCAGGTTAGGTTAGGTCAATATAGGTGAACTGTAGTTTGCTTTATAGTGTTAGACCACGGCAATAAGTTAGGGTGGTGTTATAGTCAAGTGCACTAGATGTCACAGTGTTGTTCTCATGACATTGTTGAGACGTGGAAATCCTAACCTACTTCACATACCCGAGGCGGCTTTAGCTTAACTCTCCATCGGGGTGTTACAGTTATGCTCGCCATTTACTCAATAATTAAGGATAGGCAACCACATCTTGTTACGTGTTAGCTTAGGTTAACGCGCTCTATAACTTTATGTAATGATTGTGGGATAAACTAGAGTTTAACCCAAGTTTTAGGTTAATCAACCATCACACCCTAGCAGTAATTGAGGTTATTGCAGGTAAGATAGGTTAGGCAGGCCCGACTTGTTACATCGTGTTAGGTCAGGTTAACGTGCATGTGAAGCGATAACTTTATATATATATAATGAGGGTGGGATGCACTAGAGGTTAACACGTAAGCTAAGAAATAACATGCACCCACCACACAGCTCGCAATCCACAGTACCATCCGCTTCGGTACTCTTGTCCTTCACGGAGAGCTACTCGGTCTAAGGTCACATTCCGGAACGCAGCCGGGAAGTTACCGTTACTTTATTGTTCGCAGCGTCCATCTGTGCGAGCTGCGGGTCCAGGCTTCTCGCAAATATATTTCGATGGAGAGTGGCAATACACTTCAAACCAATGGTAAGACCCTACTTGGTGATATTCACTCGCAATTTCATGTATTGCTATCATTAACTTTTATTCTCACACTTATATAACCACATTCACCTAACATAAATATTTGTGTGATAATAGCTCATTGGTATGAATGGAGCTGACAAGGAGAGGTCAAACTATCTTCAGTTCCCGATTTCAATCAGCTTCAATGTAGTGGTTGAAAACTATCTAAAGCAGAGTCCTGTTGAGGAATTTAGATCAACACTCCTTAGTTTTAGAAAAAAATCGAGGCCGTAGGTTATGGAATCACATCACTTTGGGACCTGGGAGGATCGCGAGAAATGAATAATTTTTAAAAAAATATAAAGAATCAGCAACCTAGTAGTTTTTTTTGAAATAGCAGACAGAAATCATGATTTTCTGCCAAGTCTCATATTCCAATTACGTTCAAATCTCTACCAACGTTGTCAATAGTCTAGGGGCAACGAATTATGTCTGGTGGTTTGGACGTCGCCATTTCGCGTCCTTCCGTAATGAACTTTTTTAAAAATGAAATTTATTTTTTCACAAGCAAGCATTCAGGGTAAACTACATTAAGTAAAAATAGTTGTATCCGGTAGTGTGTAATAGTTTCATTAAGTTTATGTAAGTTTATTCCGTACCACCGATGTATCTTCGTACAGTTATTAAAACTGAAACTGTCCCTTCTTCTCTTTGACTCACCCTCTAACTTCGCCTTCTCATTGCGCAGGTTGAAATTTGTACTATCGGATTCCCGTGGTTTCTCTCACATATAAATTTTCATACGGCTCTTTGCCTGGAAGACGGCGTATACGGAAACGATCATTGACGAGATGTATGCGCCATCAAATCACCAACTATCCTGTTTTACAGAGCCCCTAATCTCCACGTTCTATCATGAGGCGTGGACGTCCACCTCCTTGTCGCCCACTCTTAGTTTCACCGTCGTTATACCACTTTACAAAGATGCTCACTACAACAGCAAGCGAACAACCGCGATGCTCGTTCCCTGGTGCTAGTCCATAACAAACTGCCCTTTGTCACTTATATATGTGAATTTTCCTCGTTTGCTACACGTATCATCGCTAGGATTACACCCCATACGTCTTGGCTCCACTTATATTCGTTCTTTACCACCTGACGTATCCACAACCTCACCAGAAAGCGTTTAGTCTCGCGGTATTCAGTGGTCATAATGTTTTGGCTCATCAGTTTACCTATATCAGTATATATAAAGATTAATAAATACAGAGGCATATGTAATGTAAGGCGCTCTGGCGTTATATTCCTGTAATACAGTTATGACCTGAATGATCGATGACTGTGAAAGTAATTGTGTGGCGACTAGCTAAGCATAACCCACTATTTAGGTGACGTGCGAGATTACGGACTGTGGAGGCCTAACTGAACCAAGGTTCTGATAATTGAAAGATTTTAATTGGACTATTAAAACTAAAGGAAACAGTTTCCATGTTCCCCGGATGGTGCCGTGTCCTAATATTAGCCAATCCGGCCAATCAGGAGAGCGCACGTGATGTGAGATGTTCTCTTCCTAGTATGACATTCCATGCATTATGTCCATCAGCATGAATGGCCACAGACAAAGAAACAACACTGATAGTGCATGCCAGCTCCTGCAACTCTGATAACCTTAACTACTGTTTTCCTGTGAGATCTGTCAGAGGTTTTCCTGATAACATTGTCTCTTCTGAAGTCTGTCGATGGGAAATGGGAACTAGCCTGTCAAATTATCTCTCACAGTATGAATCCTCTTGCATTCCCTGACCTTGACCTTCGTTAAGACCCCAGCAGCAAACCCATTACTTAAATTATTTTCTCTTTGAACGGCCTTTCCAAAGATTATGCATTCCCATAATTATTGATTTCCTAGTTCCTCCCTCAGAATTATATTCCACACTCTTACCACCTTGTTAATTTCTGGATTCAGTCATGTGGTGAGAGTCAGTGTGCACATATCTGATCCCCTTATCATATATCTCACTTCTATATTATTAAGGTTTATACAAATTGCGTTGGTTTATATAAAGTGTGTTGGTGCTTATGTGTTTGGTACCTCCTGTCTTCAACTGTGGTGTGTGCTGGAAAGTAACCCAAACACCATAAATGAAGGCAGGAGGGAAACGACGGACACAAAAAAGACGAACACATATAATACAATATTTCTAGATTGAAACTGAGATGTAAGGGTATGGGAGAGACTAAATTAATCTTTTCCAACCAAATATCAACCTTTCCTTCACGTGGTGCACCCTGTTTGCACGGACGAGGCTCTGGCGACTGAAAGATTCCCGGTATAAGGAGTCACCCTCTGCTTGCCAACGGCCTCCTAAACTAGGGCAGAAGAGCGGGTAGCGGCCCCTGGCATCCTCTTGCCCTTGTGATAGGAAACGGCTCCTAAAGGCGGATGAATAAAAGTTGATCAACGGTATGGGGATGCAAAAGGCAACGGGAAACCATTGCATTAAAGACCCAATGGGTATCCCGAAACATGTAATTCTCTCAAATTCCATACATCATGATGGCTTCTTTCTGGGTACAACATTCCGGAGGTAAGAATCCCCCAATCGGATGTCTGGGTGGGGACTACACAGAGAGGAGTCATGAAAATGGACATAAACATTCTACCAGTCGGAGCATGGAATGTAAAAAGTCTGAATAGGGTAGGTAGGTTAGAAAACTTAAAAATGGAGATGGAAGGACTTAAGTTAGATGTCGTTGAGATTAATGAGATTAAGTGGTTCTGGTCTGGAGAACACAGAATGATTAATACAAAAGCTGTCAGTGGAATAACTGGTGTAGGTTTTGCAATGAATTAGGGAAACAGGTGAGTTGTTATGAATATTTTAGTGACTGGATTATTTCGAAGAGGTTAGAAACTGAGCCCACTCCAACAAGTTAGCACAAGTGTATGTGCCAATGTCACTGCAAGATCAAGAAGAAATAGAAAAAATATAGGCCGAAATTGAAGAATTAATCCAATATGTGAAGGGGGAGAGAAATCTAATAATCATGTGTGATTGGAATGCGATAGTGTGACAAGGAAAAGAGGGAAATACTGTAAGAAGTTTTGGTCTAGGAGGAAGAAATAAACGAGGAAGCAGGTTGTTAGAATTTTGTGAAAGATATAAGCTAGTCATGGCAAACACACTGTTTAAGAACCATGCAAGAAGGATATACACCTCGAAATGTCCTGGGGATATAGGCAGATATATCATGGTCAAACAGAGATCCAGGAATCAAGTTCCTGACTGTAATGCACACCCAGGAGCAGACATAGACTCTGACCATAATTTGATAGTAATGAGGTGAAGGCTGAAATTAAAGCGAATAAGGAAGCAATGTAAGCAGAACAGACTGGAAGTAAATAAACTGAAACAATCTAACATGAGAGAAAAATTTGCAGAAATAGTAAACTTAGGTCTAAGAAGCAACTCCAAAAGGAGCTCAACCGAGGACGAAGGAATCAATTGAAGAGAGAAATAATAAAAGCTGGTAAAGAAACATTAGGCTTTAGGGAACAATCTGCCCGAAAACCTTGGATCACAGAAGAAATTTTGGAGCTGATGGATCAGAGGAGAAGTCACAAAAATGCTCAGGATGAAGCAGGAAGAGAGCAATACAGGCAATTTAGAAATCAAATAAACAGGAAATGGCTACAAGAAAACTGTGAAGAAGTAGCAAAGGAAATTGTATTAGTAAAGTAGATGTTGTATATAGGATGATCAACAAAATTTTGGAGAAATGAAGAAAAGAGGTGCAAACATTAAAGCGGCCAATGGGAAACCTTTTTTAAGCTCAGACGATAGAGCTAATGAATGGAAGGAATACACTGAGAAACTGTATGATTGGGAAGACTTGAACAACAGCGTAATGGAAAAAGAAGGCGATGTCGACATTGATGACTTAGGAGATCCTGTTTTGAGGACAGAATTTGATAGAGCTCCGAATGACTTGAAAGGAAATAAGATCCCTGCAGAACTTCTTAAATCCCTAGGAGAAGAAGAAATCGAAAGATTATTCAAACTGATATCAAAAAATTATGAAACACGAGAAATCCAACTTATTTTAATAAAAGTATAATCTCCACATTTCGAAAGAAAGCACAAGCCGACGAATATGAGAATTATCGCACCATGAGTCTAACATCACATGCTTCAAAATTACTGACCAGAATATTATACTGAAGAATGGAAAGGGTAGTAGAAGAAATAGTAGGTAAAGATCAGTTTGGGTTTAGGAAAAACTGGGGTTCAATAGAAGCAATTCTGGCTTTGAGATCAATACCTGACGAGCGGATCAAGAAAAACAAAGATGATTTTATGGTGATTGTTAATATAGAAAAAGCTTTTGATAATGTTAGATGGGACAAGATCAGGGGCGTAGCTACCATAGGGCTAGGCGGTGCAGTGCACCGCGGCCCCCACGCACAGGGGGCACCTAAGCCCAGCTCAGAGGGCCCTCAAGCTCAGCTCAGGGAGCCCCTACCGGCAACTTGTCAGAGCTAAAAACAAGAGTCGCCCATCTCACCTGCAGGCACAATTTTTTTTGATTTTTTTTTTTTTGCACAGGGGCCCTTGTTAACCTAGACTGGACAAGATGTTCAAAATTTTAAAGAAGTCAGATCTAAAATATCGAGATAGAAGAATACTTTATAAACTATATAAGAATCAAGTGGCTATAATAAAAGTAGAGAATCATGAGAGACAGTTAAAAAGGATGTGAGACAAGGTGGTAGTCTATCCCCGTTAATATTCAACTTATATGTAGAGGAAGCATTAAAGGAAGTAAAAGAAAAATTCCCGTGTGACATAAGTGTTCAAGGAGAAAAAATCAGTATGCTACGATTTGTTGTTAGCAGAACAGGCTGAGGATATTGATAAGTTACTGAATGGCATGAACAAAAAACTGAAAGAAGATTGTGAACTGAATATAAATCAAAGACAAAAGTGATTAAATGTTGCAAAGATGATACCACTCACAGTAGATTAAATATAAAAATTGGATCGGATGCAATGGGAGAAGTAATTGAATTCTGCTACTTGGGAAGCAAAATTATAAATGATGCCAGAAGCAGGAATAATGTTAAAACTGAATAGCACTAGTAAAAAGAGCCTTCATGTAAAAGATAAATCTTTTAGTTTCAAATATTGATCTTGAAAGAAATTTTTAAAACTCTATGTACGAAGCACACTTTATGACAGCGAAGTATGGACTATAGGAATACCAAAAAGAAAGAAAATTGAAGCATTTGAACTGTGGTGCTACAGAAGAATGCTGAAAATTAAGTGGACAGAAAAAGTTCGTAATGAACGAGTTTTGGAAATGATGGGTAAAAAAAGAAGTTTGTGGAATAAGCTTACAGAAAGAAGAGAGAGGCTGGTAGGTCATGTTTTGAGACATGCTGGATTTAGTTAATTTGGCAGTGGAGGTAACAGTTGAAGGTAAGAACTGTAGAGGAAGACAGAGATTAGCATATATGAAGCAGATAATTGAGGACGTGGGTTGTAAGGGATATGTAGAGATGAAGAGGTTAGCAGAGATAGGAAGGAATGAAGGATTGGATGAAACCAGTCGAGAGACCGATGACAGCAAAAATATATATATATATATATATATATATATTGAACCTTGGTACTGTGAGTAGATAAGCAGAAGACAAGGCTATCAGAAGTGACCACAGTGATGCTCGCCAAGTGATTTGGAAACTAAGGAAAGAAAGCAAGTGTGGCGGAGGTAGTAGTCCATGTGGCTGGAATATAGTGGATCGATAATGTTTATCCATAATAATCAATTAGCAATTCAGTATCTGCAATGTAATCTTCATGAGTATGCCGGATGGCGTCGTGAAAAAATAATGTCATCTTCATCATCAGATGTCGTTTGCCAGCTGGGTATGCCCGGCCGACTTACCGCCCGCCGGTCTTCAGCCTCGGTGTTATCGTTATTGTCGGTTTAGTAGCAGGTTGACTGAGCCGCGGTCATGCCATCCGCCATTGGGTGCCCGCCTGATAGGCAGGTGTCGTTGCATCGAACGGAACCGTCTAGAAGACGCTTAACAGCTGATTTTTAACAGCTTGTTTGACATCTTGTTGTTTTAGATCGGGCTGGCCGCATCTATAGGCTAACGATTGTACGTAAAATGAGGTTTTGACGGTCGTCGCCTGAGTATTGACGCCGAGTGTGGCATGTGTTTTTTTGTTTATTTTTTGTTAATATAATGTTTCAACTACCCTGAGATTTGGCCCAGAGGATGGGCAGTTGTAGGGCTTATCGGGACGTTTTCAGACGCAGTCTTCCAATAGCTTGTTTTTCCAGATTATTTTATTTTAAAATTGGAAGAATAAGTAAAAAATCACAGGAAACGATGATAATCGTAAATATAGGGAATAATGCAATGTTAAAGATGCATGTTCGTTTGGGGGAACAAACACCACACCTTTGTCTTGGTTTGAGTTTACTTTTGGATGTGTACTGATCCGTGATAGCCGTGGGGTGGGGGGAAGGGGTCGTATAGTTTAATGTGGAATCCCAACTACGGGAGTGTTATGGCATACTTCAAATTATACAGAAAGCTGTGTCAGAGCTGAATATCGGGTTAAGAACTTATGAAAATCTCCGTCGAGACAGAGATTCTAAACGGGAACCTTTAGGTCTCCAATCAGACGCCTTAACCACTGAGCCTCAAGATCGTTTTAATATTATATATAATAATAATAATAATACTGGAAATATAAACTATTATGACAGAAATGGTTGAAGATGACATTGGTGAGGATGTGGATGATGGTGAGCAGAGTTGGATTGGGGGGAAAGATTAAGCGTATTATTGATTTTTAGTAAGTAGATTGATATTCTGATATTCTTGCACTTCAGAGATAAACAGAATAATAAGACAATTTTAAGACAATGTGGTTTAGAATAGAAATTTGAAAATGGTGAGAATTTTATGAAACATGGACGGTAAGGGTCTGCATTGCGGAGTTCCAATATGCAGCAGCTTATGCGTGTTGAGAAGACAGCGATGAGGACCTTCAATGAGAGGAGCTATTGTGTTTTGATGTTGCTCGATGTGGTACGGGCATTCGACTCAGTATGACATACAGGTCTGCTCTGCGAACGGAGCTTGCCTGAACTCTATGCGAAACTGATCAGCAGCTACCTGTCGAGGCGCACCTTCTGCGTCAGCGATGCCCTGTCTACACGACGGCGCATTCGTGAAGGTGTACCACACGGTTCAGTGCTGGGTCCTGTTCTGTACACTCTCTATACAGCTGACATCCCAGCACCTTTGAATACGGCCTTGTACGCTGAAGATACGGCTATGTTCACATCCGGCCGCAGCAGAGTCATCTCCACAAGACGATTGCAGGAATTTCTTCAGCAGACGGAAGCCTGGGCTAGAAAGTAGCGGAAAAGTATAAATCTCGCGAAACCGCAAACGATTATGCTGACGCGACGAGTAGGAAGGCGCGGACTGCAACTACCACACCCCCAACTTCAGCTTGGAGGTGAAACTATTCCCTGAGCACCAACGGCTCGCTACCTCAGTCTGAAACTCGACTGTAAGTTGGCATGGTGAGCTCACATCCACGGAATCAGGCAACGGGTAAGTGCTTGGGCTTCGGGCACTTTATCCAATACTTAACCGAGAAAGCTCATTGGCACCAGATCTAGGAGTTGCCATTTACTGCTCCTTATTAGGCTGGTAATAGAATATGCTTGCCCCGTCTGGGGCTACACTGCTAATTGCCACCTGTGAAAGTTGCAATTTCTGCAGAAGAAATCACTGAAACGGACACTACAGCTGCACGACCGTTTCCCCATTGACGTAGTCCACGAGGCGTCGGAAACAGCGAAACCCACTGAAAGATTCCGGCAACATGCCTATAAATTCTACAGTGCAGCACATCGATTTTCCAATCCACTAGTCAGTTGTCAAGGTGAATATGAAAATGCCGCTCACAAACACAGCATACCATTCGTGCTGACGGAGCGAAAAGAATAATCGATAACACGCCAAGAAAATGACAAACCAAAAGTTAAGAGATGCAAAATCAAAAGAAGATGGAAGGATCAAATGTATCAGACAAGAACCCCCAACCTACCATCTTTAAAGCTAAGAGTGGCGAAGATGGGACTACAGTACTCGAGGAGTATTTGTGGGAATGATATACAGGGTGTATCAAAAAGAATCATCCGATTTGGCACGTATATATTTCTGAAACTAATAAACATATACAATGAATTTTTTTTTTTGATGAATGGGAAACTCAAAAAGTTTTTTTCCATACCTTTTCATAGGTGTTCAATATGCCTCCCTTGAAATGCACGGCATATGTCAATGCGGTATTCAAATTCTTCCCACGCTGCAGCGACCACGTCTTGAGTGACAGCTTCCACAGCTGCTGTAAAGCGATGTCTCAGTTCATTCATTGTTGTTGGTAACGGTGGCACATAAACAGAGTCTTTTATAAACCCACACAAGAAATAATCACATACAGCCAGGTCCGGTGACCTTGGAGGCCAGTAATGTAAGGCTGAATCATTTGATCCAGTGCGACTAATCCATCGTTCAGTAACCCTTTGATTTAAAAATTCCGGCACTTCCAGATGCCAGTGTGACGGTGCCCCATCCTGTTGGTAACTGAAGTCGTTAGAATCAGTCTCCAACTGTGGGAAAATAAAGTTCTCAAGCATACCGAGATATGTGCTTCCTGTAACAGTGTTCTCGGCAAAGAAAAATGGACTGTACACCTTTTCCCATGAAACTGCACAAAACACATTTAATTTTGGTGAGTCCCTCTCATGTTGTACAACTTCATGTGTTTGTTCCGTACCCCACATTCTCACATTATGACGGTTCACCTTACCATTTAAATGGAATGTTGTCTTGTCACTAAACACTAAGCGTGGAAGAAAACTGTCATCCTCCATCTTGCCAAGAACGAAATTACAGAACTCAACACGTAGCTGTTTGTCACCATCACAAAAAGCTTGCAGTAGCTGAATTTTGTATGGTTTCATGGGTAAACGTCGACGCAATACACGCCAGATGGACATCGGGGACATGTTGATGCGTCGAGCTGCACGGCAAAAGGATTTCTGCGGACTTCTTGTGATTAAATGGCGGATGCGTTCAACGTCTGCGTCAGCGTCAGATATTCGGGGGCGACCGGCGATTTGCCTTTACACAAACAACTTGTTTTTCGGAATTGTTTATGCCATCGTCTAATACTCTGTGCTGTAGGAGGATCCACACCATACCTAGTACGAAAGTCACGCTGAACAGTTGTTAATGACCCGTACTGCGCAAAACGTAGAACACAAAACGCTTTCGGTTGTCCTGACGCCATTTTTACTAGAACTGATGTGGGCATACACTGCAGCCACCTAACGGGAATCATGTAAAACTTGAGAGTTTGCTCTTTCTAACAGTACGTTGTTCACGCACTTATCTCAAATAACATAATAGTTATGATTTTTTTTTAAAATCGGATGATTCTTTTTGATACACCCTATTTTTATATTTTGGGTGGGTGCTATGATTGATTCTAGAAATCAACACCGCGAGGAGGTGGGGGCCGGTGGAAGATGAGCAGTTCACCGTATTTTAGGTGCAGTTGGTAAATGTGGGTGGATAAGGGTGGGAAAAGAGCAAAGTAATATAATGAATAGGATGGGGATTTTGGTAGAGATGGAGGATGAATTGTAGAATACGGCATTCAGCAAAAACAAGTTCTGGAATTTTGAAGAAGGAAGGAGTGAAGTGATAAGGAATGTATGTTTTAAAACGGACGAATGAAAGTGTTGTATGTGTTGAGGGAAATTTATCTAGGCATGCCATAAAGCTTGGGGTGGAGTGGATTTAAATGGGCAAGTCTGGAGAAGAGTTTCAGTTTGAGTGTGGATAGGTATAAGCCAAGGGTTTTACTGTGGATTCTGAAGTAATTTCTTATTACTTTCTGTGTTCAAGACAAACGCCCTCAGATCGCCCTCTCCCATAATTCAGCGGCTTTAATCACCTTGTCGTTTGCTTAAATTAGGTCTTCATACGAGCAGAGTGTTCCCATAATGTCGCTTCTGAGGAGGTGTTTATAATCGTGCACCTCCCCGTTATCACATCGTCATCATCCTCGAATTTCCATTTCACCATATTAGTTTTACATTTGGAGACCCCAGATCTCAATCGGTTCAGAGTTCGCCAGGTGGTGTATCATAATTTGTGGCCTCCTGATAGTTATTACTTGGGACAATTATTTTGATGGTCAGGAGTGTCCCTCCACAATTCCGTATGGCGCGTCTCGGGTTGGTTCTCCAAAGGTATTGTTGTTTTTAGGAAACTGTTCCTTGATTTCAGTCGACGGACAGGTATTTCTTGGCCATGTATCTGGTGTTTGTTGTCAGACATTTGTTTTGTTCTTTCTTTCTCTCCTATTACTCTTCGTCTGTTATCTGGTGGAGCTATGCTAGCTAGGGGATATATCTTTTTTTTTTATTAGTGTTGGGCTGAGGCATCAGGTCACAATTCTCACTGTTTCATTTAGCGCTATATCTAACTGCCTGAAGTATTTAGTATAAAAGCTGAAGTCGATAGGAGTGTTCCAAGTTTTGGTGTGTATGGAATTTGAGAGATGGTTGTGGCTTAAATTCTATATTTTGGTAGGGCTCAGCCCAGCTCGCCGTTTCTTAAAATATGACTGTAAGGATGATGGGAAAATATTTGCATGATGATTTATGATATTGGTGGAATGATAGTATGACAAATATAAAATGTCATCAGCATAGAGTGGAAGGAGACTGGATGTCGCTGGTGTAGGGGGAGTAGAGTAGGGGAGACAGGATGGCACCTTGAGCGACACCAGCCTGGGGATATTTAGGAAAAGAGAGGGAATCTCCAACCTTAACGTAGCACTGTCGATTAGGATGAAACTGGATTGTCTCTTACTCTACATCAAAAAAATCGACAACGTGCAGCGACTAGCAATTACAGATTGGGCTAGAGCAGAGGTGTAGAGTAAGAGTGGATCAGTAAGTAGCACAGAGATGTTGGCGGAAACTTTATTGAAATGAGGGAATTATGGTTAATGATTCGGTGAAGTGATGTAGGTGGCGGGTAATCTGTAACGCTCTGGTCTCACATTTGGGAGGACATGGGTTCGAATCCTCAAGGTTTCCACCTTTACAAGATAAGTTGTGCGGTCTATTAATGGACTGTGGGGCTTAGGGATCTCCGTTGGCGAGAAAAATAGAAGATAACAATAATGTATTTGCATTAATAATTTCCACATTGTTGTTCTTTGGTACAATTTAACAAAATGAAAGTATTATTGAAGACTTGATTAAACTCAAAATTGATTTTTGTTTGTTTTTTTGTTTAAGCCTCGGCAATGTAATGAAAGGCGGAAAAGGAATAGGAAAGAATTCAGCCGTTCCTTTTATAAGGAATCATACAGATATTCTTATGGAGCATTTTAGAGAAACCATAGAAAACCGAAAACTGGATGCCTGGACGGAAATTCGAACTCGCGTCGTCCCGAATGCGGGGTCATAGTATTACCGCTCACCCTCTATTGTATTTAGGAAGACTACATAGTAAAGGGCCTAAAAAAAACCACTTCCAAGTCACCGCATATTGATAATGAAAGTATCGGCGTATTTGGAGATGGTTTTTAGAGAGAACATCTACGTAAAGAATGAATAAACCCAGTGACGGATCCAGGATTTTGTTTTGGAAGGGGCTTGATAGGCCAGAAAAGTGCATTGGACAAAGATACAATGGGTTGATCACTATGACAAGATAAGATGGTAGTGCTGATAAAATAATACGAAAAAAATATACGGGACCTCTGTATTTTACATTGCGCTTGTCACAAACTGATATGTGAATAGTAGTAATAACAAATACCATTTTCATAATAAAATAAGTAACTCTTCAAATCGCCTCCTCGTCGAAAATGTGTACGAAATATACATATGCTCTGCGAAACCCGTAGGTCTCAAAAGATACAAAAGCAACGCTACATTAAAGAATCAAATGTAAAAATCGTCGAAACACTATCAAAATACGGTAACAATGTCTCATAGAAAAATATTCCGCATTTCTGAAACCTGCAGTAAATGTACTATACATTTGAGAAGTGTGGACTTGCTTCATTGTGTAAAATATACAAAAAGAAAAACAAAAATATTTTGTCGTTGTTTTTTTTTCAGACAATTTTATTGATTTTTTTGTTACATAAATGATTCCATGAAAAATATATCTCAACTTAATTTAATTATAAAACTATTATAACTCCTATTTCAGGTCCTTTTCTTTTTGTTCAATTCTTATCTTTCCTGCCAGATGGTGCGTGCGTCTGACATAGGCCTATGCATCTAGCTACTCGGCCTCAACACAGCCACATATTTCATTGTTTTTTTTCCAGTTTAGTAAATATCCGCCTTGTTATCTGAGTGCTTTCTGTAAGTAGCGATTAGCAATTTAAAATTAGTCAGTTTTTAACTCTTAAATTCTTGTAAATGGAGGCTCAATGGGGCTAACGGTATTAGGGTGAGATACCTGAAGTGTTATACAACAAATTCACATTTATTACTATTACTGTTATTATTTATTTAAATGGTATAATTTTATCTAAATAGTTTGTGGAGGGATTCTTCTCATTTTTTTTCTTCTTGAATCTGGGGTAGTCTACCACAAGTTGGACCCAATAGTCCTCTATGTTTGGATTCTTTTGAGAAAATATATAATGTACAGTGTTTCCCATTAGCCATATTAAGTCGTCTCTTCTGTGTTTCGAATCTGTTGTCATATCTGGTTTAAGCAAAAGTTCAGGAGTTATTCTTCTCATTGTGTTATCTAATATGTGTCCAGTTCCAAATGTCTTTGATACGGTGGCAGGTAAACCTGTGGGGTAGAGTGTCAGCCATTTGACAGTGATTACATCTATCAGTTTCTATAAGATGGATTCGATTTAGTTTGGAGTTTGTGGCTGTTGTCTCATTAACCACCTTGTACCAGATTGCATGTACAGATGTCTGTAACACTAGGTTATGAATATTTGCCCAGAGATTTTTCCATATAATAGTTGGATACTTCGTTTACTGTCTATTTACGGGGGTATTATACATCATAATATTGTTGATTATTTTTGTTGTTAAAGGGCAGTTGTTCTTATGTTGGAGTTTCAGGTAGCTGAGTTACAGGTAGAAAAGTTGTAAGTATTTCAGCTGGTTGGTATTCCGACGATGCTGATGGGTGGTGTCATGCTATGCCACTTGTATAGGTCGATCAGGTGTGCTGTAATTCCTTGCGGATTCCTGTTTTTTTTTTTTGCCTGCAGCATATTTATACTCTTCTTGTATACATCGACAAGGCCAAGTTCTCCTCTTTGTTTAGCCAGAGTCAGTGTGCCAACTTTAATTTTGAATATTTCTCCTCTGTGAATAAAGTATCCGACCGCAGACATAATGCTGCGTGCTAAGGCTGTAGAAACTGGAAATACATGCGAAGTGTACCATAGCTTCCCAAGGACAAATGTGTTGATTAGTTGCACTCTCTGTATCATATTAAGATTCCTCTCTGAGTGTTGTTGAAGGCAAGCTCTAATTTTGGCTAATAGGTTCCTCCAATTTGCTGTCGCACATTTTTGCAGGCATTTTTGGAATTTAATTCCCAGGAGGTTGATTTCCGAGTTTTCTTCCAGCCAGGAGGGTTTATTAGACCTCAAACCGACTCAAATACCCATGATTTTTTATTTTTTCATATTTAATACTGCCTCAGAGCATTAACTGTAACTATCGATGGTTTGTTATGCGAAATCAGTTTGGGTTCAGACCAAATGTAAGTACTCAGGACGCTATATACACATTGACAAATCACATATGCAAGATGATGGATAGTTCCAAAAGGACAATTTCAGTATTTCTAGATCTAAAAAAAGCATTTGACACTATCGATCATACTATACTACTCGCAAAACTCGAGAAGATTGGTATACAAGGAACTGCTCAGAAATTATTTAATAGTTTTCTATGTAACAGAACACAAATGGTACGAATTGGAGACACCGTAAGTAAAGTTGCAGAAGTCAAAGTAGGTGTTCCACAAGGGACAGTACTAGGACCAGTTCTGTACCTTGTTTACATAAATGAACTATGTGAATTAAATCTTAGTGCAAAAATCACTTCATATGCTGATGACACAGTTGTGACTGTTACAGGTAACACTTGGGAAGACAGCTTCAATGCAGCTCAGGAAGCCCTAAACACTGTTAAGCAATGGTTAAACCAAAATCTTCTAACTATAAATGAAAACAAGACCAAATTCGTTTGCTTTACACACAATATAACAACACAGCCACCGGACCATCAAACTCTGATACTCCACAAACCCACATGCAATAGTCTCACAAAATGTAACTGCGTCAAAATACATAAAGCAAAAAACATTATGTATCTAGGCATAGAAATAGACTGCAATCATGCATCAAACTTAGTTGCTAAACTACAAAAGCTTATTTATGTATTTTATAGGATAAGAAACATTCTCCCAATCGAAGCATAAGAACGGTATATTTCGCCTTAGTCCAAACACACTTACAGTATTGTATAAACAGCTGGGGAGGGATACTTGATACACACCTGGCTCAGGTCAACAGATGTCAAAATTACATTCTGATAGTGATGTTCAAAAAGCCATACACTTTTACTACCTATGAGCTATATAAACAAAGCATGTTGCTCAACATCCGTCAGCTATTTATTCAAACAACGGTCATGTACATACATGCCAATATAAAATTCTTCAACGCTAGTGACCTACCACACTTGAATACTAGAATACAAAAAAGAAATGGAGCATTCATCCCTCGCCGAAACACTCTACTAGGACAAAGACATCCAAGCTGCCTTGGTCAAAGAATTTATAATAAATTACCTGCAGATGTTATCAATAAACCAAAGCATACCATGAAGAAATATATATCTGCTTGGCTTTTAGAGAACTATGAATTATTAAATGAATTAATAAATAATTTTCATCACTTGGTGTAAACAATATATATATAGGTCTTAAATGTTACTTTACCACTAAGAATTTTTAAAATGTCCATGTACATGGAACAAATCTTTATAACAATTGTATCACTTGTGTCTTTATGTTCCTAATATACTCTGTTGATTATTGTTTATACACACTCAAGTAGGCAAATCTCCATAATGTAAAAATCAAGATAGTTACAACTTGAAGCCCACACACAAGTTTTACCTTATGTGGGATTCACAATATAGCTTTGTAATATTCAATACCATATTAAATTTGTATTACTGTTATTTTTTAATAAAAAAATGGAAAAAAATCAATATCTCTTGTATCTTCTGCAAAGACTACGACATCATCAGCATAGGCCCGACATATAACCTTCCCAATTCCTGGGTCAAGCCCTGTTTTTGTTAATTTTATCAATAGTGGCTCAAGGGCAATTGCAAATAGGATCATAGAAAGAGGACATCCTTGTCTTACTGATCGCCTAATTCGTATAAGTCCTCTCATCATCCCGTTGACGATTATTTTTGTTGTCGCCTTGTTTAGTAAATTATTTACATGTTTTACATATTTGCCTATCTCTTCTCCAAATCCCATCTTTATCATCGTTTGTTTCAGAAAGTTATGGTTAACTCTATTAAAGGCTCGATCGAGATCAGGTGAGAGGATAGCACACTTTGAGTTACTTGTGTTCATATAGCCTATGACGTCGCGGTTGTTGAAAGCAGATGTCTCACAGCCGAGGCCGAAACAATCGATGAGACATTGAAATATATTTTAGAAAGACAAGGGTTCGAATAGGCAGAAACATCGTGTAAATTCTCCATTCCAGATGATTAGTAAGGTTTGGAAGAGATAGGTGATAATTCTTTTTATAGATTCACACATAACATTGAAATGACAACGATTTACTGAGGAGAACTAACTATTCACGTATACTCTAACACAACGCTCGATATGGCGTACGAGTATAAGGATTTTTCGAAAAAATCAAATAAATTAAAACTGAAGGCTTTTGCAGTTACTACAATTTAAATGGTTTCTTCGGTGAAGCTGAACTTTTATGTAATCTATGGAACGAAAAAAAGTGCCAAAAACGTAAACGAAGGAAATAAACTAACTTCACTAGTCAAAGAAACCGAATTGTTCTACAAAGCTAAAAGAACAGGATACTCATTTCACTTTTACAGCCCTGCACAGCATGCACTATTGAAAAGTACTTCTATGTCCAGGACAGGGGGCAATGATCGGGAGGGAGTTAGATCATGGCATTTTGAAAGATTCACTGCGGCGCTCACCGGGAATGATTTCCCGAAAATCCGTGAAAATCGAAATTTGGATGACCAGACTGGGATTCGAACCTGTGGCTGCTGAAATGCCAGGCCAGAGCGTTACCATTCATCCACCATCCTAGCTATCTGCTAACGAACTTTGCAACGACATTGCCGCCAGTGGGCAGTGGTTCGCAAAATTTAGGCATGTTACAATAAGCCTACAGATTAATTATAATTTTGACAGGTGTCCAGCTGGATAATTTCTGCTATAAGTGACATTTCAACATCTTCCTTCGCTGTCTTCATCAGGTGAAGTAGTAGACCAAAGTAAATTCTGCAGTCACGAAGCCATATGTGATTGCCTCACATTGCATGCTCACATAAGAACAGATAGTCGATTGTGGTCTGTTACCTGTCAGCCAGGCTTCATAGGGTCCACGACAACGTGGGTTCTCAAACCGCTTCCAGAACGAAGGAGAAGGTTTTGGTTGGGAACTTTTTGATTACACACCCTACGGTTCCGACCTTGCATCTAGCGACTATTTTCTCTTCTCGCACATGAACATCGGTTCGAAGACGACGAGGAAGTCAAGACTGTTGTTACCTGCTGGTTCAATTTCCATGCGGAGAACTTGTGTGCAGAGAGATTAAAGAAGTTGCTACAGTGTTACAAAAAGTGCCATTTTGTAACGAGTATTTATATAGAGGTACAGAAAAAGGCAGTGGGTTTTCATAGCTTTCAAGCCATATTCACGTAGGATTAGCGGAGGTAGAGTTCCGCATTCCTATTTACTGACCGTAGGCCCATCGCTAATGTGTAGAACGATTATTACAGCTACCGGTACCTTTATTGTTGTTGAGGATCCATAGATGTGGCGTTATCTGACAATATATCCTCTGAAAGATCAAACTTTGTATATGTGGTACCAGCAATGCTTGATTATTTATGGACATAGAGCTGGATATTAGATTCTAGAACCATACTCGTAATTGACCCACGATCTGGTTCATTTTTCCTTCATCCTTTCTGTGTATTTCACCACATGGTTTACTGCAGGAAGGGAGTATATATATACACAGCACTTACCCACGACTTTGGCCGCTTAAAAGTGTGTTATAGTATAAGAGATGGTTATTGTTCAAAGTACGGCCAACAGAAAAAATTCTCCTTTGGGGTTGAAAATAAAGTTAATTATTTCTTCACCTTGTACTTTACAAGGAAAAGTGTACCTCAAAAAACGGGGAAATAGCTGACAAAGGTGTAATGCACATTACTCATTTAGCACCAATAGACAAAAACGTTAATGTTTAGAACTGATTCATATTTCCTGCTCCAGAAATATTACATTATCAAGTGCATAGATTTTTGCACCCTTAAACTGAACACACTATTGAATATGTCATAACATTCATGCTTCAATCACTGAAAAGCATGTTTGCGATATAGAATTGTCTGTAAACAGAGTTTTACTTATAAAATTTATTGTACAACAACTGCTGAAAACAGCCTACATCCATTTTAAAATTAAGACTCTCCTAAAGTCTGAAACATTCTTAAATGGTCAACACAGTTACTCATAGAGTTCTATGAGTGGCTGCATTGACCGCAAGACTTGCGCGAACCCCGCCACTTACTTCTTTTAACTTGACAAAGGGTTTAACCCAAAATATTGTATTTTATGTGTTTGGGTATTGTTTTGTGTTGCTGCTGCCCTCCCCCCTTCAACTTTGGTGAGTGTTGGCTGTATTTTATCAATCCTTTCCATATAAATATTGCCTTGCAGCAGTTCTTTCTTTCAATTGTTACTGATATATATATATGTTGAAAAAATGGCCCCTTCTTTTCAATTACACCT
The DNA here is from genome assembly GCA_031002005.1 of Vandiemenella viatica. Classification (NCBI taxonomy): domain Eukaryota; kingdom Metazoa; phylum Arthropoda; class Insecta; order Orthoptera; family Morabidae; genus Vandiemenella; species Vandiemenella viatica. The sequence continues at coordinate 133,679,083 of JARYHS010008074.1, forward strand.
TGTATTTAGCTCAAACCTGAGGCAAAAGACATATATAGAATAATGAATAACATTCACCACAAGATTTGTCAGTATACAGAGTTTTATTTATAAAATTTACAATACAACAACTGCTGAAAACAGCCTATATTTAAATTAAAATCAAGATTATCCTGAAGCATTCAGTTAAAATACATTTGCCTCTTTTTCAATCTGTTCAGCTGGTTTCCTTTCACTTCAGTTCTTTAAAAATTGTTCTAAAAAATCATCACAATTCTCATTCTAAATTGGTGGGATTGAGATCATTCTTGTCCATATTGTTCTGATGTGGAATAAAATAGTTTACAGTGGAAATATGCGCACACAGTGGCAAGTCTACAAAATTTTCTAATCCAGGGCAAAAACTTTGAGATTGCCACCCCCTCAAATATGAGTCCATTACCTGGGCAGTAAAGTTAAAGAAAGAAATAAGGTCACAACCACACAAATTTCACCGGTCCTTCCAATTTTTTTTGTCCCCCATTGTTGCCACCCGGGTCACCAGTGGAGCTAAAAAAGGTCTCTGCCACTTGAATTTGCCACCCCTAAGAACATGATTTTTCCGCCCCTCTGAATTTGCCATCCGGGGTAATTGCCTCGGTTCTCTCTCCTATAGATCTGGTACTGCACGTGTAACAATGATATGTCAAGCATGATTTAAACTAGCGTTATAAAGGAGCACATATTTGTAGATCCGGAGGTTCAGTGCACGGCCTCCATGGCAGAAAAGGTGGAAAAATAAATTTATAATTCAATATATTATTAAAAATAAACTTAGCATCAATATAAGTATACTTTTTATTATAGATTCTATATTTATTCATAAACATCGACTATATGCATATAATACTGCAAGATTGGTTTATTCCCTCATCTTTCAGCAACAATAAAATAAACACGCGATAATTTCACAGGCAAATTAAACTAGATACTTAATTACACACATATCAGAAAATATCTTTCTCATGTGAACTTAACAAAGCTTGCAGCTCAACTACTCCAACCAACAAATGTAATGCAATGCCACCGCACATGCCACCTTCATTTCCATCCCTCTTGCAGCCTATTCACAGTCCAACTTGTAGGACCTACCATCATCCCATTTTCTAATGTAGAACTCTTGTTAAAGAGAAAAGAATAAGATAAGAAACATATATAATGCAATGTTAACAAAAACTTCATTTAAAGCTTGGTGACATGGAAGCGGAGATACAATTTCATGCAGAAGTTTCAAACTTGCAAGTATGGAGTTCCGTTACAACCCTAATTTAAACAGCACTACAATGGCCACAACTGACATGATGTACAAATCATTAGAATTGCTTTTAAATCTGAAAAATACAATGTTGCATTGGAATTTATGATTATGAATGTGGGCATGCTGCATACATTTAAGGATTGTTCTGTAGCATATTTCAATAATTTTGTAGTTAGTATTCTAGTGCGATACAAGCCAACCTCTGTCAGCTGCAGGCCTGAACAGGCGCGGAAACCACGTTTGCAGATATCTGAATCTCTCATACAAGGCCACAGAGCCAGCAGTTTCTACCATGAGAGACGCCGTTTGATATGTTCTGGAACCTACTAGAAAGACATCTCCCACCGGCCAATTAAAACTCTGCATTCATACTGCGTGATGCAAGCCAGCCAATAGGAAACAGTCACCCCACTATGGAGCGACAGAACAGAGATGTGTTATGTACTGGCTCTCTTCGCAGTGTTTTTCTGAAGATCACGCAATACACTTGCCTTTCTTTGATTCAATTATGATGCAGTGTTAAGAAAATTCACCACCATATCAACCCTTCATATGCAAATGGGCGAGGCTTGTAACGAACCTCCCATTATTTTATTCAGCCATTTGGCCATCACGAGGAAGCAAAATTTGCTTCTGTGCATATTTATGATGTACCAATTAATTGTATCATTTCACTTGTTCTTTTGTAGAGATCATGAATAAATCTCTGGAGTTCATTTCAAATACCTCAAGTCATTATTTAGAGTGATTTTGAGTGTTTTCCAACCCGTACTCGTAGACGCCAACTGGAAGAACCAAAAGTTGGCGGTGAGGAGGCAGGACAAATTCACGTGCAAAACGGGATAAGTCATAGGCAATACTTCGCTTGGCCTTTACCAGACTACAGTTCTTTTCAGGCAGAAGGAGCAATGACATGATTTAATAAAGATATCGGGATTTATATATGCCGGTATATTCTTGATATTGTTTGTGTTTTGAGGCTTGTATTGGAAGTAGTTATAAGGATTTTTTAGGTGAATACATATTAGAAAAAATTTAGGATTTAGTTTCTTTGGCATGTTTTATAAATTTAAGACCAAGAAAGATCTGATTGAAGAGATAAGTACTCAAGATTAGGAGATGTGGGAACTGCAGTTTGCTCAAACATACAAACTGTGTTTGTGGACAAGCTGTGGGAACAAACATCATTCTTCAACTCTTACATACTGGTATGGCAAGTAAAAACTTTCACGAAATTTGGAAAACAGTATAGTTGAAATCAGGTTGCATATTGCATAGTTTGTTGCAGTCATGATTTGCTATACATACCTTCTGTACAAAATGAAATAGAGATTGTTACTATAAATTCTGTCTTTGCAGCTGAAAATTTATACTTCACTGTAACTTTTGTACAACCAGCTTGATAGCTGAGACTGAAAAATAGTTTTTAATAGAATTAAAAAGTCATGTAACTGTTATATTATGATATGCAATTGTAATTATTGTGAATCTTCAACAGCTTTTCTTTAACTATATTAAATGAACATTTTTTGCAGTATTTGACTCTTTACAGGAACGTTGTTGCTATTCATCAATGACTGTGTGGTAAATGGTATTTACATTTTCTCTCCCTGTTTTTTTAAGTAACGATGAATTGGAAGGACAATAAGACCCCAGAGGATTGATCTAACAGTGTAATGATAACCATATTTAAAAAGGGCAACAGAAAAAAGTGTGGGAATTATCGTGGAATAACACTTCTTTCCCATCGATTGAAGATCTAGGAAAAAGTGATTGAGAAAAGGTTATGAAGACATCTGGAAATCTTATTAGAGGATGAGCAACATGGTTTCAGACCAGGAAGAAGTACTACAGACTTGATATTTGCAGCGAGAATGTTCACTGAAAAACATCTAGAGAGGGGTAAAGAAATCATCATGATCTTCCTTGATGTCGATAAGGCCTATGATAGCATAGCAAGATCAAATAGGCAATGGAGAGAGCAAGTGGTTTGAGACAAGAAGAATAGTACAACAGGGCAGTGTTCTGTTACCCCTACTGTTCATTGCTGTGATCGGTGACATCTTGAAGAATTTCAAAGAAGTGTATGGAAAAGAAACAAAAGCCCTAGTCTTTGCTGATGATGTCATGATTTGGGATGAAAGTGCAGGAGTGGTACAAGCAAAGCTGGAGGCTTGGAACAACCTGTTTGAGGATTATGGACTGATAATCAGCGAGAGTAAGGCGGTGGTCATGGCAACAGGTACATGGTTTTCCAATTTGAATATTTACCTAAACAACCAACAACTACAAAATGTAGACCAATTGGCAGTACTCTGAGTAAAGACAACACTAGTAAACATGAAATTACAAACAAAAATAATAATGCAGCAACCTTTTACAACCAGGTGAGAACTCTATTGTGGGACAACAAAGCTCCCAGAAATTGCAAACATACATTATTCAAAACCTGTTACCTCCCCAACTGAGTTATGGACTGGAAACATGTACCCTGTCAAGAAGAGACAATAGTAGACTTCAAGCCTCTGAAGTGAAATTTTTATGTACCATGCTTCAGAGAACACGAAAGGAATGAAATCAATCATGCAGAGACCAGTATAAACATCAGTGTGGCAAAATCCTTACAGTGTTCTCCCCTGAGATGGTATGGACATGTCCAAAGGATGGAGATAGAAAGAAGAGCAAAGGCCTACTTTAATATGAACATCCAAGGGAAAAGACATGTGGGAAGGCCCAAAAAGAATTGGGTAGACCATATCAAGAAGGATAGAGAAGACTTAGGGCTTGATTGGAAAACTGTTCATGAACAACAATTATTCATTGACAGGAAGAAGTGGAGAGTGCTCATGACCAGCACCCAAGAGAGTGGAGCTGGAGAATGATGATGATGAATTAAATAAACATGTAATGTGGGTTTCTTAGTTTGGAATTAATTTGCTGTTTTATGTTATTGTACAAGCTAAGTTAGCTTAAAATATCTTTCGATGGTAATCGCCTTGGCTTGTCTGTGATCCCATACTAGCCTATCATTATTAGTTTTTTCAAAAATATAAATATCACTGTTTGCTTATCATTTCTCATATAATTATCATCTTTTCAATTAAAATTAAAATGCATGAGACATTGTGATAATTAATCATGGAGGTAAGAATACAAAAGCAATGAACAGTTTGTTTCTTTGGGGGTGGGGGGTGAGCAAGTACTGGTATCTATTAAAATACTTGATTTAGTCTGTAGAGTATTTCCTTGAGGTTAATAGTGTTAAGTTCTTTTTATTGAATGTCTGTGAATGCTCTTTATGATTTTATAAACATTCTATGAGTTTTGATTTAATAGTTGCAAATGTACTGTCTGATTATGGTCACCATAGATTTGTGTCATCAATGTATTTTAGATCCAGAAAAGAGTATTCATCAACTAGCAATGAGGCTCTCAGTTTGTACTATAAATTAAAAGTATTGATTTCAGAACTAACACATGCTTCATAAGTGATAAGTGCATTCAGTCATGTTTTCTCCACATCTAATGATGTAAAAAAAGACTTCAAGAACTGAGTGTACTAATCAATATTTCGACTTTCTTCAGTAGAGATGAAACAGATTGTTGTTCAGCCAGATACCGGTTATCCGGCCATCCTACAAGCCGGATAGCCAGATATTCGGCAGCCGAATATCCTGGCTGAACGTTGTAATTTGAGTTAGGAAAAATAAAAATGTCGTCAGTAAAGAAAGGATCATCCAATTGGGAATATTTTGATATAAATAATGAAAATAAGTTTTCAATTTTGAATTACTTTTTGTGAGGCATGTTTTGACGTGAAGTTTGAATCATTTACTTTTTATCAAGTGGACTTAAAGAAAACGTAATGACGTATTTTTTTCTGTCTTCGACCAGATACCTCTGCTATGATAATTTGATAAACCATTTGAAAATTAAATATCCGAAATCACTTTGGGATGTAAACAACTTCCTGAGTTTCACAGTTCAAGGGTATCTTCTGAAGTCAAACTAGAAATATTTACCTGGTTCTCACTTGGAGAAAATATAGCAAGAGAACTTAATAGTATCACAAATCGTTGGGCTATTGACCAAAACGTACGCATGGATGAGTATTATTCTGCTAGATATTTCATCCATTTGCTTCAGACAATTTTAACTGAGCCATTGCATATCCAGCCTGAAGAGGTAGGAGTGATTTTTATTGATAAACATCTTATTATGCACTTTAATCATTTGGGCTTAGCTCAAGAAAAATTGCAGGCGATTCAAAAAGAAAAATTTACCCGACTGTCAGCTGGAGCCAAATATCAGACCGAGATTGAATTCTACCTCTTATATTACAGAGTTGCTGTTGGAAAAAAAATGGCTATATCAGCTATATGTGGCTGATCAGCAGAATGCACAGTAATTTGACATTTTAACAGTAGGTGTTTGATGGTAAAGTGCCTTAGGCTATTGAAGTCCTTTAAAGAAATAACAAAAATATACAAGTTCTGGTCCTTACACAATTCCGAAGTAACATCACAAGTTTCTGCACTAAAAAAAATATTTAGATAACCTGAGAAAAGCACAAAGATCTTCTGACATATCATACATTATAGCCTCTTTAAAAACTGAATTAAAAAGTCCTTTCGGCTCCTTAAGTGAAGATTAACACTACTTGATTGTGACCTTCCTAAAGCCAATATTCAAGACAAACTATCTGGGGTTTACTGAAGCTCGTCAGAAGATTCTATTGGAATCTATAAAAATGTCTTGCGAGGAATCTTCCACCAATAGCAGTTCATCCTCAATGGTACTTAAAAGGAGTAGAAGGGACGATACAGAATCAATTGTGACTCACAAAGCTCACGACACGTTTTGGAACTCACGCTCAAGAAAAAAAATGTGATTGCTAGCTAGACTGACTTTTATTTAAAATCTCGAATTAATGGAAAGCGTGATTCATATATTTGGTGGTCAGCTAATACGACACAGTATCCGAATTTGACAATTTGCAAAGAATTTATTTTTAGCGCGTTGCAGTAGTGTATATAGCGAAAGAATTTTCTTTGAACCTGGCCTTGTTTACGAGGACGAGCAAAACTGTCTATTATCTCCTATTACACAGAAATTGATGTTCATTCAATTTTTTTTATGCTAAAAAATAATTTGTAGACAGTGTTTCTATTTGTTTTAGACTTATTATATACTTAGGATTTGTGAATTTAAAGAAAATTTTATGAAATTTTTGTAATTTATTGAGAATTCGATACCGGCCGGATTGTAAATTTTGGCCGGATACCGGATAGTTGCCGGATATCCGTTTCATCTCTATTCTTCTGTGCTGCATTCTACTAATATAAGTAATTGAAAACATATTTAACCTTCTTATAGGATATAAATGAATCTAAATTATTTTTTTTTTGGTTGACCATTCATTTTATATTGTAAAACCAAGGTACATAAAGAAAAATTAAAATTCAGAAATTTAAAATATTAACTTTTTAAATAATGATATTTATTTAATACACACAATAAACTGGTAATTATTACAATTTGGTTGTAGTATTTAGCAACTGTCACATACATTATCCTTTAAATTACTTACATATGATGAGGAACATCTAATTACATTTTATTATGTTAATAATCTCAAACTCTTTGCAGCTGAAATTTTATTACTGATATGGGAATTAATTTAAGTTTCATATAATTATTAAGAATACACATTCAATTCTTGATTTGATCTATTTAGTTTATTTTTGATGGAACACACAAGCTCTGGTGGCCATTTGATGCACAAAATAATTCTCCGTGAAACTGACATTTAATAAAAGAAAAAGATATTATTCAGTAACATCACATAATCAATATTAATTACTGTTCACAGAACAAAGTTTTGACAATTGATATTCACACTCATGTAACTACACAGATGAAACAATTAAAGCTCTTACATTAATAATGCACTACATCTAATTATTTTTGGGCGGCACCAAAGCATGATTTGCCTGACAACCAAGCTGAAAAATTAAAATCTTGAGATTCTATTTACATTTATCAGCTATAGTAAAGAATCTTAATTTACTTTTAAAAAAATAAAAAAATAAAGTCAAGTTACATGCTCCCTGGTGTACATAAACAATATTTCTTAAAATTCATTGCTTCTTCAGTATAGAATTATGCTGTTCCTATTAAGCTGATGGAGATTTATGCTCAAAATGCAGCAGATAAACTTCAGCAGAACATGACATAACTAGTATATTGCGCTGATGGAAAATTGTGATTATGATTGTCTCTTTTCTGGTTTTTGATTAGTGAATATCTTCTGAAAGAAAGAGCTCATTATCTTCACCTACAATTTCACCTTCAGGAATTGGCTTACGTGCTGGACCAATGTCATTTATCTTTTCCTGTGCTTCAAGAAAACTATTTCTTATATTGTCAAGAGCAGCTCCTAATCTAACCTTAATGTCATTGAACTCAGTAGTGACAAAAGAAAGACGTCCCAGCAGGTAATTGAGATTTTCATCAACAACACCCATGCGCCCAGTAATTTGTCCAACCTTCCCTTCCATACTATCCATTGTCTTCAAGCTACCATTAACATACTGCTCTGTCTGGTGCTGGAGCCTATCAAGTGCTACTGTGGATGCTGTCAGCTGGTTGTACATGGTTCCTATCTGTCTCCATACTTGACTGATCTCTTGTTCAATCTTAGAGCTCAAATTTGCTAGAGCACCAGTTTGATTATCCAGGATTGTTGCTGATATATCATCAAATCGCCTGTTGAATGTGTTGTTCAAATCCTTTGCCTGGAGTTTTACAAGGTCACCAACCTGAAATCATGTAGAAAGATAGTTTCTTATATTATTTAGGTGCAAGTACTTCTTCATATATGTCTGTAAAACAACAAATACTCTACATAATAATTCAACATCTGATTCATATTTATAGCTTTACATTATATTATTATTTTTTACACAAATAAAATATTTATGTGAGACACTAACATTGATTTATCTAGTGCAGATAAATAATTTAAGAAATGCGTAAATTAGTATTGAAGTTTGCATCATTATCTGATAACAGTCAACAGCATGGCAACATTAATTTAAAATAAAAGATTTAGATTCTGTAAGAGCATGTGAATGTATGTTTGAGGGGTGAAATGATAATTTGGATCATTGGCAAGTAGATTCACTGTTGGTAGCTTAACATCAGCCTAATGTAATGCTGGTCTGTGACATGAGATGTAAGGTACCAATGGTGAAATCTGTACAAATACATTTCTGGCAAATGTTAGATTTAGACATATAATGCCAATAGTTATACGAGGGCTATCCAGAAAGTAACAGACATTTTGATCTGGTGTGGCAGTGGGCGGGGGTAGCGCCGTCATCTTGACGTCACAGTGTCCCTACACTCAGTACGCAACCAGCCGTGGTAGTTTGTGCATCGTGCCTGTCGTACTTTGTATACAGTGAAATTTTAAAATGAGTGCTGCAATTGAAAATCCTGCCAGTTGTGAAGTGCGAACTGTGATAACATTTTTGTTCGCAAAAAGTCACAAACCAATTGAAATTTATCACCAGATTTGTGATGTGTATGGCCAAGGAATAATGAGTGAAAGCCAAGTGAGGCAGTGGTGCATTGATTTTAAAAATTGGCAAACCAATGTTAACGACGAGGATCGCAGTGGTAGGCCTAGTCTTGTGAGTGATGAATTGGTGGCAAAAATCTGTGAAAATCATTGTTTCATGATTAATGAACTCTCAGAACATTTCCTCCAAATTTCACGGAGTTTAGTTCATGAAATTGTGGTTGGTAAACTTGGTTACCACAAATTTTGTGCCAGGCGGGTTCCGAAAATCCTAACGGAAGACCACAAAAAACAGAGACTAGCTGTACTGACATTTCTGGAAGACTACAACAAAAGTGGAAATCAAGTTATCAAACGTATCGTAACTGGTGACGAGACTTGGGTAAAGCACGTCACCTGTGAAACAAAACGGCAGTCGATGGAATGGGGACACACGCATTCACCCAAGAAACTGTGCAAGTGTCTGCAAATGCTGTCAGGAGGAAAAATCATGGCTACTGTGTTTTGGGACGTTCATGGAGTGATTCTCATTGATTTTCTTGAACGTGGCCATACAATCAACTCAGAGTGGTATTGCGAAACACTCAGACAATTAAGACGCGTGATATAAAACAAGTGTCGGGGAAAACTCAGCGAGAAAGTTTTGTTTCTCCATGACAACGCTTGTCCACACACAGCCATCCATACCCAAGAGTTGTTGGATGCTTTTGGATGGGAAGTTTTCAATCATCTGCGTACAGCCCGGATTTAGCGCCGGAGCGACTACCAACTGTTCCCAGCGATGAAGACGTGGCTCGCTACGCAACGCTTTGCCACTGAAGATGAACTGCATGCTGGTGTAAACCAGTGGTTGAGCTCGCAGGCGGCAGATTTCTACAGATGGTATTGAAAAGCTTCTACCATGTGATGATAAATGCCTTAATTTAAATGGCGATTATGTAGAAAAATAGCCTAAGAGTTTACCTCTAAAATGTGTATAATAAAAATCGTTTTTTTTCCCTTTGTTTATTTTTTTATTTCAAAACATCTGTTACTTTCCGGATAGCCCTCGTATGTGCAGAACACTTGGCTTCTAAATTGAATTAGGAGTTCACAAATTTCATATTTTTTCCCCCTTTTATAAAAAAATTTCTGCATGTATGTCACCTCAAAGTAAATTCAGAATTACAGGGTTCATTCTCTACTAATATCCTGGCCAAAGTTATTCTTGTGAACAACATTTCCACCTTCTTCAGAGCCTTGTCAGAATGCTTGATACAAATTTCTTTTAAATTCCTATTAAAATCAGTAGTGTCCGACCGAAGGTCATTTTTTGGCCGAAGCCGAATGTTCAGCTCTTGGGATAACCTTCGGCCGAAGCCGAAGGTTCAAAAATAATTATATATCTTAGAACACTAACATGAAGTATATATGACATGCAAAAAATGAACTGTTATTTTGTTTTATATGTGGTATTTTTTATATAAATTGCACCTTTACAATAATTATAAACAAAGTTTTTAATATTTATTTATTAGAATAAAATAAAACAGTAAAATAGTACCAAACCAGGTTCTGAGCAATGCAATTTAGCAAAAATAAATGCAGTTATTTTTATTTAGCAATAATAAAAATAAACTATAAAACTTAACAGTAACAGCCCGAATCAAATCAGATTAATTTGTCCCGTGGATTAAATTAATAAGTTTTGGAGTTTTAGCTTTGATAAATCAAATACATGTTTGCTTATGTATAGTAGTGCCATCGGTTTTTAACACCAATAAAAATAAATTTCAACCTTCCTACCTAGCATAAATTATTCTAGCTTTTAAAATACGATATTCTGCTGTCTAAATTAGTATCACATATTAAATTTTCAGTTAAAGCTGAATCAATACCAATATTTTTAAAGTAGTTTCACATATACAGATTAATTAAAAATGTACTAAATACAACCAAAACAAAAAGTTCATTGGCACTAATAAAATAAGATTTAATCGCTCCAAATGACCCATTTTATTTGTTATTGTCAGTGCACAGTTTTGACGTAGAAATGACAAACTATCAGTCTTCGTATTTACAATTTTGTCGCTAGTCAAATACTTAATTTTAAACCGTGGATCGATTAGAGCGGCAATCGACAACCGTAAAGTTTTTCTTGCGAAAGTAGATCTCCTGTTAACAGACCCACACAAGCGGCTTTTGAGCAGTATTATAAGATCAGCCTTCATCCTTCTCAGCAAGTTTTGAGTTTAAGATGTTAATTATTGATATAATTAAAGATACTGTTGATAAATCAGTAGAAATATTAGTTGTTGCTTCCTAAATACTCTTATAAAATTTTTCATTTGTATCCATTCTTCTGCAGTTGGAATTTCTATTCCACCACGTTCTAACATACAGATTTACTGCATTTTTCTGTTTTATTAATTAAGATATCGAGTGACTTGTTCACTCTTCTTACGTTTTACAACACTTTTTCACTATTTCAACTATAGCAATATCTTTAAAAATTACTTTGTGAATCATGAGCTGTAGAGTGTGAGCAGCACAACCAATAAAAACGAAGTTTCCATAGCGGATGGTTGCATTCATATTTGAAGTATTATTACGTATACCCATATGGATATTTTCTTTTGAATTGTATTTGGTAACAGTTTCAGTAATTTTTTGTGCAATATATTGCCTAGTATGATCTTGCAACACACTAACAGCCAATATAATTTTTTTTTATTTTGGAACCTTTAGAAATGCCATCCATGTGCCGTGACACTCAAAAACGTGTTTGCTTGATCACATCATATCATCGTGGTAAAACTGATCCATTCAGCCTATTTCTAAAATCAATGCAACTTTACTGTTTACTTTTTCGTACGTAGCTGGTATTAAAGACTTTCTAAAATATTTCTCTCACTTTTGTCTGTACTATGGTTGAGTTTTAGGATCAGTAAAATTAAGTCTGCAAAGTCCTTCTCCTTCAACGAGATTGAACGGAAACATGTTTACAATGACCAGGTCCATACGTAATACATTAATCCGCAAAGAAATCGGATGATTATCGGGCCATGGTGGCGCTAATTTTTTTCTACGATATCGCGTAAAGTAGACAGTTAAACATCTTTTGTAAAATCTTTGGGCGCATACAAGATCTCTGATTTAAAAAAAAATTAATCAAGCTTTGGTATTTAACACTGGCTTTACAATATACTTCCCACTGATTTTTATGATGTTTTCCAAATGGTTCTTTATCTTTGCTATCGTCTGTTGGCACGCTACGTTGATGGTATTCGTAAAAGTTGGTTCATTTTCATGTGCTGGATGTAAAACTTTGGCTTCGGCCAAACATTCGGTTGAATTTGGCCGAAGGTGCTTTTTTTGGCTGAAGGTGGCCGAAGCCGAACCTTCGGTCGGACCCTAAAAATCAGTAATGTAGTTAGGTTAAAAAGTGCCCTGGAGAAAAAAAAAAAAAAAAAAAAAAAAAAAAAACTGATACTGATACTTGGTTGTCAAGATTTCACATTCATTGTTGTATCTGTAAACATTAACTCTTTCAGCAGGTCGATTTTCTTTTGGTTCATTGTTTATAAAGCACCATAAGTACTGACATCAGTAGCTTTTATTTTTACTCATCCAGCATCACTAGTTATTGCCATGACAGTAGTTATCACCACGGTCGGCTTAAGGAATTTCGGGGCCCGCTGTGAAGTTTGATTTCACGGCCCCCTACTTCTTTTCTAGATGTACGTTTGCCTACACTTTTGATAATTTTCGTGACTTTATATACACATACATAGACACACACAAATATATATATCTTATCTTAATATATATAAAAATCTCGTGTCACGATGTTCGTCCGGGATGAACTCCGAAACTACATAATCTATTTAGATGAAATTTGGATTACTGTGTGTAATTTAGTCCAACTTAAAAGATAGGATAGTTTTTATCTGGATTATAGACCTCAATATTTATTATTTGCAAAATAAATGTTGATTAAATGTTTGTCATAGAACAATGGTTTGTGATTATTTGTAAGCCACCAAGGCTAAGCGGTCTGCTGGCTCAGTGGTTAGGGCATCTGACTGGAGCTGGAAAGGTCCCTGGTTCGAGTCCCTGTCTCGGCGGGGATTTTTATAGACACTTAACCTGGCATTACCTCCGGCGCAGCATGCTGTGTAAGGTCAAATACGCCAGGACGATACTGTGGTTCGGATTCGACGTTAATATGTAGGTCCCCTGTACCAGGCAGGATGAGCGGGCTAGGTAGAAACCATGTCACCAGGTCATTATGACCACACGAAATTATGATTACAGTTCCATAAGTTTCTAACAGATGGCGATGTGTTAACTTATGGATACAACACTTGGTTAGTTAGGTTGGGTAATCATCCAGTAGATCATGTTCTGTTTCAATTTATTTATGCTACAGTTTATTCCTAACAGATGGCAGTGTGTTAATTTATCGAACCATCCAGTAAATGGCGTTGTATTTCGATTTATTTAAACTACAGTCTATTCCACGCCATATGTGTGAGTTTCTTCAATTTTAATTGTGCTGTGTATTGTGTTATAATTATACTGTATTGTTGTTCATCGTTTGTGTGTCATTATACCTAACGACAAAAATAATTACACACATGAATACATTTAAGAAAATGTTACGATAAATTCGAATCATGTAAGTATTTTTCACTAGCTTATCATTTTTCTTCTTCTTTTTGTTATGGTCAGCTAGAGACCACGTGTCAATTTAAATTCCTCTCCTGTTGTTTTTTTCTTTCTTCCTCCCCAGTACTCCTTCATTATTGCACTCCTCTCTACTTTTAATCCTGCCATATTCAAAGTCTGCTATCGAAAAATTTTCTTTCCATTCAGTTCACTGGTATTATTTCGTTTCAAATCTTTCTAAACCTCTTGAAAGCCTGGTGTCATCCATGCTATAAATGTATCCAAAAAATATCATTCTTCTTTTTCTGTTATTTTTTCAATGTTATTATATATTTCCTCATTAGTTCTTAACTTCCATTTAACTGTATTTTTCAATGGACCAAAAAATTCTGGTTTTACCACTGTATTATAGTGTCTTATTTTAAGGCTTTCAGAAGGGCAATTTTTGTTGTAATTCAAATATTTTTCAATGAAATGTCGCCAAAGAATCTAACCTCGACAATGCGTGTAGCAGAGAGGCATGACGCACGACGAGAGAGCTCATCAATCAGCAACACAAATCGCGGCAAGTAAGGAAGTTCAAAGAATCAGGACAGTTGAGCGTCGTATGCAAGAATCTCAAGAACAGCGCATGTCGACGCGCATTAAAAAAAAAAAAAAACAACAAGAACAGCGTGATGAACGTCTGTGACAGAATATATCGAGAACAAGAGCGCCACGAGAACAGCACATAGCTACATTTGGAGAGATAGAACGAGAGAGACAGCAAATCAGCTGTGCTTTAACACGTGTATCATTTGTTCGTCTTGCGTTCCAATATGCACCAGCCATTGATTACTCTGCACATTCTAAAATTGTAATCGGTGCAATGAGCAAAATATGCCAATATTATCAGGCGTTGAAATTCCTCAATGAAGCAGCTGGCATGTGTTGTGCATCAGGATAAGTTGTATTATTACCGCTACCAAATCCGCCAGAACATTTACAATCCTTCTTGCTGGCGAATCAAACGATTCGAAATTGTTTCTGCGCAACACACGCAAATTCAATTCTTGCTTCCAGATGACGTCTTTTGGGGCACCAAAAATTTGCGATCTCACATCTGATGGACGTCATTTTGAAACTAAATTCAAAATACAAGGCCAGGTGTACCATAAGATTGGGTCGTTGATACTCATGCCAAACGAGGACCCGAAGTTTCTCCAAATTTATTGGAAATTGTGAGGAATGCTTGAAAACTAGGTGCCAGTATAATTTCATCGAACAAGCAGAAGAGAGAGCAATTGTGGTATTGTTGGAAAATTTTTTGGAAAATAATAATCAACTTAATCACCACAATTAAAAAATGACAACTATCAAATTGTCATCAAAGCTGACAAATTACCATCAGGAGAACACGCTGGCAGGTTCAACGCGCCAAACGTAGATGAAGTTGCAGTTTTTATGGATGGTGACTCAGTTGATGAAAGTCACACGTCAAGATAGAACTGTTAGTATAATTTCGGATCTATACCGTTCGTATGATGCACTCCAGTATCCACTGATATTCTGGCATGGGCAGGATGAATATCACATCAACATCAAACAGCGTGATCCAGTTGCTGGTAAATTTAATATTCAACTATCTAATTCGTTATTTTATTAGTACAGTAGACCCGCGGTATTCTGACCAGGGGCCGGATTATAGCGGGCCCACTATATTGATTTCTTATTCTTTTTTTACTATTTAATTTATTATTTTTTCAGGTAATAAAACAAATAAAAAAGTTATTTCAATGAAGTTCTACGTCCCCCGATTGATGGTTAGACATAATTAGGATAACTATATCCTTCGATATCATCAACTGTGCCATCAATACGTCATGGATATGTACGCCAAGGTTGAAAACAAGCATTTGCGTTTTATTTGATACAACCAGGCTAAATTACGATCGGTGGAATACATCCTCTTACGAGATACTGTTATCGGCAATATTTATGAAAATTTAAACGCCAATGATATCGGTAATGCATTTATTTTACCTTCAAGCTACATCGGCAGTCCATAACCACCTAACTTTAATATTACACCAGCTAAAATTATTCTACCAGAAATAGGAACATGCAGGAATATATGCAAGATGCGATGACTTACGTACGACATTATGGTTGTCCAGATCTGTTTATTACATTTACATATAATCCGAATTGGGAGGAAATACAAACTTTGCTATTACCAGGCCATCAATCAATGCACCGTCATGATGTCACGGCACGTGTGTTCAAACAAAAATTAAAATCATTGATTGATTTAATCATAAAACATTCAGTTTTCGGTAACACACATTGCTATCTGTATTTGATTGAGTGGCAAAAGCGAGGTTTGCCTCATTCTCACATTTTGATTTGGCTTGAAGTTAAAATCTGTACTTGAGCCACCAAAAACGACAAACCACAAACTGAATTTTTCACATTGTGTCAAAAATCTGATGTGTTCCGCCAATTCCCAAAAACATTATTATATGTCGATGTTCCAAGCTATTTTTCATGGAACAAAATAGGTAAAAAATGGTAGCCTTGTAAACAAGAAGAACCACATCCTTCGATCGCAGGCATATTCAAAGCCAAGACGTTAGGACGACTTTACACAGTGCATCCAAAACAACGTGAATGTTTCTTTCAGCGTTTGTTATTGGTGAATTTTCCCGGACCAGCTTCTTTCGAATTTTTACGAACAGTTAATGGTCGAGTGTTCAATACATGTCGAGTGTTCAATACATGTCAAGATGCATGTCGCGAGTTGCAGCTGCTGGAAGACGACAATCATTGGGACCTGACACTTGCTGATGCAGCGTTGACAGCCACGACGAATAGTATTTGTCAAACTGTTTGCAATTATTTTGACAACATGTTATCCGACACAATCTTCGAGTTTGTGGGAAAAATATAAAAACAGTATGACTGAAGATATACTACACCGAGTTAAACAAAAAAAACCAATGTCCAAATCTAGATTACACACCAGAGATGTATAATGATTAATTAAGCATTAGTGTTAATCGAAGATTAATGTATTTTAATTTCAGATTAGCCACTTAATCATTATGGTATGCCATCACCTGATCGACCGACAATTATTGCGAATAATGAGCCATTACCAACAGCAGAACAAAAAAATATTTATAATCGGATTATGCTGACTGTTGATGCTGAACAAGGCGGGTTTTTTTTTTCTTGGACGCACCAGGTGGAACCGGTAAGACATTTTTAATATCGCTGATCCTTGCGAAGGTACGGTCGCAACAGAAAATTGCATGGGAATTACATCGTCAGGCATTGCTGCCACTTTTTTTGATGGTGGGTGAACCGCACTTTCAGCATTTAAGCTGCCGCTAGACATTCATAACAAACCAAACGCAATGTGTAAACATCAAAAAGAAAAGTGGAATGGCTGCAGTGTTGCAAAAGAGTTCAATTATAATTTGGGATGAGTGTACTATGGCTCATAAACATTCACTCGATGCATTTCATAGAACTGTGCAAGATTTGAAAGGTAACAATAAACTTTTCGGTGGTACTGTCCTACTACTGTCTGGTGGCTTCCGAAAGACATTACCAGTGATTCCTCGCTCTACTTTTGCCGATGAGATTAACGCATGTTTAAAACAATCGTTTTTATGGCGGAATGTCGAAACACTTTGATTGACCATGAACATGCGGCACAAGTATTTTATAAGCAATTGCTGGATATTGGAAAAGGTGAAATAGAACTGCATCGAAATACACAATATATCAAATTGCCAGACAAATTCTGCACTGTTGTTCACTCAAACATGAACTAACTCAGCGTGTGTTCCTGGATATATCAAATAATTACTTAGATCATAATTGGATCAGTAATCGTGCTATTTTGGCAGCAAAAAATATTGATGTCAATGAAATTAACTTCCAGATACAACAGATGTTGCCAGGTGATCTGATGTCTTTTAAATCAATAGATACTATTGTAGATGAAACTGAAGTCGTAAATTTTCCAAATGAGTTTTTAAACTCCTTGGATATAACAGGAATGCTGCCACACAATCTCCGGTTAAAGATTGGTTCACCGATTATTCTTCTTTGTAATTTGAATCCACCTAGATTATGCAACGGTACACGTTATTCATCAAAAGGATCAACGGAAATGTTCTTGAAGCAACAATTTTGACTGGAATGTTTAAAGGAGAAATCGTCCTGTTGCCACGTATTCCAATGATACAGTCAGAATATCCAATACCATTTAAAAGGTTTCAATTTCCGATTCGTCTGGCTTTCGCTATGAAAATAAATAAGTCACAAGGCCAAACAATGTCCGTTTGCGGCTTGGATTTGGAAAATACGTGTTTCTCCCATGGGCAACTATATGTCGCCTACTCATGTGTAGGGAAACCATTAAATTTATTTGTATTAGCAAAAGACAGGCTAACTAAAAATATGGTGCACCGATTAGCATTTAGATAAATTAAAATTATAAATTGTAATAATTTAAAATAATGAAAATAATTGTTAAAAATGTTTAAAAATCAACTTCATAGGCCTCATTTATAAAACTGAAATTTCATTTTAAACAAATAAATAAAAAATAATTTATTTTATAAATTTAAATTTTTTTATAATTTCAATTAAGTAATTTGTAATAAAATGTAAATTAATTTTTTTATGATCGTTTGTCCTTAATTTCAACTCTCAGTAACTCTTTCCAAATCGACTACAATGTTTTTGTCTTTATTAGTGAATATTAATTTGACTACTTTAGGAAGTATAGAATAACATTAATCCAAAGTACTATAATTACTAAGTCACAGCAACGCGTGACCGGGTCAGCTAGTATATATATACAAACAGGGCAGCAGTTTATTGAGTATTAGCTGAAGGGAAAACTTCGCCGAGTCTTTGGTATTTTATCAATGAATATCATATGGATCTCTCAGCTACTGTCACTTTCATTTCTGCCTAAGCCCTGCTGCCCATTGTGTCAAATGAAATTGTTTTTGTATTCAATTTTATAGCTATTATATTTATAATACACTTTTTTATACGACATTTCTTTTCTTGCCTTTCTTTGCGACTACATATAGGTTTTTGGGGCTGGAGACACGTGAGCAGGCATTCACATTTTAATTCAATAACTTTTTATATGAAATGTCAAAAGATGAATGATTTTATACGAATGAAAATACATAATTTGCTGAATCAGGTTCAGAGCAACACTAGTTTTTCATCATTCAGCCAAAGTGCATAATACTGAAAATATGTGTGTTTAACATCAATTAAATTTATGTTGAAATTAATATATAGCCCTATTGTAATTACATCAGATATGACTTTCTCAAAACTGAATCTGATGATGGACTTCTCGTGGAATTCCACGCCTCGGAAATGACTATTATGTATGCAGCTTATTAACATTCTAAATTTGTAGGTTACTTATTTTAGCAGGAAAATTGTTCATTAAGTAAGGATAAATTTTGAAGGGGATCGTGGCGGGGCCCCCCGCGACTGCAGTTCTTGCGGTAGCCTTAAACCGGCTCTGGTTATCACACAGCTAACTGTAAAATTACTGTTCCTGGCTGATT
Source organism: Vandiemenella viatica (assembly GCA_031002005.1). Lineage (NCBI taxonomy): Eukaryota > Metazoa > Arthropoda > Insecta > Orthoptera > Morabidae > Vandiemenella > Vandiemenella viatica. The sequence continues at coordinate 133,698,188 of JARYHS010008074.1, forward strand.
TTCTGCTCATTCATGGATTGTATGACTATTCGACAAATCATAAGCCCAGTTCACCTATAGCACTAATTTTTAAATAACTCAGTGAATGCATTTATTGGGTTATTTGGTTCAACTATTCTCTTTCAGTTCAGTAAATTTCACAGAGGCATTGTAAACGCTGGTGACATTGAACTCATTATATGACAAGAACTAAATACAATTGGATAAAGGAAACAAAGAAACTGCCGCGAGGCACTGAAAATAAGATAGGATAGGGAAAATAAACAGTTACCCGTCACTTACCACAGATGAAGGCAGGAGGGCGAGACACGTAAAAACACAAAAACAAAAGAATTACACAATATTTCGACTTAAGTCTTATTCATGTGGCGGGCTCGGATGTGACCACATCTTTCCCCCTGCCATATGTCTCGCCTCCTACATGAATAAGACTTAAGTCGAAATAGTGTGTAATTCTTTTGTTTTTGTGTTTTTACGTGTCTCGCCCTCCTGCCTTCATCTGTGGTAAGTGACGGGTAACTGTTTATTTTCCCTATCCTATCTTATTTTCAGAACTAAATACAATGATTGATTTTTTTTGTTTGTCTAATCCTTGGTTGATACAATTATATTTCATTATGGTCTTGTTTTAATTTATAAAGGCAGTTGGATCTCTGGGTAACATCAATCTAAACTTGCCTCTAAGAAAGCATTTTGTACAGTCATTCAACACCTCATTGTTAAAGCTCCTGATGAGCAGAACAGGAATTTTAGGATATAGGCAGTCATTAACTATAGTTCTGATATAATAATAATCATAATAAAGTGTTAGTTGAAAGGTAACTATCTTGTCATAATTAAGTGATTTCTGTCTGTCTATATAGACTGAATTTGAATTTGTTGTGCATCTCAGAGACTTCTATTTCACCTTCTTCTACATGGATATCCTGTAAACAATTGACTTCAGATTAGTCATACGTCCCACCATCCAAATTTCGTTAATTTCTTGGAGTAATACAGAAGAATGAAAATGGCCAGGTAAGTTCTTCTTACCTGAAAGATTCATAGTGTGTAAATTGTTGTAGGGTTTCAACGTTGGAAACAAGTTTGTTTTCTCATTCATGTACTCACTTATTTTCTATATCCCAACTAAAATTACAGTTGAAAGGGTTGTTGTTTGGAGATTATTATATCAAAAAGTTTGTCACATTGAGTGTTCTTTGAGGGTGAGATAGTACCAACCTTTTCAATTTCATGTCATGCTTCAGGGATGTATCTTAGATAAAATTGGTAACAATAAACTCTTTTTGTTCCAAGTAGATTTTGAAAAATTAGTCTCATCATATTGTGGTCTGATAGCTTATTTAAACTTGTTTATTTTGAAAACTCGATATCTCAAAGTCAAAATCTGGCAAGGAATGGAATTTTGATGGAAACTTAACATGAACTCCACATCTGCTTTGTGTGAGGGAAGTTTGTTATGAACGGTCTTTAGTTTTGATTTAATGTTAAACAGTAGCACCAGCCATTACAAATGGGGAATGTGCCATCAATCAATACTTTGTCACTTGGCGGCCAAACTATCCTTACTGGCCAGCCATGACAGAGTATGTTCAACATGAAGGCGGTGCACATATTGAGGTGTCTCTGATTTTGTTAACTCTACTAAGATAACCTAATTTTAAATATTTGTCAAAAACTCTGCTATCCAATTTAAGTGATATAGGATGATTCTAGATATATTTCCTTCATTAGCTCTAATTTAAAAAAAAAAATTATATCAGAATGGAACAATGTCCATAGTTCTGAACAATATACGTGGTTGGTTGCAATATGTTGCTTCATTCAATGCAGAAAGAGTAGATTCCTCGATAGATGAGTTATGCTCTTTACTCAACCTATTTTTTCTCTTGTTATATATAGCTAAAATAAATCTCTTAAATCTTATTTTACTAAATTTGCAGTTACTTGCTTTTTTGGCCTTTACTCCTTATTGAAGCTGGTGTCACTAAAGGCAGGATAGGGTTATGGGAAAGGGAAGTAATTTTTCCCTGAGCTATTGAAGGAAGGGCCAGTTTAAGGCTACCACAAGAACTACGGTCATGGGGGGCCCTGCCATGATCCCCTTCAAAATTTTTCCTAACTTAACGAACAATTTTCCTGCTAAAATAAATCTACAAATTTATAATGTTAATAAGCGGTGTTCACAATAGACGTTTCCGAGGGTGGAGTTCCACAAGAAGTCCTTAATCAGATTCAGTTTTGAGAAAGTTGTATCTGATGTAATTACAATAGGCCTACATATTTAAAGGGGTGTATTGCTCTGAACCTGTTTCAGCAATTTATGTAAACTCGTTCATCTTTTGATGTTTCATATAAAAAGTTATTGAATTAAAACGTGTATGCCTGCTCACGTGTCTTCAGCCGCAAAAACCTATATATACTATCAAAGAAAGGCAAGAAAAGAAATGTCTTATACAAAAATTGTATTATAAATATAATAGCTATAAAGTTAAATACAAAAATAAATTCATTTGACACAATGGGCAGCAGGGCTTAGCCAGAAATGAAAGTGACAGTGGTTGGGAGATCCATATGAGATGCATTGATAAAACACCAAAGATTCGGTGAAGTTTTCCCATTCAGCTAATACTCAATAAACTGCTGGCCTGTTTGCACACAATATATATGCGTGTATGTGTGTCTATATATGTGTGCATAAAGTCACGAAAATTATCAAAGTGTAGGGAAAAGTACATCTAGAAAAGAAGTAGGGGGCCCCAAAATCAAACTTCGCAGGGGCCCCGTAATTCCTTAAGCCGACCCTGATTGCAGGAACCTTCCAACCATACATCAGGTGTGATTCGGGGAACCATGTGAAACAGACTTCTAGCTGGACAGAGATTGGAACCAGTGTGCTCCCAAATGCCAGGCCTGGGCATAGATTGTCAACACACCAGTATTAATACTTTGTTATCCACAAGGAATTAATGGTAAGTTAAAATAATTAAGCATTTCCTTGATCTAGTATCACTGGTCACATAGCTCAGTTGATGGAGCAACCTAAAGAAGATTAATCGGCTAAGATTTCAAACTTGATAAAACTTATGACTTTATTTAGAAATAAAACGTCATGAACTTAATCCCAAATGCAGAAAGGAAATAATTTAAAATGCTAGCACCTCTGGGAAACAATTTCGTTTCTTAAACTGAACCAACAGAAATAAATAAATAAAATTGGAGGAAGAACAAACAGCTAGATCATTTGAATGAACAAGTCATTGAGAGATGATTTAGTATAGCCTACACATTGTGCTACACTGCTTTCTGTGGAGGCTGGACTGGCTTACCTGCCAGCACTATAAATAATCTATATCATAAAATATTACATTTATTAAAATGACAGTTTAGCCAATGTGATGGGAACAAAAATTAATCACCAACCGATATGATTTTCGAAGATTGATGAAAATTGGATAAGATAATAATTCCTCATAAGTAGAGCATTTATTCCACTTGTTCCTCACCTGTTACTTGAGATAGTCACTATTGTTGTTATGAATGATAAGGAATCAATCTCTTAGATTAATAATCTGATGAGCTGCCAGTAAAAAATGGCAACAAATTGAAATTCGATCTAAATTAGCAATGCTATGATTTCCACATATGAAAAGGATTGAACACTTTTCCAGCAGCATATTAGTCTCATAAGATTCAAACATGTTACATTATTGCTTGTTATTTATATGTATTGCAAGTTGACCAGTTATGATTGCAATAAAATTTTGATCACTTTTGATTGTGGTATTAACTAAAAGTCCTTGTATGTACAAGTGGATAGCTTCTACTTTAAAATGAGGTTAACATGGATGGAAGTACATTAATGCATGCATGAGACAATAGATGTTTTGTGGAAGCAGTGTCTTTTGAAGACTGGGGTCTAGGGGTGGGGACATTAATAATCATATACCACCACTTTCCGAGATGCAAGTGTCCCTTTGTGAGCTGGAACTTAGCTTTCAATGGAGTGTTATCTTTGTGAGACACAGCCAACAAGCAGGTATATTCAAAATCTATCAGTAACCTGTTATCACCTCCTTGAGAGTTGAATTATCACCTGTCAGAAATTTTCTTATGCCTGAGCACTGTCCTTTTTCTCCTACTGAGGTGTAGTATATAAAGAGTGTACTCCAAAATCATTATACAGAGAGCAAGGAAAATAGCAGAAGCTGTCATAGTGAAGAACAAGCAGGGTTCAGAAAAGAAAGATGCTCTACTAATAATTTTGTTAATATCAAGCAAATAATTTAAAAATTTAGGGATCAAAAAACATTAAATGGTCATTGGAAACTTTGTTAAAAATAGAATAAGCCTTTCTAAATGTTTATCTACATACTGATCAGATGGAGAGATATTAAAATGGGAAGCTTTAGTTCCATCCTTACTCAATTTCATATTTGCAGTTATTTTGTCATGTCTAAATAACTTTGGGAATTAGGTAGTTCTCACGAGCATGTTGAAACGATTAGTGAACCAAAATTTTGATGGAGGACTCATAACTTCCAGGAACTCTTTAGTGCACTGCATTAAGACCAGCATTTGAAATTTGAACTTGTTCAGTGTTAAATTGAACTTCTGAATACAGAACTCATGTAATTACTTTGACTGGATCTTCTTAGACATAATTATTTTTTACCAATGAAATGTGTGCTAGTCTGCTTTCACTTTATGGTCCTGTAGGCAATAGTATTGGCATTAATGTGTGTGTTATTGCATGAAAAATGTGGATCAGTACCAAATTTCTTTAGAGATTTGTAGATACTTGTTAAGAATTAAATTTAATCCTTCTGTTATTTTGTGTCACTTGCCCCTTCTGTTTTTGGCAAGAGATTTGAGGTGGTCATCAGCCGATGTTGCATTATGTGATTTCTGATATTTAGTAAGTAGCTCATATTCAAGCCATCATCCCAGTATGTACTATCTTCAGAAGAAACAAAGGAAAAATTTACCAGCATTTGCTTTCATTACTCCCACAAATAATTAATATTTGGCTATGATTAGAGGAGCACAGTATTATCAATAAATTTTTTAAATGGATTTCATTTTTCAAATTGAAAGTAAATAATAAAATAAATAAATAACTACAGTTAATAAAATATACGTACATAATAGGTTTAGCAAAAATATGGTAGGGAGAAGGGAACTAATTATTGAAAAAGGGGGGGTGGTATCTTGTAATAGGATCTCACCTGAAGATTTCATATGAGTGACATTTTCATGATATACTCTGACAGTAGCTATAGGAATTGGCAGGAATTGCAACTGTAAGAAGCACATTATTAATATCTCACCTCCAGAAGAATCTGATGGATACCATATTCAATACGTCTCTTGGTATCCAATACATTATCTGCTGTTTGAATTAAGACTTTCTCAACCTTGGACAATGCTTGAACCTCAGATCGTAGCTGCTCATAACTAGTTGTCACCCCTGTATACAGCATCTGGTTTCCTTCTGTAACTGCTCGCACAACCTGAAAGTATACAGAAATATGTGAGTGCAGCTCCTTTCAGGACAATTTCATATTTTGTTTGTATATCTATTGGATAATGGTGACATTGAAATTGCTGATATGTACACATTATCCCCCTGCCATAAGTCTCACTTCCTACATGATTAAGGTGACTAATCAAAATATTGTAAAGTGTGTTTGTTTTTTGTGTTTTCTTTTGTTTGTCTGACCCTCCTGCAGCAAGTATGGGTAATTTTCCCCATCCTAGTTTGTATATGTATATAATAATAATTCTTTAAAAGATTGAAAATAATTCTAAACAGAAAGTACTGTTTCCAGTTGACTTTTTTTCTCATCCTTTTATGAAGCTACTGTTTTCATATATACCTCTTTCTTCTGGACCTTTGTTAGTTAAATTAGTATCTTTGTGGAAGAAACTGTTTGTTTTGCCCCTTGATTCTTATACTGATTTATGTCCAAGAATCATATAAAATGATTGAACATTTTAAGGGGTCCTCATGATAGACATGCAAAGGCGCAATGGTTCCAGTTCAGATCTTAGGCTCAGTATACCTGCAACACTGACTGACGCCATTTTCTGTACTTATTTAGATGAATGCTTTATATTCCCTATTATTTTATACATATGCCCAGTGGAAGAGCCTGCTCATTTCTTTCTTCTCCTTGTAAATTACCACAAAATTTACTTAATTTTTGTATAAATTTGGTCATGAACCAATATCAGCAATAAATATAAATAAAATGGGACATGAGAAGAAAACAAAATTAGTCTACATAATTATTTATGTCATGATTTTTCATTATTAAGTATTAACATTTGATATGAATGATATAAAGTTTCAGTAGAAACTTGTAAGCAGAATAAAAATAATATTTACAAACATACATAGGCTACAAATTATTATTTAATGCGTTCCCCATGTCTATCCCAGCACTACTTGCATTTCTTTATATTCAACACAGAGAAATATTTTGCTGGCAAGACACTTGTGGTGAAATATTAAACTGATTGATTCTTCTTCTTTTTTCAATTTTCACCTACTTTGTACTACAGGAATCAACTGGTTTACTGGTTCGCCTTTTCTTCTGCTTCCAGAATTTCTTGATTCTATTCAAGAACAATTAAATTAGCAGTCACTTTTTTATTTTTGAACACATCTATATCCCATCAATACATAATGTAAGCTATCCATAATGTAACTTATTACAATGTACGGTTTCTTTAAAATGGTTGGTATCAGTATGATCTGCACAGGCACATACAAAATTTGTGGATTCGAACTCAGTTCATGGACAAAATATGGTTCTAATCAATATTTTATATACTAACTGAGGACATGAGCTATCAGCGTGAGAAATTTCATTGAAATGTGTTAGGCCTAATTAGTTTCTGTGTGATGCACAGACAGACAGACAAAAATTTCAAAATTAACAGTTCTGGACTCTGTATTATCAAGAACTCTGTAAATTATTAGGATAAAAAGTATCCTATACATTCACCAACAACATAAGCTATAATTTTTTGCAGTTTTGTTAAAATCTGTTAATTAATTTTTTGTATAATTCATAGACAGAAAATAAATTCAAAATTTACTGTTTTGGTCTCTGTATCAGTGAGAAATAAATTATTAATCTGCATAAAAATTATCCTATATTGCAACACATGAAATAAGCTATCAGTACATACAGTTTCTTTAAAATTCATATAAATTTTTGTGATGAACGTGCAGACTGACAAAAATCCCAAAACTTATGGTTTTGGCGTCTCTGTCATCAGTTGTCTACATTGAATTTACTCTTTATGAATATAGATACAAATCTACTATAATTTATACTATAATTCCAATTTGTGTGATGTTAATTAAACAAACACATATACTTCAATCAGTAAAAGTATTCAACACACTTGAAAAAATGAAACAAAAGACTAACAGAACTAAAAATCAATTGCATTGGTAGTTATTATTTATTACATATAATTTAATAATAGAATTAAAATAAGGAAGAATTATGAACAGATATGAAGTGTGCAGGATTGTTTATTGGGTAGCTTGATGTGGAATGAATATAGACAAAAAGAATCATATTATTATTTACCTTAATATAAAATTAACATATTGCATGATCACACTGGGCTAGGGATACTAAACCTTATTCAGACTGTAGTTTCATTATAATGAGATAGTGTAGTGCCTACACTGTGAATATCAAATGCAGTAGCTGGAGGAAGTTCAAACTGGGGCAAATAGATTTGTTTTCCAAAACTTCTGTAGAACAGTCATTAACTGATATTATTAAGAAGCTGAGTTGTGGCTCGCTGGAACATAGGAGATAAGTGAAGAAAGTGCTGAGCATGTATGAGGCTTATATCAGTGTGGGAGCTTGGATGTATATTGAGAGAAAGTTATGAGTTATGTGGAAGAGAATTATCACTGTAAACTAATATTTGATTTTAGCAATAAGGGAATGGGAAAGTTTATATTGTAGTAAAGTTAGATAAGGCCTGGAATATATTATTGAGACAAATGTTGAATAATTTACTTCAAACATGGAAAAAACTTAAAGTAAAAGTTGACTAACGCAGAAGTAGGTGTGTAGTGTAATTGTCACAGAGGCAAACAATCAATCACAGTTAATAATAATAATCCAAAAATGACATACAAATGATAAATATTTTGTGATATTATTAGTCTCAGCCTCAGTATCTCATAAGATTGTGAAAACAATAACAACGAGCATCTTTTGGAATCCTGAAGCAGCTGATATTTGCTATACCTTTTTGTTATATGATCGTTGATTTCTATGTAAAGTCTATATGTTGGAAGCAAAATATCTGAAGACTTTCTTCATGACTAAAAATGTTTATAGTTAAATGAAATCTCTTAATAATTAAACTAATGTCTATACACTGTTGCAATTTTAAACACGGAAATGAATGGTTTTATACCCAAACATAAATGCTGCTGCACTTCTGAATGAGCGCAGAATGGTACCATTATTAAAATTTAGATATAACAGCCACACTAACTTATACATTTATGGTCCTCCTATTACAAATAATTTTATTTTGAATATGGATATTTGTGACTCATATGTTGACGCACCTCATGCTGGACATTTTCTACACTCTCTCGAAGACCATCCATCTTGGCCTCAACAGCACCGACACCTCTGTAGACAACAGCAGTCAAGTCCCTACGTAAATCCTCAAGGCGGTCAAGGGTCTCATTGGTGAGGTGTTCTACATTGCTTCCCACTGCTGACACTGCTCTCGACTCATTGCTACAGGCTGCTGCTTGACTTGCCACCTGTTGGGTCTCCTCCAACTGCTGGCGTATCTCAGATAATGTTTCCATCACATCAGCCTTCCACTCTTCATCCAACCCTGGTCGATCACTGGATAGTTTCTGCTGAGCCTGAAATAGTACAAATAAGGCATTTGTATCTAAATTAATTTTTCTTGCTTCTGATAGAAGTATACTACAGTGAAATATAAGCTGACAGAGCACAATATTGTAACAAACAACAGTAAACTGTGGAAAACTGGTGGTTTAAGACCTCATCCTCCCAAATAACAGGTCCCAATGTATAAGAGGTCTGTTTTTTTTTTTTTTTTTTTTTTTTTTTTTTTTTTTTTTTTAAATACTGAACTTGTGGTAGAGAATCTTGTCCCTTTCCAAGTACTTCCCGTTGCTTGCTATACAATGTCTCCATCATTTCATTCAATGTTCATATGCTCCGTGGAACTCATTTTCTGTATTGGCTCGAATCTGTGACTGTGATTTTTCTTCAACTTCTACTACACATTGGAAACAACATCCTTTAAAAATAATTTTAAGTTAAGGAAACAAAAAACGAAAAATCCGTAGATGTCAGCACGGCCAAATCTGTTGAGTTAGGGTGCGAGAGGAGGGGAGAGAATGGCCGTTGCCTTTTCCATTCTTGGCCAAAAAGTTCCGAACGAGAAGAGACAAGTGATATGGTGCATTGTCATGATGCAAAATCCAACTCTTGTTCTTCCACAATTCAGGTCTCTTCTGGCACACATTTTTCCATAAATGTGTTGTGAAACTTGGAAAATAATAGTTTGCTGCCAATTTTTATCTGTGTATCATGTTATAAGCTGAAACAAAGATATACATAATTTAACTAAATGATAAAGTAAGCACAGGAATTTTTGAGAGTTGTGTTTGATCATATGAGCTATGCTAGGTCACCCCGTGGTTCGGATTCCACATTAAACTGCAGGTCCCAGATGAAAGGAACTGGCTGTTCTACCTCTGACACAATGGCTTAGTATGCCTCCTTCGGGAGGATCCAACCAACCTTTGGGTTGTGGATTAAGTTAGATTAAAGTGTGAATAACAGAGAGCATGTAATTGTGTTTTTAAGAATATTTGTCTGGCAGTATGGCTAAGGCAGCACTACAGTGGATTAAGAAGGTTCAAACCCCAGTCCAGGCATACTGGCAGTCCTGATTGTAGATTTAGACAGTTTTCCTCACTCACCTAGATAAATGTTGGGTTGATCACCAATCTCCATCTCCTAAACTACACATTTCACAAACAAAAATACACTTATTATGGAAGTTACATGTTTTACGGATAGATGGCAACACATTTGCCACCCCATCAAAACTACAACAGGCCTTGCAAGCCAACAGTAGGTGGAGTCTTGCTTTCAATAAGCACAGCCTTGGGAAGAAGATGGATGGCACACAAAAAAAGGAAGTTCAATTGTGATAATAAGTATTATGAAGTAAAGGAACCATTGAAAATAAAGAAATGCCGCTATCAGAAAATCTCTTTCGTTTCCATGTTATTATTAAGTAAAGTAAGAAAAGTAGGCAGCCAACATGAATATAGTTGAACCCAATTAGCATATTGCAGGGATTTGTGGTTTCCAATTGATTACCATTTTTTGTTACAGTACCCATGATAGTAATATGGGTTCATCATATTATTCAGTTTGTAAAGACTGAAGAAAAGCAATGTAGATTCTAAAGGAGTTTATCTGAAGAAAAATTACAATCTGACCTTCTAAGGAATGATGTAAGGAATATTGTATGCAGGATACAATTACAGGGAGAAATAATCAATTTTTTACATAATTGCTTACAAACATTTATTTTCTTTTCAGAAACTGAAAGATATTTGAAAGTAGAATGACACTATAATGGTGAATGTACCCTCTTCAATGCCCTTAATACTTACCATTAAAAATGTTTGTAGGAACATGGAAATATTTTTCTTTGAGTTGTCCTAATTTATGTATGTTTTTTAAAATAAAGAATTATTATTACATTCTTTCATGCTAAAACAGTAGAAGTTTGTGACAAATTCATGATGATTTACGTCCAACAGGCCAATATTTTACACAATGAGGTGTATAAAGGTGAAAAAAGAAAACTACAGCACATAAACCATAGCTTGTTGACATCATCATTGCTACTGTGAGCACATCATTGACCTTATGCAGAGGAAGGAATCTAAGAAAAATTTGATCCAGGGCTGCATTTAAGCAAAGACTACATAGGCTGTACCCTAGGGGTCTCCACAACAAAGGGTTGCCCATAAAAATTGTTACTGCTGACTGCCAACAGAGGGGCCTGCACCACATGTACATCCTAGGGTCCCACGAATCCTAAATCCGGCCCTGCTTTGAACATCTAACTTTATTTCTGATATGATTTTTGTGAACTGACAGTTGACGTGTTTACAAGATGTTAATTTTTCTCTGATACTGCCAGTTGATCGAAAGTGATAAACTGTGTCAAGAAGGAGACAATAAATCATTTTTTATCCCGTTCTCTCAAAGCTGTGGGGAACAGACTACGGAAGGACATTCTTCGAATTTATCAAACATCCCAGTGCAATCTTGGTTGCTGACACAGAGGGACAAAAATCAAAATTGGTCTCAACATTACGAGGTATAGATTTGATTGTATGGAAGTTATGAAAGCTTTTCAAGTAAAAAAAAAAAAAAAAATATTTCTTGTGAACTTTGCATCACATATCATTATTTCATGTCAGGGACTAAATGAGAACAGCTTATCATTTAATAACTGGGTTAGGCTTGTGATATCTTGATGTTAACAGAATAAATTATCTGTTGTAATTTACTTCATATTAAATACATCTCAGTGAGTAGGGACACGGGAAAAGCATTGATACAACTTGGTATCAAATACTTTTCTTTTGACACCAAAATTTTTGATATGATACTTTTACTCATATTAGTACTTTATTACAAGTATCGATACCAAAATGGTGGTGCAAAAATTAGTGGCAGTACTACAAAGCCACTCAAAGAAAAGTGAACCTCCATGGCCAAAATAGGTAAATCTCAAGATGAGAACTGAATGTTTTTTTAGATCTTGTTGGTTTTTTACCTTTCTCTAGTTTTTATTTCAAATAGGAAGGAAGGAGTCTTGAACTCTCAACTCGGAAACTTAGGGGCTATGTTGCATTATTTTTTGTTATCAACATTTTGGTTGCATAATTTAATTTAATTGCAATGGAGCACATGCTCCAGTGGCAATTTCTCTTCACATCCAACTTCCCCCTAACCTGCACCCACCTACATTTACCCTCTAAAAATTTTAACTTTAAATTCTTTTAACGTTTTCGGTAAGTTATTCATCATTCCCCTCGGTAACTCATTCCAATCCCTGACACCCTTACCTAAAAAAGAAATTTTCCCACACCCTTGTGCCTGAAATCGAGTGCCAGCTTGTGGTCATGGTCATCTTTTCCCCTCCATGAACTACTTTTCATATCTACTGCAATATCTTTCTATGCCTCATCACCAGTATATGCCCTGTACACTCCCATGACCCTCCTCATCCTCCTCCTGTCTTGCAATGAATCCCATTCCAGCTCCTTTATCATATCTGTCACTGATTGCATTCTGCGATAATTTCCAGATACAAATCTAGCAGCCTTTCTTTGCACCTTCTCCAACTCCTGTATTTGATAGTCAAAATGTGGGTCCCATACTACACTACCATGTTCGAGCAATGGTCTGACCAAAGTTTTGTAACCCAATTCCTTTACTTCTCTCGTGCATCCCGTCATCACTCTCTCCAACAAGTGAAGGATTTTGAAAACTTTTCCTACCACCTGTCCAATGTGTCCTGCCCTGTTAAGCTTGTTATCAAATATAATGACCAGGTACTTACATGTCAAGTCTTCAGCAAGCAATTCTTTCCCCACCTTATAATCATAATCAATCTTTTGTTTTTTATTTGTGTATCTAATTAGCTGACTCTTCTTTGCATTTATCTCCATCCCATGTTTACCAACCCAATTAGATATCCTGTCCAGATCACCCTGCAACTGTTTACAGTCCTCTATTGATTTGATCCTTTTATACAGCATTATGTCATCTGCAAACAATCTAATTTCAGGTAGTAAACAATCAACACAATTATTCATTAGAATAATGAATAGCAATGGTCCCAATACGCTACCCTGTGGCGCTCCCATTTTTACTTCCACTCTGCTTGTTTGGTGTGTGCATTAAGAATGCAGATTTGAACACATTGAGGATAATCATTTAATTGCAATGACCTGCTGTCTAGATTCAAAAACATTCACTTCATGATGACACAGCTTATGCCAAGGTCTACTATAAGGTGTTTAGCAATAGTAAACACTAATGTCACATCCTCCAGTGATCCACATAGTGATTTTTCTATTGATGTAGTATGAGCATAGTATTTTTGGAGTCATCACAAGACCTTGACACATACTAAACAAAAGTCGAACACCAGGCTTGGTAATTTTGGCTAATGAAAGGGATAAAACGAGTCTTTATTTGGCAACACCTGTGTCACCATTGTTAACTGACCAAAGGAGTTAACTGAGAAAAGGAAAGATATGAAAGTGATACTCCCTCACTTGTGTACGTTAATTCATGAATACCCGACAGTTTCAGCAACATCAATCTCCTCTGAAAGATTATTTTCAAAGCAGACAGTACAATATCAAAGACAAGAAACAGAGTACCATCGAAAGAATTCGATAAATTATTGTTTTTAAGTGACTGTACAGAGCAAGAGTGGGAAGTGTAAGATTAATATATATACTAGCTACATACTGGCACATTTAATGACTCATGCCATTTGGCTGTTGATTTGATTTATTACTAAAAACCAAAGTTGTGTCTGATTAAGTTTAATCTCATTTTTATGTATTTAATTTATAATTCATTTTTTCACAAAAGAATAAAAAAAGGAACATGATTTATTGTCCCAAATTACATCATCATATATTTATATATATGATTGTAGATGAACTATAGCTTTAGTAGAGTATGAAGAGAGTTTACCGCCAATAGTTCCGACTCGATGCGGTCGACGGTGGAGGCGATGCGGACAATTGCCATGTCTTGGTGGACTTTAGTAGTGCGGTCTGCTTCCTCTGAGGATCCTGGCACCTTGTTCTGCGACCGCACCAACTCTTCCACAGTCTTCTGCCATGACTCCATCATTTCCAGTCGCTCCATAAGCCTTTCCGTACGTTCGAGGTTGTGCTCCTCGCGCTGTAACAAAGAAAAGTATCTGTTTAATTTAAATAGAGCTTATTAGATTTCGGTATTTTCATCTAAGGACACTTTATTTACTGGTACAATTTTTGCTGGAGATATTGTATTTAGTAATTTTTCTGAAATTTTACAAATTTACACAAATTTGGCAAAATTATTCAAACAGTATGTAACCGTAACAGATGTTTGAACAACTTACTTGAAACTCACTGTTGGTAAATACATTTTTTAGATGCAATAATTAAGTTGTTTGTTTTCCTTTGGGTTGAAATTTCACATAAATGTTTTCGACTATATGCGATTTTTAAATTTTCAACTATACAGTCTGTATATAAATAGTATTTCCCCTTTTTCAATCTCCAGAATGTAGGAAAATGCCATAACTTAGCAGAATATGTATTCTGAAATTCCAAGTATCTTTACCTAATGCGGTCCCTTGAAACCATTTCTTATTGCCCTTAAGTAGATTAAAAATTAGAGCTGAGGAATTTCTTACTGAAATGTATCCATATTTCTCACTTTTTAATCTTATTATGTTTATTGTATTAACACATATGATAATAATGCTGTAGGTAATGATGAACCTATTAATGCCCAGCTATTATGTATCGAGTCCAGGAACACTGTTAAACAGATAAAGAAAAGCTGGGTTTATAGAAGAAATATTAGTGAAAATAATATAAAACACTTCATAGATACCTTAAACAATGAAAACTGGTTAGAAGTATATAATGCGCAGGGTGTTAATGCGAAATTTGATTCCTTTCTGAATATATTTCTAACACTTTTTGAAGGTAGTTTCAAAAAAAGGAAAATTCTCAACACTCCAAACAATGAACTGGGCATGGGATGGATAACAAAGGGTATTAGAATCTCTAGTAAAACAGAGAGGGACCTTTATTTAAAAATGAGAGAATCAGATAACTATGCGCTGAAAGTTCACTATAAACTTTATTATAAAATACTAAGAAATGTAATAAGGAAGGCCAAGAACAGGTACATATCGGCGAAAATTGAAAATTCAGACAATAAAATGAGAACAATATAGAATATAATAAAGACTGAAACAGGAAAAACTGTAAATCACTCTAAAGACATAAAAATAGAACAAAATGGATATGTGTATAGCGAAGTAGGGGAAGTTTGTGAATTATTTAACAAACATTTTACGTCAGTAGTAGATAAATTAGGCATAGAAAAGCAATCCCCACATAGTGCTCTAAGGCTTCTTGAGACTGCTTTCCCAAATAGCTTTGTGGAGATGAAATTGCCACCAGTAACAGTCTCAGAAATAAATAAACTCATTAAACAATTAAAACCTAAAAATTCTTCCAGCTATGACAATATTTCAAGTAAATTACTGAAAAGATGTTCAGACTGTATCAGTCATGTACTTGCTCACATTTGTAATGAATCCTTAATACAAGGTGTTTTTCCCGATAGACTAAAATATGCTGTTGTAAAACCATTATTTAAAAAAGGAGAAGTAACATGTGTAGACAACTATCGTCCCATTTCATTACTTTCAACATTCTCAAAGGTTTTTGAAAAAGTCATGTATAGTAGAGTAATAAAACATGTTACACACTATAATATCCTCACTAATTCACAATTTGGGTTCAAAAAAGGATCATCCATAGAAATGGCTATATATTCATTTTTAAATAACACATTTGAGGAACTGAATAATAAAATGAATCCTGTAGGAATATTTTGTGATCTTGCAAAAGCATTTGACTGTGTAAATCATGAATTACTTTTGGAAAAAATGGAATACTATGGTATTTTTGTGACCGCAGGTAAATGGCAGTAGCGGATCTACGAAATTTCCGAACCGAGGCAAAATCTTGAAATTGCCGCCCCTTCAAACATGAATTTCCCGCCCGGGGCAATATTAGAAAATTAGAGCTATTCTTCGATTTTGCCGCCCCCTGAAAAGGTTGCCACTCGGGGCAGTAGAGCTAAAAAACAGGTCGCCGCCACACGAATTTGCCATTTACTACACCTTCAATGAAGATTTTGGCGCCCCCCTTAAGTTGCCGCCCGGGGCAAGTGCCCCGGTTGGACCCCCCCTAGATCCGGCACTGGTAAATGGTTTAAATCATACATTGAAAGCCGAATGCAAAAAGTTTCAATTTTTGATTCTAAATTAAGTAAAGATGCTTCATCAGACTGGGAGAAAATAAAACATTGAATTCCACAAGGCTCTGTCTTAGGTCCCCTCCTCTTTCTGTTATACATCAATGACCTTCCTGGAAATTTATCCGACATAGTTAAGAGTGTTTTATTTGCAGATGACACTAACCTGACTGTGCGTAAAACACCAAACAGTACTATAGAATTTAATGTAAATGAAGTACTTAGAGTAGTAGCAAATTGGTTTAAGGCAAATTCATTAAAATTAAATTTGTAAAAAACACATTATATTGGGTTTAAAACAAAAAACTATGCACAGCCAGATATATGTATAAACTATAAAAACAACACAATCTTAGAAACAGAGAGTATAAAATTTCTTGGTATTAAAATAGATCAGAAACTCTGTTGGCATGATCATATCATTTCACTACTGACAAAGTTAAGTAGTGCCACCTTCGCAATACGAACACTTTCTCTAACAGCAGATCTAGAATTAATGAAACAGGTGTACTCCTCATATTTTCATTCAGTAATGTCATATGGCATAATTTTTTGGGGAAACTCTTCACAAAGTAAAAAGTTTTCATAGCACAGAAAAGAGCTATTAGGTTTCTGTGTAGGGTAAAACCAAGAACTTCTTGCAGACAACTCTTTAAGAAACTCAATATTCTTACAATGTATTCTCAGTATATATATTCTCTCATGAACTTTGTCATAGAAAATTTTAACCTGTTTACACCTAATTCACAGGTACACAGTTTCAATACAAGAAACAGAAATAACTTGCATAAAACACAAACAGTTCTGTCATTAGTACAAAGAGGAGTTAATTATTCTGGGATACATCTGTTTAATAAACTACCTAATCGTATAAAAAAGCTTTCAGATAATAAAGATGTATTTAAATAAAAACTTGGAGATTATCTTATTGGCAACCCCTTCTACTCCATTCAAGAATTTGAAGAAAATAATTAATTGTACTCATTATGACGTTTGCAAAACTCAGTTGCAAAAATGTATGTTTATTATTATTTCTTGTATTTGTAAAATATGTATATATATATATTTACTATGATATGACTCACATTATGTGTATATGTATCAACAATGACATGTTTCACATCCCAGAGGTACTTCCTCAGCAGGGATCCATGGAACAAGATTGATAAATAAAAATAAATAAATTCTGTTTTGATTAATAGCAAATCCATTGATTTGATTTTCTTCCATCTGTTCCTAACAGTCACTATAGTGCCTCTAAACTGGTTTAGATTAAATTTCAAATGTGCGGCAGTGAGGTTATAATTGTATATATATATTTTTATAGATATTATAGAAAATCCGTTTTATGCTAGTCTGTTACATAACTTTGTTTAATAGTACATTAAAACGTGCAAAATTTAGCTTATTCAAGTATTATCTTCTTAATTAAAAGAACAATAGGCCTGATAGTAACCTACTTATCAATTATTGAAAGTTTTGGTTTGGCGTCATACTCAAAGGCAATTGTTTTTGGAATCGGTAACTAGACTAGCGATTGTTTGGGTTTCAATAAAACACTTCGAATAAATAAATTTTTGGTTGTTGCTTTGTTTTCTTCCAATAAATGTTCATTATGAACCAAATGTCTATGTTATATATTTGAAACAAATTTGTACTGTAATTTTAAATCTAACAATAATAACAGAGGAATTGGAATGTGTGGTGTACACAACAGTCACATACCCAAAGGTATAACGGAACTGCTGATATTTACATTTACAGCAAACATACAAGATTTAAACATTATTAATATGTGTGAAAATATTGTAATGTGTATTTAATTACTTGTTAATTAGTAGGTTATAACCATCCCTAATTTTGTGTAGCAAAGTTTTCTGTAATTAAATGAGATGCAATGTTGCAGCTCTCGCTTGAATTTGTATACATCACAGAGTGTTATTCTTTTCGGTTCATACCATGTAAAAGTATATTGACTCAGTTCAGAACCGATGAGTGAATGGAACCAAAGGGGGGGGGGGAGTAGCATTTATCTATCCCACCAGGGATTTCTTTATTGGTAGGTCATCTGAATTAAACATGCTCGTGAAATATAACCCCGTCTTGTGACAGAATTTGATGCAACCTGTACTCCCACAGTCTAAGATACGAGTACTTGTTCAGCAGTCTACCACAAGAAATACCGTTTCTAATCACTAAATCTGTGTCAATTTTTATTTATTTATTTATTTTTTTAAATCTTACACCGCCGACTTGAGCAGCTTCTTTAGGATTGCAATGGTCACCGGCTCAAATCTATCCTGGAACACTACCCTTTTTTGAATGAGTTTTGTGTTCTTCTTGTGTTGCATAGAATATACGTAAAATAAAATACAGAGAGAGTTACAACAATATAAATAAAATAAAATGCAAATGTGTTCCTGGTTCTCTGATGTCGCAGATAAAGAACACTCTTCTTGGACCTATGCAGAAGAGTCTTATCAAGCAATTTCAGAGGACACTGCAGTGTACAGCAGCTCTTCAGCTGGAGAAGGTGTCACAGGGCACTGATCTTCTTATGTTAGAATTAAAAACCTGTTACAATAACATGATTTTTCCGTTTTCTTTCATTTCCACAAATTTTGACTAATGGTATGCAATATTACCATTAAATTATGAAGTAAAGATATATATGAATTTGTGACAGTTAAAACTTATTTCAACTAGGAGTTTCTGTATTCTACACAGTCAGAATAACCTTATTAGCTTGAAGCCAGGTGGTTTAATTGTAGATTTCAGCTTGTACATTTACCAAAGGTTTGCATTAAACCACTTGACATTCCGTATGACAGCATAAGCGATGATTATATTGCCCGCGTCCTTGGTGTCTTTCGACAAGAGCAGGTCATGAAGGCTGGTTCAAGGTATCAGCTCGACATTTCTCTTCACACTAGCAATGAATGATACATGGTCGAGAACACAGATATAAATGTGCACATTAAACTCATGGAGAAAAGAAAAATCCCCTAGCACCTCTGAAACACCATTATACTGTGGGAAGATCCAAGGATTCTCGTAAGAGAATATAAGTTGCTTCAGAGTTACATCTAATTAATTCGAAATGTTGGGGATGTAGCAAGACAATGTGTTGAATGTTGGTTTTTAGTTTTAGGTTGATAAACTTTTGCATATGTCCCAGACTCTCCCTGTTGGTCTTATTAGCTGATGTCCTAAAGCCAGCAGCATGTTAATACAAACGATTTAGGCAGTGGCGTAACTATTATGTTGAGGCTCGTGGCAAATTTTTAGCTCCACTACAGCCCTGGGTGGCTACAATGGGCGGCGCCTGTTTGAAGGGGTGGCGCCTGTTTGAAGGGGCGGCAGGCCCTCTAGGGTGGGGGCTCCGCTATGCCTGCGGGCCCCTGACATTTTGCCCGTCCTGCCACTATATTGGTATGCCATAGGATTTGGAAAGCGGTAACGACCAATATTAAAGTATCATTCGGATATTCACCTAAAGAGATTTTTGGGACTGTATAACTAATAAAACAATGTAGTTGCATAAGTACGCAAATCGAATACAATGCCTAAATTTTACCACTAACCACCCGATTCTTGCTATTGATTTTCCCGCAAAAAGTTCATGTAATTATCTAATGACATCAAAATTAAAAAAAAATACAATTTTAATCTATAGCACCGCTTATGATGTACAGTTTAAAATATTGTCGTTGTCAGGACGTAGATTTTGATAAACATTTTGTTTCTTCGGTGAATGCTGTGTTACTGGTAGCGTGTGTGTACCGTATATAAATTGTAGCGTTCACTGTGGAGTATTCTACTTTTCCTGTATGAGGGTGAAGAAGAAAGAGGTTAATATACAGAGGCTGCATTCATGGCCTACTGCTGTCAAAAAAATCCAGGCCTTTCTGGAATGGAACTACTAGCGTCGCATGTCTTTACTCCATACATATAAGGAAAGGTCAGCGTTTTGAACAAAGCCGTTGTTGAACAAGCTGTTGGCCAAGTAGGCCTACCGCATGCTGTCTGCCGAATTCTGACGTTTTCGTTTAGAATTTTTAGGTCTTACTTGGGTTTTTAGCCGATGCTATACCATCTTAACAACTAAAAAGAAATGTATCGGAATTTAAATGAAAGTCCCATCAACTTCCGTGATTCCATTTAATAGAAACAAGAAATCTGGAAATATTTCAGGATTACCTAGTCGGGAGTGTTAAATTATGGGCTCAAAAGAATAACACCTGTTTTTCGCGACATAAAAATTTAGAAGAAAAAAAAATAGCCTCCATCTATCCAGCAATATTAGCAGCTTCCTCATCCTATATCAACCTTGCGTTTTATTTAATGTATGAGTATACAGATCGCGTTCAGTAAAGCAGGGAAAGAATGGGGTACAATCTATATCATTCATTTGGAAAAAATACTACATCCTTCATTAGTCTCCACTGACCTGTCTAGCTTCCTCCTCGGCCCTGCGCAGTCTTCCGTCCATCTGCGCGATGGCCGATCCAAGTGATTCCAGCGCCATGTCAGACGAGGTTGATTTTTTGACGAGTGTGGCGAGTGACCTTTTGACCTGGTCGCCCAGCTGTCGCTCGCGATACTCGTGACGTTCTAACTTGTCACCTGTATCGTGCATCAACCGCGCTAGGGACACCATCGCCTCGCGGATCAGGTCCAGCCTGCAACACAGCGAACATCTTGAACCATCCTGAAACTTCAGTAGCCAGAATTGCTTAACTTAGGCCTACAGAACATATCAGAAGCTCAAAGAACGCCTTGTCCTTCGCCAGAGTTCAAGAATTAGTAGTCAGGCATACAATTTCCTCACATCCATTAATCGATGCCATTTTACAATTTACGCTATGTAAAAATGATAACTAGTTACGGATATATCTAGTCCAAACTGTCAAAGGCAAGATAAACGAAGACAACCAGCCACGTTTAACGGGGCCTAAGCTTCGGTGTGTTTAATTAAGACAAATTCCAAACCTTATGTATCTTACTGATTGAACCATACGGCCCATGGGCGCCGGGAGGGGGGTGCACTTGCACCCCCCTGACATTCCGGGTCTCCGTCTGGACAGTATAAGAGCTAAAAAAAAAAGGTCGCCCAGCCCGGAAATTTTTGGGCCGATAGGGGGGGGGGCCACCAATGCAGCCCTGGTGCACCCCCCTACATCCCGGGTCGCCGTCTGGGCAGTAGTAGAGCTAAAAAAAAAAAAAGGCGCCCAGCCCGGAAATTTTTGGGCCGATAGGGGGGGGGGGCACCAATGCAGCCCTGGTGCACCCCCCTAGAAGCAATTCTGCCGGCGCCCATGATACGGCCAGTTAACTATTTAATTCATATTAGGCGCAACCCCCTTGCGTTCATCCCAAAACGTTTCTTTCAATGAGAGTGCAGGACAACATTTAATCAAACCCAGCGAATTAGGCCGGGCTCGAACTGGCTACTCTCAGCACACGAAACCAGCTTGCTTGCCTTATGCTACATCTCAGACGTTAACATGGGATAAAAAGAATTAGAGTTAGTGGCAGTAGACTAACAACCTGAGATTCGCCGATGGCATTACACTCTTGGCCAACGACGTTTAAAAACTCTAAACTCTTATTACCAATATTGCCTCTGAATGTAAGTCAGTTCACCTCATCAAGAATTTTTTCAAAAATAATGTTACGTCTAACAAATGGGGGACAGCGGAGAACGTACAAATGAATTGTATATTCTCAAACATATCAGTGAGTACACGCTGTGAGGTTCCCGCTTCACCAGTACCAGTGAATATGACATTATGAATAAATGTACATAATTTAATGTCATGTATATGTGTATTTAAGGTAAGGCTTCACAGCGTAAGTAGCACAGCAGGAGTAGTTTTAAGTATTATGCAGCACTTACGTTCAAAGAAGTTAGCAGCAATGTAAAAACCAGAGGTTACAGTTTAACGGAATTGAGACTGTGCATGGAGGAAGGAAATATTATGGAGACGAGGCAAGAGACCTTCACCACGCATTGAAGTGAAGCCGGACGGAGGAGGAGTGGGGGGTTAGGCCGAACCCATACAGACACGGGGTATATGTACAAAAACCTCAAGGGAACTCTAGGATAAACGTAACGCCACAATCTGGTGATGGATTATTATGTAACTCGATGAGACAAATAAAAAATGAAGAATATTTTTTTTTTTGATATCATGCTTAGTTAGTTTTCGAGATATTCTGTCTCAAACGTGAAATGTTTTTGGTTGAAATTCAGAAGAAAACATTTGATGACGGATTCTTATTTAAAAAGACGAGGCAAATAAAAAATAAAGAATAAAAATTTTCGACATCTCACCTAGTTCTAGAGATATACTGTATCAAAAGTGAGGTGTCTTGAGTTGAAATGCAGAAGAAAAATTTCGCAAAAGTCAAATTTAATGATCGATTTTTATGTAACACGACGAGAAAAATCGAAAATAAAGAATAAAATGTTTCGATATCTTGCTTAGTTTTCGCGATATACAGGGATTGGGTTGATATGCGGCCTGGATCAAAAATTAATTCTGCCAAAGCCATAATGGTGGACATGCAGAATGGATATTTCAGTTTTTTTACTACCAGGCCTCCATGAGACTGTGTAGGTAGCATGGAGGAAGGAAATATATGGAGGAGAAGTGACGTTAAATCTGTGAAGCAGGCTCTAAACTCTCGCGCATGCGCAGTGGCGGCAGCGGCGATATTGCGATCCCAAACAAATGCTATGTTCACATTGTATTAGATGCTGTGATTATTTCATTTTGTAACGTGTAAAAGTGTTTTATAATGCCATCTTGTGTTGCATACGGTTGCACAAATAGGCAAGAGAGGAAAGAACCTGGAATATCATTTCATAAGTAAGTTGAATTCTAATTATCGTTGTTGAAGTGGGTGGTAGGTTTTGCAAACTTCGGTGCCTGTCTATAAATATTTAGTCATAGCTCTCAAATTTTTGTTGGTGTAGTGTAGAAAATCAGCACACCTTGCTATTTTACACATAATATACTAGCATTACTTTTTAACGAGTGTTGAAAATGTGATTTAAAGGGGTGTGTTTTACATCGCGATTCAGTGAATTTAGTATTGCGCTTTCTTTCGTCACGTTGGAGTTTATACTGACAGTGTATGATGAAATCTATGCAATCTAGGAATCTTGACGAAGCAAACGATGTTGTTACTGCAAATACAGTTTGCGATTCAAATACGCGTGTGTGGGTATGTCTACATAGTTTTGTATTTGTATTTGTATTTATTGGCCCCTTAGCATCATACATAGTACGAAGTACAAATGATATAGGGCAAGTCAAAATTGGTCTGTACACAGACAGACAAACAAACATATAACAAACATTCTATTATATACTATGAGATAACATACTATACAGATATGATATAGACAAAAAGAATTACAATTACAAATATACAATTAATTCTTTACAAATTTAAATGATACTAATGACATCACCAATGTTTAAAACTAACATTTGGTTCGAAAATACTCATCAGTGTAGTAGAAGCAGTGGTCGAGCAAGTACTCCTTCACTGATGACATGAATTTAGTATTTTGTCTTACAGACTTGATCCTCTGTGGTAGTTTATTAAACAATCTGATTCCCATATGAAGTGGCCCTTTCTGACAGAAGGTAGTATTTGTTTGTTGTATATGAAAGTCTAGTGTCTGTCTAGTATTATACAAGTGTATGTCACTGTTTGTTTGTAGTTTATACCCAGAAGCTTCTGTATTTTTTTAAATGAATTTTATAGTTTCCAGTATATATAAACAGGGCAGTGGTAGAATTTGTAACTTTCTAAATAAATGTCTACATGAGGTTCTACTTCGTACTCCTTCAATAATTATTATAATTTTTTTCTGGATTTTGAAGCATTTGATACTAGGTGGGGAGTTCCCCCAGAAAATGATTCCATACCTTAGTAATGAGTGTTTGATTCTGTAGCGGCAATTTAATGGTGATTGTGGTTAGGTGTAAATGCAGTCTGTACCAGAATGGTTTTGTTGTTCCATAAGGGACAAAGAATTTATCTATTACTGTTAGTAATTACATGAGAACCAAGTTAGTGACAAAACGTGTTCGCGATATAAACTGTTTCCAGGTATTCCCAATTAAGCTTACGATGTATGGTAACAAGATAACTATTTTTATTCTGATCTAGGCCGCATTTCAACCTAACCACAAGTGGTAGTAAAACAATTGAAATATCCATTCTGTATGTTCACCATTGTGGCTTTGGCAGAATTAATTTTTGATCCAGGCCGCATATCAACCCAATCCCTGTATATCGCGAAAACTAAGCAAGATATCGAAAAATTTTATTCTTTATTTTCGATTTGTCTCTTCGTGTTACATAAGAATTGATCATTAAATTTGACTTTTGCGAAATTTTTCTTCTGCATTTCAACTCAAGACACCTCACTTTTGATACAGTATATCTCGAGAACTAGGCGAGATATCAAAAATTTTATTCTTTATTTTTTATTTGTCTCGTATTTTTAAATAAGAATCCGTCATCAAATTTGACTTTGACCAATGTTTTCTTCTGAATTTCAACAAAAAACATTTCACGTTTGAGACAGAATATCTCGAAAACTAAGCATGATATCAAAAAATTTTATTCTTCAATTTTTATTTGTTTCATCGAGTTACATAACAATCCATCACCATAGTGCGGCGTTACGTTTATCCTAGAGGCCCCTTGAGGTTTTTGTACATATACCCGGGTGTCTGTATGGGTTCGGCCTAAACCCCCACTCCTCCTCCGCCCGGCTTCACTTCAATGCGTGGTGAAGGTCTCTTGCGTCGTCTCCATATATTTCCTTCCTCCATGGTAGGTAGTATCATTTCTGTGCGGACTGGTGCTAGTGAAGTCATTCTTATCTTTGGAGACAGCTAGCTATATTTTCGGGGAAGGAAGGAAAGAGGAAAAAAAGATTAACATTTTGTAGACAATATTTTTTTCGTTTCGCGCGCTATTTGAGTTACTGCTGTGCAGTTAGTTTCTTCCAGTGTATTCCGTTCTACACACATGGATTTTGAAATTCTCGAAGATCTATATGAGTTTTTCCGCAGATACAATAGTGAAATATTAAAAGATTTCCGAAGTAGAGGACTGATAAGGAAAACTCTAGTACGTGCCAGAAGAAATTATGTTACTTAGGAAAAGATGCATCTATGTTTCTTGGACATTGTTCCGGATGACCAAAATGTAAAAAGAGACAAAGTATACAGGATGGATCCTTTTTCGAAGAAATTAGGATACCACCGAAGGAAGTTTTTGTTTTACTATGGTTGTGGTGCCGGAATATTGCAGTTGGAACCTACAGAATTTCAGAAGGGACCGCCAACCAAATGTGCAGTTATTTTACTGACATTTGTTCATGGAAAATTCTAAGTGATACGGAAAAATTCTTTTTCGGTGGACCAGATTGCGTAATTTGGATTGATGAAACTGCAGTCTCGAAAAGAAAATATGAGGCTGGTAGTATTGTTCCGGCAATATGGATTTTGTGAATATATTGTGTGACCGAAAGACGAAGCGTCCTGTATGTATGTATGCTCGTTAAGGTCAACTAGAACCACGTTAAGCCTTTGTGCAGCTTGAACGTGCTTTATGGTAGATGTGTACACATCTTGTTACAACTAGGGTTGTTAGCTCTAGAGGGGACCTACCGGGATTCGAACCCGGGAGCGGAGCAAGCGCCAAAACCACTGGCTTCCAGACTCGTTTTATTTTACTTAAAAAATAAATGTGCGCGAACAGTGATACCGATCTTCCTCATGTCAGGCCAGCTACAGAAATATGGACCGATTGTTGCCCGGCATATAAACGTCTCCGAAATTTGGGAAGAGTGTCACCCAACATCCACCACACTGTCAATCATACAAGAAATTTCGTAGATCCAA
Source organism: Vandiemenella viatica (assembly GCA_031002005.1). Taxonomy (NCBI): domain Eukaryota; kingdom Metazoa; phylum Arthropoda; class Insecta; order Orthoptera; family Morabidae; genus Vandiemenella; species Vandiemenella viatica. The sequence goes on from JARYHS010008074.1 coordinate 133,724,325, forward strand.
CAACTGGTACCTCCACCAGCCTTGTAGAAAATTTATGTAGCAGACTCGAGAGATTTTTGCGTAAACGAAATATACTTGCGTCAAACCTGTAACCAGAACATATAGATTGCTTCATGTGGTGGCAACTATATAGACACACTACAAGTTAATATGCATTCTACAGAATGATTGAGCATTTACTGAGAAATACAGTAAGTATTCATTTTCTGTTTTTCCGTTGCTTCCCAATGCTTCGATTTGTTATTTTCTTTCACTGTGAAATTAAAATTGGCATTTTTTTATTTTTTCTTACAGCTTTCCACTGAAAGAAGATTTACAGTTCTTCATAACTAGTGGGCCTCCTATCGTGGGACCGGACGTTTTCAATCCACTTTTTCAATTTGGGAACTGCCAAAACGTTTCATTCTATTGACTAAGAGGCCCACGGAAGTTTTATTTCGCTCCTGTATACCTAAAGTCATAATGTTTTTTTAAAATAAATACATAAGTATTTTATATGTTCCCTGATGCGAATGCTACAGCTGTCATTTTATCCGGTAAGACAAAATATATATGTCATTTATCTCATTTAAAATTACCACTACATTTCATTCCGCTGGTAAAATGAAACGAACTGAAATTTTAAGTAAAAACTATAAAAACTAAATTACTGGAGCATTATACTGTTACAACTGAAGCCATTATTCATTCTGGTACAGGCTGCATTTCAACCTAACCACAACTTCTGGTACCAAAAATCAAACGAATTTCAGATGTAAATAAAAGCTAAATTATTGGAGTCCTAAGATATTACAAAGGGAGTCAGTATTTATTATGGTCCAGGCTGCATTTAATCTAACCATAACCGCTGGTTCCTAAATCATTTTACATTGTTTACAAAACTAAATTACTACAGCCATGCTGCTACAAACCATATTATTCTTCATATTGATCCAGGTTGCATTTCGATCTAACCACTAACTACATTAATTTTAGGTTGAAATGCACCCTAGATCTCACTGAAAACACCCAGCATGCCATGACAATAGTTCACCCACATTTTTATATCTCATCCATTACTTCACTATGCTCCAGAGTGTTTCACAACATAAAATAATTATTTACTCCTTTTAAAACTTTTTCCATGATATCTGTGCACTATTCTAATATACTAGAGTCTACTTTCACTAAATTCTTCTTGAAAACTCTTCCCATGTCATCTAAGCGCTATTCTAATATACTAGGGTCTACTTTCCCTTTGGTCCAGTCTGCATTTCAATCTAACAGCTAACTACATTGATTCTACTTTAAAATTAACCCTGAAACTTTGTGTACTTTTCACAGGACATTAGTGCATCAGCATTTTTATATCCTATGATCCACTGTTGATTGGCTCCACTATTCACTGAAACCTGAACAGTGAATAAATGTTCTGGTGTAATAATGTACAGGGTTGCCTAGAAATCCGGTTTTAATGCATTGTATTTGCAAAAAAAGATATTAACATAATAATAACACATAATGAACTTAATTTAATTCCCATCAAATAAATTTCTGATTCACCCTTCTACTAAGCCTATATCGAAATATGTCCAACGTTTTAAGACCTCTTCTCTCCTGTACACACCTCCAGATACCAAATAAAGCAGCAATCTTTTCGTTATTTATGATGTGCATTCTACACAAACGGAAGAAATAAATTAAGGGGACATCCCTCCCCTCCCACCCGCAAAAAACTACATTTTTCAAACAGTTCTTTATATTCCAACTGACTCCTCCATTTCTAATATATGCAGGCCATTTCATTTTATCGCCGATCAATTTCTGCACATCCAAGTACACACGATAAAAAGCGCGCCTCAGCTATTATCCATAAGAAATACTTTCAACGTGAAGTCACGCCTATTGCCAAAGATAATGATAACAATACTCCATCATACCCTTCACTCCAACACACAAACTATAAAATCGGAAAACTCGCGCAAAACTAATATCTGCTGCTAACGACGTAGTCAATAGGGACTTTTATCACATTAAACTGGCTGAACCGACAGACGACGGCCTGTCGAAATTTCAATAAATATGTTCGCGATCATTTGGTGAATTTGTGAAGAGCTATTGGAAATATGTTACAAAGTGAAAATGATTTAAAAAATGTATTTCTGTTAGATCAGTGTATTTATTAACGATTGTGCTCATAAATATTCAATTTGAGGAGTATATTCAGAAGTACGCCAATGGGAAATTTTACATGCGAGATGAATTCTATTGGCAGTACACCGCTGAAATGCTGAAAATTTGTGAAGTGCCTGAAATGTGATCTACTTGGAATCATGCAGTTTTGTTCTAAAATTTAAGTCACAATTGATTTAATTCGGAAATTCATGTCAACCAAATGATTTATTTTATTCCATTAAATTTCAGATCTCATTGTGTTTTATTTACATTTCAATTTCGATGATCGCAGAACTAAACTGGTATTGATGGTTTCACAGATTTTGCATCGTTCGCCTTAATGCCATCGTAAATTCATCCCAAACGATCAATTTACATTGTTATATAACTTTGGCCATCACACGGTTCTTCCAAATGTTGGGCGTTGCAGTTTTATTGATTTGAATATGCAATGGCAACTTGAGTGCTGAATGAGCTGTTTGACCACATTCCAACAACGTAGATGTAATTAATTCCTGATGAGGAAAGTGCAAGTACAATTTCATTTTGTGAGCGAATCGTTTCCAAAATCAATGCGATCAAAAAGTTTTTCCAGCTCCACCAAGAGCGCCCAAGAAGAAAATCCCTAAAGTTCCATCGTTCACAACTTTCATGAGAGTGTCGTAGGCATATATTTGTTGCCGGTTCAACAGCGGAACGTTCGTTCGAACTGATGTTCCAGTGCATTGCAACTATATTGGTTTTTACATTTCAAGTCTTGATTAAACAGATTGGGCACTGTCGTCATAATTGAGGTAATACTTTGTTCTATATCATCAAGCAGATGTCCTCTATTAATAACAAGGCAATAGAAATAAAGTAACTACATTTTTTGGTCAGATCAGGAACAGTACAAAAATAAAAGCAAAGGAAATTTTAATTTAGGCTGGAATACATTTTTCAAATTTTTCTCCAGATCTTCCCTTTTTTCGGTAGAAAACATTCAATAGAATTATTTCCATTCTGGGAGCATAAGGAACAAAACCAAAAAAAGAGAGAAGAATTACGCATATCCACCGTTTGAATCGGGAGTTATGGTCATAAGTTCATAGAAAAACCCCAAAGAAAAAAAGGACTTTCAGTTTTTCTTGAATTTTCCAATTTTCCGGGCAACCTTCCCAATTTTTTCTTTAAAAACCTTATTCGGACCATTACAATCATTTAAAAAAATTAGCCGAATTGGTCCATAGAAAAAAGTATTTAAGTTTTTTCCGAATTTTTCGGCCAAAATTCCCAATGTTTCTTTCTCTAAATACCTTATTCGGACTATTATCAAAATTTTTAAAAAAAGTCGGTGCATAAAAAAGTACTTTCATTTTTTTCAATTTTGTGGACAACTTTTCCAATTTTTCTTTCTCCTATCACCTTATTTGGACTATGACGAATATTTTTTTTAAAAAAATAGACAAATGGTCCATAGAAGAAAGCACTTTCAGTTTCCTCAATTTTCCGGGCAACTTTTCCAATTTTTCTTTCTCTAAAAATCTTATTCGGACAATTACGAAGATTTCTAAAAATAGACCAAATGGTTCATAAAAAGGATGCTTTCAGTTTTCCCGAATTTTCAATTTTCTGGGAAACTTTTCTAATTTTTCTTTCTCTAAAAACCTTTTTCGAACCATCACGAACATTTAAAATAAAAAAATTAGGAATATCGGACCAGTCGTTCTCAAGTGATGCAATTATCAACAAAGAGAATTTCATTTTTATATATATATATATATATAGTACATGTTGGCTGCTATGTGCAATATATTCGCTAACGTCGCTGGCAAAACCCATATATACAAATAAGTGCAATATGTTGGTTTTACACAAATAAATCTTACTTATACAAATTTTCTATTACTGGTTAATTACGTGCAATATGACCGCGGGAAATAGTTTTCCATACAGCATTGAAGACTAAGAAACAATTATAATAGACTTCTACAAGAAATAAGGTACATATCTTACGTAATAAGTTGTATGGATCTACACACTTTTCGATTAATTTTACTTAATTTCTACATACTTGCAAGCTTTTTTATTCGTTTATTTAAATATAATCTCCTAAGGAACATGTGTGTCAAATTTCAGATCGACAGGATCATTATTGTAACTTCCGACGTATTAACGTGGAGCCCATAATTTAAGTCCAGAAAATTAACTCTTAAAAATATGAAGAGAGGTAGTAATATATAAGCTAGCCATTTGTCAGTTATCAGCGTGCTACCATTTTCTTCTTGAGCAGAGATTATTTGAAGCAACATTAGAACAGTTATTTTTAATGGAACTTCTTAATAGAACATTTACCATACTAATGAACGATAAATAACCATGTATGATTGGAGTGAAAGTAGGAGCCTCGCAACCTTAACTGGCCAGCTTGTAAATCTGAGCGAAGGTGTAATCCCAAAATTATTCCGTTACAAGACAAGATTAGAAATATATTCTGCGATTTTTCAGACCAAATATGCCGGAAAACCAGAAGAAAACATTTTACGATCAGCATGTTCTGTTATTTATTTATCGTATGGCAATTCAGAGACTTTTAAGAACATTGATAAAATATATACAGTGCAAAGCTAGTTCGCCTCCTTGTGGTGCACCCTGGGTAACGCTAAATGAACTAACACATACTGGCAGTCAGACAATCCTGAAGGATGCCGGCCTCGTTAGCGTAGGGGCTAGAGTGCTAGCTCCGCGTGCCGAAGGCCGCCGGTTCGAATCCGGCCGCGGGCATGGATGTTAAGTGTTGTGTGTCTGTGTGAATGTCCTGTGGCGTCTATACACTGAAAGCAATTATAATTACCTTGAGCTGGCTGTATGGCCTCCGTTGCCAAATGCCATTAAAAAAAAAAAAAATCCTGAAGGATCTCCTGACTAAGACACTAATTCATCTCAACTGTCACCTGCGATAGTATGTTCTGTATTTCGCAGAAGCAAAAGCAAGATAAACTTCCGACTAAAAGCGTATAAAAATCCCTCTCATAATAGGGCTCAAACGAAGAACATTCGAGGGTGTTACCGTTCCATGCCAACTTTCTGGAGAAATCTAAATGGGATTCTTCAGCGTACCTTCCTCAGTATGACTGGCGTTATTCAGAGATTCTTTATGTTAAGATGGCGGTGATAGATGTTTAATACACTGTTGAGCCAAAACATTATGACCACTGCCCACCAAGAGACTGAATGCCGTCTGATGAGGTTGCAAATGGGAAAATCCACTGACATAAGTGACTTTGACAAGGGCAGATTGTTACTACCCGGCGGCTGGGAACGAGCATCTCGGAAACGGCGAAGCTGGTTGGCTGTTTGCGTGCTTCTGTTATGAGCATCTACGGAAAGTGATTGAAGGACGATGAAACCACGAATAGGCGACAAGGTGGTGGACGTCTACGCCTCATCACAGAACGCCGAGGTCAGAGGCTTGCCCGCTCTGTTAAGCAGGATTTGGGGGGGGGGGGGGTGTATGGCAGATCTGACGGCAGAGCACAATGTTGGTGCAGGCACAAGTGTTTCGGAGCACACCATTCAGCGCACATTGTTGAACATGAGATTCCGTAGCAGACGGCTTCTATGAGCTCCGATGATCACCCAACGACATCGTCAATTACGATTGCAGTGGGCACGAGATCATCGAAATTGGACCTTGGATCAATGGAAACGTGCCGTCTGGTCGGATGAACCACGTTTCTTGATACACCAGGTTGATCGTCGTGTCCGGATACGCCGTCGTCCAGGCGAATGGCTGACCGAAACATGCCTCACCTCTTGGATGCAGGCCTGTGGGGGCAGTATTATGCTATGGAGGACATTCACCTGGGCTTCCCTGGGACGTGGGGCAGCGATCGGAGACACCATGAGTTCTGTGATCAATTAGATTTCTTCGTTCTTCATGTTTTCAGCTACTGCAATGGCATCTTCCAGCTAGATAATTGCCCGTATCACATTGCCAGAATCGTGCTACATTGGTTCTAGGAGCGTGTTCATGAACTCACGGTGATGTCTTGGTCACCAAATTCGCCTGGCCTCGACCCTATAGAACACATCTGGGACGCTATCGGAAGCCAACTTCATCTTCAAAAACCACCGGCCCGTAATTTAAGGGAATTGCGTGATCTTTGCGTAGACATCTGGTGCCAGATATCTCCGGAAACCTACCAAGGACTTGTCGAATCCTTTCCACACCAAACCGCTTCAGTATTCCGTTCCAAAGGTCGACCAAACTCCATTAAGCAGCTGGTCATAATGTTTAACTCATCAGTGTATGTTGTGCTGGTCAAAAAATTGTGTTGAAAGATGCAAATATAACGTTGCTAAAATAAGTTTGTTTACTAGTGAGCTAGAAGATTCAACTACATACAGTTCTGATATCACGTTTTTGTGACTTGAAGACTTGGATACTTTCCTTACAGATGGTAGCAGATTTCATAAAGAAAACAATATATGCAAAGTTTATCAGAATTATTGTTATCTAATCGATTAGTCCAGATGATATTCTTCACGATAATGTTGCAGGACGAAGGTTTTTTTTATTTTTTATATTTTTTTTAATTACAAATACTTTATTTCTTCGCTGTTTGATATATTATTAATAACTGTAGTAATGTTTATAGTGCAAAGTTTATTTTATGGAAAAGGCTACATTAGCATAATTCAAAACCACGGATGTCCAGACGGAAATTCGAACACATGCCTCCCTAGTGTCAGACACAAATTTGACCGCTCTCTATTTTTCTCATAGCCTTCCGCCTCGCCTATTTCGAGATCATTAGAGGGAGGAAAGGACGGGACAAAGAGCGTCAAGAAATTCGGCCACGGACTTTTGAAGGAACCATCTTGACATTTCCCTGGAATGATTTCGGGAAACCATGGAAAACAAAAAACTGGATAACTGGGCGGGGATTCGAACTGCATCCTTCCGAATGCGAGGCCAGAGCATAACTTCTAACCGGCCACACTCAGTGTCCAACAGACAGTAGCTTCTTGTGAGCTGTTGATACCACTACTATTTTCGAATTGTAAATGGCGAAAATAAAACAGAATACGTTAGCAGGAAACATTCATATTCTGAATGTGGTTATGGAAATGACCCATTTAACGCATCAGCTACTACCATAAGGGGAATAGGAAGAAACTTTTAAAGCTTCAATGATTTATATCTCCGCAATCTCAGTACAAGAGTCTTCTTACATGATTTATTCGAATAAGAGGCCCAACTTCAGGGTTTCTCATCGCCCTTTTGCATGCATAACACATCAGGTTACTCAAAGCATCAGCGATACACATTTACGAACCATAATAAGATGGATGACAAGTCGAGCTCATACACTGTGAGGCAACAGAACGGCGTGTATCATGTGGCCAAGAGTGACGATAGTACAATTCATGTTTTGCTATATTCTGAAGACGGTTTTGCATATTTTAGAACCATGTCAGATGCTCTTGGTGTATAAAATATTTCAGTGTTATATCCTGATAATTGTCACTGTGTAGCCGTATAAAATAAGATTGGTATATGTCAGTTGTTTAGAGGACCACATATTCCACATCTCTTGGTCTGCAGAAGGCTGGATGATGCGTGTGTAATAGACGATCTGTTTGTTTAATTTAATTGCGATGGAGTGCACGCTCTGGTGGCAAATTCGCTATACACCCATTTTTCCTTTCTTGTAGCCGCCCACTTTTTCAAAGGCCATCCACGCTGCTGAATTCGTCACCTCACATTCAATATAAACGTATTTTGTATTATCGTTTATTTGTTAGTTAATAAGCTTATTAGCTTTTACCATTAACAATTTTTAGTTTATATTCTTTAAAACCTTTTAATTTCATGTTTTGGATACGTAAAGTTAGTAAATCAGTTAGAAATTTAGCTGTGTTGTTTTGATTTCTCGAACTATCATTTGATACTTATGTTCTTCTTATAAAGTCATATACACTTTTTCTAGTGTTTCTGCTGAACAGAGACGAATATTCGTCTCATTTTATAGTAACAAATGGTTGTGACAATAAACTAGCAGTAGTTTCATAACAATTTGGCTTAAATAAGAAATAGTTTGGTGTTTATTTCTTGATTTATTGTTCCACTTAATTTTTAACATGCTTGAATCATTTGTAACGTGCTTTTTCAGAAGCACGTACAAGATTAAACTGATTGATTTAATACGAAACAAACACATTCTAGAAATAATGGCTGTAGAAAATACTCGATAGAAAACATTCAAAAATAAGAAAAGAGAGGATGGTAGACTAGATTTTGATACTAAGGATTTAGTTTAAACTTGATTACAGAGATTTTTGGAGGAATCAAGAGGCTGACATGATAGCCTAACTGCAAGTAAGATTAGTGTTTTGCTAATGTCATAAGTTGCATAAAATAATGCGATGTTTATCAATTTCATCTCGTGTTTCCAATTAATAACTTAGGCCTGTTTGAAGTCTTACAATTCTTTGTGTTCTGTTTTTGGTCCGCTAATACTATTCGTAGTTACCGTATGATTCGCACCAATGTTTCTCTCTTTTCAATCTATTTGAGAGTATAGCATCCAGTGGGGAGCTAATGTCAACGTATCTTTTAAAGCTGCGGTATAAAACGGAATGTCATTACATATTCGATTACTGTAAAAGTTTTGAAGAGTTAAAAGTTGTGTTATAACTTTAATCACTGAGTTAGGTACAACAAACCAAGGTTCAAACATGGCGGGTCTGACGTATTGACATTTTTAATTACATATTTGTCAAAAGTATTCCGCAATCATCTGGGTGATTTGCTGGGACGGCTTTAATTTCCACCTCAAAAACCACACAGACAAATTGTCACTAAGCATACAAAAAATAGAGACCCACTAACAATAAATTACAGAATCTGCGGTGGCACAATCAGTGGAAACTCTTTCACCAAACAGGTTGAGGAACCCTCAGGATTATTATAAGCTGGTAAGAATAATATACATACAAGCAATATGGAAGTTACAAATGGCATTAATGTGGTTAACTTGAACAACCAAATATGGAAGTGCAGGTAATGCCATAATATAATCTTACGTTCCTTTAATTCACTTCAATGAAGACGGTTTGGAATATATTTAATATTTTCCAAACCGAGAATTACCTTCGGTTTCATGGACGACTCGTAGACATAAGTTTTAACAGAAAAGAAAACACCAAGAAAACTAAATCGGAATGAAAAAGGGTGATGAAAACAACAACGCAGAATGTCGAGTGGTACAGATTGTATTAGAAACAAAGACATTAAAACAAGGCAGACAAAAAAGACGGTTTGGTTCGAGTTAAATCATTGAAATGTAAGCTGACAGGATTTTTCTTTAACAGATCAGATGGCAGAAAGAACAAGTTACCTACAGAAATTGATTGGGATCAACGCGCAGAAAATATTATTAAGATGCAGTTCTTTTTAAACATATCTGATATCAGAATGCAATAATGCGGCTTTTACCTACCAAACATTCAGTTTCTAAGAAAAGCTAATCTGTCTGGCTATCAATAGGTCAGGCTACACACAGTTACGAAATACAGTCGAAACTTGATTAAACTTAAAATGATTATACCGTTTCCATTGTGGCAACAGTGATTTAAACAATGAAATAGCTGCTGTCTACAGCATATTTCCCATCCATTGCCCGTATATAGTATTATGCTTTAATCGTCTACCTCAAAGCTTCCACCAACTGCCTTCTTAAAGCTGATGGCATGCCTAATTGTTGGCGTTCTTCTCTAATTGAACCTGAATTGCTGCGGTAGTCCGCAGCCATCACGACTGCTCCGAAATGAGAATGCATGTATCTGTAAGTGGCCATTTCAGTGCACAGAGCACTCAGAAAGCAGAGTATTATTTATAGCAACTAGTTTAAAACTAATATAAGGCAGCGCAAACACGATGATTATCGATGAGTTCCTTTTATTTATCCCCACAACTATAGGTGGTGCACTTCCGCAGACATGGTTTAGAAAATTATAAACATCTCCAATCGGAGGTGATCATTTTAATTTAAGATCAGGGCGCACTGTGGTACTGAACTACTATACAGGAAGTATTCGGACAAAGGATATGTGGAAACCCATTGTGCACAAATGACCGCCGTTTGTTCATGGGCAAAAGTTTCGTTTGTTGCAGAGGTCTGATACTGATACAGTTTACTCAGCTTATTGTCGTTTAAATGAAAAGCTACCATCCTGAAATGTCATTTCTCATCAATGTTTTGGTAATAATTTGATTATACTGCCGAAACTACTTAAAGAAAATAGTTTACGATCAGTGCATGCTTCCTATGCTGATAAACGTCTGTGAGACCTGGATACCTACGAAGGATAAACTTCGGACGGCCCACAGAGCTATAGAAATGTCGGTGCTAGGTTTAACTAGAAAAGACAAGAAAAGAGCAACCGACATTAGGTCAGTTACAGGGGTCACAGATATCTTGGAGAAGACAGCATCCTTGAAGTGCCAGTGCTATGAGAAAGATCAAAGATGGACAAAAACAGTATTAGAGCCCAAGAGATCATCAGAGAACAAGAGGAAGACCACCAGACCGATGGGACAAGGACATATGCAGGGTTGTTGGAGTTAATTGGCAGAGGATCGCCCAAGGACGACTTGGAGAAGAGTGCTAAAGTTCTACCTGAACTCATGACTCCAAGATGACACATCATTTAATGATTGAACAGGCTGATAATGGATGGTGGATAAAATTAACTACCTCTTCCTAGTATTTCTCCCACATCAATCGCAGTGGTATATTGTTTCATTTTTTGAAAGGAAGTGATAGTTTTGTGTGCCATGCTACTTTTTAAGATCCTTGACGCCAGTCTTTCCGCATAAAAGGGAGTTGAAAGTAACTTAGAGTCATGATCTAGCTACTCGCTCTGCAACCTTTGACCCTTTTTTTTCTTATGACTTTACGTCTAGTCGATGTCGAGGTGAGAAAAGACCAGGGTCAAGGTATGGGAAAGATTTTGAATTTCTCACCACTCGCGGTAATCTATCTCATGTTTATTTCGTGCTAAACTGTTCTCTGTTGAAGAACTTGTGGCTCATTCCTAGTCACCTGTAAAGGTCACAAGGCTAATTGCAGGGAGATATTCACTACAAGAATCACCGATCGAGTGCAACATAAAAAAAAAAAAAAAATACCACGCGATGAAGTTAATTCCTCAAGCAGCACATCTGCAGTAGAAATAGTAAATTTGCAAAGTCGTCTCATAATTGCTTTCAGTTGCTACAATGTACGCAAATTGCTGTTCATTCGAAGAGTATGCATTTCGTTATTTTAAACAGGTGAGTCTTCCAATTTCCATTTCACAGTTTTCACTTGATCATTCTTATCATCCGCAATTCAGTGTTTCTCCTTGATCATTCAATCAATTTTCATTTTAGTGCTTTAGCTCTTTTATGCTTACAGTACTGTATTTTGTTACAAATGATTGATGTTATAGTTATTAATGGATGTATTGATCGGTTTTAATATAAAGAATTTAACCAAACATATTTAATTTCCTTACCTGCTTCTCTGTGATAGAGATTTACTATCTTGTAAATTAAAATCATAAATCGTTCCAAATAAAGTAAAAAATTAGATTAAAAAATCCTAACTCCAATAACGGCAGCCCAACAATGGATAATTATCTTTATTAATATATTAAATGGACTATTTATATCTTAATCTGTGCGATTATCTGAAGAATTTACTCACGTGACGGGCGGTCTTGGAGCAGCAGCCTTGGCAGATCCAAGCAGCATCACAGACAGCATCAACACTAATGGAGTGAACCTCCTCATGACTGCTTGCTGCAACATCACAAATCACACATGGGTCACAGTCAACTCCTTAGAAGTGTGCCGCCGATGAACAGACGCCGCTGTTACCATCTGAACTCATCTAAAGGGAGCTGTTAAGTATAACGTCCTCATCTGAGGGAAGAACTAACATCAGCAGTCTCCTGTTTAATTTAATTTCATTGCGATGGAGTACATGCACTGGTGGCAATATTCCTACACACTCATTTTCCCCTTTATCTTACATTCTTTCAGCAACACAGCGATCGTTGACCACCTCATGCATACTCGCGGCCACTGCATGAGTGCAGCTGACAGCCATCAGCGGGGCTGACCTGCCCACTGTCATAGTTGATCACCTGGATCGAGCGTCCCATATACCTCGCTATGTGTATTTTTTTAAATTTTTTTTTACTTATAGCTTTACGCCTTGTCGACGTCGAAGTTAGAGGCGGGATGGGACTGGGGACAAGGAACGGGAGGGAAATCGGCCATGGCCTTTTGAAGGAAGCATCGTGGCATTCGCCGGGAGTGATTTGGGGAAACCATGTAAAACCCAAATCTGGATGCCCGGACGGGGATTCGAACCGGCGTCCTCCCGAATGCGAGGCCAGAGCGTTAACCATCGCTATGTGTAATTCGTGCAGCCACTGTCTTCGTCAGTTCAACCGTCTCCAATTGCTTCTGATATCGTAACGTCGATCGTGACGCCAAAGCGTAGCTCCACCGTTCATTGAACTGTCTGAACCACATATACGTTTTCCTGCAATGAACAATTGTGCGCCCAATAAATAACATGTGAAAGAATCCCATGTGACTGTTGTTATTAGGGCAGTAACAGTTTAATTGTTAAACTGCTAATGTGTTTAATTGAAGCAACCGATGTTAAATAATGTAATTCTCAAATCCAATGGCATTCTTGTAATAAAGTAATATTAACCACCCTTTTACTATTTCATTTTGTACCTTGAATCTCCAATGATAATTTAAAAAATTCCATTTATTAATTATGATAACTCCAAAAACGATATTTCATAGCTATTCAAGAATGGTTGCTTTTGCACTACAGAATTTTTTCCTGAGGCAGTGTGTAACTATTGGAAACTTGCTCAGATGGCTGAGGCGGTACATACTGAAGGTACAAGAGGACTGGGCATGAGTCCAGGCCCCCGCGTAACGACCGTCCTGAGGGCGGTTTGTAGGCGGTATTCCGCAGCCACCAAGGCGAATTCCGCGTCTGTCCCCATTCCCCGGCTCATAAACTACAAATTTAACAAACAAAAAATACACTTATCACACACAGAACAAAGCTACACATCCCGCAGACAGATAGCAATACTTCACTTCCTCCGCTAGTATCTAGAACGACCTGGCAGTAGGTTTGGAGTCAGCAAGGATATGCAACCGTAAAATCAAATATCCAAACTCCACCATGCCATTGATGAGTAAAACTCATAAAAGGCAGCCTAATTGTTGGGAAAAGGTAGTAAAGAAAAAAAAGAATGAGTGTGTAATTTAATTTAATTTAATTCCAATGGGAGCACACGCTCCAGTGGCAATTTCCCTACACACCCATCTTCCCCATTTCCTGCACCCACCTACATTTGCCCTCTACAAATTTTAACTGTAAATGTAAATTATTTGTTTAGAGTACTTTTTGAATAAGAAATAAATTATAACCCAAATTTGAACACCCGTCACAAAAATTGTTGTTGCTAGCGGAGATGCTTTTTAATGCTGCAGACTTTACTCCACGCACCGATTTCATTGTATCAATATTGTAGAAAAAAATTGTCAAAAATTCCAAAACAGGACACATAGCAGCAGTAGAAAAGGCCGATATCAAAGCATGACCTTTGAAAAGGTTCCTTGCTTTCTGGTGAGACCTAGCCAGGGTTTCTTGCCGAGGACTGAACTTTGTTTTAAAATCTGTTCACGAGATAAAAGAAAATTCACTAACGGAAATGCGTAACATCACTAACCAGTCGCTGCTAATTAATAATCTTTATTCGTAAACGTTGATGGTGCGGTCCTTTGCAACCTGCCCCGTGTATTATATATCACACATTGCACCGAATACCGAAGCAGCGGTGCACTGGCGTGTTATACAGAGTGAGAGCAACAGGTTGTTGTGCCCCTAGGCTGACAGGCAGATATCTGCTGACGGTCTCCTTTGCTGTCAAGAGGAGAAGGCGGGGTGTCAGGCGTTCCCCACACTAGCTGTCACAAATCTGACAGTTGATAAAACCATGACCTGACACTTAAAGAGCGGAACAAATAAAGGTGTAGAAAATTCTGTTTGACACAGGAATACAGACACATATAGCACATCAACCCTATGTTAAACGAAAAAGAAAAAAATTCATTTTGTGACGCTATCTTCTTCTTTTTGTGAACGTAGTTTGGCATTGTTTAGTAAAGAATCGGTAAGAACCTGGATGATGGGAAACTACTGGGTGGAAAGTGACAACTTACCCAGAAAGAAATTTACTCTTTTCAGGTCTACTGTGGTAAGGTAATAAGAGAAAACAGCGCCAATTTTGAAGCAGTGAGGACTGTCATTTGGGCTATATTCTTTCACATAATTTCAACAGATGAACAACCAATCCACACTTTGTCCCTCAAAGAAGGGTGGTGCAAGTACAACAAAGACAATCAGACCTACCAGCATAAGCATTTTCTTCCAAGAGGCTGTGCTGCTAGCCTTCATTCTGGCCCCTAGCTTTTAAAACGTTGCTTGCATGCTAAAACACTGACACAATAATGAAAATTTCAATAATCTGGTATGACTGAGATGTACAAAAACCACATTCTGTGGTTTTAATGTACTGAATATTACAGTATATGATGCCGTTTTGTGTTTCAATGAAGGCAGCAAAGCTAGGACTGCAGTTCTTAAAAAGGCTGGTACTGTCCCTGGTGTTTTCCCACTACATTCTCTGCCAGAATTGATCAGCGAAGGATTGCAAAGGCTGATTTATCCCTTACTTAGCTTGGGAAATAGGCCAGGGACAAGAGATCCAGAAGGAGAGAAACATAAGATGAAGAATAAATCCTGGCATATGAGAGACCAAGTACAGCAAATACAAAAAAAGAATCTTCCTAAACTATTTTCTCAGATGTTTATATTTTATTATTTAGGAACAATTTTATCAACGTCCATAAGGAATATATAGATGAAATTTTCAGGGATGACTTATAGTTTGAGAGACAAATATTTATGAAGAATTGTACACCTTTTGCCCATTTGGAGGTTTTAGGGATATTTATATTGACAATTTTTACAACAGTTTAGTGCTTCCAAAATTAAAATGAATGTATAAACTCTATTTGTACTTGTATTTTATCCATTCTTCATTAAGTTAGAGATGTTTTGTACATATTAATTATGGGAAAGAATGAGAACGATACCTCTTCCAATTTTGCTGAAACATGTACCTCTATAGGGAGAGGTAAATAAATGTTGGAAGTGACTGTTCTCAGATAGGTGATCAGTGTACTTTGTCGTAGAAGGGAGTTAACATAAGACAGTAAGTGTAAGTTCCAGTCTTTTATGTTATATATGGTGCCTTCACAGATGTTTTAAAGCTAGCTGTGCTTTATAGGCTACCTCCCCCCCTCCCCACTTTTTAAGCAACAATATGATCTGCAGAACAAGCAGTATTTCTAGACCTTTCATAAATCGTCAGTATGGAAATCCCATCTTTGCCTGAAGAACGACTGTACGCTTCTGGAACGAAATTATTTTTGTCAAATCATCGATCCCTTGGTGGCTTTTTCATGTGAGGTAACGGATGGCTATGTTAAAGGGGATAAGGCAAAACTTCATAACCACCCATAGAAGATTCTCGGGTGGTCGTACAATCTTTGTTTCTAGTTTGAAGAAGTTTACTCTTTGCTGGTGTTAGTCCTCTTCTAAGATCATCTCAGTTTAGGCATCGGTTGTAAACTTACTTTCTAAACAACTGTTATCTTACTGCTCGCACTCCGTCGATTCCTGGTTTGTATATAATGTATTATTGTTTATTACTTTTAGTTAACGTCAATATAGTTTTTATTCTGTCCAAAAATGTAAATTCGCATTCAGCCGAATAGTTGTTGATAAGTTTCGCGAGGGTGCAATAGAAACTGATTACCATCTTTTCTTTCAAGACATTATTCTGCAGTTTCGCTTGTAGCTTTAGTTACTAAATTGATACCAGGAGCAATTCATAATTGTCTCATGGAAATCAAAACAACTGTTTCGATTACATCATCACGTCATCATTACTTCTATGCAGGTAGTTTAAAGATATCGATGTAACAGGGTAAAAGGAATAAATACTGGAGTTTGTTAATACGAGTATGTAAAGTTAATGAGATGTAAATAGTGAATGAAATAAAGCTAGACTTCATACAGCAATTTAGTTCGTATGAAGTACCTATCTAACGGCTTTATTCATATGTAGGAAATCTGACTATCAAATGTGTTCAGTAAATTCAGTAAACATCAAAGGGACTCAATAGAGAGAAAAACTTAAGGAACCGAGTCCCTTTGTAACGCCCTCGTTTCGTTCAAGCCTGTTCTTATGCAACTATGATGTGTCTTCTCCTGTAGCCGCCGCATAGTTATGATCTTTGTCTCAACACGATAACTACTCTATGAGGCAGCGAGACCAAGTCGTGTATTCATGTGTTTTAAATGTTAGATTAATCGGTTCACCGCAACTAAATGATCTCAATTATTTTAAAGTGTACGCGGACACAATGAACAATACATTGCTCCAATGGAAAAAACAGTCTCTTGTGACTCGCTGACATAGCCTCAACTCAATCAGCCTCCCAGCTCCTCTTTCTAGCGTCACCTCAACACAACAAACATTGTATCATGCTTGTAAACGTCCACAGAAGACGACTCCTCCGTCTCCAACTGGTAGTCTCACTATTTTATTGGCCAGTATTATCCAGCAAGAATATACTCTGCAACAACTGGCACAAACAGAATCAAATTGTAACCCTGGCATAACATTAGGCTAGCAGACCGCACCAGGGCACAACGTTTGGCCCAGAAAGTCACCCCTGTTATGCTATTTCCCTCGCCGGCTGTCTTGTGGGCTACACGTCCAACTTCTCGCAAATGTATTAAATTTTATAATGGAGTGTGTCTGCACATGCTACACACTACAGGCCTAAGCCGTTTTCGATCACTGTAAATCAATTTCAATTACAAAATAACACTTGAAATTATTGGAGCACATCTAATAAATCTGTTTGGACAGCTATAAAATTTTGTGTGGATAGCTACATGATACAAACTGCTGCGTTGTCAGTTGCAATAAGAATCAATTGGCTAGAATGGGAATTTATGAGAAAATGTGATCACTACTGTTCAGTTCAAAGCTGGACGGTTATATTATACGTGATTTTCAATTGAAAATTTCGGTAGTCAAGCTACAAGCAGGGCACTTTTTTCGTTTTTTCCTCCAGCTGCCTTTACTCACCGATAGTTTCATTTTAATATCTCGGCAGCGGTCTTCTTAATGGACTGTCCTATCTCCGGCACAGTTTCAAAGGAAGCGCCAGCAAGGAGCAAATGCCGGCAGATAATTGTCTGGGAGAAATTTCACAGTAACTCTGCTCACCCATAACATAACGGAATGCTTATAACATGCACAGACTGAAATGTTTCCAAGAGTTCTAAAGCAATAACTGTATATAAATACGAATATACATTATATTTTATTCAAAAGTAATGTGAAACAAGTAATTTAGAGACCGAACTACTATTTTTCGATAATTTCCTTCTCTTTCGGGCGCTATTTTTTCTTGACTTACGTACATTGAGAAATAAAGTTATATTTGCTGTTGAATTGTTTACAGGACGAGGATGAGGTACACACTTTATCATTATTCTTGGCCGCCACTGAAAAATTCTATCAATCTTATCTTGCGCAATCCTACATCAATGTCATCCTAAGAAACAGTAACCCAATACTGGCTCGTCAGTATTGCGTTACTGTTTCCTGGGATGACATTGATGTGCGATTGTGTAAGATAAGAGTGATAGAATTTTTCAGCGGCGGCCAAGAATAATGATAAAGTGTGTACATGGACGCCTCAGTACTACAAAAGTTCCTCCTCAAACTGTCTTTCAAATCTTTCAGAAATTTTCACATATCTCTACAGTTGTAAAGTATTTATATTATTTCTAAAAGGTGTTTTTTGTTTGTGATGAGCCATCTTTCTCGAATGATACTTAACAAAAATCGAGTTATCCACTTGGTTAACATCATTAATCAAAAAAGGAATTTTTCGAAACGAAACCCGTAAATGGCAGGGTTATGAACAAACAAGGTCACAGGTATGCGATAGTTCAGGGTGAAGCTACTAGTCTGCGCTGGCGTCGATATGGGAGTGTGCACAAACTACGTGGCACTGTCTAGGGGGGGGGGAGGGGTTGGCTGGAAGGCTACGCTGGGCTACGTGGGGGGAGTGGGGTTCCGAGCCAGGCTACGTAGCTTTCCTTTCATAACATTTTTCACAGTTAAAATGAGAAACAAAACTCACAACATGTTTATATTTATTTCCCTCAGTTACTTATCGCCTTATGTAATTTACAATCGTCTGACAAGAGAAAACAGTGCAAAATGTCTTCTGAAACCAAAAGGGAATAAAAGCTACGTGCTACGTGGGGGGGACGGGGGTTGAGGCAAAAGCCACGGAGGGTTACGTTGGAGGGAAGAGGGGGTTCACAGGAGGCCAAAATGGAGCTATGTGGTTTATGCACGCTCCCTAAGGAGTGATCACATTACCGCTAAATAGCAGCACTACATGTCACAGAGTATTGACAAACTATGTGAGTTTTTTAGAGTAAAGAGCTGTTCAGATATTTTTGTTTCTGTTAGGGAAACATTTCATCATTTCTAATTGTAAGTGTGTTGTTACGTACCTGTTTCAGTTTACAAATAAGCAGTTGCTACCAATGACCCGGTTCTTCTTCCATCCTACTACAAACCCCCAACCTCGCTGTTCATCGTATGTCATTCGCGATTTTTTTTTTAGCCACCAGTCCATGTGCATTGTTTTATTTTTTATATTGTTATAATTCCTGTCCCGCTGGCCATTTCACAGCCAATAAGACATGTAGTGTTTTTAATTCGTTTGTAAACCTGTTTGGCCCCTTTACAGCCATTCAGATGTTGTAAAGTCTTAGGCCATGATGGTCCCTTTACAGCCACGACTTTTTATTTTATTTTACTCTATGTATGGCCGACCCCTTTACAGTCGACCACTCAGACAGTATTTTAGTATATTCTTAAGCTACAGAATTGTTCTGGTTGTTGTTAGAGCGCTAATGACCTAGCTGTCGACGCGCCCTAAAGCCACAAAAACAACAACAGCAAAATTTTCACATGTGCCACCTATTGTAATAAAATTGTATAAAATTCGAGACCGTATATGAAATAAATTTTAAAAAGAGTAATGGCAATGTACTCTACTAATGACACAGTAGGCCCTAAATTTCAAATTTTTGTATGTTTGTCTGCTCGTGCATCGACATGATTTTAAACGAAACAGCACGTGGTTATAGCTTATGTCATCTGTTAACATACGAAATACTTTCTTTCCCTATACTATAAATCGTTTTCTATTACACAGAGGCCAAAACCTTAAATTGTGCTTGCATTAAGCAAAAATTACACAACAGTGTTCAACTAAACTACACATACTGATAGCTTATGTCATCAATCAACTTTATGTGTTAAATTATATACATACTATTAAAAGAATCTTTTCGCAAACTTTTTAAATATTGTTTACAGAGAAGTTATGTGAACAATACTGAAGTTTGTGATTCATCCACAACCACACAATCTTCCTAAGTAGTGGCAGCTTCAACTGGTGATAGAATCAAATGACGTGCAAAAGACGTTTAAAACATTTATATTCAACACACATTCAGAAAGAAAAAAAGAGAACCAAGAAAGAGGAAAAAATGTGTTGCTCCTTTGATTTTCGCTATCAAGCCAATGTTTCTTTGCTAGTTAATCACTGAATTAACAGCACAAATTTTACGTGGATGAAGGCGCGATCACAGTTAGTTTAATAATCCGTTGTTCCATGGTTGGGTACCTTTCAAAAAACGCTACACTTGACTGTTGACCTACTGAAGCACATGAGTATACGCTGAAGTACCAGAAGTCTTGGGATAAGAAGATGCAAATATCCAGATGGCGGTAGCGCCGCGTAAAAAACGTATAAATGAGACCTGCAGTGTCTGGGCTTTCACCTGTACTCTGGTGAGTCGTGTGAAAGGTTTTTTGACGTGATTATGGCTGCTCGACATGAATTAACAGACTTTGAAAAGTGGAATGGTAGTTGATGCTGGAGGCACGAGACATTCCATTTCGGGTATTGTTCGTGAATTCAACATTCTTCGATCCACAGTGTCATCAGTTCGCCGCGAATATGTAATTCCCTCATTACCATCTGTCATGGACAACACAGTGGTCAACCTCATCCACTTGATGACCGAGATCAGCAACGTCTGCGTTGAGGAGTCAGGGCCGGACGTACATTGACGCGCAGTTGACGCAGGCGGCGCAGCACAGTTTCTGTGTGTCTATCTTTTGAGGCGGAACAGCGCGTATTGAGACGCAGGGCAGGGCAACGCAGTACTGCGCCGCACGTGGCCTGAACCACGTTGTGATCACGACACAGAAACTGTGCCACGCAGCTCACTCGTGTCGGTTTTTGCCGTAACATTTCTTGTGTTATTTATAATCTTGCTTTACTTATAATCATTTTCAACTATGGAATAAGAAAAATTGGTTAAACTGATGCGTAACCATCCTGCGATTCTCAATATCAGTCGTAATAAATACATAAAAATTAAATTGAAACAAGAAATTTGGACAATGAGCCCAACAAGTGGCGAGTAAAGACAGCTTTTTTTTTTTTTAGCATTTTTGTGAAGACAAATTCACGAATAATTTGTTGAACACTGCTTTTTTAGTTTCAAGTGTTTCTTATGTTCTGTTATGTAGTTTTCTTAAAAATATATGAAATAAAAGAGAAATACATCCTTATAAATATCATGTACCGTCAAACGCTAAATAATTAAATAAATAACCAGTTCTAATAGGTATTTGAGCGTTGTCGAGAAAATAACAGGATAGATTATGCCGTGAATCTCCGCTTGAGTCATCCGGAAATAATCTTTTGAGAATTCTCTTGTCACTGAAAAAGCCAGATGAGAGTTTGTTCTTTTCATATACTCACTTTTGCATAGTTTTATCTAACTCAGCTTCTGTTAAAGTAATAACAATTTTCCAAGCTCAGCATCCCAGTCTGATTCAGAAATCGAGTTTTTGCATCGACATGTTTTTGGTTACACATTTTTGTCAGTTTCTCGCACAACATAAAAATGCTTTGTAAACTGCCGCACGAAACTGCGCTCTAATATGCGCGGGCAACTGCACGACACAGTTTCTGTTTTCATGCTGCCCTGCTCTGCGCTGCCCCTACTGCGCCACGCAGCTCAATGTGCGCCCCGGGTAATACGTAGGCTACACTGCGTCAACAATATACGTGCCCATGCGCGAAATTTGGCGTTGATGGGATACGGCAGTAGAAGATCGGCGCGAGTGCCTCTTCTAACAAAAAGCTATCTGCTGCAGCGCCTCTCCTGGGCTCATGGGAATATCGGTTGGACCCTAGATGACGAGAAAGGTTGCGTGTTCAGATGAGTCACGGTTCTCGTTGGTAAGAGCTGTTGGTAGGGTTAGAGTGTGGCCCAGACCCCATGAGGCTATAGACCCATGTTGTCAGGACGGCACCGTATAAACTTGTGGTGGCTCCATCATGATATGGGCTGTTTGCATGGCATGGACTGGGACCTCTGGTTACATTGAACCGACCATTGATTGGTCAGCTTCTTGGAGACGATATGCAGTCATTCATGGCCTTCATGTTTCCAAAAATAGATGGACTTCTCCAAGAGGACAATGCACCATGTCACCGGGACAAAATCGTTCACGATTGTTTTGAGTAACATTCTGGACAATTACAGCAATTGAACCAATTGTTTAAGTCACCTAAATCACCAGACATGAATACAATCGATTATATCTGTGACATGATCGAAGGGTCAGTTGGTGCACGACGTATTGCACCGGCAACAATCTAGGATGTCTGTAGCTGAAGCAAGACTGAATATTTCTTCAGGAGACTTCCAACAACTTGCTAAATCAATCCCATGCTGCACTTCCGCGGGCAAAAGAGAGTCCCACATGATATTAGGAAGTATCCCATGATTTTGGCACTACAATGTATATTCCAATACAGCAGGTTGAATTATCAAGCGCTAAGTTTAAATTATATTTTAAATTTGAAAGATCGCTGTACATTAATACATTTCATGTGGGCTTAAGAATCTGGTGACAAGGGTTCAAATTACTGCGCTCACAGCCTTTCTTGTACCTTCACCCCTTGATTGTAGGGAACCCATAGATAATTATGGAATCGAAAGCTAGTAGCGTGAAGGCGTTCTGTACAAAACTAAATCAAATTTAGTGAAAAGCAGCAATTCCACGAACGTTGAGTCTCCAACCAGTGGCTTGTTTACCATCCATTACACTGGATCATAGTATTGGTTTTGGTAATAACAATTGACTGAGAAATATCACTGAAATATACTATAACCTTTGACGTTCACATTAGGTTTACTCTGTAAAATGATAACTAGTATCCGATATTTCTCATTTAAACTGTATTCGTTACGACTGGGCATGTTAATTTCAAGTGTCTATATGAATATGTTCATCACGCAGTTTCTATACACAACGAATAGTACAAGAAATGCACAATACTTATTTAAAAACGCCAATGTCGTAGTGGCGAGTCTAAGAGGTGATTTTTGGAATATTAGAGTAGCCCACTAACCTCAAAGCTGCTAAGGCTTGTATCATTATGAATCTTTACATTTTACAGCCAATTTAAATGTTTTGAGACAGTGAAAGTGATTTTTTAAATTTATTACTAGTACGTATTTCATTATTTTTTAAGTAATTTTCTTCTAAAGCTTATTTTAAGTAAACCTCTGCATTTAGTCTCTTCGTTAGCAAATAAAAAAAAAGTTACCTACCTATTATAATCATACTTTGCTATCAGCATACTGAGTTGAATGGATACGTTAAGTGACTGGGGTTCTACGAATAGACTGTCAATATTTTATATCTGTCAGCCCAGAGGAATTGTTTTCTTTCTATGTTGCCATGTTTTTGTTTGAGTGGTGTGCGTGTTCCTTGAAGTTCAAGGAATAGTAATTGAGAGTACTTATATTAATCAACTGGTTCTAATGACGGGACGGTCTGATTCTAATTTTTAGGCAAATAAAGAACATTATTCGGAGAAGTTCGTGGCCCGACGCCAGTTTGTAAAGATAGCCATTGACTGTTGTGTGGTGTTTATGACGGAGCGGCTGTTGCCCCACAGTCTCGACCTCGCCGGCAGCTGTTTCTCGTAGATGTCAGAAATATATCTCTGACCTTGATGCACTCCGCTTCCTACTCATGCGGGGGGAGGCTGGAGTCCTAATGGCCGCACGTGGTGTGTGTTTTTGTGGGCAGTTGGCGGCTGGTTCTGTTTGCATTGAGTGCAGCCCTGCTTCGTGAGCTAACACTCAAACACCAGAGCAGAAGGGGGAGTTCCACTCGGTCTTGTTCGTATACGTTTCCACAAGCACGAGCGCTGTATAGGGAACTATCTGCAGTCAAATGGGAAGGAACCAACGTTAGTGGCTGTAAAATAGTTCAATACTTGAGGCCAAAGTGGATTCTTGTATCTCGCGAGTCGCTTTACCATTCCCAGAACAAAACGTTTTTAGGCGGCAGAGATCAAATAATTATATGTTTTTAAATAGATAATGATATTAATAACAAGTGATTAATTATATCACTAAACGATATAGTCATTTAGTTCGAACTCGCCTAATTATTAGAATTATTATCTGCATTATGTACAAGTATCTTTTCTTTTCATTCTTCCCACGGAAACGACTTTAATTATTTTTCTCACTTCCACGAGCATCCCATCAAAATATAGCAGTGATATGAAAAGCATCAAGTAATATCTCAAGTGTCATCGCTCGGAAACACGTAATCTCTTTCGCTTCATCATTCAAAATGTCACTGCCCTTTCGACGATAGCAACGGCTGTAATTCATCAACAAAAATAAACTTTCGCTTACTGTTCCTTATCATGAGATAATGCATTCTTGCAGTGCACCAATGACTTTAGAATCACATGAAGACCGTAGGCTTATTTACTTCCGAAAAGCAGTTTGCAGCAACTACCAGACATCGTCCACCTGATCTTTGTAGGAGTCCGTGGCTTAGCTCACTTGCAGCAAGTACTTAGTTGTCATCTGAATTATCCATATGTTGCATTATATCTTTACATAATTTCTGCTGAGTTGTTGAAGTTATTTCAAGTGTTTTGTTACCGTTCAATAGCTAGGTCTAACGAGTATCGATATTTTCTCCGTGGAACTAACACAGTAAAATACTGAAAATGACAAAGTTAAATGATTTGTTCATTCTATCTGCGAAACTTCAGAGTGCGATGACGAATCTGTAGTAAAAAGATTCAGTAAAGCTCTGAACGGAGAATCTGAAAACAGACGTAACTATCACAGCTTACTTCTTGGTCTGTCAAATCATTTACATCATGACCGCATTCACGTATACAGTCTACAGCAGTGTTTCCCAACGTGGGGCCCACGCCCCACAGGGGGGCAATTTGGTTTTTTTAGGGGGGGCAATTTAGAAATTGACTTGATACGACTTTACCGCTTTCTCTTCAGGTTATTTAAATGCAATGGTAGATATAGGTACAAAATATAGCAAAAAAGCAAATTCTTAAAACAGTTCTGTAAATAATTATTAGATTTAGTTTCGTTTGATGTTAGCAAAATATATCATTTGGATGATTTGAGTCGTCAACTTGACGTTTTTGGGATTCACCGAGTATGTTCCGCCTGTCTCGGGAACCCGGACCTTTTAAAACACGCCAATAACGCCGTTGTTCGTGATTTTTCCATCTTCATATTTAGCCGAATCTGGATTTAGTATAAATGATTTACTGATAAAAAAAATGAAATCGACTGGATATAACACAACGTGGAGACTTGAGATTAAAGCTTACTAAATTGGAGCCTAATATAAATTTTCTATGTAGCAAGCATCAAGCGCAAGGATCACACTAAATTGCCATAATAAATCTTTATTAAAAATCTTTTGAATTTTAGTATTTCATTATATGTTTTTTTTAATTTTACTTACTGTGTTTTATGACAATATTAAAGTGTTTTCTTTCAAAAACCATCCTATATGA
Organism: Vandiemenella viatica; assembly: GCA_031002005.1. Classification (NCBI taxonomy): domain Eukaryota; kingdom Metazoa; phylum Arthropoda; class Insecta; order Orthoptera; family Morabidae; genus Vandiemenella; species Vandiemenella viatica. The sequence goes on from JARYHS010008074.1 coordinate 133,749,673, forward strand.
GTTTCTTTAATAACAAATAATTTTTTTAATTAAAAATTATGTATGGGGGGCACAAAAATGTTAAAAGTGTGGCATGACCCAAAAAAGGTTGGGAAACACTGGTCTACAGGTAAAAAAATAACGGAACGATCTGATACTGTTGCATACAGTGTAATGAAAACTAACTGTAAGCTTAGGATTGATGTCACTTACTAAAGGCAGTTGTAATGCTCAAATGGCGGACAGCGTGGGAGTGACACTATTACATTGTTCCTTGGCACACAAAACACTTTATGCCTTATAGCGACCTTGGTGTTGCAATGATGCCTCGCACAAGGCTTACTATACTAAAAATGCAAGGCAAGTGATGCGTCGTTAACTGCCAATGAATGTCCTTTACTGCCAAAACGCTTCAGCAGTACGAAGATCGACACAGCAGTAGCAACAGCAAGGCAAGGAAGACAGCAAAAAAAGATTAAAAATATAGAGAATTGTGCTTGGATTGTTTGGATATTGTGGTAAGAAAAAGAAAGGATTAAACGAAAATCTTGAACGAGTTCAAAGACATGCTGAGTTACTGTGGGAGTATCCAGTTGTTAAGAAAATGTTTCGGACGGGATTAACAGATTCTGATGGGAAGCGTCCTGGGGGCCATTAGTAAGATACTGAAATGCACTAGAGGTCTCCTTTACTGTTAATACAGCGAATATTACTTTCACTCAGATACATCAATCGGATTTGTTCTGTATATGAAATCAAAGAAATCTAACGCTCATTGGTAGATTACTCTTTCTTTCTACTGGCGATCATGACTCGAATGGACGAACCAAAATTGCTGTAATTTCGCTCTCTATTATTTAATTAAATATGAATGGGATGTTATAGTAGCAATTGTAAAAGACTAACCAAAATCACTGATTAGGGACCGTGCACAAACAACGTGGCTCGGTCCAGGGGGGGGGGGGGGGGTTGGCTGGAAGGTTAAGCTGGGCTACGTGGGGGGAGAGGAGTTTCCGAGCCAGGTCACGTAACTTTCCTTTCATAACATTTTTAACAGTTAAAATGAGGAACAGAACTCACAACAGCATGTGAATATTTATTTCCCTCAGGTAATTATCTCCGTATGTAATTTACAATAGTCAGACAAGAAAAAACAGTACAAAATGTCTTCTGGAATCAAAATGGAAAAAAGCTACGTGCTACGGCGGGGGGGGGGGGGAGGGGGAGGCAAAAGCGACGTAGGGCTACCTGGGGATGAGGGGGGTTCACACGAGGCCAAAATGGAGCTACGTGGTTTATGCACGCTCCCTTATTGCCTTCACACTTTCGCCGTATCGCAGCGATAGAAAAGTGAGAAGCTGACGTTAAATTGGGCATAGAAAAAAGGAGTGCAAACTACAAAAAGCAAACTTCAAAGAATAATACAATCTTCTTCTTGGAAGAAATGTTTATATCGCTAAGTGATCATTTAGACTTACCGTTGCGGGACGTTTCAAGTTTCTTCAGAAGTTGAGAGAAGACAGGCACGTCACCAGTTATCAGGGGAGAATTGTCGAAACTATTCGCCCTGAAAAAATAATAAAAGAGCCATTTAGTTAGTGTAACGTGGCTATCTCAAAATAATAATCGACGTTAGGTGAATTCATTAGTTGCGACTAGCGCCTTTAGTTTGTTTTCACATCTCACAAAAACATGCTTTGTATGAGTGTGTTAGAACGTTTGCTGCTGCGAAATCCCCGTAGGTCAACTCTATCCAGCAGGTTTACCTTCTCTTTCTCTCTCTCTTTTTAGTAAACATTTTCGGCAATTAGAAAAGGTTCGCTTTGTATTTTTGTGTTTGCGTGCATTTATATAATTTTTGTTGACGCAACCGTGCATACGCACTCTTAGTAACATTTCAAGATTTTTATTATTATTATCAACCGACAACTTATAATAAGCGGGTTGGAGCTTAAATTAACTGTGACACATTCACAATATTATCATTATAATAACAACCGAGACATGTTGCTTTATTGAAGCTGTGTTTGTGACTTCGTCCACGTGTAATAAGAGGTTGGTAATGTTAATTCAATGATTAGCTATCAAAGAAATGTTGGCTGGGTGTTAAAAGCAAAGGAGCTGTACTGTTTTTTCTTTTTTTTTTAATCTCCTCCTTTTCTTCTGAATTTAGGTAGTATGTTAGTGTTTTAAACACGTTCGTGCACATAATTTTTTTCTCCCAACCTTTGAAACTGGCTTTAATTCGGAAGATTTTATGGTTGTGGATGATCCCCAGGCAAACTTCAGCGTTTCTCATAAAACTTCTCTGAAAGCGATACTCCAAGTTGTCAAGCCTGGCGCTTGTAGGAATTAAATGCTATATTACCGAGCGAGGAGAGTGAGCGGTTACGCTCTGGCCTTGCATTCGGGAGGACGCGGGTTCAAATACCTGTTCGGGCATCCAGATTTGGGTTTTCCATGCTTTCCCCAAATCACTCCAGGTGAATGCCGGGATGCCTCCTTCCTGTTCCTTATCTCCGGTACTATTCTGCCTCTAATGATTTCAATGTCGAGGAGGTGTAAAGCCATTAGCAAAAATAAATTGCTTTATTTATGAGTGTATTAATTATGATATAAAATTTCTGATTGAATTACAGAGACGATCTATTGTAGTTTGTACGATTTGAACTCAACGTTAACATCCATTAAGGACAAATGTTATTATCTGTTGCCAAATAATTGATTTATTTTCGTATATATCAGAGTAACTATACATATCAGTACAAAGGTCAAAACAAACTCTACGTTATTCTTTACTGCTTAGACTTTATTATTATTATCACGCGACGCTTTTAACATCTATGTGTTTACAGTTCATTGAAGCACATGCGAGGTATGTATTTTATCACGTTTCCTAACGCAGCTATGTAATTTATTGAAATAGCAAGTATACTGTATCTTAACCCTTGAGATAAGGTATTACTATGTGTAGTTTCGTTAAAATCCATCTATTAGTTGGGTTGTGTGTTGAAAGAGAATCAAAATTTCCAAACATAACGGTTTTTGCCATCTATGTTATCAGAAGTATATATTAAGTATATTTTGCAATTGCTCTTTCTGCAATAATTTCAGTCACAGACACAACTTTTCTACAACTTTTTTTATGTGGTATAGATATGCCAGCTCACTCCATGGTTTAAATTCAATGTTAAACGGAAGGCCTAACCAAGGCAAATGTGGATTGCTTAACAGCTTGAAACTGTGTTTCCAGAACTTAAGACAGTGGAAATTTACTTTATTACGTAGATAGTTTATTTGTTACAGGAACGAGCCATTATTTACTCATTGGTCTTGCACTTGCTCGTATTCAAAGCAAACACAAGTAGTGACCTGATTTACTGTTAACTTTCTACGTTTTCTCGTTAAGCAGAAAAAATATTGTTGATTTTAATGAAGTATAGTAGTCTTATTTCATGTTCAAATATGGCTATAACATGGCTGTACTAAATTTTTAGTAGCATACAAGTATTATCAACAAAGAAACAATAAAATTTTTATTGCACTTATAAAATCTATGAGGGAAACCAGGCTCGAAGAAAATCATTCCTCATTGCCGACAACGTTTTCCAACATATATCTTAAAAGATATACGTAAAAATGCATAGTAATTAGGAAGACGCATTACCCACCTTACCACGTTGTATGAATTATCTAAGTACATTTTTTATATCAACACTGAGAATAACTATGAAAATTCAGACTGAATTAGACACTCCCGCTATAATAATAATTTTGGTGGCCTTAATGACTTGTTTACTGAGTTTCACGTTGCAGAACCTTAATCTACTTTCGTGTCTTTACTTAACACACAGAGTAATCCTACAAAGCAAAAAGTAAAGTGTTTAAGGTAGAATCTCGCAGAGCGTTCGTGGCGTATTTCAATTACACACATTTATAGAAGAAAAGAGCTGTTGAGGTTATTTATGTTACAAGTGTATCACGGAAATAGTAAACAAAATATACATTCATCTCACATACGTTTCTACCAAATTTCAATTCTGTTTATTAAGATCTACTGCAGATCAGTTACATTGATTAATCTAATGTTAATTGGAATAAATTACCAAGTGAAGTGATGAATAATTTACCAAAGACGATGAAAGAAGTTAAAATTCGGTGAGTTGGAAAGTAGGCGTGTACAAGAAAGAGAAAAAAAATGTGTTTCTAGAGATATTGCCACAGGAGCGTGCGCTCCATCGTAATTAAATTTAATAACTGTATTTCGCCTCACTTGCATAAAGAACATCACATTGCTTTTTAGGGGAGTTCTTAGAAAATATCCACGCAATAGTGTGCCCGCTTTCTGCGTAAACATTTAGAAGTAAGAAACGTTATAAACTTCACACGGTTCACAGACAGCTAGCAAAATACACTTCCTTCCCTGAGCATGAACGAACTTAGACCTCGACATGATACTGAATCCTCCCCCCCCTCCCCCTAAAAAATCTTCTTCCGTTCAGATAACTTAAGTGGTAAGTTCTGCCTTTAAGTGTACTTAAAAACACAAAATTCCAATTTTCTGTAAGATTACAGTAATATCAGTTGCGAACAATCTGGTGGCTCAATACTATGGGTACGGCTGTTGCTAATGTAACTGACATTGGAATGAGTGTGATTCGTTTCCCGATAGTGTCGGAACTTCCACGGTCCTTTAACCATCTGGCAAAGTTTTCTTTGCAAATCTAAAGTACTCCAAGGACGATATCGGTTCTGCAACGGTAACTGTAGGTTTTCTTTCCTAGGAGGATCACTCTGTTTTACTAAGCAAGGAGAAAAGCTCAGTACGCTGCATTTTCATACTGCAGGCTACTACTACCTGGCTAGCGTGAAACTGAATCATTTCCACTAGCTATCGCTAAGCAACAACATCAAACTATTTTGGACTGTTTATAATAAGATTCAGATCATGATTTAATTCTTTTAGTTCACAGCATAGATTAGCTACAGATTCGAATATATTAAAAACATTATCTCTTACCGTCCATCATTTCTACTGTTTTTTGTACTGAAAGAGGCATCTATTATTTCCAATTACAACAAAATTGTTCATTCAAAGTGCATACCGTTAAAATCAAATTATTGAAACCTATTGTAATTCAGTACGAGGAATCATAATTTGTTACCTTATGATTTTTTCTTTCATAAAAGCATTCTTATTGTTTGATTATCACGTTTATGATACTGTATCACTGACTGGCTGTAACAAATTACAACGAAAATGATCTAATCGTCACGAGAGGAGCTCGAAACGTGAACCGATTGAAGTTTTGTGGAATTAACTACATCATTTTGTGTAGAAGTAGCAAAAAGCTGCTGCTTAAATCTGGTCTCGGGTGTATGCTTCGGCTTAGTTATTTTCACAGAGTTGGTTTTGCGCGTATAAACAGATTATTATAGGCTGTTCCTTCATCGTCTGCAGTCGACAAAAAAGTCAATCCACACGGGAAGTACCAACACATAAAAATACTGTCCCAATTAAGATGCTGCACCAATTGCTATAGCCGTCTAAAGGTTACGAGTTTCTGCGAAGCCTGATTCCCTTATTTCTTTCGAGGCCATTTACTGTCTTCGCTTTTTCCGTTCGGTATCACGGGTACTGTATTATTTCGTGTCTTGTACAGGAATAAACAGGACAATAAGTTTATACCTGGAACTCGCTTTGGTGTCGAGAAAAATATGGTGTCTTATATGAAGGCCGCTGTAAGGGGCCGGGAGCATTGTTTCGCACCAAGAGTTACGGAGGGAGGCAGTAAAATATCGACAGAGACCCTGAATGCAATATATAGTCGGATAACAACAGATAGCCTTAATTTTCGTATTGAAAGAAACCGTGATGAAATTGATAACAATGGAAAAAGTTGTAAAAAAATTATAAATACAGAACTTAACTAACCGCTACATTATAATATTTGTTTTTTTAGATCGACCGATAAACGACGACAGTTTACAGATAACATAGAAAAATTCTATATTCATTCATAACTTCAACTTTCTTCTGTTTTGAGTATTTTTCCATGATGACACCACGTTTCTTTTATATATTTACTAGCCTCGTACCCGCGACTTCGTACGCGTGGATTAAGAATTTTTTTGCCAGAATTAAATATAGAAAGTTGTTGGTAACGAAGGATTGGTCCCAAACAATATCGAGTCGGAATAATATGACAGGAAAGCTAACACTATATCAATGTACCGTCGAACCTGTCTCTTGAAGAGAATAAATTTCTGTCACCATTCGATAAGGTCTCAAAATTTCGTGACTACAACTGGTAATCATACTGGAAAAAATATCCTGTGCCCTTCATACAGATTTTCTTGTCAAATTCCATCAGTATCGATACAGCCATTTAGTCGTCAAAACGTAACAAAAATACGGAGACTTACTTCCGTATATATAATAATATTACTGTGGTTCACACTCACACACTGACTGCGAACAACACCTGAGGGATCATTATAACGTAAAAAAGTGTACACGTACATCATTGTGTACTACCTACGATTTGCCTCGCATTGCACCCCTAACTTTCTAATATCTACAGTTTAACATTCAATCCGAATAACCTACGGCCCAGGCCTGACTCTTATGATGAAAAATAATTTTTTAAAATCTTAGCCTCCACGGAGATTTGAACCAGAGACCACGACGTTCGTAAGCATGCCTACAACATTGCAAGACTACCTACGATTTGCCTCGCATTGCACTCCTAACTTTCTAATATCTACAGTTTAACATTCAATCCGAATAACCTACGGCCCAGGCCTGACTCTTATGATGAAAAATAATTTTTTAAAATCTTAGCCTCCACGGAGATTTGAACCAGAGACCACGACGTTCGTAAGCATGCCTACAACATTGCAAGACCACCTACGATTTGCCTCGCATTGCACTCCTAACTTTCTAATATCTACAGTTTAACATTCAATCCGAATAACCTACGGCCCAGGCCTGACTCTTATGATGAAAAATAATTTTTAAAAATCTTAGCCTCCACGGAGATTTGAACCGGAGACCACGACGTTCGTAAGCATGCGCTTTAACCACTGAGCTGCCAGTCCACTACACGGAAACACGGTACGCAGACGTCCATATCCAACGTGTTTGTCTATCGCCGTATTTCGAAGCTATGAGACAACATGTGTTATTTATACAGATAATTTTTCAACCAAATGTAGACAGTATTTTTCTCCTCAAGGATAAGTGTGCAAAGTTTCATCGATACCGGATGAAAACTGTGGATTTGTATGAAGAACAAACAAACAAACATACATACATACATTCATCTTTATATATAAAGATTTATCCCTTGGCCATAGCACATAATAAATAATACAATTACATATAATTTATTCACACTAATAAAAATATATATTAAGTTATAGTTAAAATTCATAATTGACATAACGCAGCCAATGTAATGCTTCATTTGAAATGTCTAGGAAGTCTTTTGATGATCCCCTGAAGGCACGAAGTGGGCTATCAAAGGTCACGTGACGGATGGTTTGTTCTTCCTCACCACAGTCGAAATTCGGCGAATGTCTCATTTCCGATGTGTAAAGAGATGAAGCACTGTGTTGAGAGCTGCCCACGTCTTGCCGAGGAGGTCGGGTCCATTTAGTGCCTGTTGATTGCCAAACAGGTAGTGCCATTCTGGTGGAGCTGAGGTTATCCACTCCGATCTCCACGTTTCTTTCCAGTTAAAATTGTTGGATTTAAGTTGTTTTGCGGTTTTTACGCTTGGAATTCTCGATTTAACTCTCTGATTTTGGGTTGTCATGTTGTCGTGAATGGGGAAGTTCAAGTTATGACAGATCTTACTGTAATGGGTAATTAGGCCATTGCGTCGTCTCATCATAGGCGGTTCGATGTTACTCAAAACGGGCAGCCAGTACAGTGGAGTGGACATGATACATCCACTAATTGTCCGCATTGTCTGGTTCAAAACTATGTCGATCCTTTTGGTGTGGATGCTATTCATCTATACAGATGAGCAGTACTCAGTTGCAGAATACACAAGGCTCAGTGCTGAAGTACGAAGTATGAAGGCGGTGCTAGTTAGCTTCTGCAGAATATTATTTCTAGTTCTTAGTTTTGCTGCAAGGTTGGTCAGAGTTTATTGTACGACAAAGTGCGATCCATTACGACTCCCAAATACTTCGGAAAGGGGTTGTGTCGGAGGGGAGTGCCATCAAGAAAAACTTGAAGCGAGAGATTCTCCGCCGACTGTTAAGATGGAAGATACTAGTTTCCGTCTTGCTGGAACTTCGTACGAGACGCCATTTCTTAAAATAGTTGCTCAGAGTTTTGAAATCTGCTGTTAAACTTTTTCCAATTTGCTGAATTTTATGGGATTGTTGTACTGGTACCAGATCGTCAGCATAGGAGAATTGTCTGGATTCTGTTTGAGGAATGTCGGATACATATACATTAAAGAGAAGTGGGACAAGAACTAAGCTTTGGGACAGACCTTAATCCACTCTTCTTACTTTGCTCATTTTATTATCTGAGACAACCTGGAAAGTTCGGTATTAATAAGACAAGAATTTTTTTTGCACTTCAGGATGTTAAGCAGTTTGTAAACCACGCCCTCTCGCCACACCGTATGGTAGGCTGCGGTAAGGTCAACAAATACTGCACCACTCTTCAGACGTCCCTCGAATCTTGATTCTATGTGGGTTGCCAGGACCAAGACCTGATCCTCACAGTATTTTGCAGGTCTAAAACCTGCCTGTTCAACAGGAAGGTTTTCGAAAATAATTGGGCTGATTGTATTGTAGATGATCATCTCAAGTAACTTGTAAGTGATACTTAAAGAGTGAAGTAGGTCTAAAATTCTCTGGAGTATCAGGGCTTTTCCAGGCTTCAAAATGGCTATTATCTTTGTCCGTCTAAATTCCGGAAGGATGACACTTGTCTGTAGTATGTTACTAAAGAAGCGGGCCAACCATTTTTGGTGCTTTTTCCACAAGGGGTGAGGAAATCCTGGATGAACTTCTTCAAAACCTAGAGCCTTCCCATGCTTCATTTGTTTGATGGCCCTTGCCACCTCCATATCAGTGACACGGGATGAGGGATTTCTAGGGGAAGAGTACATTTATATGGCACAATTGTTTTTTCACTTTCCGAGTATGGTCTTTACTGGAGCTGACTCTAGACAGTTTGCCAAGTTGGCTTACTATTTGGTCTGGAGTGACCTGATGCTTTGCTTGAGGGTTATGTGGGGTTCCACCTCGCTTTTTAAGTCGGCTCTATGCTTTCCGGGTGGACTTATTGAAATTCAAGGTTTGCACTTTGTCATTCCATTGGAATTTACGGGCGTTGTCCATGTTCTGCAGCAGTTCGTCAGCTACTTCTGTACGCCCGTTCTGTTGGGAATCCTCATACAGCATTTTGCATGTTTCGTTCCAGGCTGGGATATACTCTTTTCTAAAGCATATAGGAATAGAATTTTTAGCTGTCGCTGTGGTTACTCTGACGAATGTATTGTAATTTTTTTGCTAATGGAGGTATCCGTATTAGGTTTTTGTCCAAGTTATCGGCAAATTCTTCCCACTTTGCTTTCCCAAAGTTCCATCTAGGTAAAGGCGACGATCTAACTGTGGGAATTGTTAGACCAACTTCTAGCAAGACTGGTCGGTGTTGATTATGTGGAAAGGCTTGTAGGACTCGTCTTGTAGTTGATATGGGGAAGCTTTGTTTATCACGTGAGATAAAACATAGATCCGGGTTGGTTTTGCGTTCCATCTTCCTGATTTAAAAGTACGTGCGTCTTTCGTGTTAAAAACTAAGTTAATGTTATTTGCTGTCGCCCATTCCTATAGCCTGATTTCATCCTGGTTGTTGCCTGTGTGCTTGCAATCTGTGTGATGGTTGTTGAAGTCGCCAACATACATAAAATCCCGTTTCTTTTGTGATCTCTTAACTCACGTAATGAAGAGCCCTCTACAATTTTAAACTGAGGTTTGCAGACACAAATTTTCTATCCAGTTGGGTTTTACTTTAACATTTACCTGATGTTCCAGAAAATTTCTCTTAAATTACATCGGATATGTATGAAAATTTGTACTGAAATTAATAGACATAAATTAAGGTACTATGTTGTTACCAGACTTCCGAATGGAACTAATGGTTCCTTGGCTTGATGCAAGGTGCCAATAAAAAGAATGTAAACATAAATATAACATTATAATAATAGATCTGTTTTGACGTTTATGAATCATATTTTCACTCTAATTATTTCCTGTTTATTATTACAAACTTTAGTATCAGTACCCGAATCGTCACCAACCTATTAAAAACAAACAAAAAAACCCGAATATTTAACGCAATTTTTATGTAATCAACAACTTCAATCCATAATCTTAAAACATCGAGGAACAGCTACCAAGACTTGACGGTGTATGAAACAATGAATCTCTGTCATAGCGACAAGTCTCTTTTTTTCTCGGACTAATTGCACAAATCCTGAACGAGAAACAAGTATTGACGGCTTGCCGTCTGTGCATACGCCTATCGATTTTTCACATGAAAGCTCATATTTGTTTGAGAAATCTAAGATTGTTTTCATCACATCAACAGCCTTTGTGATTGTCGTTAATGTTATAGAATACAATAGTTCATCTTTGACTGTTGTGTTTTCAATGTACGGAACTTAAACTAATAATTGTGAACAGTTTGTAATATATGTGCTCTCATCGAACTTTATTGCATGTTTTACCTGATTTTTTAATATATTAGTCCATGTCACCAATGCGACGCTTTGTAGTGCTGTGATAATTGTTGTCTACTCTCTGTTTCAAGAAAAACATCACCTGCTTTCAACAGCAACTCTTTAACTATAGTCTCGCCAATAACATGGCTTTTCTCGCCCTTGCCAATAAGAAGTTGTAATTCATATGCAGATTCAAGCACTTTTTCAGTAAAAACTAAATTTTCAGATTTTCATGTAAAAATCCCTTTCGGTTTATCCTTTATAGAGCTTTGTTTAGTTGATACATGTCGCTCCGGACGAGTAGGTAACATGCCATCCCTGATGAGACTTCATAACAAATAACTCGGAGAATGTTCAACGCAATCCTGATGCAGACAAAAAGAGGCATTTACTATAATTATCGAAATAATCAAAAGGATACACTTACTACGCTTCGACGGTAGCGCCTTACTGAAATGTGGGCCAGTACCGGTTTAACCACGTAGCAGGAGGTAGCAAATGCTACGGGCCTCGCGCCTTCTAGGGGGCCTAGCTACTTTGTGCCCCATTTGACATCATGTTTCCCACTTTGGGACAATTTCTCTCTTTGGGAATCAATGACTTAAAGGACAAAGGACGGCATAATAAAAGTATGAGTTTTGGCACCAAGTTTCACTCTCTCCTGTCATTAACGTTTAACGCAAGACGAATATTACTTTGAGCTAACGCGGCCCGCATAGAATTATCTGCAAAGATAGTCACCACATTACATAGAAGAAACCAGCTGGTCTCTTTGATCATTTGCAGGAGTGGCTAGTGTCAACATTTCATTCATAATATTTATAAGCATAGATTAGTACACAACGCTCATTATATACGCAATAATTTCAACGATAGTTTGTTTTCTAAAACAGTACAAAATGTCTTCCGACATTAATATGGAAAAAAGCTACGTGCCACACGCCAGAGAGAGAGAGAGAGAGAGAGAGAGAGAGGGGGGGGATCGAAGCAAAAGCCACGTCAGGTTACGTTAAGGGGGAGGGGGGTAGGTGGGTTCATGGGATGCCAAAATGGAGCCACGTAATTAATTGACGCTCCCTAAATTCAGCCGAAAACTACGTCGTCTTTCCGCCAAACAATGCCAACCCGACCCTTGTAAAAGTCAGTAAACGCTGTGGCAAACGGACACAAAACAAGCGGGTATATTCTGTACTGTCTCGATACTAGTAATCATTTCTTTGCGACGCAGATACAACACAGCACAACAATAGATGAAGACGTACGAGACTTTAATACGCTATCTCATTTGTTCATACATTACAATTCTCAAAAAATCATAATCTACAATTTATTAGTCTCGCCCTTCATGCTGACCACAATTCATGATGTTTTACGCCGTAACGTAAAAATATTCCACAAACTCAACCACACCAAGGATTGTAAAGCTTACTTTCTAATCAACATTTTTAAAAAAAAAAAACTGCTTTACGTCTCTCAACAGCGAGGTCTTTAGAGACGGGAAAGGATGAGGGCAAGGAAAGGGAAGGAAGCATCCCGGCATTTGCCTGGAGTGATTTGGGAAACCATGGAAAACCCAAATCTGGATGCCCGGACGCGGATTCAAACCGCCGTCCTCCCGAATGCGAGGCCAGAACGCTATCCGTTACACCACCCTCGGTCTTTTTAATCAAGAACGGAGAGTTTCTTTTTGTTCCTAATGGGAATTACTACGCAGTTTGGTTTAAGCAGACATTCGTCCGACAATGCCCAAATAGTATCAATCAGCAAAACTCCTTACTCCTTGTAAATAATTGCATCATCAGCAAACAAAACAAAACAAAAAACAAAACAAAAAAACAAAACAAAAAAAACAAAAATTGTTACTATTAGTAAGTCCAAATATATTCCTTTTAATGTTAGTATAACTTAGTACTTTGGAGGACGTAAATTTATCTGAGCAAACATTGCCTTGTTTTATTTTGCTTGGGAGTTACCGTATAAAGTTTTTACCGTTTAATAAAATTTATATTGAAGTTTGACTGCTATAGTGTTACCAAGGCATCATTTTGTATCACTGTTGTACGCCTCCTTTGAATTTACCTGTGACGCATTAAATTCTTGGATTACTGCTGTCTTTTTTCCATTATTTGAGTGACTAAATATTGTTAAGCCATTTCTTTTCTTCCATGTTTTTGCATTTTTTCTCAGTACAATCTATTGACTAAGAGTTTGACTGTGATTCACGACAGCGTTTTTCTTTGTAGATAATCGGTATAAAAAGGGATCAACGACGTTGCAATGTGAGGTCCATTAAGCCTGCTTCACACAGCTAGCAGTCAATCTCATGAGCCCTATTCGACTGCCACGCTACGTGTCTGCCGAAGTAACAAGGACCACATAAGGGTCTGTAACATTAGTCAGCACAGGCCTGCTGTCACGTACAAGAAAGAGCTCACTGACAAGTAGTTCCTATAAATAGCAGTGTGCTGGATTCATTGGATAATGTGTACCACGACTTTATGTCCACTGTGAAGAAGCGGAGAGGGAGGGTAATTTTCGGTTCTTTATTATTCTCACCATTCACACATTTCCAATCCCATAATAATACCAAATATTATAGTTGGAAAGGGCTCACTCATTGAGGGGAGAATCTTACTTCATGAAGAATTGCCAAGTATTCCTGTTCACTATTAAAAGAACCAACGCAAGGCATTGATGCTGAACGTCCACATGAAAATGTCAATTTACATTTATTCACATCCATTCTTCAGAAACCAAATATTGTTGAGGAAAGCCGTTAATTTAGAAGCCAGGCACACTACTAATCCGGTCGCGTTATTCAGGAAACAGAGTTAAAATTTTAATAAAACAAATTCACTATCAAGTAATGACGGCGGGAAATTTCCAAAAGAATACAGAGAGAAAAGGTTTGTTTTATACCTGTAATATGACTTTTTCCACTGCATGACAACAGCCCCGATTTTGCTATATGGTGCGATATTTTTCAGTTATATGTGATAAAACTGTCATTAAAAATGTCGCTGATAATTTACGGATATCACAAAAGACTCATCGAAGATACTACATCTGCATATATACTCTGCAATTCATAAAATTGTGGGTGGCAGAGGGTGCTCAGCACCAAAGCTAATATCTTTGTTGTGCATTCCAATCCCTAGTGGTACGAGGGAAAAAAGAATTCAGATAAGAATCAGTGTGGCACCTTATTTCTCTGATCTTATCTTTCCTGTCATTCCGGCTCAAATAGGTTGGTGGAAGAAGTATTTCACTACACTCGTAAGTGAAAGTGGGAGTACACATGTTTACCAATAAGTTTAAACGAAACGTGCGTCGTCTATCTAACAGAGACTCCCAGCCTAGTCTACTAATCAGTTCTGTGACGCTTTCATAAGGACTGTAGCAAGCAGTCACGAATCTAGCGGCTCTTCTCTGTACTTTCTCTATACTTTCGATCAACGGATCCCATATGGCACAACAATAGTCCAAATGTGGTCGCACAAGAGATTTGATACTACTACAATATTATATATGAGACATTTCGTATTTCATTGACTTAATTAATCATACTTTCCTTCATGCGTTTGTTGTTACTCATGTCTATCTGCCACACATGATTTTAATTTTTTAAAAGATTAGTCAAATTACTGATGGTGATGACTTACGAAAAAAATATAGAAGAAATGGCAACAATGAAATGAGTTAAAACAAAATTTAATGAAATCGTAATCTAGCATTTATAAATCTCTGTTAGAAATTTCATAATTATCTATGCCATGCTCTTTCAGTTATTGTCTTCAGGGTTATTGTACAGCAGTTGGTCTCCTGTGAACATCCCCTCCCTCCCACGTAGCCTGACGTGGTTTTAGCCTCTAACCCAAATTACATATGGAGGTAATTAAATGACGGAAATAAATATTTACATTCTGTTGTGTGTTATGTGCTTTTTTAAGTGTGACAATTAATATAAATAGAAAGCTACGTGGCTTGGTTCGGACCCTTCCCCCCTTCTCCCATGTATCTTCTACCCAACCCCCCCCCCTCCCCTAGAATAGCCACGTGTTTTATGGACGCTCCCTAAATACAACCCCGGGAGACTTGATGCCTAAATTAGTCGAGAGAGACCCAATGCGTGAGTTTCCTGTGCAGTCGCGAAGCACAAATTTTGAACGAATAAAAGTGTTGTATTAGGAGGAAGTAAAATATAGTATGACTTTTTTATTATTTAATAAGCACTCAGGTCTAATAAAAATACTTGAAACGCAATGTTTGGTCCAAGAGACAGACACAGGAAAATAATTAGCTGATGAAATAATCCAAAGAAGTTGCATGTTCATAGATAATAGGTTTATTTACTTATTTATTACGGCAACATTATTTTTTATCAGTGATTTGGCGCTTACGTAGCAATACTGTGTAGTTTCTTGTGTAATCGACTGTATCAGAAGTGTATGGTACGGTACACTTTCGACACTTTATTTATGAACCCTTATGTCAGAATTTCCTCATACAACAGTCTTTTACGTGTTTCACAAATTGCTGACTATTTCTCTATTACTTTTGAGAGGACTTTAATAGCAATTCATTGTTCCACTTTTCTATTCATTTCCTCTTTGCTCATACTTATCACACAATAACTCTGTCCCTTCGCTGCTGAAAGACGTAAGTGCTTCGGTACTTGTTCGATCATCAGTAATTGCAACAAACTTTGCAACTTTCATTAGGTAGATTAATTAATTCGTGTTATAAGGTGAGTTTTAATGCGCATCGTGTACAGAAGAAACATTGCAAAGAACAGAACATGCCTCAGATAACAATGCTTCTACCAATAGAGCAGGCATGCAAAAAGTATTATGTCTGGTTCTCGTTACAGGTTGAAACTTCTCTGTATGTAGTAGCGAGGAAATCAAAGATTGCAAATGGTTAGCTTTCAAAGAAAATATAGTGGTTAATGTAATTTGCTAAGAATTTGTTTTGTTTCAGAGACTCGGTACAATTTGAGAGTTGCAAAAGAGATTGTTGTAAGCGCCTGTTGGAAACATTAATTAATAGCAATTGAGCTTATGTGGCTGTTACAATTTCCCTACTTGTATTAGTTACAATATATGTGCATTTGTTTCTAGTTTTTAGTGTATTGTTCAACACTTGACTTCCTTCCAACTACAAATAATAACTTTCTAAATTCCTTATACCTTAAATTAATAGGTCTTCTCTGTTCTTCCGAAGTTAATCCACCACACTCATTGGCCGTATCAGAGCAATGAACCACACCCAAAATATTCATTATATCAATGTTTTCTGCTGTAATTCCTATAGACAAATTTATATACCTTAATATGTACCCCACTCCAACTCCTATATTTGATACCGTCGATATAGGTCCCATACTATTTCACCCTATTGAACCAAGTGTGTGACAACTATATTTGATACCGTCGATATAGGTCCCATACTCTTTCTCCGTAGTGAACAAAGGGTGTGACTAAGGCTTCATCATCCAGTTCCATTCCTTTCTTGGTACATCCCCTCATTACACTTTCTACAAGATGCACAAATACGAAAACTTTCTTTACCTCTTAACCGTTGTGTCCTGCAAGGTTATCTTATTATTATATTCCAAGTTATTTGCGTTTAATACTTTCCACCAGCGACTCTCCCTCCACCGTACAAAACCTTTATTTTACTATATGTGAACCATTAAACCAAATCAAGACAAAAGTATCAGAGAGATGGTAATAACAGTATAAAAATAGGGTCATATAAGAAGAGAAGTAAGTGAATTCTGTTACTTAGGAAGAAAAATTACAACTGATGACCGAAGCAGTAATGATGTTAAAAGCAGAAAAGTATTAGCGAAAAGAACGTCGTTAAATTAGTTTCAAACATCTAAAGAACTTTATAAAACTGTATGCATGGAGCAAAGCACTGTATAGTAATGAAGAATTTGAAATGTGATAGTGGAAAAGAATGTTGATAATCAAGTGCGAAATAAATGTGTTTAAGAAAAATGGACGAGGAAATAATTGCGTGGAAGAGTCACACAGAAATAAGAAACAGGATGATGGAGCACATTTTAAGAGATGGCGTATTGATCAATTTGTTAGTGGAGAGAACAGATGAAGGGAAAAAGCTGTAGAAGAAGACAGAAGAAAAGGTTGTGTACCATGTTATTACCTGACTTGGAATCGCACTGGAACGGCAAACCATCCAACAAGGGCGTAACTTTACTCGTCTCAGGTCAGGAATCCTCTGCTCGTTACTTGTGAAACTGTATTCTCTCTTAAACATGTATGTCATAGATTACCATTGAGTGCAATATTAACCTGAATCTGTCAGAGTATCCTTGAGAGTTGTTTTTGTTTGTTAACGTCTTCGGCGACGGTGCTTACAACAAGGTAGCGACTGGGAGCCATAAATACCCAACAAGGCATCAAGGGCGGTAATTAGAGTGAGTGAGTGTGCGGAGGCGGCAGTTACCGGTCAGTGAAGGTCACGGCGGCGCGGCGAGACAGAGAGATGGCTGAGGCGCCAGACGCACAGTAGTTTCGGAGCTGGCGCCTCGCTGAGCGACTCCAGATGCCTTCTGTTTGAGAGGGCCCGCGGCCGCGGTGGTGCTGTTTACACACACGCAGCAGAGTGCTTCGTGGCGCGTGCAGATGTCTACGCTGACGTACGTAGAATTGAAAAAGAGCATCCTCTACGACTGCTAGCACTTACCGTCACTTTGAGAGCATATTACGTTCACAGAAATGAGATAAGATTCTGGGATGTCGTAGTCGGCAGTTCATAGCCAGGCGCTAGGCAGCATACCACAATTTGGCTCATTCCGCTAAATGGTCTTGGTAGAAGACCGTTCTGTCTCGATCTTCGAACCAATTGTTTTGAACAGACTATTTTTTGTGGCTCTCTATTGCTTCCTTAAAATTCGACAGCAGACAGGCAGAGTTTATTACCATATAATCCACCTCTATTGTGTGTGACATATGCATTAGATAAGATACAGGAGACAACTACGAACTGTAAGATTTAGAATTAAGTAGTTAATAGGAAATTAATTGTGGAAACTATTTTGTTGTGGCGAGAGTAAGGGCGAGCATATTTGAGCAATAAGAAATGACTGCAGGATTTTTTTTTTCGACATCGAGGTCATTAGAGGCGAGAAAGAACTAGGGGAAATAAACGGGAAGGAATTCGGTCATGGGCTTTTGAAGAAATCATCGCGGCATTCGCCTGGAGTGGGAAAACCATGGAAAACCCAAATCTGGATGGCCGGACAGGAATTCGAACCCAAGTCCTCACGATGCGAGGCCAGAAGGTTAAACGTTCAACCACCACGCTCGGTCGGAATGATGACAGCACTGCAGATTGGAAAGGGGACGCAGCACCACCCGTATAAAGACAGAACACAGTCCAAGATCCCGTTTTGCAAAACGCTGTTTAATCCCAACCATACACAATAGAAGCTATCAGTGCTAGATCATCGTTATTGTGATATTCTCTTTAATAATTGCGTTGTCTGAGACTGCGCTCACCTCGATAGATCGGCAACCTACGGCAAGTCTCGATAAAGCCCGAATGGTTAGTTACACTGATTGTCAGAGCGCTGCTTGGCTAACCAGCAAAATTCAAATGAATGACTGTATTGATTTTATTTGCATTTATACTGTTCAAAGGAAGTGCAAATTTCAAATAAATTATTAAATTTAATTTTATTTGCAATTATAGTGTTAAAATGAAGTATAAATAATAGTTATTCGTTTTTTAAATTACACTTTCCGTCATTTAAAGTAAAATTCATTTATTTTTAAAAAATATTAGCCTAATACTCCGAGAATCTAACCAGAGTTAGGAACTCGTACCACGAAAAATATCAACAAAAATGATCGTTATTCGTTTTTCCTTACAAGCGTTTCCAGAATAAATTGCTGTTATCATTATAGCTGATACCCGTCGTTTCTGACGGGCGTTAAATCTAGGGTGTTTCTAATAATTCGGCGAAGCTATGTGTCGTGATGGAAGTCAATTTCCTCTCTCTATGCTTCTCAGTGTCTCTCTAAAGTCATGCCGTCAGCTCAATCTTGCTACGATATTATGTGAATGTCGTGAATCTGAAAGGTCTATAAGATAATTTATCAATGTTTATAACTGCTGTGTCGGATGGTTGCTGTGTTAAAGGAAATTCTGAGGTGCATGAACAATTATGGTGTAGATTTGAGACATCAGAATGCGCAGCTTGTTAAAAAACAATAAATAATTTTTATTGTAAAACTATCTACCAATTAATAAGTGGTTTATGAATAAATTGTTAAACTTGAATGCACGCAATCTTTAGTTATGAAGCCTGATAAACAATAATTACTAAGAATTAAAAATCAGTGAGACGGGCACATCACACGTGGTAGTTTCACTTACTGGACCAACTAAATTTTCGGTGTTTTGTATGTTTAGAGTCAGTTTGCTTGTGTGAAATATAATAATTTTTGAAAGTAATCGGGGGAATGAGCCAAGATACGGTTAAAAGATTACGAAGAACCGCCTGTGTAGTCAGGATGACAAAACACCTGATCCGAGACTAGAGGCTGGAACCAATCTCTTTCCTCATCTCGAGTATGCTGCAGGTAAATCGCGAGATAGTTCCTCATTTAAGCACCAAAAATGCACGTTTCAATAAAACTATGATAACACATAGTACATTACTGTGAGGCCTACGCGGTTTACACATTAATGGTGATATTGTCCAAGATGGGAAAACAAGGAATTGCTATTTCACTCTGTACAAAGTCTTAATTTTTCCATCTGCTTAACTAATAAGTATTTATCTTCATTCCTTGTTGACCTGCCAGATCCATCTGAAATTGTTCACCATCGTTATCTAAGACAGCAAATTGCAGAACATATTAGAAATTGATAGATAAGCTCATGATGGATTAATGAATGTAATGATCTAATATAAGCTACGACCTAGAAAGCTTTCCCAATAGTTTATCATCCTGTCACTATGTAAACTATTGCTCCACAAGTATCATATCATCTCTAGCAGTCATTTGTATTTTCATGCTTAAAATGTTTTGTGTACCTGTTCTTGCGTCAGTGGATTATGAACAACCTGTCTGTTTCTAATGCCTGTAACAGCTCTTCGTTTAGTTTGCTTTGTATTTAAATCACAACAGAGAGAATGTATGTTAATAGTGGAAATGTGACGAGATTTCAAGACATCATTGCATTAACTGCCCTGTGCATTTCGCCTGTCGGCCTGTGTGAGACAGGCAAAAAAAATCCTCGGGAAATATTATAATTGTTAGGTCCACTAAAGTTATTATTAAGCGACAACAATAGATCATAACTCCAGTCTAAACGACTTTAATGGAAATGTGAACTGTGATACATGTCTGTTAGCATTAAAACAAAAATGCACAGGCATCAATTTCAGTCCGATCGTCATACATGTGTTCAATTCATTTCGAAGTTAAACGTAACTTTCACCAATATTCTACCGAGCGTGGTGGTGTAACGGCTAGCGTTCTTGCCTCGCATTCGGGGGGACGGCGGTTCGAATCTCCATCCGGGCATCCAGATTTGGGTTTTCCATGGTTTCCAAAATCACTCCAGGCAAATGCTGGGATGCTTCCTTCAAAAGGCCATGGCCGAATTCCTTCCCATTCCTTGCCCCCCATCCTTTCCCGTCTCTAAAGACCTCGCTACTAGAGAGACATTAAGCAGCTTTAATAATAATAATAATAAAAAACAATATCCTACTCCATCTACTGGCCCCCAGAGTTCTCCAAGCAACTTCACGGCACCTGCTTGAAGTAGGGTTTTAACGGAGGTCATCTTCGCGGATGTTTTGCGGAAGCGGATTCGGAGGGAAAAAATAAATTTATAATTAATTAGGTTTTAACATTTTGTCAAAAATAAACTCTAAATCAAAATAAGTATATTTTTATCGTAAATTTTACATAAGCATTGTCTATTTCCACATAATACTGCCATACTGATTTGTTTTTTGCCTTATCTTTCAACAAAAAAAATTTGGAGTGATTTCACAAGTAAATTAAGTTATTTACATAACTACGCAAACGTCAACAACACAATCTTTGTCATTTTAATTTTGCGGATTTCTCGGCTCGACTAATTTGAGCGACAAACATAAGGCCACATCTCCGCGCCCGTCATCTATTCATGCCTTTCTACCATTCTAGTCCAAATTGTAGGTCCTGTTCTCCGATATAGGACTCTTGTTCGACCGTGAAAGGGATTACAGGACTACATGTAGGACGTGTTGAATGTTGTTGACCTCCCAGTCAGCCAAAACTGGTCGCTTGGCGTCCAACAAGCTATGGCGATTGGAGGAAACATCCTAGATATTTGCGATAAGAATATTGGTGTGATTTTAGGAAGTACGAGTGAAAAAGACTGCTTGCAATATTTTATTGGACCCCTTTTAGTAGCACGAATGCGTGAGAGCATCCTACGCTAGCCATACACGGAGGTCCTACAAGTTAGACTGTGAAGTTCAAACTTGTAAATTCGCCGCTTAGTATCAACGCTGTTCGGTTTATTGTTATTTTTATTCTAAGATCGAGTCTCTTGTGCGAGCACAGCAGCCACTTCCTACTAGCATTACAGTACTACTCGCTACAAATAACAACAGAATCTATTGTATCATCGAGGGTTATATTAAGGACAGTGACCTACATATTTAATGTACCTATATATCTGCATATTTTTACATACTATTAATATTATTACCTTGTAACTTCACCAGGCTGACTGTATGGTCTATTCAAGACCTAAGGTCAAATAAATAAATAATAAAAAAATAATAAAGGGGAAAAAACTACGTTATTGTCAGATAAGCGACGATGGGCCGAATTTTGATTAAAGATATATATATATTTGTAACCTCCGCATTAGAAGTTTCAGATGCGGAGGTAGGATTGCTCCGAAGTTCCACACTTGCGGATGCGGAACTCCGTTATAGCTCTACTTCTAAGCGGATGTTAAAGACATGGAGAACTGTTAGATGGAAGAAACCAATCAAAGCGGCTGTTGTGTGTGTAGCGGACAGAGAGGCTCTGTGCCGTGGCGCCTGATCTAGATGTAGGTGCGGTCTAGGCGGCGGACTGGCAAGTGTTTTTGCGCGCTCTGAGGAGGGTAATGAACCGCGGAAGACTGGCGCTCTGTGTGGCCCCGTGAACTCTCAGAGGTCACGTCCAACTGCAGTCTGACCTCCAGCATCTTTACAACTGTGAAATTGATTGTCGTCCTGACGATTTAAATTTGATTTTAGTGAATATCTGGGTACACAGTAAAACACAACCTCATTACCGAGTGTTGTTGGCGAGCCGTAACGCTCTGGTCTCGCATTCTGGCGGACCCGGTTTCGAATCCATGTCCGGCCATCCACATTTGGATTATCCATTGTTTCCCCAAATCACTCCAGATGAATGCCGAGATGTTTCCTTCATAAAAAAAGCTATGTCGGAATTTTCTCTCGATCCTTTCCCCAGTCCTTTCCTCCCTCTAATGAACTCTACATCTACGTGGTATAAAGCCATAAGAAAAAAATGATTCCTCGTAACTATTATTCATTTCAAAGATTGTAACTGCACAAGTGATAAATCCTTAACGCAATGAAGAAAAACCACTTGAAAACTGCATTTCTTGCCTATCAGTTCGTAATATCTTCATCACAGCAATCAGCTGAAAAGTTGATGGACATTTGAATAGGAAGTCAGATTGGTCTGAAGAGAAGCGATTTCATTTCTCTGCACATCCAGAGAGTAAGTCGCTAGGATGGAGTTCGATGGATTTTTTAATTTTACACTGGTTTTTAGCTACAGTAATGTTCAATTTCTTGTTCTACTCTAAATCGTTAAAGGACGAGTTTTGTCATCATACTGTTAGTTTTATTACTAGTCACAATCGAATCGAAAATCATGCTGAGATTAGCGATTTGAAATCCTCTTCCTGTGATGTTGGTATAGAACTCAAGAGTATTTTGTGACCGAGCGTGGTGGTGTAACGGATAGCCTTCTGGCCTCGCATTCGGGAGGACGGCGGTTCGAATCCCCGTCCGAGCATCCAGATTTGGGTTTTCCATGGTTTCCCAAATCACTCCAGGCAAATGCCGGGATGCTTCCTTCAAAAGGCCATGGCCGAATTCCTTCCCATTCCTTGCCCCCCCCCCTCCTTTCCCGTCTCTAAAGACCTCGCTGTTAAGAGACGTTAAGCAGTTAAAAAAAAAAGGTTTTTGCGCTGATTGTTTTTATTTAAGACTCATAAAATTACGAGATCTTACTTATCCACTCTTATTGATTTAAACCGTTATTATTTCCAGCTCAAAGCTTTCAAATATCGGAATACCATCTAACATTCGATCTCAATAACCAGCTCAAAAATGAATCAAACTAAACAGATGAGAGGAACCATACAGAAATACATTGAAGTGTACGAATATTACGTAATCGTTTAAACGCCCGTCAAAAATGATGGATATCATCAATGGTGATAGTATGAAGTTGTTATAGATAAGTTTTTTTATATTAATAGTTACTTCCACAACAAACAATTTCCTTTTAGCTGGCATTGCAAATTATATAAATTGATGTTATTTATTTGAAATTTCCTGGTTATATCAACTAGCGCTGTGGTGGCGACCATTGTAGCTAACACTTTCTGCGTATCGACTCGGCGAACGTTCACGATCCATTGAAGTAACATTCAGACTTCCAGTTACCAGGCAGATCGCATAAGCAAATATCGGCATCCTATCGGAGACTGTACGAAACAAGTTTTACATTGCAATATGCTAACGGAAAACTCCAGCAGAACTGTCTTGAATCTAATGGACCCAATGCTAGCTGCTACTGACATTACACATGGGGACCAAATTTGCCACAGCAGTGAGAAGTGGTTTACTAGCGAGTAGGCAGCGTGCAGCTGTGCGGCTGTGTGGGTGAACTGAGCTGCGTCAACTAGCTGGTAAAGTGGGAACCGCCACCTCGACGCCTACGCACAAACTTGAGGCCTTGCAAATTGGTTTGTAAATGATTCCGTAATAAACTGGTCTATTTTGACAGGGGAGAGAAATTTTCAGGAACGAAGTCCAGAGTTAATAAGCAATCGTTAGCTACATACTGCGAAAAAGATACATCTCTGAAATTCAGCTGATGAAGATATATTTTAAAAGGTACTGGAGACAGATTCAGAATAAGTCATGATAATATTTAAATACTTTCAAGTCACTAGTTTCGCATCCTTTCTGACAAAAAATAAATTCAAGGTTATCTTGATACATCTTTCGAGGTTAACTACTAGGATGCAAATCGTTGTAACAGTATTTGAGTCGGTGAAAGATTGCTGTTCCAACAGGTGACTAATGTCGCAAGGTGTTATCAAGCATATTCCTGAACATTGTTGCTTCATAATCTTGCTGGTATGGGCATAGTTCGAGCTGCTTGGGAAACTATGTGCGATGAATCATTCAAAATTTGTAGTTTCACGAAAAAAACTAGTTTTTCGGCCTGAATATTCTCCTCTGTACCCAGTCTGGAGGTACTCTTATAAATAAGGCGTAAACAGGTTATTGCAGATCAATTATTTTTAGACAAAAGAAAAAAAGTTTGGGTTTATATGGCGATGTTCGTACAGTCTTAGTGAATGATGGCTAAAATTAAAGAATAAAATGGATATATACCAAGACAGTATGCATGAAATCTAATGAGGGGACCTTGGATACAGCATGTCCACCGACTGCAATTGCCAGATACTGCCTGTAACCGTGGGATCCTTAGAGGAAGAGTCACGTTAGCGTGTCTTCTTGACTTTTACATTATATCAATCTAAGAATGAGAAACAGCGAATTAAATGTGCATTAATGTATTTCAGCAAGAAGGTATATCATGTTAAATCTGCGGTAAGGAAGATGGTAGGGACAGGTCTCAAAGTGCTGTATCTGTTGGAGAAGGTGATCGTGGAATATTGCAGGGAAGTGATGGAACTGGGATTCAAAACGTTCGTATGGTAGTTGGAACTAGGGTTATAACGGAAGTCATCTTTAAGGATGCGGTTGCTGATGCGGATGTTTAATGCTTGACATCCACGTATGCGGATGTTTTGTGGAAGCGGAAGTGAAAAAATAAATTTATAATTATTTATATTTTAATATTTTATCAAAAATAAACTTAAAATCAAAATAAGAATATTTTGTATGCCAAATTCTACATTTTTTCAGAAGTAACGTCTATTTCCATATAATACTGCCACATTGATTTATTTTTCGCCTCATCTTTCAACAACGAAAAAACATGGGGTGATTTCACAAGTGAATTAAGTTATGTACATAACTACGCACGCGTCTAAAAAACAATCTTTGCCATTTGAACTTTGCGGAGTTCGCGACTCGACTAATTCAAGCTTCAAGCACAATGCCACGCCATCGCACATCTCCGTGACCGGCCCCTGCCTTTCCAACGCTCTAGTGGCCCATTCACAGTACAACTTGTAGGACCTAACGTTGTTGTTAGTTAAGCGACGATGGGCAAATCTCGTATAAAGGGAAAAGAATAATATATATTGCAATGTAAACAAATTATCCGCTATACATCCGCGAAAGCGGCTGTAGGATTTCACGTGAAAGTTCCGCACTTGTGAATGCAGAGCTCCGTTACATCCCTAGTTGGAACTTGCATTATGGGTATCATGTACCGTAGTAGGAGAAGGTGTAAAGGAGGGCTGCTGAATTTGTTTTTGCAAATTATACTATAACATACAGGGCGGCCGCGTAGCTCAGGTGGTAGAGCGTCTCACTGTGACCCGCACGGCCCGGCTTCAATCCCCGACGAAGCCGAGGATTTTTCCTCGAAGCTGAACATCCGGAACGGCCCCCCAAGCTCACTCGGCGCGCTATCCAATGAGTACTGTGGAGGAAACTTCGCAGGAAGGTAAAGAACGGCCGGAGCGTGGCGCTGAACCCGTTGCATACATTCTTGTGCCAATGGTTGTAATGGAAATGCGGAGCTCCAATCCAAAGGTGGTCCGCTCTGCCAAAGGTGGTCACATTAATGTGACTGGACTGTGTATTTTCATGTATAAGGAAGTGAGGATATTTGGACTTGTAGATAAGGGAGTCATGGACTAGAATAAGTTCTTCCTTTAGCGGACCTGTATTTCAACAGGTATCAACTGGAATTCCTCCATTTCTTTGTGTCTTGAGCATTCGTTTTAATTTATATATAGCTTCTTTCTTCTATGATGTCTTAATAATTTAAACCTCTTCTTCTTCTCCGTCTTTTTGCTTTTATTTTTCCTTTCATGATTCCCTTCTGTGGACAATTTGTACGTATCGTGCGGACTAACAAAGAAGATTTTTTATTTTTATTTTTTAAAAAATGAAGTTTTTTTTCTAGTGACAATCATACATTTCTGGCTAAAGTCTGGAATGGAACTTTTATTTGCACAATCACAGTAGATGGTCATATTTACATTGAAACGGCAAAACGCATTGAAATGAAGGCCTTCGTAAATGATAGATTTTAGTAATATGAGATCGGCACGAAAAACAAATAACAATCGTGTTGAGATATCACCATAAGACGAACCAATAATCTACGGAACAATTAAAGTGCAGGATAAAAATCTGCCATCGATGTTATTTTTAACATTGTATTATGAGGTGGTATTTGTTGTTAGTTGCTGGAAGATGTGCCGCAGAGATTTAGATGATAAGCCCAGCGGATGTTGCTCCATCAAGGCGCCTCAGTCGATCCCGGAGACAGATACTGCTGTCCCAAGAGTCATTCAACTTCTTCCTTTCCTCGAGGCTGTGTTATCTGCATTCACGCAGCATGCATGCTGCCGAATAGTTTCAACGACACTGAACTCTAGTGTGAAATGGATTAGTTTATGATCGCATCTGAAGATTATAGCACCAAACTAATTTCATGTTTTGATGTTATTCTCCTTTGAAACATTATTATTCACCATCAGTATCTAGGAAAGTTTCCGGCCACTGTTAGGACCTCGGTTCCGTCATTCTACTCTTCTGTCACCACTATTGAAATTCACTTACACAGTTCCTTGTGTTTCTTTCTCTCAACTGTCCAATGGTAGTCCTTGAGTCATATTTCCTTCCAGGTTTAGAGTTAACTTTTTTTTTTTTAATGGCATTTGGCAACGAAGGTCATACAGCCAGCTCAATGTAATTTTTTTTTGTAGCTTTCAGTGTATAAGTCGTCATCAAGTATATATATTGTATTTTTCCAATGTATGGACGCCACAGGACGGACAGGACATTCACACAGACACACAACACTTAAACATCCATGCCCGCGGCCGGATTCGAACCGGCGACCTTCGGCACGCGGAGCTAGCACTCCAGCCCCTACGCTACCGAGGCCGGCAAGTTAACATCTTCTTACCGACTCGTTCTTTGCTGATCCTCCTTGTGTATCCTTACTACTAAAATCTCGATCTTTTAATTCTACCGCTTATAGGTTCCCCATTAACTGATTTCCTCGCACGTCTATTCAGCTGTCTAATTGCTCCAACCCTACTAATATTTCTTTCTTTCACCGTCCGTATTATCATATTATGGAACAGTTCGTCAATACATAACAGTAATACGTGTAATAAAAGTTTACACATATTTTCACAACTTTTTCTTCCGATGCCTTGTCCGATTCCGCTACCATGCAGTATGGAAACCTTCGTGACCTAGGGAAGATGAACTGGGGTGGTTTCCTGTTGTCTTCCCCAGTGTGTGTCCGCATGTGTTATTGTAGGTGTGGATGACTGTGATAGTGTATTTGTTCAGTGTAGAGTGTTGTATGATATGAGAGTGAAGAAGGGAGAAGGTGAAACCAGGTGTTGCCGAATTCATGCCCACTCTTCTGAAAGACACCAAGGGAATCGTCATGCTTAACGTCCACATGCGTATGTCCTCACTTCATACGCACTGCGGAGAGGTTTGTGATTTAACGCAGGACTTTGGTGTACAATTTGGTGATTAGGAATCACTTCTCCCCTGGCGTCTTAGTTCTACTGATGAAAATTTCCGAGACTCGAAACCCCTGTCAGCGCAGGAGAGCATCAACGTGCCGCAACCAACTGAGACAACGAGGCGGGTTATTTCACAACACGAGGAGGAAAAGGAAGGCCGGATTGTTATCCGAACAAATCGATTCCCTCCTTCATAGTAACGTTTAGAGCAAAATTGATAACCGATTAGGGAAAATAAATAGTGAAGAAAAAACGGGAAATAAAAGTATGTCATAACATGAGATGAAACTTTTGCTGTGGAATTTTACTTTCATTTAGCTAACTGATTCCTTTCTTAATCGTAAGTCTTCTCAGAAGAAAACTCATGCCGGCCCTGGCAGTGTAGGGGCTAGCACGCTGGCTTCGCATTGCAAGGGCCGCCTGTTCGAGTCCTGTAGTGTTCACAATATCATAATGAAACCCTGATACAGCAGTTGGTACAAAACAAATTGGAGCTGGCTAAATGGTCGCAAAGACCGAAGGCCATATTTTTTTTTTTTTTTAACTCATGTTTACATAGTAGCTAGAAGGAATGTGAATGCCGTAAAACATATAAATTTCGGTGCCTAAGTTATATTCGTTTTGTTACATGTGTATATTTACTACAATGGACAATTCCCCAAACCTCAACTCTGGGTCTCAATAATTACGGTTCTCTTCTCTTTGCGATGTGAACATCGTTCTTACACTATGCTGATAAACTCTTCATTACGATGTCATATACAGCTTTTCCTTCTAGTGGAATTATCTTTCTTCTCCTTGGATCATAACAACAAATGATATATGCTTCTCGGTAGAAAAGTTCGTAAAAGAAAATAAGTACTCGACCTTTGTATCAGCTGAAACCGCGTTTATTGACCGTGCACAAACTACGTGGGTCGGTCCAGGGGGGGGGAGGGGTTGGCTGGAATGCTACGCTGGGCTACGTGGGGGGAGGGAGGTTTCCGAGCCAGGCCACGTAGCTTTCCTTTTATAACATTTTTTTACAGTTAAAATGAGGAACAAAACACAAAACAGCATGTGAATATTTATTTCCCTCTGTTAATTATCCCCGTATGTAATGTCTGACAAGAGAAAACAGTACAAAATGTGTTCTGGAATCAAAAGAGAAAAAAGCTACGTGTTACGTGGGGAGGGGCGGGGGGGTTAGAGGCAAAAGCCACGTAGGGCTACGTGAGGGGGGAAGGGGGGGGTTCACAAGAGGCCAAAATGGTGCTACGTGGTTTATGCACGCTTCCTTATGACATGACTGTGTTGCAGCCCTGTTAACAGAGGCGCCGAAACACTTTAACCCGAAGCGATGCTCTGCCCGCAGACGAACCACTATAGCCAGTTTAATTAACAGAGGCGGCTCAAGGCCACGCTGCTCTATCCCCACTCCGCTGTCCTTACCCGTACATGAGAAGGGGAAATTTGTCACTCGCCTACCTGGATACATTGTTCAGAGAAGTAGGGAGGGAGTAGGTGGTAAGGTGGGGAGCGGGCCAGGCAAACATGACCTTGAGCCGCCAGTTCTAAGTGAACAGGATATAGCTTATTTTATGTTCCCTTAACAATACAATGTACTGCCGCCCACAAGACAGCTTCCACGAATGTTGCGCGCAGTATATCTTTTAAGCGGACATTCATAGTATGAGGAACTTGTTTATTAATTAATACTTATTTAGACACTTGAAAGAACTCTCGCCGAGAAAGCCTATTGCACGAAGTGTTTAATGTATTATTCGTAAGACGGTTTAACGCATCGTGCAGATGATCAGTAATAAATTAAGGTCTTTGTCAGTGTATAAAGGACGAGGACAAACTATTCTCGTGTGGGTACTCTAGAAGGCCGATCTGTTTCGAAGTACAACTTCCTCGACTCCCTAAATAGGCAGACAGTGCTTATTGAGAATAACTTACGCCGGATATCTCTCTCATTTGCTATTCAAGACATTTGGGACTGCAGCTAATTGACTTTCAATAAATTCACAGAGACAGTGACGCTCGTCACATCCGTGTCTCGAAGAAGCGTTCAGAAATTATCAACGCACAGTCTTCATATCATTCACAGATTTATTGTTCACGACGTACCCAGCTTTCCACAGGGTCGATGTCCTTCCAAATAATGCGTGAGGTTAAGTTCATCCATACTCATAACTGAACTCTGAATTATAAATTTTCGCTAAATAAATGTAAATTTATATTTTATTGTTAGCTCCCGCCCATGGTCTGTTGTTAAGAGCTAAATTAAATTAATTTAAATATCAGTCACATCAATCTTCTAAGGGGGCATCCCCCCCCTCTAGAGAGACTTCGTGAGATCTGGCCCGCCCCCCCCCCCCCTCTGGTGAGATCTGGTTCGTGAGACCACCCCCTAGAAATCGCCCTCCCAACTTTATGAGACCTTTTTTTTTTAGGTCTCTCCCTTCCAAAGCCGGTTCACCCCCACTTTTCGATGAAACCCCCCCTAAATTCGAATTTCCCGTCATTTGCAGACTTTTTTTTTTTTAGCTCTACAGTTCAACAACATTTCCAAAACCTCACGTGAGATTTCCGTTGACCCCCCCTCCCCTTAGTGAGATTTCGCCGGAGCCCCCCTCCCCCACCCTTTTCACCTCACGTAATTTATGGACGCCCCTTAAGCGATAGTTTAACCGGTGACACCTTCAAGCGTTGCCATGCGCTAATCATTACGTTTCAGCTGCAGGCTACCTACAACACTGAATGCAAACATGTTACCGAAAAGAATCTAAACGGCTCCAGACAAAATAAAAAAAAGTTTATTTTGGTTGAATGGTTGTCTTGAGTTACGTTGTTTGTGATGGCACTGGAAGATGGAGGTCTAAGATGTGTATTCTGTTCAATGAGAGATCCCCTAGTACTTCAAGTAAACTTTGTGATTGAAAAGTTTATGTTCTTTGTGATCAAACTGCAGCACTGAAATGATAGAGGAGTGTTATTAACGCTGGTGTCCTTTGTGTTTCACAGGCAGGAGCAGGCGGAGTGGCTGGCTCCCCGTTTCCTGTGTACGCTGATCCACGCATAGCCCCAGCGGGTCGCTCCTGTCGGGCTCAAACCTATTCAGGGGGAGCCGTGATGAATTCCCGCGGGAGGGTGGTGGAATAAGGATGACAGATGGTGGGGCAGCTGGTCTGTTGGCTATCCCTCCAAGAAGTCACCATGGATGTAAGGCGACTCATCGAGCTACGTTTTAAACGGTGCGAATGAGTGATTAACCGGCTAGCATGGACAATACAGGGATCTTCAAAAGACTTATGCGAGTGTCATAACTGAGCTCGCCTTTATCAACGTGCTCTAGGTAAACTTCGTCTTACGACTACACTTAAAGATGGCGACGAAGCCTTATGTCGCCGAAATATTGTGCATAAATAATAGTATTACTCGGTTAGTTTCCCGAGAAATAGCCATAAATAAGTATAAATGGTATTCATCTGGACATTTTTACCTCCATTGGTGTTTCGGGCGGATTCATTAGAGCTGAATATAAGAAAGACATGAAATTGTTTTAAAAATGGTATATTTATAACAAAATTGTAATATATATTGCACACGTTAACACTTGCCCGGTGATTTCACGTTTTCCCGAAAATTGAGTTTCAACAGCGCAAACTGTTTTCGGAAACTTTAGAATTTATGTAGAATTTTGTTAGTCATTGCTTTGTTAATTAATACGTACAAACTAAATGGAAAATTTTGCAAAAAGGGGTAGAAATTAGTTGATTTCAAATATTCCGCGTTAGATAATAATGGTTTAATTTCTCTTAAGGAGAGGTTTAGAACACACAGACTTACTCATTCCGTTAAATCTACCACCATTACAGCTGATACATTTAAAACGATAGCATGATGGATGCTGTTATTATATTTACGAATCTAAGTTGAGAACTGTAGTTATTAAGTTTGATACGTAGCTCGATCAGGTAAATTCAGTTATACTCACTTGAAACCATGATAGTCACGTTGGTGGACACAATTTACTGAACACAAAAATGGTATAATACTGGAACACATTTTCTAGATTCTATGATTTAACTGTAACGTAAAACAACAAGAAACTCCACCAGCATTAATTAAAAGCGCGTAGAGTTTTCGGTGTGCTGATAGGAAGCAACGTAACGCAAACTGTAAACAATTACCAAGAGAACGTGTGATGTCTTGTTTACCACAGGCTTACGCCTTCAGTGTGGGAGCCGATCTGACGTACTCCCAATTGCTTATTAATTTAACGTCACTATTCTTCTTCTCCCGCGCTAAACACGCTGTTTTGAAGAGCCAGGTGGCATTGAGAGCCCCGTAAATCAGTCGGTTTATTACAATAAAAGCCTATAATCTATCATTAAATTCTTTTCCTGTTTAAGAAAGGATCTTGATATAACGACTTTCTTCTTACCATGGTACTGTAACACATTCGTCCGTGAATGTAAAGTGATTAAAACTTCTTTAATATAATAATTTTATGCTGAAACTGTATGATGGCCTCAGGCAGAAAGATGTAGGAGATGCTTGAATGCAGTGCAACATCTTCTTGATCGCGGGTAGCGTCCTGCCTGCCTTTAGATAGATAAGCGTACGTCACATTCTCATTTCCCACGCAACAAAAGAAAACGCGGTTCACCAAATTTGATTCAGACCATTTCAATAAAACACGACATTCCTCTGGTCATCAGGATTTCTACTCACCCCACAAGGGTCCCTGCCTCATCCCTGTCCTGAAAACACAGCTGAAACGGACTTGAGTTACGGCTGATTGAGAAGATGTACCTAAACACCTTTTTAGTTTTTTTTATGATAGCTTTATGCCTCGTCGACGACGATACAGGAAAGTACTGGGAGCAAAGAGCGGGAAAGAATTCGGGCAAGGCCTTTTGAAGGAACCATCCAGGCATTCGACTGGAGTGTTTTGAGGAAACAATGAAAAACCCAAATCTGGATGACCGGGTGGAAATTCGAACCCGGATCCTCCCGACTGCGAGGCCAGAGGGTTTAAGCACCATTACCTAAGATTTCATAAATCTCTTGCAACTATTTTGGAATCGCATAATGAATTAAGTGCCTTCCAGAGAGGGTTCAAGCTCCAGTTTAGATATAGCATTCCTTCCACCAAAGGTAGGATAAAATTTGAACAAATGTGGAATACATTCTGCCTGAAACAGTTAAATGTACGCTGAGGAATTTGAATATTATTTTCTGTCGAATATTAGGGTAGTTCATTTTCTATAAGCCTACACAGATAAAAATACAATTCACAGATTCTAATTTTTTCATTATGTTCGCAAAAAAAATCCTCTAGAGAACAACGATGAATGTAGGTTTATTCGCCATTTACAATCTGCTACTACTAAGAAAATTTATCTAGTTTCCTCATGATTCTGTCAAGAAACAGTTGACCGTAATTCAGATCCCATACAGCTGCCATTAATAATTGTTTCATCTAGCTCTTTCCTACCTCCGTTCTACTTTTCATGATGGTTTTAAGAAGAACGTATATTTTTTTTACGTAACTTGATCCAGACATACCAATTACTTTTGCATGGGAATTAGCTGGCTTTCTGTTCTGTTCTTGTACCAGAAAACGGATCAGAGGAAATCTTCATATACCAGCGGAATTAAGTGAGAAGTTTCTTTAAAAAAATTGAACTTACACCTGAACGCTACGTTTGACTGTATCATTCCTCCTAGGCTTGCAGCTGAGAATTCACAGCGTAGTTTGTGTACACTAATCAATCTTCGTCAGACCTGCAAAAATACAGACACTAAACTGGATTGGAACAGGTGGCGTGTCTGTCCTCAAACACTACTGAAGCACGACTCACAATAAAATGAAAGTAATCTTGTTCGATTACCCGATTAAAGCGTTCTGATATTTGAAAATCGATTAATTTTTAGGCTTGGATCCAGGAAGAGAGTCGCCAGTCATGTGAAATTACTGATACTAACTACAATTTCAACACGTTACCACAAAATTCCCCTCCAAAACTACTGGTATACCATGGTGTTATCATCCATTTATAGTAAAGTGAAAGTAAACATTGTGATGCTCCTAAATGGAGCCATTTTAGCCATGGATAAAAAAGGACGATTACCAGCTGTGTTCCTCACTGGATATGAATGTTCTTGTATGTATAGACGACTGTGACGGGAGTTGATGAGTGGAGCATGTTGTTTACATGATTTGGGAAAACGGGAAGGAGCGAATGCCGATGCAGACCCATTTGACCCTCTCTTCCGGAGCACAACAAGGAAGATGCCTAGTTTCAAGTCTCCCTCCGAGGGATCTCTGGGGATTGCTACATAAATGTCACTGTGAGATACCAAGAAAACAACTGTCTGTTGTTTAAAATACCATATAAGCCGACGGAAAACAAACTTTTTTTTATTTTTATTTTTTTATTGGCATTTGGCAACGGAGGCCATAGAGCCAGCTCAAGATAATTATAATTGCTTTCAGTGTATGGTCGCCACAGGACGGACAGGACATTCACACAGACACACAACACTTAAACATCCATGCCCGCGACCGGATTCGAACCGGCGGCCTTCTGCACGCGGAGCTAGCACTCTAGCCCCTACGCTACCGAGGCCGGCGAAAACAAACTTAACTCGTACCATGGTGTCTGGGAATTCATGGCTAGGATGGTAACGTTTTTTTTTTTTTCGACGTGCGTTCACTCGTCGTGTACTTGCTCTCCTGCCGGCTTTGTTTCCAGCGACGTCGAGTGCCGTGACACTAGGCAGTGTATAGCGGTGCGGTCACATGATAAGCGGCTAGCTACGGGTCAAGGCGCGCCCGCAGGGCTATCTGACTCTTGTTTACAGGGGACTCCGCAATCAATTAGTGGTCATTCACGGCGAGCAGCAGGAGCATTCGTCACTGAATTTCACGCACGGTTAGACATATGGCCCGTTTCGAGACATTGATCACTAAGGATTAGGCCATCTTCACACTGCGAAATTTCGAAGCGGCACGAATGAGATTTGAGTATCGTCAATTCGAATTGACTGCGAGTACGATATTCACAGACTACCTAGTACCATACACTGACGATGCTGTAAAGCGATACAGTCTCTTCAGTCTGCCTCTAGCCGTGGTAAGCGTCGTTCTAATAAACATCTTTGCTGTGGCTTCTAACAGAGTCTATTGTCACCTATTCTTACTACAACTATTATAAAAAAAAAAAAAATCCGAAGAATGTGTTGACATTCTTAAAGTCATACATACAAGAGAAAACGAATGGAAAAACTTAGAGTAGGTAAATAAACAAATTTGATAAAACATATTTATCACTTATGAAATTTTGAAGTTAAAATAGTGATAAGAAGTAATAAAAAGTAAGTAATCGTGCAAGGTTTTTAGCGTACTATTAATTAATGAAATTGTTCTTGATGTTACACCACACATGCCCAATAAGTGTCGATATTTAATACGGAAGAAAGCACTCTCTCACAATAGATAACTACCTGAATTTGAATTTAAATTCTGTTTTTATTAAACTGTTCTTACATTCTTTCACTTTACATCTGACTGATTGCTACAAAAAGCTTGCTGTTAATTAAAATTACTTGTTAACTATTTAAGCTAACGAAAAAATGAAGACTGAATGTTTCTTCGACACTTCGAACTGATTAATATTGCGCTATCCCCCACAATAAACTAGGTAGCTCCATTTTGGCCTCCTGTGAACCCACATCCCTCCACGTAGCCTAACGTGGCTTTTGTCTCTAATCTCCTTACCCCACGTGGCGCGTAACTCTTTTCCCTGTTGATTACAGAGGAATTTTGTACTGTTTCCTCTTTTCAGACTATCGTAAATTACATACGGAAATAAATATTCACATGCTATTGTGTGTTATGACCCTTATTTTAACTGTGGCAAACAATGTTAATGAAAATTTACATGGCTTGAATAGAAATCCCTTTCTGTCACCCCCTTCGCACCCACGTAGCCCAGCGTAACTTTCTACCCAATCCCTCCTCCTTCCCTGGATCGAGCCACGTAATTTATGGACGCTCACTTGCAATCTAGCATTTCCAGGATCTTACACAACACTCTGTTAAAGCCAAATATTAATTGTAACCCGTAATTACACGTACTCTTTTCTCAAATTCACCCACAAACTTAACTTGAACTCGTGTTCATTCGCCATGCTTTACAAGACTCAAGAGACGCGACTGGCGGCCGACTTTGTTGCAGGTCGCGTGAGACGTCTCTTGGAAGTCGCGCCGTTTGTGCCTCACCATTACACAACACTGGAAGTGATTCACTGGATACTCTCAAGATACCCAGTCTCCGTCGCGTCGCCTGAGAATTGCGCAGTGTGAAGAGTATCTGAACCTGGCGCCCGACGTTATTTGATTCGAGCCTTGCCGCTGGCAGAAATTTTTATCATTTGTTAAGTTCGCGATCACGGTATGAGTGGTGATGGTGCACAATTCATATTCACCCAATTTTGTTCTGAAGATATGTGTTAAATCCTGAATTTCCCCGCCGTGGTAGTGATGAACCGATACAAGTAAATACGAGTAAGTACTCGATACTTTATTTCGATACCAAGTAATTTTTGTATTCGAATTAATTCATTCGATACTTACTCGGTATCGGAATAAAGTACTTGTATCGAATCGAAAGTATCAAAACGCACCCGGTGTTAAATTCTAAATACACTCAGTCGCGTCTGCGAAATTAATTTCCCGCTGACGTCAAGTTGGTAACATTAAAAATCAAACAAAATCAGTCTTAGAATAAGCAATCTAATCTCAAAAAGTTTGTTTTAGGCCCCTATTGTAATAAAGTCGTACTTGGCGCGCATTTCGCTATACCTGGCCTATGGTCGCTCCCGAGCAGCCCCACACGAAAACTAAAAGATATGGTTCAGAAGCAACCAAGTAGCCCATGTGAATCGGAAGAAGAAGCTGCTTCAACTAGCGTTTCACAGGAATATCACTTCTGGAAACATCACAAAGAAAAAGAAAACGCACGGTAGTGACAAAGTATCTCTACTTGTCAAATACTGTAATGTCTCTAAAAAGCAATCCATTTACAGAATGGGAAGAAATGAAACTTATATTTCCTTGTCTGTATAAATACGCACAATAGTATCTTATAGTTGTAGCAATGTTAGTATTGAGTGAATGTTTGTTTTCTAATGCGGGTGAAACAATGACAAACAAAAGAAACAAGCTGTCCCCAAAATATTTGGAACAATTGCTTTTTTGGGAAACCTTCCAAAAGCGGACTTTTTAAAAGTATTAAAGTATAAATATTTAAAGATAAGACAAAAACCTTCAATGTTTGCTTACAATGTGAGCTTTATTATAATTTTAATTAATAAATAAAAATGTTTATTGAGTGTTATTTAATTTAATACAGTAGGCAAATAAAATACGTAAATAATTTAGCAACATGTCACGTATATTTTTTTTTTTTTGGCATTAATTAAAAAAGTATCGATATGAGTAAGTATCTATACTTTTGCAGTACTCATATGAGTATCGTAAGACAATTTGAGTACTACTCATTTGAGTAGGTATCGATACTTTGATCGTATCGGAACATCACTACGCCGTGGGTATGGAGTGAGCCCATACAACGCTATTGATGGTGAGTCGTTCGTAGAATTGGAACTTTAGCTAAGAATAAAAGTTATTATATCTCATAGTTACACGGTTGGCGAAATTAAGCAGTCACTGAGGTACTCTGGTACTGTTGTCCGGTATTGTCCCATTGATTGAGCATACTCACTTTTTTTATTATTACTATTACTCCGCGATTCACTAAAAGTGTTTGGCGGAGGGTGCATTGCACCTATCAGGAAAGGTAATGGTTTGGAAGGGATATACGGGATATGGCAGGTGGCACCCATGGGCTATTGTGAGGAACCATCCCAGCATTCGCCTGGAGCGATCTAGGGAAACCCAGATCAGGATGGCCGGAGTGCTTTATCGGAAGCTACTCCTGTCCGATTGTGTGTACTCGCCCGGTAAATCCATTCTATTCCATTCCCTAATCGCTCGTGGAAAAAATGAGTAGAGAAATGAATCGGTTCTGGCCCTGATTTCTCTTATCTTATTTTCGCGGTCATTCCGAGATATGAATGTTGCTGGTAGCAATATTTGTTTGCTGTCATTCCGAAATACGTCAGTCGAGAATTTTTCAATTAGCTTCCGTCGAGAGCAACGCCTTCGGTGCTCCAGGTCTTCCCAACCTAACTCCTTCAACATGCCACTTACGCTTTCCCTCCAACGATATATACTTGTCACGAATCGGGCGGCTCTTCTTTGGACCATCTCTAATGCCTCCATTAATCCCTTTTGATGGGGACCCCATACAGAGCAACAATATTCCAAGTTCTTCCCAGGAAACTAACGTTATGCCTCGCTTCCTGGGTTAAATGCTGTAAAGATCTCACTTGGGTTCCCTTTATGATCGTTAGGTAATTTTTCCTTCCATCAAATTGAAGGTGCTACGTTCCCCCCCTCCCCCAAGTGTATTAAAAAGCAGTATCGAGTCCGACCTTGGCTGTTACTATCGAGAAGAAATTATTGACTGGAATGATTTCATTTCCCATCGTGCGCTATGCTATGGTGGTTACATGTCGGTATGTATTGTGATGTGGGAGATATGGTGGTTGATAGTGGTCGACCGAGGGCATTTTCCTTCTTCTACCAAAGACATGTCTGTCCCTATGTTTCAAATTGCAGCCAGAACTACCAAGTGCGGCCACGGGCGTTTGCGTGTGGTGGTAACCTGGAGTTTTTCACCGTGCACTATGGTGATTGCTATCGGTAGCTGTCGGGATGCGGAAGATATGGTGGTTGAAAGTGGTGGACCTGATATAAAAATAGTCATGCGTCCCTATATTTCATTCCACAGCCAAAACTACCTAACGCAGTTCACTGGTGATGTGTGTGACATTAACCTCAAGCCTCCCAACATGCGCCATGGTGAAGTCATGTTGGTGGATATGAGGGTGTGGGAGATATGGTGGTTGAACCGAGCGTGGCGGTGTAACGATTAGCGTTCTCGCCTCGCATTCTGGAGGACGGCGGTTCGAATCCCCGTGCGGGCATCCAGATTTGGGTTTTCCATGGTTTCCCAAATCACTCCAGGCAAATGGCGGGATGCTTCCTTCAAAAGGCCATGGCCGAATTCCTTCCAATTCCTTGCCCCCCATCCTTTCCCGTCTCTAAAGACATCGCTGTTGAGAGACGTAAAGCAGTTAAAAAAAAAATGGTGTTTGAAATTGATCGGCGGACGGCGTTTTCTTATTTCGACCAAAGACATGTGTGTCCCTATATTTTACTTTGCAGCCATAAATACCCTGCACAGATCACTGATATCTGTGTGTGATATTAGGCTCAAGTCTCCCATCGTGCACTATGGCGGTTACATGTCGGTAGCTGTAAATCAAAATTGTCTACAAACACGAAGAAGTTTCTGGTAATCATAACGGGCAAAACAGCAGAGGTTAGGGACCCAGCGTGGTTGGTGAACGGTTAACGTTCTGGCCTCTCGTTCGGGAAGACGCGGGTTCGAATCCCCGTCCGGGCATCCAGATTTTAGTTTTCCATGGTTTCCCCAAATCACTCCAGGCGAATTCCGGGATGCTTCCTTCAAAAAATGCCATGGCGGAATTCCTTCCCGTTGCTTGTCCACGGTCCCATCCCGCCTCTATAGACCTTAGCCGTCGACGAGGCGTAAAGCAGTAAGGAAAAAAAAAAAAAAAAGCAGAGGTAGGGAAAGAAATGTGACTATATGCATGATCTGGGGCTGGGTGTTTAGTGAGAGAATTGGAAGAAATGCGATACGTAGGGCATGTGGTGTCAAGACGATGCCACAGACCAGAATTCCCGACAGAGGGAAGAAACTCAGGGCTTACAAAAACTCCCATGAGGGATGATCGTATGGAACATAGAGGGCTGCCGTCAGAAGAGATACTGAACACAGCGTTGACATTTGGAAGAGAACATAAAAGGGGCTTTTTTTTTTTTTTTTTTTTTTTTTTTTTTTTTTTTTTTTTATCGGACCCTGGAAGATAGACAGATTTAGTTGAAACCGTAAGTAAAACATTTAACGAAAAAAATGTGGATATCTACGATTAAAGGTAGGCAACTATTTACAAATCTGCGATGATAACTACGTTAAAGCTCTTAATTTGGAAAATGCACAAAATATTAAAAGAAGTAAGCAATTGTTTTGCATGAAAGTATCATTCTTTTGTCTTTTATTATGAGTTGATCGTAAATAGTATGTGTTCATGTCCGTAACATGATGTTAAGTTGGCATTAGCTATGAATTATCTGAGAAAAATCGTGCCAATTTGTTCAGTAACGACAGGCAGGTGTTCCCAACGCGGATGAGTAGCAATGCCGAAATTCCCATTGGGCGTTACAGTTGATCCGTCCCTAATAGCTGTTCTGTGGTAGATAATGAAGCGAATTGCATGGACGGGCAAAGATTGAGAATATTAATATTAATGACAGCACGATATCGCCAGATGATGAATTGCATCGCTCTGACAGCTTTTATCTGCTGTGATTGCTTGGAGCAGCTTCTCTGTCTATTCAGAGATACTGGTCTTGCACGAGAGTGCTATACGAATAACTTTCCTCAAGCGACGTATTTTAAACGCTGAAAAACGTAACCGTCATTTAAAAAAAAATTTGAGATAGGAAGATAAGAAGAATTTGATTATTACAAGCTTTTACAGCAGTAATAGATATGTCATATAATGCAAATGACGTGTAATTGCTTTAAGTTTAATATTATTTTAATTGATTCTTACAGCTTATAACTTTCGAATCACAGATTTTTTTTTTTTTTACTTTGACATAATCTCCATCTTGTTTCTACATTGTTCGTTAGTTTTTTCCACCATTATGCATATATTTCCCAATTTTAAATACGTATAACGTGTTTTCTCCTAAATTACTTACGCGTTC
Source organism: Vandiemenella viatica (assembly GCA_031002005.1). Taxonomy (NCBI): domain Eukaryota; kingdom Metazoa; phylum Arthropoda; class Insecta; order Orthoptera; family Morabidae; genus Vandiemenella; species Vandiemenella viatica. The sequence continues at coordinate 133,790,386 of JARYHS010008074.1, forward strand.
ACTAAGAGAGTCTTCATAATATTCATGCATGGACTGTGCTTTCAACCTCTGTCAGTGATCTAAAAGATGGTAAATGCTTTTGTTAGATCAACTGTTCTTGATACCTACCAGTATCTGTCAACAACTGATTAAAACTAAATAATCATGTCTATTCAAACGTTAAAGCAGAGGGCGCAACGTTATATTCGACGTTAGTACTTCGAATCCCACCTTACGTAGTACGAGGCAGCTTGAAACATTTGTTAAATTTTATAATTAAAGAGAACCAAAACTAGTATAAGCTACGGAACCCTTGACAATTTTTCGACATGAGATTCTGATCAAGATATCTTCTTTAGGCCCTACTCTATTTACGTACTTCATTGAATCAAAGAGTTTATGTTCTGAGATTTTTCTCCAAATAATTAATTTTGATTCTTTCTGATCAATTGTCCATAAAACGTTATTATTCTCTTTGTGGCAGTACTCGGAAATATTTCGTTCGACAGATAAATTTTTTATCGTTCCTTTTGTCTTTCCAATCCTCTATCAGGATGTCGAATTGTTCCGTTGCAGCGTCTGCTTTTTTTCTGAAATGTTTCCGAAGTCATTATACATAGGCTAGACAGGGTATGTTGTACTTCTCAGAGAAGTTAAAGTCTGTGTGTATGCTTGTAGTTACGCAGAGGTATTTACCGATGTCGGTGAACATCAGCCCCGACCATCTGTAGCATCTATCCTGCGCGCGTCTTTTGTTCGCGTGTACTGGCGGCGTCTTTGATAGTGGCGCGGCCTGCATGCAGATGCGCGTAATCTCACACAATGCAAGCCAGACTATCTCGACCTGCACGCACAGCACAGTCCAAAACAAGGGAGCCGCCGGCGTCTATTGAAGCTTTACAGATAGGTCCAGAGAAAAGAGTGCCGTCTAGAATTAGATACGGTTTCTTAGAAATCCATCACACATTCCAGTCAGTACAGGAGTTTTTATTGTCTTGTTGGGTTATAAGGTTTGTCGGACGAAAATGAATGGTTAAAATTTTACCAGGTTAGAGTAAATCCCCCTGAATACTGCACACAGATTGACAGGATCGGTAAGGGGTCAAATCTCAAATTTTAGGCAGTTTTCCGCATTTAGGTAGGCGTAAGAATATTGCCCTCCACTAGGTTAGATTATCCTGAATGGCCGTTTCTACAGGGCGTTCGCCGGGAAACGCAACCCACTGCTAGCGCTACAAGGAAGAAACTGCTCCCGGCGAGCGAGCGCTCAGTTTCCGGGATTGTACGACCGTCGGCCGCGGACTATTTCATAATAATTACGCTTCATAAACTTGTGTGCTAAGCATTTAAATGTGGCGTAATTCATTAGCTTACCTTATAAAAGATGCTGGAAGTGTTGACCCTCTTGTGTAATGCACATTTCACATCTTCTGAACATATTTCGAGACACACGCTGCCCTAACTGACTTAATGATTTTTTTGGGTGACTGTTCTAGTCGAAAAGCGATATCGTTAATTTTCTCCTCTGTGAGAATACGGTTGACCGACAGTCTCTTTTTGTTAAAAAATGAACCCGTTTCTCTTACTTTTTTAACCAGACGCAGAATTGTTGATTTAGCTGGCAGTAAAGCGCCAGGATAATTCGCGACGAAATTTACTGCGACACTTCTTAAACGACTTCTTCTTCACATATGTATCGTAGAGAAATATTCTTTGTTGCAAACTGTAACGTACCATAATTATACTCACACTCAAACACGGTACAGATTAATAAGAGTATGAAGCCCCAAACCAGCCAAACCGCAAAGAAACGTTTATTCACAACACTGATTAATAAGAGACTGAAGTCACAAACTATCTACAATGCAAAGAAACCGTTCTTAACAATGTAATGGTCACTGCAATGCACTGTTGGGGCAGCGGAGGTGTTAAACAGTGCGGTGATTCACGGTGGCGGTTGGCGGAAATGCTGGCTCCACTGACCGAGCAAGTTGCCGACGGCAACAGACTGGGAGGGTAGCGTTTTCCGGCGAACGCCCTGTAGTAGACTGAAAATTAAGTAATCTTACACTTTACAGCGATATTTTTTTAGACTCATGAATTTCGAGCGATCATACAGTGCGTTAATAACTTACTTTTTTTTTTTGACATACCGCATTACGCTTCGTCGACGGCTAAGGTCATTAGAGGCGGGATGGGACTGGGGCAATAAACGGGAAGAAATTCGGTCATGGCCTTTTTAAAGGAAGCATCCCGGCATTCGCCTGGAGTGATTTGGGGAAACAATGGTAAACCCAAATGCCCAGACGGGGATTCGAACCTGCGTCCTCCTGAATGCGAGGCCACACTTCACTTACAAATGATAGTTATCGTAACCTGAGAATGAAGCATTTGCAATAAGCCTGCTTACTATCCTCCTGGTACTTTGCCTCTTTATATACGAAAAGATAAATAATGGAAAGATGTATGGGACAACAAGAGTCCTATCAGCATAATAAACTACTCCTTTGTTTAAACAAGATTTAGTCCTTTTCACTGATTAAGACGTACTGAAATTTAGTCCACAACAAATTTTAAGCATCTATTTCCAGCTTGATCTCGTTCTGAACTTAACATTTTATTTTGCTTTATAATGATCTGAAACTTTCTGCCTGTTGCCCGCAATGAAATTACTACACGCATAAAAATTAAAAGCATTTTTGCTGTGTGTGTTACGTGTTTTAATGATATCGAAACTTTGCAACCGGCGCCCCTCTGTCTCGCTTTAAACAAACGCCGCAATCTTCTTCTTCTTAACCACCTTTTTACCCAACATTGGGGGTCGGCTACCTTTGATGAATTTTAATCATCATTGGCATGGTAAAATTTGGAGTTATAGTTTTACTTCCGCGGGATCTTAAAACTCTGCCATTAGACCTCGCGCTAAGGAAGCCCTACGATAAAAAGGGCAAAATAACATAAAGAAAATTTATTGAAACCATCAATATCCCTGGCTGAGTTCATCGGAGAAACCTGCACCATGAAACCAGGGAGGATGTTGGAACTGACATATCTTCAGTGAAGTTTTTTTTTACTGGTATTGTAGTTTTACTGAGAGCACAGTAAATGCATTTTATTCATTCTATCTTAGACGAATTTACACAAAATCACAATATCTTAATACACGAGAACGGAAGGATGGCACATTGATTTGAGGAGCAGTTAATCCTACCAACCCCACCTATGTGACAAAGTATATTAATCAAGGTTTGGTCAAAACGAAGTTCGTAGATGCCAGAGGGGAGCATTAGGCTCGGAGAGTCGTGGGTTCGATTCCGGTTTCCGTAGAATCAATTAATTGTTAAATTTTGTGTTTTTTTTATCGTTATTACGTCCAGAAAGTTGTGGCTGAATACTAAATAACGATTAGCAGATACCGTACAATATTAGTATGCAATGCCAAAAGGGAACATTTTTACAAGGTTAGCACAATGGTTGGACATATTGCAGTTTGAAGCGACTGTTATATATTTGCACATACTTATGAGCATCTGAACTATTTTGCACTTCTGATGAACTCCTTGCCAGGGTTAGAGCTTAGGCAGGTTACCATGGGGGATATTTATCCCTCTATGACAATGTCTGGGAAGATGATCTGGGCTGGGTTTCTACTGTCTAGCCCATTAAGGGCTGTAATTGTGGATGTCTGAGATGATGCGTGTTCAGTATAGTGTCGTTTATATTTTGGATGAGAGATGAAAGAAGGGAGAGGGTGAAGCAAGGTACCGGTCCAGTCAGACCTACTCTTCCCAAAAACACCAAAGTAGCCGCTGGCTTAAAGCCCCCTTCCGACGGACGAGTTACCATCAATAGTGCAATCATAAGCGGAGAGGTTTGGGATTTAGCGCAGGACTTAAATGCGCAATCTGGTGATTAGGAATTGTGCACCACCACCGTTCCTATCATGCCGGCCAAATCCTAGTAATAAACATTTTTTCCACGAGCAAGACTCGAACCAGCTAACCCCGTGTCAGCGCCGGGAACCATCACGGTGACGCAATCAATTGAGGCAACGAACACTAAAAATATCTCTCTACCATCGACTTTTCATACGCTAAGCTATTAATTCTTCGTTAGTTTAACAAATATTGGAATCTGAGAAAAATTGTAACTCATTTATTTTCAGCGATGAATCAGAGGTCTGGTGGCTCAGTGGTTAAGGCGTCTGACTGGAGATCGAAAGGTCCCCGGTTCAAATCCCTGTCTCGGCGGGGATTTTCGTAGCAACTTAACCTGGCCTTCTCCTCTGGCACAGCTTATTGTGTAATGTGAAGTACGCCAGAACGCTTCCGTGGTTCGGATTCCACGTTAAACTGTAGTTCCCCTGTTCGAGGTAGGATTGCCGGGCTAAGTTAAGGCGGCTATGACGGGGGCGGAATGTGCAGCCAAATAGAAAACCTGTCATCAGGTTATTACGACAACACGAAATTACATTAATGTTGAATCCGACTTGCCAACCTACCTCTTGTTATAGTCGCACAAAAATAAAGATAAAAAAACTGACCTCAAGGTGAGAGAGAAATGCTTGTTAGCGGATGTTATGATTTTCAGACATATCATCCACATTCAAATGATTTTAGATGTTATACAGAATTTTGATAAAATTTCTCGAAGGATTTTCAATATTTTTTCATTGAGTCATGTAAAATGCCGTGTTTGCTTTCATCCTCAAGGTCATCTTACAAAAGTATGAAGCTCGTCATCAAACAACTGTTTTCTCTTTTACACGACACCATGATCTGTCTGTAGCTGGCAAGCAAAAAAAAAAAAAAAAAAAAAAAAATGTACACACGCAATGTTCTTGCATTCCTTAATTTTCAGCGTCACAGTATTTGTTGCTTGTAAAGAATTTTTGACATTTTGTACCTTATATCAAAAACCCCAGGTAACAGTGAACGTTATTGTTGCAAGTTCATGTGCCGTGTTAACAGAGTCTTCTAAGTGGAGAAATGTTGTGACTGTATTACGCTAGAATGCCTCTCGATGTGATACACCATAATTCACATCTTTTTTCAGTAATGACCACGGACAAAAGTACTCACGTAGCAGCATTGTCCTTATTTTATGGCTTTGCGCCTCGTCGAGGTTATTAAAGGCGAGAAAGGACGGGGGGGGGGGGGCTGTGAACGGGAAGGAAGTCGGCCATGGCCTTTTGAAGGAACGATCCCAGTGTTCCCCTAGAATGATTTGGGGAAACCATTGAAATCCAAAATCTGGGTAGATGGATGGGGATTCGAGCCTGCGCCCCCCGAAAACGAGGCCAGAGCGTTATAGGTCACGCACCAAGCTCGGTCATTTTGCTGGTATTACTTTTCTCAGACGATTGGTTACTGAACCCTTATTTAGTGTGCAAGGATGTAATTGTCTTCACTTGTGCCACTCCTGCTATAGTAGCGGGTCGTTCAACTTTCCCACTTGTATGTATGAGTAATGTACTCAGACTCAATTGTAGTGTAAATAAAGTCTTGAAATGAATATGCTTCGCTCAACATAAGCAACGACTGCTTCTGAATGCAGGCGACCAGCGCAGACTTGATTTTAAACGTTTTGCCAATCTATTTACGTATTCTGCAAGTAAATTAGTTTCTACACCACCGAGCGTGTTGGTGTAACGGTTAGCTTTCTCGCCTCGCATTCGGGAGGACGGCGGTTCGAATCCCCGTCCGGGCATCCAGATTTGGATGCTTCCGATGGTTTTCGAAATCACTCCAGGCAAATTCCGGGATGCTTCCTTCAAAAGGCCATGGCCGAATTCCTTCCCATTCCTTGCACCCATCCTTGCCCTCCCCCCTTTCCTTTCCCGTCTCTAAAGACCTCGCTGTTGAGAGACGTAAAGCAGTTTAAAAAAAAAAAGTTTCTACACCCGTACAGTTGTTTCTGTTTCGTTTAAAGTTATCTGCAAACCTGCTCTTTCTTTTGACGTTTGTGATAAGATGCGCCTTTTCAAAAGCTTGCAATTTATTTCGAGCATTGTACAGCGATCTCCGTTTTAAGTCCGTAAACGAACAAACCTTAGAAACACATATAACGTCCTCCTTCTTCATTTTAACCTAAATTATAAAGGAAATAAATTCTTGGAGATTAATGGATATGATGGTAAATTAAAGATATGAGTAACAATCAATGAGGAAGGCAAAGAGGGAAGCTTCTGTTGCAGTACATATTTTTACAGACCTAGAGGAACAGTGGATGAACGAAACTCATCCACAGTATTCTGTTAATCAAAAGGCTTTTATACAGTTTAACCACTGGAGCTTAGTTGAGTTAACCTAGAAAACAAAATATAAAATAAAAAAGGAAAAAAAGCTAACAAAAAAGTCTGATTAGAAGTGTTGAAGTTTTAGTGATGTTTGACACAGGCCAATTGCACTGTAACCTCAAAAAATGTATATAGGAATATCTTATTCTATGATAGCAAAAGAATGCATTCGGATTTTGTTGAAAGTTACTCGAAACTTCTCGGCAGCTGTTGGCAACAATGAATACTTTTGCCTTTGAAAGTAGTACTCTCCATCATCTGTCTGCACAGAAAAACGTCTTATCCATAAAAGGAAAACAATGCTGAATCATTCATTTGGAATGATGCACAACCAAGCTAGCGAATTTTTTTAGTGTTGAAGTTGGATTTTCAATAGTGTAGATAAGTTAAAAGAACAGAAGTAAATTTGTTCAGTATAAGTCGGGTGGCATCTTGCCAAAGCCCTCTGATAAACAGTGACGCCCTGGGAGGATATATGAACAAGTGCTCACTCGCATAAAGACAATAGAAAAAGCAACTTGCGGCAAACTGCGCGCAAAATTCACGGACATTTCAGTTACAGTTCTATTATTAACTGGTCACACAGGCGGAAAGACGTAAAACCGACCTAGAGCTTCCAGCAGGCTTTTCTACACATATTTTTGTGAGCCACCAAATTTTTCACTGGATTTTGTTTTTCTCTTTCAGTCCTGAGACTAGACTTTATCAAGCAATTTGAGAATAAAGAAGCCTTGTAATATTGCATGCGATTCTCTCATCTATATTAGAATCATCAAGGCAAAGCCAAGTGTGCATCAAAGGTTTTCCCCAACTTCAACTTTCTCCTATTCCCAAAGTACAGAAATAAAATACCAGTGAAGAAAAATTTCGGTTTAGATAATTCAAACGATCTGTACATTTTGCCACAGGAAGTGGTGTTATGCCTTCTTGTAAACAAAAACTCCAGTAGTAATTAACAGTCTCAGTTGTCGCTTGCCATTATCACAGTTACTCTATGCTGCAATGACCATAGAATGTCATAACCAAATTATATCTGTGCTTTCATACCTGCGGTCCAGCAAACTTTCGTTTTATTTCGTTTGATCACATAGCCGTCAAACTAGCAGGCAAGAAATTTTGACATTACTCAAATTTAATTTCTTACCTCAGTTTCAATACACCCAGTTTTTTTATAGTTCCTTTTTATAACTGATATAAAATATGAAACGAGTTCATGAAAACTGACATTAATGTTTATTTAATTCACGAGAATAGAGGATCATCCACTAATCACATTGTGTGGTTTCTTCACCTACGAATGATTACAGATGGAAATTACACTGGTAAATTAATAAGATCAAGAAAAGTGGAAGCAGGTTTTACTATGTTTGGCATGATTTATTTGTGTCTGCTTGCTACACATTTTCTGAACGAGGCAATTCAAGCATCATTCTAGGTATGATTTTATTTTTTAATTTTGTGATAAAATTTTTATAAATTAATTTAATTTCTTTGCTGAAATACCTTGTTTAGAGGTTTATAGTTATGTTTTGAGTGTCTTATAAGCTTATATAGCATGCTCTTTAATGCTTTTGTCTTGTAACTTAACTCGTGATATCAACAGTATTCAAATATTTATAATGATATTTCTGAAGTCAGTTTGCTTCGAGATCTGTAGGACCCTCATTATGGCTATCAACAGCAGAAAGTGAAAGGGACTTAAAGAAGAATTGATAGACGTGCGTGTAGATATTGCCCGTAAAATACTCTCGGTAATTGATATAATAAACGATTTGGATGGAGAATCATTGAAAGGCAGGAGGAGGATAAACCGAGTGATGGGTATATATAAGGTATATGTTTATAATGAGACTTGACATAGAATTAGGAAAAGTAGGTTTATGAAGAAGGGAAGGAACTTGTTTTCAGGCACTATTGAATGGGCAAGATTTAATGGAATAAGTTATCGCGAGTAATTCTGAGTAATATATTTCAAACAGTAAATCCATCGCAATGAATAACAATTGCAAACTTTGGTAGTTTACTGAAAAATAAATACTGGCAATTAAGATGTGATTTGCTTGTGCATTATTGAACGTATTTTGTAATAACAAAACAAAACAAATCTTGAGTGAACTCAAAATCAGGTAGAGGATCGACGTCGCCCATGTTCTCCAATTTAGGGTGGGTATTCGTAATGAACTATAAATCTGATGATATCAGTGCAATCAGCTGAGACAGAATAATTCTTTAGGGGCGAAGGTTCTAGTGCATTCAGTACATTAGTAACTCAGAACAGAAGAGGGCCTTTCGTCTGTGACTCCGCTGCTTCTAGCGGCTCTGGTTGAGGAGAGGGAAGCTGCAGAGCGACGTACCTTGCTGTTGGTAGAGCGGAGGAAACTGCTGTACGATGCGCGTGTGGTTGGCAACCCTGAAGCCGTGCAGCCCGTACGCGCGCCAACAGTGGTCTGACTCGCGCTCCTCCGCTGCTTACCAGCGTGCTCGCTTCCTGTGCTCCCGCTAGGGCGCTCCACTGGTGTGGATTGTGGAACATCCCCCCGCGCCCTTCATGAGATATACACTTCACCGAACGTGAACAAAGAGACGCTGTAGATTTAATGAGCCTGAATGTGACTTAGTGTTCTCATATGATTTGTAAAACGGAAGTGCCTAGCAGAGCCAAACTAGATGATTGAAAGTCACAGTCTACGTCCTTACTCTTCAGTCCACAATTAACTGCGTTTGCGAAGTTACATTAAATTAAAAACAGTAGCTAGTCCATAGCCAACGCAAGCCCAAATTAAACAGAAAAACTACGCTCCACTGAACATGTGTTGCGGAAGCCAAATGGAAATATAATGTGGATAATCCATTTTGTTAGTGCTCTACGATTCATGGACGTCGAAGTAATTAGAGCATGGAAAGGTTTTTGCGTATGGAAAGAGGATAATTTGGGGATATGTTGGGGTAGTAACGTTTTGAAAAAAACTATTCCGGTATTGGCTTGAAATGTTTTCAGGAAACCATTGACAACAGGACTAACACAGAACACATGCAATTTTGAATACTAGGACTAGCGTTATCGCCTAGCCACAACTGAGTGTTGGACTGAAATCCAAAACGAACACGAAGGCGAGATTGACCGATGAATGCTTTGAACTTGAATGGAACTCAAGAACTTAGTCACTGAAAGAAAAGAAAATTGAATTCATTCTTGGATCGACTATGATCTACGTGATAAGGAAAAGAAATGGTCAGTCAATCGCAAATAACAATTTTCTTTCTATTCCACTCAATGGCCTCACAAAAAGTGAAGGAATATTTGAACTTGACATTTTCGTATTACCTGCAGCATTTAGTAACCAAGTTTCATATTTTCTACGTAATTTACCTGCAGTCGTTGTCTCTGGGTAGATCAAGGTGTAGCTCTGGTTTTCCCCTCATAACCAAGCTAGGATCTGGTGAACTACGGCAGTTCTGTAACACCTTTAATTCCGTAAATGTTCCTGTGCCCATTGTAAGGCGTTAAACTATAAGTTTATGGGTTGTGTGGTACGGGGATGTATTGTTGTCGTTTGGTTCGTTGTGATGGGACAAATAAATCTGAAGCGAAATATTTCGGGATGTGTTGGGATAATGACGGCAACCATTCCATTATGCAAGCCTTGAGGTATCCTGGCACAGCCCAGGTGTATGAGAATTGGTTAAATAATCCAGGTAGTGTAGAATCGCTAAACACAATGAATGGCGTCACACTGTGTTCAGCAACGAATCGCGGTTCTGCACTACCTAAGATGACCATCGTCGACGAGTACGGAGCTAACGGGGGTAGAAGTACCATTCTTCCAATGTTTTGAAGAGGCATAGCGGTGTTAATCCTGGCGTCATGCTGTGGGAGCCTTCGGATATGACTTCAGGTCATGGCTCGTAGTGTTTGAGCGAAATCTGACGGCACAACGCTACGACACGGAAATCCTGCGTCCTCATGTCTTACCTTTCATGCGACAGTATTGTGGTAACATTTTGAAACAGGATAATGCTCGTCTACGCACGGCACGTGTCTCTATGAACTATCTGGGTGATGTTGAAATACTCCCATGACAGATCATTCCTCGACAGAACATCTGTGGGACCAGCTCAGAAGTCAATTCTTACCCAGTACCAATATCCAGGATATTAAGGATAAATTACGACAGTTGTGGTTCATCCTGCCTCAGGAGGGAATACAACTGCTTTATGACACCCTTCCCAATCGAATCAGTGCATATATTCAGGCCAGAGGGGGTGCAGTGTCACACTGATAATTGTGCGCATATTGTCAAGTCCTTTGTAAATTTGACTCGATTTTGTAATCACTGATATTACATCATATACCCTTTCGAACAGTGAAGTTTAATTTCGTTTTCTCCTCCCATTCTGGGCGCTTCACTTTTTTTGTCTGACAGTGAAGTTTATTTAGTACAAGTTGAATAACAGACGCTAAGGCGTGGTAAACATCTGCCTCAAAGGGTATCTCGAACACCTCTTCACTTAATAACTTTCTAAAAGAAAATTCCTCTCTGTTTGGGATAACCTAATCGGCCAATGGTGGAAATACAAGATTTTTTAGTGCCCATCCAGATATTTTTTGTTCAATTATATGATTTACACTTCCGTCACCATTTTCAGTCGTTTTGACAAAACGCTTGATAACTGCGAGCATAGAACATTTCAGTCAAAATAAAGTAGTTAGTCTATGTTGAGACGTAAAGGTACCTCGGTCCCCCTTTTCTTGCTGTTAATATTCCCGCAAGCCATGTTTTATTTGTAGATAATTCCCGTTCATTAAGCCTTAAGGAAGAAACTGCTATGAAGCAGTTGCAGGTTATCCCTGAAAAACTGGCCTTCTGTTGCTTATTTTGCCAAATTTGCTAAAATTTTATTCATTCCAAAAGTATCTGAAAGATAAATTTAATTTTATATCTCTGATTATGTCTCTGGAACATTTACAACCCACTAGTTGGCATCGGCTTTACCGTATTTTTATTTCTTGATTTCGATTGACATCTAGTTACAAAAAAATATTATTATGCATCATGATCAATTTTCCAAAAGCAGAGTAGGGACCACAATAAGAAATTTTATAAGTAACTCGATACAAAACGGGTTTGTACAATTAATAGTTACATAGGTTGACTCCTTCGATTTTAGATTGTTATTCTGTTAAATAAAATCTTTTTGAAGAAGTGTATAGTTCGATTTACCTGCTGCTGAGATACATTTTTTTTTAAATTTGTTATGGAACGTTATAACCGAGTATTTGATTACTGTTACATATTTGTGAAGAAGTATTTCTGGAATAGTGGTTTTCTTTATTGTAATACATGTATGAATTAATATTTTTTATTTCAGACTGATAGTTGTCGCTACACTGATATAATATTTATGAATTTCTGCCAGCTTGTCTTGCTTACTAAATCAATTGCAAAATGTCCTCTTTGCTAATACTTTTCACCAATCACCGTTTAACAAGATGAAAATGATAATAGGCCTAACAAGTAATCGGCAATAATATTGATATGTCTTCACAGTTTGACGGTGAAAAGTAATGTTTTCAGGTGTCTTTAAGACATCTAACTTCCATAATTTTTTTCGCTTACGCAAGTCAGTAAAAGCAATTTTTCACTTTCTGTTGTTATTGAAATAAATAATTTTTTCTCCTTATTTTTAGTTTTCACACTGTCATGCGTTTTTCGATTTAGGAAAAACATTTAAAAAATGAAAACTTTTGCTTGATTGTAACGAATTTATTCGATGTTAATCTTTATTGGTTTTTCAGATTTCTAGATGAACATCATTTGAAATACTGTAAGGTCTGATGGCTCAGTGGTTAAGGCAGCTGACTGAAGATTGAAAGATCCCCGGTTTGAATCCCTGTCTTGGCGGGGTTGTCCAAAAGCCCTTACCCGACTTTCACCTCTGGCACAATTTCTAGTGTCATATGAAGTACGCCATAACACTTCTGTCTTCTAAATTCCAGGTTAGACTGTACAGTAGACCCCCTATACCAGATTGTATTAAAAGGTTAGGATAGGCAGCGTATAGGGGCAGATTGCGCAGCCGATAAAATCCCTGTTATCAGGTCACTATTTTTTTTTACAGTTTTCATTCCTTTCAGCATTCGCCTTAAGTGACTGGGGAAAACCACGGAAAATCCCACTCAGGATGGCAGGACGCGATTTGATCCCCGTCCTCTCGAATGTTAGGTAGGAGAGCAAACTTGGCTTCCTCACCCAGGTCACTACGATTACACGAATTTATTATTTGAAACAGAAGAAAAAAGATTGTGAGAACACTATGTTACTTTGAGAGCCACCGGAGCAACTTTAACGTCACTGAATGAACATACAATCTTTTGCATGTCTCAAGCAAAAAAATTGATTAAAGTGTTAAAATATAAAATATTTTAAATGTGATGAAGAGCTTGGATATTATTTTTTATTAATGTTTAAAGTTCTTAGTAAGAATTATATTTTTAAAAAAAACCTTTTCATAATTACGTGAAAGAAATCTAACTTAACATGTATCTTCTCCCATACACATAAAGTTTATTGTTTTACTTGAGAACATCACATAAAGAAGTATTTTTGTATTTTAAAACTTAAATAATTTGTAAACGCGTAACTGCACAAACACATTTAGAATGAGCCTCTCCAGAATTTTTGTAACCACGTCTTTAAATCATGTGAACCAATTTTATTACGGTTTTTCATATAAATTAATAGATTTAGATCGACATGTATTTGGAGTATTATATTTGGAAGACTGATAGAATAATAATAATATAAACAATTCAATCTTATCTTCAATTAGTTCTTCTCTTGGCAGAATAGCTTGTGTTATTCATATTTCTTGTTTGCAGAGCGTTATTCAAACACAGAACGCCAATAACCGCCTTAAAGTTATGCAACGCGCCCTGCTTGAGTGCCAAAACTGTTGCGTTGCTCATACGAGTTAAGATACACGTAATCGGTAAAATAATTTCTTCAATTCACTTTTTTTAAAAGGGGTGCCACTATTTTCTGTATCTTATAGTATGCCAGCTGCAACCTGTCCAAAAGATCATTTTGTATTTTCTACTGAACCGCTTGTAATAATTAATGGAAAGGATTTAAAAAATCTTGAATACTTTGTAAGAACAATTCTCATGATAATGTTGCTGCTAAAATCGATATCACGCTTTTCTACATTATTACTTGATTTAATATTCCAAATAGTTTTATTTCACCTAATAAGGAATAGGTTAGACGAATTTAGATTTTAGTTTGTATTCATAGAAATAAATCAAAATTATTTCGAATTAATCCTTTTTTCTAAAAGTGATCCCAAGTTTTTGATTTCTTCATATGCTACAAGACACTGAAGCTGTTCATATTTTACAATTTTGTTTTTAGAAAACTTTCACCTGGTTCGTATTTTGCGTGACAGTAAAAACATTTTTAAAATACTGACGCATGTACGTCTCAGTCAGATTTTTCTGTAGCAGCAATTATTGAATTTGTGATGATCATCACTATAGGGATTCTGGTTTTTAATTGGTCAATTTTTTACCTAATTGTATCTGCATTGCTCTTCCTCTACTGGCTGGTAATTTTTTCTCGCAGTCCTTCAGAACGCTTAGAAAGCACAGTTTACTTGTGGTTATTAAATCTCCTACTGTTGCGTAGCTCAGGGGGAAGAGCGTATGACTACTACTAGGACGAATGTGGATCGATCCCCAATGAAATCGAACATTTTTCATTGAAGCGGGACGTTCGGAACAGACTTTTCAGGTTAACTTAGGCTGCTGGAAGAAACAATGCGTGAAAAATAAAGCCGTCCGAAGTCACCTACACACTTAGTGGCACAGGCCACGGGATTTCAGAGCTCTACCTCCACCTATCAAATCTTGACGTGCTCTGGGCATGACCGCGACATTTGCATCTACTTTAGTACATTTTGCATGATTTATTGTTTCTTTGCGCCGAGAACTTAGACAATAGGTTTGTGAACTGTGTTACATATTTTATTTAAAGAGTATCACTCTATTAAAAATTTTCCACAGAGCTTCCTTCCTGCGATCTTGGCATTCGTGTCTAAGCACGCAGTAAGTAATATTTAACTGTTTTCTTTGTAAATATTTGGCCAAAGAATCCGATGGTGTATTGTGTCGTAGATCACTGAATATGTCCAAAGTGTTCTACACAAGAAGTAAGGCCAAAGGTTTTAGCTATTCATATCTCTACTCAAATTGAAGAAAGTGATTCGCAAAACTTTAAATTCAAAGATAAACAAGTTGTTTATCTCAGAGAGAAGCAAGCGATTTATGTCAGAGAGAACCTTATCTGTCGTTTTGAGCCAAACACTGAGAGACATAAAATAGTGACAGTACCGGCGGCTGAAATATTTGTTTCGTACTGGACATTTCCACCCACCAAACTGGGGAGGTCTGGTAACAATCAAGGTTTTCAGGCAATTGTTTTATTAACCTTACTGATGGGAGACGATATGGGTTGAGGGGGCCCAGGTAGAGCGATTAGAGTGCATTGTTCTTAGTAGGTGGAAAAGATGAAAATGAACTACGCGATGGTCATTTCAAGAAGCACTGAGAACTAAGACATCGCAACGTGAGAATAGTTTCTCTTCCGCACGCAAATTCATAAAAGTCTTAACGGATGTATCTCTGCCACATCTTGGTCGCATTCTCTGTGGTCATCTTCAGAGCGGAACTCGAGTAAAGAATTAAAAAATGTTGGACCCGAATATTATACCTGAATTCTTCGGTTTCATCGTCTGGAAAACCTTGACAAATTCAGTCCAGTTCTTAACGTGGTGACGATAACGGCCAACCAAAGGAATGAACGCAGAAATAAGATATTTCCCATTTGATACGTACGTGCTACAATGTTACGGTTTGCTTGCGAATATTTGGCAGACCGTATGTTCTTGATCTCACAGCGCCTGGACTGAGTCGCTTCAAGATTTCCACTGGTTGTTTTCATCAGGGTCGCCATCTTCCTTTCAATTCTGTTAGTTGGATTGCTGTGTGGAGACCTGTAAGGACATTTCTGATCTCACATGTCAGCGGAATGTAGAAATGTAAGTACTCCGGTACAACGACATCATCATTACTGTCACACGAGGCGAGAAGAGCTATTTGCGTTTCACCCTTGTGGTTTTGGGATTTCGTAGGTTGCCGTGTCCAGATCTCGACAGGTTTTTCTACGACTCTGAACCGTTTGACCATGCTACTGTCTCTGTGCTGTCTGTAGTACTCACTTTTACTCCAACGGCACGAAGAGCTTTCGTCATGGAAAACTTCAGCGTCATGAAACAAGCTGTTCATAACATGCCAGAGTAGGACGCTGAAGAATTTCGCAAAGAAACCAGTCGAGTTCCGGACAGCGCAAAGCCTCCAAAATCCAACAAATGTGGTAAGTAAAACGCTATTCGCAGCCTACCAATCAGAATATTGTCATATTACAGGCAGAGTGTTATTTAATACAGAGAAGTGAACCCTGCTTTAATCCTGTTTTTGAAATAGCTAATACAAGCTGTAAATTGTGGCACGAATACACACACCAGATAAAAATGCATGGCGTACTCTATGGGGATTTTGGTCTGAAGAATTTTGCGTTAATCCATGAAGGTCATTCATTTTAAACTTTCGAGTTTCTTCTATAGCGTTCAGTGGTACAAAGATATAATACTTTCAAGTTGATTTTTATTTTTTGGAGAACCTTGTAGTTTTTCTAGATACTTTGGACATTAACAAACTTGTGCTTTCCTACTGTAGATTACATCATCGACAAGAAAATATAATTTTTATATGAAAATAATCCAGAGATTGCACGTATCATTCTTCTGGTACAGCAAGTTATTTTGTAATGTATGTACAGATAGGTGATACATAGATCTCATTGAACTATTCTTACCGCTCCCTTCTCCTGTACAGCGATCCTTAAAATTATCTAGCACTCCTTTTTTTATTTTTTAAAAAAAAATGCCTACATAATATATATGAAGAAATTAAATGTCTTGTTGCTGTCACATGGCATGCTTCAAACCAAATATTTTAATAAAGTTGCATTGTGAATTTATTGCTCTGAAGGTAAAATCTTATTTAAAGAAACATTTTTTGAAGTCTTTTCCCTCCTTGTGAATTAAGCTGCGAGCAAAAAATTCATTCTAATAACAGCTTAATTAACTATTAGTAAGTAGTGTGTGTTTTGGTCACACGATGGGATGCTGATCACTGAGTATTATGCGCTAGAAGTAGCGTTTGGTTCGCTTGACATGTCAAGCAGTCGACCAGTCCATCACGTGTCCGCTCTTGAATTGTGGGTCGTGACGTCGGTCCCAGACATGGCGGCGTCGCTGCTCCTGAAACAAATTTTTTATAGGGTATCGATAACATGTCGTGCTAACAGATCACAACTAACAGGCTGACCCTGAACGCTGTGCATACTTATAAAGGTATTGGGGCTAACACAAATGAAATGAATGTCTCTAATACAAGGTATTAACTAAACGTTTCCAGAATAAAGCTATAAAATCGGAAATAATTGCTTTTAGGAGTCGTGATTCTCGTCAGCTTCAAAACATTTTCCCGATACCTGAATGCACCCGCTACTACATTATTATGTCATCACACACACACAGACACACGCACACACACACACACCACACACAAAAATTATTCATTCACCAAACAATGGCAAAGAAGAGTTACCAGTTAAAAAAATCAAGTTTTCATTTTCGTACGTGGGGTTAATTAATTTGTTAAAGTAAGCAGAGTTGAAGGAAAGTGTTAGAGATGAAGACAAATACTATACCGGGAACAGATAAAGAAGGACGTACTTTGTAACAGATCTGCCGAGACGAATATATTAACGCATGATAGAAAACAAGTATTGCATCCGTCGAAAAAGATCGATCGCGAAAAATTTACAGATAAATAAAAGTAGCAGCAATATCCGATCGCTGAGAGCCAATGGTTAACTGCACTCTTGTTACAGCTGGTCTCCGGAAGGAATATTATATGGAAGGAATATTATATGATTTCTCCATTCAGTGATGTCTACGAGCGTGAATTGAAATCACAACACTGAGTACGGAATGTAAATCCTTATGTACAATAAACCAATTGCAAGAAATCGTATAGAATTTTATTAATATAATTAAAAATGGTCCTAGTATAAGCAATGCATTGAAAAAATATAAATAATATCATCGCCGAAAACGATGCTGAGGGAAGTCATGAAAACATATCGTAAGAGTTAATCAGCAGATGGAAACACTAACATTAAAAGTTAAGAAGTGTAGATGAACAAACAGTGTTAAAACTTGTCTCCTTACACATGCTATTACTTTTTTTTTTTTTTTTTTTTTTTTGTTAAAGGCAAGTGTTATCTGAAATTAAAAAAAGACGACGCTGGAATTTTTTTACCGTTGTTTTGTTGTAAGGTCTTGTTTTGTAGGCGAGCAAGTAAAACATTGGAATAGTTCGTCAGCGCTGAATTCTTCTCAGGAAACTACCAAACATGCGGATGCTAAAGAAATAAGTAACCACGATAATCTCCATAGTAGCAATTGCTTTATACTAATTAAGGAAGTGGTTCTTGTTTTCAATCCGTGTTTCAGCTTTGTTTTATTAAATCTCCTGGAAATTGACAATTATGAATGTGGAGAAACATCGTAGTTACCTCTGTCTCCGACCCAGGCCTGAAGGAGGGCTGTGTCCAGAGCTGTACGTAGCCGCACTCTCAGAGTCCGACTTGAACTCCGCTCGGATCCGTTCCAGGGCTGCAACAAACAACATCCACCATCATGTCTATGTTGATTAGTGATTGGGTTAAGGCTAGCGTTTTACAGACAACAAAAGTAAAAGAGAACTTAATAATATGTTATTTGGGGTTCTAAATAACACTCTCATTGGCTCCCAACACGAAATTCTAGTGTTAAAATAAAAATTGTTAACAGTGAAAAAATTGTTGTAGTAAAATAGCCAGCTGAACTGCAAATAAACGGTTCGGTTAGTAACAGTAGATGGTTGACTATGAAAAGGTCTAAATAGACATATTAACTGGAATACTTGTACCATTAGTGCATGTCAACAACATCCATAAATTGCAAATACGCAAGTCTACCAATAAAAATGATCAAAACCTCTTCCTAAAATAGGCCAAGCACCAGTCAATTCTTGCAAACAATAAACAATAGTTACCATCTACATATGACGTAATGCATGTATTGCGAATAACTGGGCAGCTCCTTGTTGAATCTCAATTAGGATTCCCTATTCCTATGACTTTAATAGACATCTCGTATATTGTTTCTCAGAAATTAGTCGCTTAGTAGAAAAATCAATGCTTGACGTATTTTCAGATTAGGCAGTAAACTGCGCTCCACGGCTTCCAACATTTCGCCACGTTGTCACTCGTATCGTTCGATTACAGTAAAATTTGCCATACTATATTGGGATACAATGCAATCTGAATTTAGAGTACTTTCAATAAAAGTGTGAATATATGCCGAAGTAACTTCAAAATAAAAAGTTTGCTTGTGGTATCTTTGATGTAGCAAACATCTCTTAACTGTATTAAGAAATTTTGGTCCATATATTGTGAGGTTAGGAACATATTGTCATTGCGTGCTGCGGTGTAAGGTCAAGTAGAATCTTAATACAAATCACTGATTTTAAGTTAGATCCTAAGTTTTCAAACTGTGGAAACATCATTCAAAATCTAGATAGTTTATGCGTGATGCCGGTTCAAAAATATAGAGAAGAAGTAAGTGTTTCTGACATTTGTCTTATAAATATACGTTATAATCGATATTGGACTCCCTAGCTTATACATACAGTTTTGAGACAGCCGCCTTAACAGAAAAGGTCCAAAATTCCGTTTCCCGTTGGGTACTAAACCATAAAAACCAAGTTCGTTTAAAGCTTGTATTCTTGAAAACAATATGTCAGATTGTTTTGGCATAAGAAATTGCATTGAAGAATCGAATTGTGGAATTTTATCTGGATGACATATGAAGAAATTAAAACGAACTCTCAGACTTTGTAGCTGACGAGATAACTATGAGAATTACGCAAAATGTTTTGGTAAAGAATGTGATTACTTCTTAAAATTGTAAAAATATTGTTAGAAATTTATAAGCACGAACAACATGCTATGACGCTATTTCACCGATCACACAGTTATTTGGTGATAATACTACTGCTATTAATAGTTTATTGTATTAAATAAACGGTATCTTATTACTTCTCGGACCTTGTAATTATTTCGAGTTTCTTACGCTGGATGATTATTGGAGTACTGTGGCAAAGAAGGCCAACATGTCTCAATATTACACAGTTAAATCCAACCTATCTTGTTGATAATCTATATCAAGCCTTGCAATCTTTGGGTTTAGGACTATATTACTGGTTTTTTTATATTTAATATGTCGTAAACGAAGATTTTAAATGGATTTTACGGTGGTCTATACTATATCAAAGAGATCATAAAGAGAATGATTACATTTTTTACGAAATATAACTTATAACAGTTAATTTTTTGTAGGTTGTGATTGAAATCCCGTGTCTTTCCAAGGTGAAATTGGTTGACAAGTGTATATCCGGGGGGTGATCCATGACCACCACCAGGAGATTGATCAATTTCTTGTCATCATTATCGCAGAATAGCAATATATACATACATTATACCCTGTTCACTCCGCACTGGTGGCTGAAGGTCATGTTCCCCTGATCCCTCTCCTCACCTCACAACCCCCTCCCATCATACCTAACCGAGTTGACCGCTGTTTTCATGCATACGAGTGATAAATTTACCCTTCACATTTAGGGGTAAGTGCAGCGAAGTGGGGATAAACTAGACTGATCTTGAGCCACCTCTGTTAACTAAACACGCTAAAGGAGAAGAAATATCTAAGTAAAGCTTGTCCCAATAAATGACACTACTCAAATACGAGTGTAACTTCCAACACCTCTCATAACAACCCTTACCCACTTGAGGGATATTGTTTCATAGTGTTGTGTGTGCTTCTCTGCTCCCTGATGTTCATGAAGTCTAGATGAACGAGGAGTAGGTTTACCCTATTTCTAATGCAAAATGTGATCAACGTTTTATTCTCTTGTGCGTCTACTGGTGATTATAGTATTTATCAAGATTTAAGTGATGATGTCGGCAGTTCTCGACGACAAAAGATCTCAAGATCGCAGGTGGATCCAGAGATTAAATGAACTTAGTGCAACTAATGATAATTCCTTATTGCGGAGACCCGAACCTCGTACCACGTTTAAGGTCCATGTTGTCCATCTCCGAGTTGTGGATGTTGCGCAGCTGTTTCTGGAAATGTCTGGTCAGTTTCTTGCGCACGTAGTCAGCCTCGATCTCCTGCTTGGTGCGAGGGATGCGGAAACGGATGCAGCAGCAAAGAACAATTACTGAAATATAACAAACATTGTAAGGTTACCTAAATGCCAAAAATATTTTGTATAAAACAGCTAATGAAGCAATATTGTATAACAATAAAACAAAACGAGCCCAGCAAATAGTTTATAGTGAGGTGTTAACCGTCTCTATAGGGATTTAATTGGCTTTAATTACAACTGACAGTTAAAAATTTTAATTAATTTCATATTTTGATGAATAGGGTGAATAAGCAAGATATTTACGTAAGCTAAAAGGTCACAACTTGACAATTAATTCAAATGACCCCGGACGTGGTGTATTTATCGTTAGTGAAATTAAACAATCAAAAATATTTTTCAATCAAACACCAACGCCCTACATAACTACATTAATGGGTCAAGTCGCTGTAGCACATACAATAAATCTATGAAAAGCATAATAAACATTATCACCAAGTTACTAAATGAACAAAATTATTAAAAAATTACTCAGACAAAATAAACTGCAAAACTACATTTCATTTTACACTTTTACTTGAACCCCAGGCGCCAGTTAACTCAGTCTTACTGATCAAAAGTTTAATAAAACAACCCAGTCCCAAGAATCAGATGACATTTTTCTGGACAAGAGTAAGTGGCACTTCAACAAACATACTGCGTTACGATCGAGCTCACACCTAGACATTTGTGTAATACATCCGGCTGGCGGGAACTCAGCGTCCCAGGAAATGTCCTGATGTGAGTCGCACTTTGGTGAACCTGAGCGGGACAAAACTTGTCCAAAGGCGTCAACTTCGCTCCGGCCGGCGCCAAGACGCGTACCAACACTTGAGATCATCAGCTTGGTCAAA
The DNA here is from genome assembly GCA_031002005.1 of Vandiemenella viatica. Classification (NCBI taxonomy): domain Eukaryota; kingdom Metazoa; phylum Arthropoda; class Insecta; order Orthoptera; family Morabidae; genus Vandiemenella; species Vandiemenella viatica. Next base: position 133,811,933 of record JARYHS010008074.1, read on the forward strand.
TAGGCCACTCGCACCCTACCAGGGGAGACAGCGGGCGAGGTCTGCAGAGAGACTTACCAGATCCTGTATAAAGTAAAACCCCCGACGACCAACATAACTAGGGCGGAGCGTGAAGCGCTTCGTGCCTTGTGTCAGAACAATGAAGTTGTTGTTTTATCGGCGGACAAGGGAAACGCTACGGTGCTGCTTACGGCAGAAAAGTACGAGGAGAAGATGAGAAACATTCCTGATGATCCTTCGTATCGGCGCTTGGACAACGACCCTACTAACAGCAGGGCCCGCTCTAGGGGGGGGGCAAGCCGGGCATTTGCCCGGGGCGCTAAAATTTAGGGGCGCCATTTCGGCTGTAAGTGTGAGAAAAATATTAATGATATTAATGTGTTAAATACCCAATTAATAAAAAAAAAATCCACATACCGATTTTTTCGTTCGTTAAAAACTTCCAGTTGTTAGCTATTTGGGTGCGCCCCTAGAGACTTCGAAGAGACGGGGTGCGGACCTCATAGGGGCGCGCCGTTGTCCAGCCGCCTCTGTGTAAATTGCGCTATAGGAGCAACTTCAAAATGCGCCGCGCCCGTGCCACGTCTCTTCTGTGTCAATTGGGCCTTAGCACGCGAGTAGAACGCTGTTTCGACTTTTGTTGTTTCAACTTGCTTATTATTGCTAATTATTAAAGTGGTTTCATTACAAAACAGCATTACTCTTACTATTACGTTATTAGTGATAAGTGGAAGTTCATAAAATTTACTTCAGGATTTTATAATTTCTAAAGGTAAGTACATCTATGATTAAACTGTTATTTAGTTGGATATACGACATAAGCGCACAACGACAAAAGCGCACAACAGAAGCGCGGTAGGGTTACACTTGACCTTTGCTACCTGCGCTGATTCCGACATTATACTGCCCACAAGTTACTAGACACGGCGAAAAGGAGTGTTTTAGGCTCTAAAACACGGAATCGATAGTGCTTGACGGAAGATGCTGAGTATTTATTTTATTGAATTGATGAACCAAATCAATATGGATCTTAGTTATTGGAAATCGAAGTGGAATATTTTGCTTAATAATTTCTTCTCGTAATCCGAGCCTCACAGATTTGTTGTAAAAATTAGATATAGGCATTGAAAGTGTTATGGTTGGGTTAAATTACATATGCTAGCTTTGATCGCTTGTGAAAATACTGTAGTTTAGTGGGTGAGGGACAATACTTATAATCATTAATAAATAAATAATATTAACAGCTGCTAATTACCGATTAGTTACTTCACATACCATTAGTAGCCTATATTCAATTTCGAATGTTAACTGATAAAATATAATAACCCATGATGCTTATTATATATATGAATGCGGTTTCCAGATACTCTAATTGCTGCATTTGTAAACCGTTTCAACAAAAAGAAATTCATTAACTATTTTAGTGAATGTGAATAACTTTGTCAGTTGGTTTAATAAGTGCATTGCGCGACAATCACTCCTCAACATCTTTTTTTGTGAACTTGGAACGTATTCTGTTTAAGCCTATAGAAATTGCCATTCTGTATACACGGTTTCTGCATTTGCAGCAAATTTACGGATCGTATCCTCCGCGAATAAGCTTTGACTGCGTAGTAACACTAGACTTTCTTTATGTTCACATGGTATGGAATATATTTTGTGTTGTGCATAAATATTTTTTATATCCACTGAGAATATGGTTTTAGCTTATCTAGAACAAGGATAAATATTTACTTTTTATATTATTTTATAGTGTACATTGTTTGAGTTACGTGCGTGCCTGTTCCAAAATGTTTGATGGTCAAATAAAACTATCTGGTTACCAGTACAAAAAAAGAAGGTTGGAAAAGGAAGCGGAAAGGCAGAATCAATCTGGCGCGTTAAAAAAATATACTGCATTCAGGGTTTACCAAAACAAATCTTAGAATCCAATATCAGGTCAGGATACAAAAGAAGAACAGAATCGTCAGAGAATAACAGCATACAAATCAACGAAGTTTCTAAACCAATTGGAACTGACACCAACGTGAGACTCACAGAAGGCGTTCTAAAACTCTGTGGCCAAGAATTTTACGAGACGCCGTAAGAAGCTTTTTAGTAAGGCAAGGTCCACCTAAACTATTGCATAATTACAAATTTCCTTCCAATGACACAGGTCGACATTGTAGCACAAAATATTATGCACGAAATTTAAGCAACGGAGAGCAAATATTGCGAGATTAGCTACTATCTTTCACAAAACTGCATTTACTGCTTCTGTTGCAAAATTTTCGACCGTTTAGTTCGTTCTCTCTCAAAGGGGGGTTTTAAAAATTGGAAGCATCTCGACGAAACTTTAAGAGAGCATGAAATTTCGAAAAATCATATTCAGGCATACAAAAGTCATGGCTATAAATAAACGAAAGATTAAATTGTTGTAAAACTGTAGATGCTGCAACTCAAAAAGATATTAATGCCGAAATAAATCATTGGAATGAGGTGCTTCTAAGAATCGTTGCAATTACCAAAATGCTTGGTAAAAGTTGTCTGGTTTTTCAAGGTACAAGCGACAAGTTGTTTGAGCATAATAACGGTAATTTCTTAAAAATAGTTGAGTTACTGTCTGAATACGATCCCATTATGGAAGAGCACGTGCGTTGAGTGCTCTAAAAAGTAGAGACTAAAGCTCAATATCTTGGGAAAAATAAACCGTGATAGTAGATCTGCTGCATCAAAGTGTAAAGTCTCATGTTATTAATGAAATAAAAACAATTCAAATATTTTTCCATAGTTTTAAACTGTACTCCTGACTTTAGTAAGATACAGCAAATTACTCTTGTAATCAGTTTTGTTTCAACCAATAAATTTAATCCTGATGTTGATATTAAAATTAATGAAAGCTGTTAAGGCTTCTTACCAGTCGAAAGATCCACAGTAAAACAAATGTCTGATACTATAGTTGGAGATCTTAATGACTTGGGTTTAAATTTGCAGGATATCATAGGCCAGTGACTGACAACGGGTCCAATATGAGGGGCAATAAAACAGGAGTGCAATCTAGAATTAAACAATATAATTCGCGAGCATTCAATGTTTCGTGTAGGAGCCATACTCTCAATCTTGTTATTAATCGCAAAAGCGTCCTTGGAAGCCGCTGTTTCTTCAATATGGTCCAAAGAATATATTTTATTCATTTCGGCATCTACTTTTCGATGGGAAATACTTTTAAAGCATATTCAGGGTTCAACTTTGAAAACATGGTGTGACTCTAGTTGGGAGAGTAGAATATAGGCATTAAAATTTCATTTTGGGAGATGTATACGACGCCTTGATAAGCATTTACGAAAACCAAGAAATTGATAATTTAATGATTTAGCCATTTTGGTAATTGAATATGAAATTGCTGATGAAGTAAATTTAAAGATGTAATACGAAATTCGCAAACTGAAAGTAAGAAAAAAAGTTTTTTTTGGGATTTTAGCGTATTTGATGTAATCTCGTTTTATTTTCAAAATAATGGCATTTACATTGTTTGTGTGATAATATCCATCTGTAATAGCATTTAAAAATGTAAAAAAATATGGTTAATTTGTGGCTATGTACAGATATTTCATAATTAATTTCTCTATTTTGTGCAGCTAGATCAAAATTCAATAACTTTATTTATGAATATACGATTTTATTAAAATTAAAATTAAATATTTTATTCGATTAAAAATTAATTATTTTTTAATAAAATATATAATTCTACATAATCTTAAGGGGCGGCAATTTTCCTATTTGTCCGGGGTGGCAAAACCACTAGAGCGGGCCCTGCTAACAGGATTGAGAGGAAGGCTACGGCTTTATTGAAGAAAGTCGAATTTTCTGCAGAGACCAGCAAGAAACTCGGATCTCGTGCTGCCAGACCACCTCGGCTATACGGTCTTCCAAAAATACACAAAGAAAACATATCTATGCAACAAATCGTCAGCAACATCGGAGCTTGTATTTACCCGCTGACCAAATAAGTTCATCAGTTGGCCACTGCGATCACCAAGTCAAGAATTCTACGGAATTTGTCAAGATCATCAAGACCATGAAACTGAATGATGCAGACATAATAGTGAGCTTCGACGTCGCTTCTTTATTCACCTGCGTCCCGTTGAAGGACACGCTGGAGCTGATACGCCACCAATTTGAACCAGCCATTGTGGAATTTTTCAAACATATGCTGACGTTCACGCATTTCACTTACTTAGGGGAATATTACGAACAAGTGGACGGGGTTGCCATGGGATCGCCACTTTCCTCTGTAGTTGCCAACATAAACCTGGAGTATTTCGAGCTAAATGCACTGGAAGATGTGGTTCCAAAGCCGACATGCTTTTTCCGGTTATTATTATTACTATTATTATTATTTCGTATCAGAAACATACAGTTACACAATCATAAACATCAAATTATGCTGTACTAGAACTTGGCGACTTCCAGTGCATTTTCTTAGGCCTCATACAGATTAGCTGCCGAGCAGGATGCTGGACACAGTCGACACTGGAGCATGTGCTGGACAGTCTGGTCTTCCCCGCTGTCGCACTTGATATCATTGATCTCAACATAGCTCCATCTTGCCAAGTTATTCCGGTATGTCGATGACATGTTTGTCGTGTGGCCTCCTGGTAACAGGGCGTTAAATGAGTTCGTAGAACATCGAAATGAAATTCATTCCAACATGAAGTTTACAATGGAACTGGTAAAGGACGCCCGCCTTCTTATCCTCGACATCCTGACTGAAAGAAAACCGATCGGATCGTTAGGACATAGCGTATATAGAAAATGGTCCCACACGAAACAGTAATTGGGAGCCATAATCTTCCACCACCCCGTCCAGCGTAACATTGTTTTAAATACGCCTGTACATAGGGCATGGGCGATTGATGACAAAGACAGCCTACCACAGGAACTGAAACATCTGAGAACTTTCTTCAGGAGGAACGGGTATACAGAGAGGCAGATAAATAAGGCCATTGATCATAGGCCGGAGAAAATTCGAGTTCAACGCGAAGAAACGCCTAAGGTCACCGCTTTTCTGCCATGCGCTGGAAACACCTCGGGGAAAATTGACAGAATTCTCGCACGACATGGAATAAAATTTTTCTACCGACCACCAGCCAAAATACAGGACTATATCCGTTCGGTTAAGAATGACCTAGGCCTTCGAGTTCCCGGAATTTACAGCAAGCCGTGTGAGTGCGGAGAGACTTACATCAGCCAAATTATCTGCACTGTACAAAACTGGTGTGAAGAACACAAACGCGATCTCCACCTGTGACAACACAGCAAATCAGCGATCGCCGAACACGTGTACGACTATGGCCACAGGATATACGTTAACAACGTTAGCATATTGGCTAGAACCTCATATTTTTGGGATTCAATAGTCAAGGAAACAATCGAAATTCGGTTGGCCGATACCTTCAATAAAGACAGTGCTATGTCTTAATGAGGCGCGCTAACCAGCCTTGGCGAAACTCCGCAGAGAGCGAGGTACCCCTGTCGAGCTGCCGCCATAGATGGCTCCATATTAGGATTTGTGGCCCGAAACGAAGATCTACTGACACGCCTACTGGCAGCCAGCTACCGGGAAGAGCCGCTGGTCATATAAGGAAGTTCGTATCTGTCAGTCAGCCGACCAGTACAGAAGACGACGGAGCTAGTAATAGAAATATCGTGTTTTCACAACATAATCCGGCGGTACACCAGAGAAGACTTCATTGCAGTTATATGCCGAGAAAGTCTCCGTTCTTACATCCAGTCAGGCGTCTTAACCACTGAGCCATCAGACCACTTGGCCAAGTGCTGTGAATGTTTGTTGTGACGATGAGCGCACCTACCGATGAAGAAGACACCTGCGACGCAGAGGAACATGATCTGCCAGACTCTGAAGCCGGCCACCACCACGGTCTCCAGCCAGTCGTTCGTCGCCTCCGTCGCCATAGCCTCCGCCGTCGTAGCCTCCGTCGTCGGTATCAGCGGCATCACCGTCGAGCAGCCCTGCAAACACGACTTCCTCAGTATCTCACTTTGGAACAGTGTTTGGTGCCTCCCACCCACTACTGGAAGATTTAAATTATCTCATAGGATAGGACGATGAAGCATTTTGTTCCTTGAAACAAAATTTTGTACTTCATAAATTCATTGCACACTTACATTGTGAGTTGAATCTTGGTTATTTTACTATATTCTGTGAGTTCTATATCTCAACTACAAGTATTGATAGTAGCTGATGGAACTCAACTTGAAATATAACTAACGGACGATCTGTAGTTTAGTGGACATAACGAAACCTTTTTCTTCTCCCCCACCGAACATCACTGTGACTTCAACCTTTTTAAATTCGTGACAGCAAATCTCGGGTCCAGTCACAAAAAACGAAGTCTCGTTTGTTAGCGGCTGTGACCACAGACGTGGTTTTCATAGGATCAATATGAATTATGCAGGTAAGCGCACAGAATATTTAGAAAAAAGTTTAAAATACATTAAATCTATCAACAATGCATCAGTTAAGAAAGAATATGCAAAAAAATGAAGATGAATTAAACGCTGTTGGGGTATTTTAGAATTATGCGATGATAAGCGTATTATTGCTGGAAATGCTGGGTTAGCGTCTCAGTTAAAGAAATATCCTCAACAGTAATGCATCAATATACATCGTATCTGAAGTTTCTTCTGGGTAAAAGCACTATAAAGAAACATATTAAAGAAATTATAACTAATTCCGAAAGTAACCTTTTTGTGTTTCTATTTAAGTCTTACTAAACATACATTATAACCAATAAATAAATTTGATTGCATACTTTTTTTTAAACCCTTTGTAAAAGTTACTTTGCTCTTGCGATTAAATTCAATGAATACTTCGCAACGATGGGAAATGAAATTTTACGATTGTTAACAGGAATACTAAAGATGGTTATAACTATTAAAAGGGTCACAGCCTTTGGTGTTATAAACGTGGTAATCATATGAGTATAGGAAAATGTCTAACAATGTGTGTTACTAGCTTCATGGTTATAATTAGTGATTAAAACTTCACTATAACGTCCAGCATACCACCAATCAATTTGTATGGTATGCGATAACTGCGTGTTTGGATTAAAATCATCGTACAAATAATACTTTATCTACTACGGTCATAAACATCACTCGAGAAAACTGGTATGCATAGTACATTTAATATAACTAATTGAATGAAGAGAAGATAAAATAAAAATTATGATAATCTATTTGAGGCGCGAATAGATCTAAGGATCTTATAGCGTAGGTCAAACTCTGAAATTTTTTCACTGCTCGCACTTGTATATATTTCAGCGACTTTCTTTATTGCCCTTGGTGTCGAAATTCGATTGATGCTGCAAATGTTATTATTTGTCTTTCTATTTTTACCCGTTTTATTTTGTATTCGTGTCTTCAGTTTTATTTCTGTATTTAATTGAATTATTTTCTGCAAATAACTTCAAGTTTCTTCAGTTAAACTTGTTCTGATTTGACTATCCTTTTAAGTTTTCATAAATCATTTCTATCTTTCACCAAGAGTAATTAACTTATTTATAAGACAATTAACTCATTTTCTTACGCGATCCCATGTTCGTTAAATTTCTGGATCTCCCGCAAACGTGAGAAGCTATTCAGTTAATTACTAAATTTGTAATAGATATAATAGTAAGTATTCGAGGTGTTATGTTAACAACAAAAATTAGTAGTTAGGTATACAAATACGCAAGGCCAAAAACAGCAACTAGTTGTATTGTAGTCATTATACGATTTTATATATATATTATCACCCACACACAATTTATTTATTAACATGTTTTTGTAATCCCTCAGATAAATTTCACTTAGGTGAATCTATGAGCGTATGGAAAGGACACAGCAGACATAAAGACCACGTGAGGTTCCATTTAAATCATCAAATTTAAATTCCCAGAACCGTAATACTTTTATTAACTCTATGATGCATGTGTTCCTATTTCTAATACCATCACTCCAATTTACAGATCTTATTAAGCGTTAATCTTATTTTGAATACGTTTTAACCAAGAACATAATTCACAATTTAAAAAAAGAGACTATCTGAAATAATTAGACATTAAAATTATAAAAGAAGTAAAGTAGTTGTTAATTTGTGCTCAATGAACCATTATCGACAGTTGTTATGTAGATAAATATATATATATATATATATATATATATATATATATATAAATAGAATTCACAGCAGAATTACTTTAGATAATTATGTACGTTTTCGCGGTGGCAATGCTTCATAAAAACTTCTCGGGTTTCAAGCCGCGTCAGAATTGAGCCGTCTGGCGACGTTTCGGAAGCTTGCACTGCTTCCATTGTCAAGCCCCCGCTTAACATTACCCGAGAAGTTTTTATCCAGAATTACTTTATTTTTCTTTTGGACGACATAATACACTTTCTGCGGTCTGGTAGCTTAGAGATTAAGGTGTTGGCTTTCAAACGTTCTGATCCCGTCCTGGGTTCAAATCCAGGCTGGAGCAGGATTTTTTTAAAGAGATGTGTTTGATCATATGATATGTGCCAGGACATTTCGTGCTTCGGATTCCACTTTAAATTGGAGGTCCCAGAGGAAAGGTACTGGCCGTCCTGCCTCTGACACAACGGCTTGGTATGCCTCCTTCGGGTTACAAAGACAATGCCGAATATACACAGACGGAAAAAAAAATCCCAACACCAAGAAAGACTTGTGTTAGATAAACGAAATTTGGTAGGCGTGTTTATACATCTGAAAGATGACATCGATTCAAATTTCGCGCTTCGCGCATAAGTGTGGCGCTAGTAGCGCTACTCAGAGCTTGCAAATCAGGTTTGCTTTAAATACGCGCTGTAAAGTTTGTGAACGTTATTTACCGCTGAGATTTGACATAGTGAGTTGATGTTAGCCAAGAATGCCTTTAAGAAGACGAAGAAGCCATTATCAACAGCTCACCGAGTTTGAACGAGGTCGTGTAATAGGGCTACGAGAAGGTGGATTTTCTTTTCGCGATATTGCAGAAAGACTTGGCCGGAATGTATCCACTGTGCATGATTGTTGGGTGCAGTGGTCAAGGGATGGTACTGCCTCAAGAAGACCGGGTTCCGGGAGGCCACGTGGCACTACTGAGAGGGAAGACCGCCGTATTCGGCGTACAGCTGTGGCGCATCGTACTGCGTCTGCGGCAGAAATTCGAGCTGCAGTTGGTACCACAGTGACACAACGAACTGTTAGAAATCGGTTACTTCAAGGACAGCTCCGAGCCAGGCGCCCTGTAGCGTGCATTCCACTGACTACAAGCCATCGCCGTTTGCGACTCCAGTGGTGTCAAGCAAGAGCTCATTGGAGGACGGAGTGGAGATCTGTTGTGTTTTCTGATGAAAGCAGGTTCTGCCTTGGTGCCAGTGATGGCCGAGTGTTGATCAGAAGGAGGCCAGGGGAACGCCTGCAACCAAACTGTCTGCGGCCTAGACACACTGGACCTACACCTGGAGTCATGGTCTGGGGAGCAATTTCCTATGACAGCAGGAGCACTCTTGTGGTTATACCAAACACACTGACTGCAAATTTGTACGTCAGTCTGGTAATTCAACCTGTAGTGCTGCCATTCATGAACAGCATTCAAGGGGGAGTTTTTCAACAGGATAACGCTCGCCCTCATACCGCTGTTGTCTCGCAACGTGCTCTACAGAGTGTCGACATGTTACCTTGGCCTGCGAGATCACCAGATCTGTCTCCAATTGAACACGTATGGGATATCATTGGACGACAACTCCAGCATCATCCACAGCCAGCACTGACCGTCCCAGTATTGACAGCACAAGTACAACAAGCATGGAACTCCATACCACAAAGTGACATTCGAAACCTGTATGACACAATGCATTCACGTTTGCAGGCTTGCATTCAAAATTCTGGAGGTTACACCGGCTATTAATTTAACAGTATTTCACATTTGAAATGCATTTTCTTGAGCTCAAATTAACCTGTGATCTTGAAAATTTAATCAATTAAACATGTTAACTTGACAAATGCATTGTCCAAATTTCATTACTCTACAATAATTTTTTCTTGGTGTTGGGATTTTTTTTTCCGTCTATGTAGAAACGATGCAATTAACAGGATTTGCTAAACAAAGATCTTCCGCCAAGAAAGACTTCTGGGGTTAGAAGTGGCAAGTAACGCCAAGTTAATATGATTTCTGGAAGAAATGCAAGTGTCATTTAAATTTAAAAAATTCCATCACGGGCGAAGAAAATGGATGATAATTGTTTATTGCTTATTATTCCTTTCACTTCTTTCACTGTATAATTTCGAGTTAATTTATTGTTTGCGAAGGTATTGTTTAACTACGGTCCATCATGTTGGTGGCTAGAGGCATTCGTTACAGTAAATTTACTAGAAAAATGAAATCATTGTGTGGCGTTGTTGGTCGGGAGATCCCGAAGGATAGTTTGGCCAGGTGACAGGGTTACCGACTCGCCACGCAATGTGCCTCTTTGTTGTGACTAACTAACCTAACCCAGTAATCCTACTGGATAAACGGGACCTATTACGGAAGCGTTCTGGCAAACTTCACATTAATCAGAAAGCTATGCCAGAGGTGAAAATCGAGTTAATCCCAGTTGGAATTTGAACCGGAGACCTTTCGTTCTTCAGTCAAACAACCACTGAGCTCAAATTTGCTAGAGATTACATTTATCAGTCTCTACTCTTTAATACTGTTTGTATACCAGTGGTTAACGATAGCACTGTCCGGATGAATCGGTTGTGATTGTGCTCACCTTTGGCCCGCAGACACATTCGGAGATCATGTTGTGGCCTCCCTCTCTGCTCGCGACTGACTGGGTCTGCTCGGGGTGCCACGCCCAATGTGATTCGGGACACGCCCTTGCTGAGCCATTAGCTGATTGATCAACAGCGGCTGTACAGGGGTCACTACGATGGAGACCCTGGATTACCAATCTCACACACGGGACACATCGTTGTTCATTAATTAATGTGATGTCTCTCAATTCCTACTTCCATGATGTCCTAGATACTTTTCGAGAGAATATCCTCGGTTATAACTTTTTTTTTCAGGATAAATTAATTTTTGAAAATCTTTTTATAAAGAATTAGGTGACGGTAGATTGGCCACAGTAAATTTGTTAATAACTTTTACACCTAAGTGTCAAAATTTATAGGATAGCGAGATGCAAATATCCAGAAAAACATATAAACGTGTCGCTCAGTGTCTGGGCTCTCATTTGTGCTCTTGTGAATCGTGTAAAAAGTTTGTTTTTTTTTGACGTGGTTATGGCCGCCCGACATGAATTAACGGAGTTTGAAGGCATGGTGGCAGTTGGCACTAGACACATTGGGCGTTCCATTTCGGAAATTATTCGTGAATTCAAAATTCCTCGATCCACAGTGTCAAGTGCGTGCAGTAATGTATAATTTCCAGCATTACCTTCCACCAGGTAGCAGTGGCCGGCCACGTTTTCTAAACGACCGAGGCTAGCAGCGTTGGTGTCGAAGTGTCAGTGTTTACAGACAGGCAACACTGAATCAAAGAACAGCAACACTCAATGTGGGAGTACAACAGACGTGTCTGTGGGAAAAGTCAGCGAAATTTGGTGTTGATGGATTATGATACAAGAAGACCGACGCGAGTGCCTTTGCTAATGGTGGCTTCCCACGGCCCGTGGTTTTCTAGGCCGCGCCGTGCAGGCATTCCGAGTTGATATCTCGTAGCGAACGGACGTGTTTATCGAGCGCTCAAGATAGAACAACAACCTTGGCTAACGTGTGACGGACTTGATTCAGGAAACTTGGTACAGGAAACTTGGTACAGGAAACTACGCGTGGCAATAACCAACATCTAACTGCCCTCCTAGCTGTTAGGGAAATTTGTGTCTCAGGGACTATCCACTGGGTAGTATCCCGCGGGCGCTGAGGTTTAGGGTTGCTCTTGTTGCCGGGAATCCTAACGGTGACAACGAGGCACAAGAGCAACACCCCCACCATAGGCATGTCAGGGGTAAGGAGAGAAGAACAATCCGACGACGAAGAACAAAACAGTGAGGTGATGGAGGAAGAGACCGACCAGGATACTCAACTGACAACACAAGAACAGAACGAACAGTCAAATAGACAAGCATTTATATTTACTGGAAAACAGTTTAGTATAGGACAAGAAGGCGAAGTTCCGCAAGAAGGATTCAACTTTACAACAGTGTACGACAGAAGACGACGAGCACAAAATAAACAAAGAGAGGTACAGGAAATCCGACAAAACTCTCGAGAGAAGATGAAGTTGGACAACAGATTTGCAGTTCTATCAGACCACTCCGAAGAAAGCGATGGAGACCAAGAGGAGCACATGGATGATGCGTCACAATCAGGACAAGAAGAAGAAACAGAAGAACAAGGACCCCCACTTCCAAGGATACCACCAATTGTAACCTACCAAATAGGGAACTTCCTAGCACTAAACCAGAAGATAAAAAGCTTCATTACAGGAGAACTCAAAGTGATCTTCCGCGGAGACAGCCTAAAGTACCATCTTGAGACCATGGAAGATTATGAAATGGTGAGAAGTTTCTTCTTGAGAGAGAAAATAAACTTCTACACTCACCAGACCCCAGTTGACAAAAAGCTAAAGGTGGTAATCAAGGGGCTACCACCAACAACTCCAGAGGACATCATCAAAACTGAACTTATTAATTATGGTTTCGACGTACAAATGGTACACCAATTTAAAAAGAGAGATCCAGATACAAGGGACCTAATTCCACTTTCTACCTATTGTGTAACCCTAAATCCCGGAGAGAAGTCCGAGGAAATATACAACATGAGAGGAATACTATACACTAGAGTAAGTGTGGAGAGTTACAAATCCAGATTGGGACCAAGTCAGTGCCATCGATGTCAGAGACTGGGGCACACCGCAAATTATTGTCAAATGCCCAGTCGATGTGTAAAATGCGCGGGACGGCACGCTACAAAAAATTGCAAAATGAGCCATCAGGAGAAGGCAAAATGTGTAAATTGTGAGGGGGATCACCCAGCCTCGTGGAAGGGATGCCAGGCATACCAGGCCCTTTTGAGACCAATCAAAGCGAAGGTCCAAAATGAGGACAAATCAAAGGACACAAGAAAGACAAGAAATCAGGAGAAGGAAAAATTTATCCGTGACAGCGACACAAAGCAGTCAGAAGACAAAAACAAAGGGAACGTGGAACCAGGAAGAAGCTATGCAGATAAGGTGAAAACAAACCAACAAAAAGAAAATTTGCAGAAACACCGAGAAGAGAAAGGAAGAGGCAGAGGAAATCAAAGACAAAAAGAAAACACCTTTATGGAGGATCTCAGTGAAATGGAAGACATCCTTGGAAGCATGAGTTTTAAAAAGGCAATCTCCATCTTTATGACAACACTAAAAGAAATAAAAGAAGCCACAAGTGTCTGGGGCAAAATCATCGCAATAATCAAAGGATTAAGCGAAATGATAGATTAATGGCTAATAAGAAGGGGAAACTACTTGATACCAATGTATATATTTTCAACGCAAATGGTTTAAAAAGCAAGAAACAAGAAATCATTGACTTTTTAAAACGGAAGAAAGTGGACATGATGCTTATAACGGAAACACATCTAAAACCCACAGACAATTTCCGAATACCAAACATGAAAATTTACAGAAAGGACAGAGAGAGACAAAGGGGAGGGGGCACGGCAATCCTGATAAAATCAACCCTCACGCACCAACCAAAAACTTTGCCGCAACTTGAGAACATGGAAGCCAGTGCAGTGAGCATCAATGCAATAGATGGAGAAGTAACATTTGTCGCCGCATACGTAAGCCCTCGGAAACAACTTACAGAGAATGACTTAAATAGTGCCATGTCAATATCTGAGAGGGTCATACTGGGTGGCGATCTAAATGCTAAACATCCGGCTTGGAATAGTAGAGTCACAAACTGGAAAGGGTCAAAGATTAATAGAAATATCTGAAAGACTAAATCTAACAGTTATGGGCCCCGAGGAACCGACTTACATTCCTACCTCCGCAAGACAACAACCAGATGTACTGGATATAGTGATAGCAAAGAATATAAGACGAACTATAAATCTGGAAACCATAAATGACCTATCATCGGACCACAATCCAGTTTTGCTACAAATCAGGAAGTGGGCAAGCAGTCAAGAAAACCCGAAAATCCTTAAACAGACGGACTGGGATAGATTCACTAATTTAATTCAACAAAATATCTGTCCCACCATGGAATTAAATAATAAGCTGCAGATAGATAAAGCAATAAATACTCTAACAAAAATTATTAAAGAAGCAGAAAAACATGCCTCAGTCGTAACGGTAATGGAGACAAAAATGGAAGAACAAGGGTCAGCACTTATAGAAGAACTGAAGTACCTTAAGAACCAACACCGGAAGCGCTGGCAGAGATTTAGGGACCCAGCGGACAAAAGGGAAATGAACAGGTTCGCCAGGGAGATTAGGAAACGATTACAGGAAAGAAGAACCGAACAATGGGAGGACAAAATGTCCCGACTAACCCTCCAACACCGTGACGCATGGAGCCTAGTGCGAGCACTTAAAGAACCAAAACCAGGCAACCAAGCTATCATGGGTCCGAATGGAGCGGTCTTTGACTCAATGAGCCAGGCAGAAATTTTAGCAGACCATTTTGTAGCACAACATGCAACACCAGAAGTACAACTAACTATGGCCCAACAACGGGAAGAGGAAGAAACCAAGCAAATTGCCGAAAACATCAGGAAGTGTGAGGATCCAGTAAACCCTGAGCTAACGAGCCCAACAGAGATAAAAACAATCATCAGGCGATTTAGCAGCAACAAAGCACCAGGAGATGACAAAATCTCAAATATGCACCTTAAAAAACTGCCAAGAAAAGCAATAGTGTTAATAACAAGAATAATAAATAGCTGTATGCTACACTGCTACTTCCCAAAAAACTGGAAAACGGCCAAAATCATAGCCATCCCCAAAACAGGGAAAGCAAATACAGACCCAACCAATTATAGACCAATCAGCCTGCTCAGCAGTCTATCAAAAATCTATGAAAGGGTACTAAAAACAAGAATTACTCGACAACTTGAAGAAAATCATACAATACGACTGGAACAATTTGGATTTAAAGATAAATTATCGGCAACGCTACAACTATACAGAATGGCCGAATTGATAAGCAAAGGTTTCAACACTTCCAAGTCAACAGCGGTGGTCTTCCTGGATATCCAGAAAGCATATGATAAAGTTTGGCACGATATGCTGTTAAGGAAGCTACAACAAGAGACACAGATAGATCAGTGCTACATACGAATAATAGCAGACTACCTTACAAATCGAACCTTCTACGTGTCAGTAAAAGGACAGAGATCGACAAAACGAATAATGACAGCGGGAGTACCACAGGGATCAGTCATATCACCACCATGTTTTAAAGTCTACGTTAACAAATTCCCTGCAATTCCGGGAATCACCTTAGCTCAGTTCGCTGATGATACAGCTGCTATGTGTTCAGGACGTCAATCAATGCAATAATTAATAAGATGCAGAGACAACTGCAAGAAGTAGAGAAATGGTGCATAACAAATAAAGTGTGCATCAACGCCAACAAGAGCGCGGCCGTGTTCTTCACAAAAAGACGAAGGAAACCGGACACACAATTACAACTCGCAGGACATGGAATCCCCTGGAAAGAAAAGCACAAATACCTAGGAGTGATATTAGATTCAAAACTCTTGTACAACCACCATATCAAGGATAAGTGCCAAAAAACCCTAGGAATTCTAATGAACCTATATCCGATTCTGTACAGTAAGGAACTGTCATTAGAAACAAAAATACGTCCTATACAAAACCATAATTAGACCAACCATGCTCTACGGATGTGAAGTATGGGGGACGGCAAGTAACGTCCACATTCAGAAACTACAAATAATACAGAATAGAAGCCTACGTATAATACTAAAAGCAAATAGATATACACGAATAGACGACCTCCACGATTGGACAAACATACCAAGGATTCATACGGCTATTTTCCAACAAACTGAAAGATTCCACGAAAACATGACCAGAACAAGGCAGTCAGTAGAAAACTTAAGAGACGTTGGGAACTACAAACCAAAGAGATGGCACAAGTATAAAGTCCCCCTAAGTATACTTTACCAACCAGAATAATACAATAAAATAAAAATATACCTAACCACAGATCCTGTCCTGTACATACAACAAGGAGGTTTTCCCCCTGATAAGGGTTTTACCCTCCAAAGTGCACACCACAAAAAGAGAAAACAGATACAATTTGACACAAAGAAGCAGAGCTACCAAAGGTAGCGGGGCTTGCAGAAAGACACAATGTGACAAAAAAAAAAAAAAAAAAAAAAAAAAAAAAAAAAAAAAAAAAAAAAGCCGTGCAGGCCAATTGCGCGGATCAGCACGCACCACAGCCTAGTCCTCGCCACCTCCCCACCACGTTGCCTAGTGTCGTTTCAGCTACCCGAGCGTCTGACCTTTACCCACCTGGCGACGGAGAGAGATGTGCCAGGAGAGGCGACTCCCTCCCCCGGTCCGCTATTCGTTGCTAGGACGGCACAGCCGGTAAATAGACAGACCGCGGGTAGCCACCTTTACAAAACGCCATCGGCTGCCGTGCCTCTCCGTGGTTTGTGAACACATCGGTTGGACCCTAGATGACTGGAAAATGAATGCATTGGAGATAAGTCATGATTTCAGTTGTAGGATGGTAGGGATCGAGTGTGGTACAGACTCCACAATGCCATGCACCCAGACTGTGCAAGCTGATGGTGGCTCTATCCTGGTAAGGGCTGCGTTTAAATGGTTTGGTTTCGGACCTCTGGTCAAACTGAACCGATCTTGACTGGTGAATTGTTACTTATTGGATAAAATGAGGTTCTGAGAAATTAAATAACATTGTATTTATTCAAGAGTAATGCTCCAATAGATGGGCGGCAATTATATTGTTTGTACAGTTAGAGAAATATCAGCACTTTCCTTATTTCTGCGGCATTAGTTGAGATCGCTTATGTATATAATTATTGATTAAGACGCCATGGATTTATATTTCAGATACACAATATTTAACTAAACTAAAAGTTATACAAACCAAAATGCATTTATTATACATGTTTCACAAACAAATGGTGCATGCTGATTATTGCTCTATTATCTTCTTCGAAAAGGGAGACAGTATTTTTACTGTTGGTTTTTCAACTTTTGGACTCTGTATTTTATTATGAAAATAATATAGCTAAATACATACTTACTTCGTTTTCTGTAAAAGGACGCCGACAAATACAAGAGACTAAGCATTCAAGTTCTGCTCCCATCTGGCTGATCTAGTCAGTCTCCTTAATGAATACTCCCTATTGTGTAATTTTTAAGCTGCCAACTTACTACCAGTTCTTTGTCAATGGTGTTCCTTATTATATGGATGGATCAAGAGAGTACATCTGTTGCGCAATAGATCTCCTCAGGGTATCTCGTTCTACCACTACTATAACGACTATGGTAATGGGCCTCTTTCTTGGAATAATAAAGGAATTATTCTTCCGTTACCACGGACTTTGCTCCTTTCGCAGCTTACCAACTAAAAAATTGAATACATTCTGTTTATCTAATCTTCCAAGTCACTGCCTCACGTATCTACAGTAAGATGACAGTTATGTTACACGGTTGGAGTTCTGCCATGAAGATCTGAGAACTTCTGCTCCAAAACATTATTTTCCTTAACATCACTGAATCTTCGCCAGCGATGTTCGATACCAACTACCGCTTTCGTGGAATGATTTTCCAAGAGACAGAATCGCCTACTGGTTCGATAAAAATGCGATGAAGAGTTGACTTTTGCAAAGAGAAAGAACTATTAGAAAGATACACCAGAGAAATAGGGTGGTTGTTCCAACAATTCATACTTTACATTCCACAATTTTCACAATGCCAAACATATTTGATAGATGGAGCTATGTTCAAAAAATGTTTTTTTTTTTCCTTTTCGACTCGGGTCTTTTGTCATGAATTTCTTCCTTTAATTTGATTTTATGGCTTGAAACTTCAGTTTCTGTCCACTGTTTTAGGTATTTCTGCAATTCTGATGAGTGATCTTGAGCTCTAATTTTATCCACGGTTGTCAGCACTTAAAAAAATCAGAATTATTCCCTTTAATGTGTTCCCAAACTGCTACTATCAAGTTCTTCAAGGAAATAATCTGACTGAATTTAAAATACCTGAAGATTCAATTGTTTCACATACACTTTAATACGCCGGTTACGTATTTGTTCAAAGAATAATGTCAGTGTTGTGAGCATGTACTGATTATTGAACGCAGATAATTAAAATTATTTCTACCTATTATTTAATCATAAAACCATCACTGTTCCGCAATAAAATTAAAAATGGCTTTAAATTTCTGTTTTAGGTATAAAGCGGAAGATTATATTTAATGTCATTTTTGTTGTGCTTTTCATCATGTAGAAAAATCATCTGTTCATGAATGTTCAAATGGTTCACTAGGCACAGTCGCAAAATGTACGCTAGTGATTGTCTTTCAAGTAGCTCGGTGTTAGAATGGCTTTCTTCCTTCACTTATGGACAGAATCGTATATGCGAGTCATTCCATGTACAGGACAGATTTCTCTCAAATACCTAGTTAAGCAATATCTATTACGTGTTAATTAATTATCCCCCCCATAAACAAACTATTAATCTGAATAATTAGGTATTGTGTGAACGAAAGCTTTCCCGGCGTGTCAAAATATTATCTTTGCGGGTTGAACTGCAGTTCTGACTGTCCCAGCGCAAGCATAGAACTTGAAGACAACGGTAGAAAACGTTTTTGATTCTTTCTACAACATTATCTGGCAGTTAATTAATATGTTTGCTCAAGTGGTCATATCACCACGTTCACTCCGAAAATTACACATGTCTTGAACGGTGTTGTTGATCTCGTCACGAACATCAAAATTCGCTACAGCTTACTTCTTTCACCAAATTCTGTAATTCTGTAAATGAAAGGATGCTGCTTAACTTTGCTATTTAACTTCTTAATTTATTAAACTGTTGGTTTATACATATGTGTCAGACTGTTTACGACAAAAATGTTTGCTGTTAATTAATATTTCTTGTATTGATTAAACCAAGATAATGCTTTATGTTCAGTTCTAATTTACTGACCAGCACTATACTAATCACTTGATGCTATTTAAGGTGACTACATGATGAAGACTGATTCTTCCTCCCCAGACGTTAAACTGAATACTATTAGCTACACGATGAACTCTCTTATTTGAACTGCCATGATGGAACCGAATCGTAGAAAAGTACTGTTCGCGTATGAGTTATTTTAAGGTAATTGAAGTGTTATTTACTCACGAGGAATCAAACCACCCCATAATAATAATGAGTACTAGTGCCTGGTGAGATTAGACGTGGTGATGGAAGAAGTCAGCAGTGTACAACACTACAATTCAATTACAATTTTCCGAGATTGTTTAGTGGAAAAGAACAATAATTCGAGGAGGTGTTATATATAAAGAACCACTATAATTATCACTAAACAACCACTGGAAACAATATTACAAATGCCAGGTTTACTATGTCCAGTAGGTATTTTAGCTGGTACTTTGTGGCTGAGGGAAATGTCACGAAAGCACATTTAACGAACCAGTCTGGAATCACGCACTTCAGGTTTTAATTCTGTATTGTTCTTGTACAGCTGCGTAATTAACGTAAGTAAAGGAAGTCAACTGGTCAAAATACTTGTAATAAACATTTGTACTCTTCAAATCTCTTAGCTTTGAAATTGATCGTTGAGTAAACGGCTATATTACAATTCATTATCAATTTTCTAGAGGAGATAAAATTCTCTATTACTATATGCAGTGTACTACGTCACCAAACAAAAATTTTATCCGCAAACAACTCGACACCTTTACACACTGAACGATTTTCTGTTCCAGAATCGTTTTGTTGTGTAACAACCTTCATGGAATTTGGAAACGATAGGTGACTAACAAAATAATAATTGGTTTTGAGTTAAGAAAGGAAGGTGGCAAAGTTATCCACGATCAATGATGAGGTGTACAAGTCCATGGAAACAATGTACGGATGTAGTAATCAATGTTGAGTCATTGTATTCGTATTTAGTGATTAAAACGGCAGATTATGCGGTTGCGCCAAGTTAAGTAACTAACATATAATCATTAAGTGGTAATATTAATGATTTTTAGGAATCAATCACTCATTGTTCCTTATCCACGTGATTGTTCGCACGTGAGGATAAAAATACCTAAATTCTTTGTACTGGGGCTTTAAGTCCCATTAAGGTTAAACTAATATATTGTAAGATATTGAGTGGTCCTTATTTGTAAGTTTTTGCGGTGGAGAGTGCAGGACATCACGCCATTCAACAACGTTAATACTAAAAATCACCTAAAAATTTTTAGCCTGAAAGACTTGCATGCAGGGTTGTAAGTCTGTTGTACTTTTCTGTGTGCAGAATGATTGGTGTTTTAACATATATGGCCAAAATGCTGTGTAAGTCTAATCTACTCTACTCCAACTATGGAAAGAGTGACGTGATCTCGTTGTACATAACATGGGATTTAAATCTAGGTCTTTGAAAACAGAAAAACTTAACCTTTTCTGTTTAGAGGGTCAAGTATTCACTCATTAAAATTTTGTGAATGTCCTCTTAGGAGATTCAGTGGCCGACCCAGCAGCTTCATGAAGCAACCACAGAGGTAATAGGATGGCCGAATTATCTCGAAATCAATCTGTAGAAACAGCTGTGTCACATTTCATTTAATGAAATTCAATGTAATTACTACTTTTGTATACTTGTGATATGCGAAAAAAAAATTCATCACTTTTTGACCTGGCGCCAAGTATATGACCAACAGTTTTAGATCGGCTCCAACCTGGTATAAGACAACCAGTTATAACATGTAAACAATTAAAAAATACAAACACTATATTTTTTTCTTAATATTTACTATACTTGGACAATTTTGATGTTGCATGTGGACAATCTCTGAAACACTCAGCGACGCAAGGTTCACTGCTTTCCTCTTGACAGTGACAGCTGATGGACGAGCCTGAGACGTTGTACCAAGACGGACCGAGGAAAGGAGTTGGTTTCCTCTTGCGAATTCTCATGTCCGGCCATATCTCTCCGAGCTCGATGATCCTCAGAGTGTTGCAGAATCCTGTGTCCGGAAAGGAAGGGTGTAAGATGACCACCTTGTCGTCTGGTCTGCCGATACCACGGGACTCCAGCAAGCGCAGTCCAGCCTTAACGCGTGACTCCATCTGCCAACAGGTAGACTGCACTCGCAAAGGTACTTCAACAGATTGATAATACACACATCAGTCATGCAGGTTCCAAAAAATGTAATCGGCACATTCGAAGGAAAACATATTAATAAAAAACTAAGTGAAGAAAGGCACACAATACAGTAAACAGCTGGTAGGATTTTATATATATATAAAAAAAAAAGGATAAGGCCAAGAAGATAAGAACCTCTCAACAGCAGAACATCTTAACATTAATGTAAAATATAGGCAGAAACCAGTCAGAACACGGTAAATTTTAGTATTATAAACAAAAAATAGATTTTCAGTACGGATTCGTCGCTGTTGATGCCTCGACTAAAACTGAGCGTGGTGGGTGAGCGATTAACGCTCTGGTATCGTACTCGCGAGGACGCCGATTCGAATCCCCGTCCGGGCATCCAGATTAGGGTTTTCCATGATTTCCCCAAATCACTCTAGGCGAATGCTGGGATGTTTCCTTCAAAAGGCCATGACCGAATTCCTTCTCGTTCCTTGTTGCAAATCCCTTCCCGCCTCTAATGAACTCGACGAGGCGTAAAGCCATAAGTAAAATAGATTTAAAAAAACTCAACTAAAGATGAAATGGGCTCGACGTTTGGCACCGAGCGTGGTGGGTGAGCAGTTAACTTTCTGGCCTCGCATTCGGGAGGACGCCGGTTCGAATTCCCGTCCGGCATCCAGATTTGGGTTTTCTGTGGTTTCCCCAAATCAATCCAGGCGAATGCCGGGATGCTACCTTCAAAAGACCATGGCCGAATTCCTCACCGTTTCTTGTCCGCAGTCCCATCCCCCATCTAATGACCTCGACGTCGACGAGGTGTAAAACCATTAGTAAAAAGAAAAGATAACGACGTTTGATATATCAAAAAGAGTTACAGAGTTAGTCTTCAACGCGAAGGTTGTTTGGATTCTTCCGAAGCTGGCATACTAAGCCATTGTGTAGACTGTAGGGGTAGAACGGCCAGTTCTTTTCCTCTCAGATTTACAGTTTAATATTGAATCCGTAACTCGGAACGTCCTGGCATAGCTAAAATGTTCAAACACAACTCTAAAAAATTCTACTCCCGCCATGATTTGAACCCATAACCAGACCCCCAACCTTTGAAGCGGTTAACGTTTAACCGCTACCAGACCGCTCTGTACTTGGGTAATAATTAATTAAACTCCAGAAATGCATCTGTGTCAATGGAATATCAAGACTAATAGTTTCACTAATTATTTCACCACTAATACGTTTTCGTGCTAAATTCGATTCGTGTTTACTAATTTTTGTTGATAGACATAGAAAAATATATTTTTTATGGCTTTAGATCTATTAGCCACATAGCCAACTTCAATTTCTTTACATCGTATGTACTAATGTGTTTCAAAGAATTTTTCTGATTATGGAATTAAAGGAAAACACACGATGCACAAAAACACCGGGGTAATTGACCGGTGTCGAACTGACAACCTTCAGAACGTGAAGCCATCACTGTAGCTGTTGGGGCCGATAGAATTTATGTTTATGTAAATGGAAATCAACTTTGGTGCCATCATATGGATTTGTTTCCAGTTCGAACTGTATTGTTTTATTTTCAACAAGCACAAGATCTTGTTCTTTTTCTTTGTTCATGATTTCAACGGTAGGCTATACACTTTTTTTTACAAGTATTTAACATCAGTTTTAAGAAAAAAAATTTAAGCACAGCAATGTTTATTCAAGAAGTAATAGAGGTTTGTCATAAACTTTTTGGGCTTTTGTTCAGTGTTTCTATCATTGTTGCAAGCAAATTTCAAACGCCTACGAGGAAAATTAGTGCAAAAGATTTTAGCTATAATTGAGCCTTTTTTCCCATTTGAATTTTTTTTTTTTAATGTTCTGGGCGATTCAAGCGTTTGTTGGTATGAATTACCTGCGAGTACTGGACATTATTTCACGGGCCGTATTCGAATGAAGATACTCTTCAGCGACACTAATCTCTCGAAGCATGCACTTTATTACAACTTAAAGGAGTCAACCTAAAAAGTTTAGTCAAGGTCTTGCTACCATACATGACACAAGCATCGTAAACCCACATTTTTGTATTTCGTGTCGAAAGTCCAACTGTTCTGTAGCCTGGGCAATCCTATTTTGTGATCTAAGTACTAGCTACTGTGGACTATCGATACGTAAAACCATGAATTATATCCCGAAAATGACCGTCAGTGACAGTGAAAGGAGAGAATCCAATCTCTTGAACTGTATGTTAGATTTCTGCAACATGGTCATGTGCTACACAAATGTATTCTAGCAGAATTTTATCAGTAGAAATTGAATGATTGTTTCGGGAATGAGAAAGCGGTTCTCTGTTAAATGGAATGGAGGAATTTGTACCATCATCGTTGTTAATGTTATTCTGATATTTCAGAGCAAATTAAACTGCGATGTACAGTTACTACACTCATTCACTCAAAAGGTTGACTAGCGGTGATTGACGCTCGCCGCAGGTGGAAGAAAAGTCACGCATGTCCACTATGGTGGGGCAGACAGGCTTTAACTATAAGGTCAGGATTTGGAGGGTCTTTGGCGTGGCTAGTGGCGGGCGCCGCGTCCGCGTCACTCCCCGTGGGCACCCTTTACTTGTGGCGTAGTGTGCCTTGACTCACTGTACCAGCTGTATTGGCGGGTAATTCTTTAGATGGCCTAATTTGGCGGTGGGTGCCTGCTTGATGGTGGGTAGTATTGGTATGGTCTACGAGGGAGCGTCAGGTCGGATACTCCCGTCGACTAGCCTCATACATATCTCGAAATTTGTGTGTGTTTCGCGACAAGGTAAGTTTTACAAATGAGAACGGAAGAGGGACATTAGCTGCTGACTGACCTCTAGTTTCCAGTCTTTTATGGGCTGCTGTCGGTAGTGCAGCGGCAGCAGGGAGAACCAGTGTTGGCAAGACGCGGCCACCTTGCGGCAGCGTGTGACGGCCACCACGGGACAGCGGGGTCTGCAGCGAGACACCATCTTGGCCATGCGCCCTTTGGTCGTCACCACCACCATGGCCACCGCCCCCAGCACGCCTGCCGCCTCTGCTGCCCCCGTCGCTATCGCGGTGCTCGGCATCAGCGGCTGGGGCAGCACCTCCCAGTCTCGCTACGCTCCTGTAATTTATGACGTCACACCACTCAAAATAGCCCAAGCATTCGTAACTGTTAAAGAGTATAACACTGGGCTCAATTCATCGTCTTCGTTTTTCACTATAATCATCTATTGATGTCTGCGAATAACATTATCGTCGTTTTTAATACATCTGGACGCGCTGTTCTCGTAATAGTTTACGTGCAGGCTGATGCAATGCTCAGTTATTTTTCTCTATCCCTTATAATCGAATTCACTCTCACAGTAGTGTGAAATAGTCATACTCGTCTAATAGTGCATAATAACTACGTACGGGCCAAGTGGCTGTTGTTACCTGTCTCGTTGAGTGGAGTTATGGGAACTAATGTTATTATAGTTCGCTTTCAAATGTTACATATTTCTGAAATCAGCTCTTTATAGGCGGTCACATATAGATATTTTAAAAGTTGGAACAGTACGGACACACTTTTATTGACAACATACGAGTTGGAAAAACGCTCCCGACGAATACTTCACGAATAACACTTGACGCTTCCGAGCGTCCGAAAGTTTTTTCAGCAAACAATGTTCACGAAATAGTCCATCCAGTGAAACCGTTCTCTTCAAGTTATGAAAGCAACATGTTGGCCTATAAGACGTTCTTGAAACATACAACTTTCCTACCTTCTCTAGAGACTACAAGGGCGTTTCACACTGGTAGAACAAGAGCTAGTGACGATGCGGACCAATTGTTCCTTTTACATCGAGTGCATTAGGTATTAAGATTTGGTACAGGAAAGACGTGTGCTGAATTTAACAACCAGAGAAGAAAATACAGAGTTTTTATTTTTATTTTTTTAAGCAGAATAGCGGGTATAGTCTCTGTGTATTTTGAGGTAAATTATACGCTTTTCCAAAAACTTGAAGCAGATTAAAACAAAATTTTTCCCTCACTTCGTTATGAGTACCAACAGTTTCGATTTCCTAGTTAAACAATTTGAAGCACTATCAAGCATCTAAACACCACACTGAGACTTGTGTTTCTTCAAATGATATGACATTAGCCACTAATAAAAGTAATGCCTGGAGATAAAAGGATTTTACTTATAAATTTTGATAGGGGAATGGAACAAATAAACATGGTGACTATTATAGGGTTGAAAAAGTTAAGGTAAAATCATTGAAGTAGTTAGAAGTGAATGCATAAAACTTCGAGATTCGTGTCTTTTATTAATTCTCGTTTACCTCTCTCAGGCATTTTTCGTGCAAACGAATTAATTTTAATGAAAAATCCAATACAGACTTTATTGCGATGTTCTTTTTTTTTTACGTTTGGCGCCGACATTACTCTGGGGCTGCACTTTTATTTCTGCTTCGGCTTCTTCCTTGTCTTGGGTTCCAAGCTGGTCGTGATGGGTACTATCCATAGTTGATTCCGTGTCATCTGTTTGAACTCACAAACAAACTACATGGCACCGTGCATACACTCCACACTGCCCCTGCGGTGTAGGCTGCCTGGTGTGGTCCGTCAGACGAATGGGTGGTGTTTCTACGATTCTACTGTATTTGCCGGTGTCGGTTGCCGAACGGGGCTATGTGTGGAAGTTATAATTGATTGCATTGCATATGGAGCCGTCGTGTGGCTCCTGTTTTACTACCTTAAACGAAGAAATCATCCTCAACAGATTAGTTAGTATCGCAGGAATTTAACAAAAATGAATGCAATCAAAAACCAAAATTAAAAAAATTTCAAAGTAGCAATAAAAATATAAACAATTTTTTATATGTTAAAAAATCGTTTTCTTACAAGCTTTAACCTTATTGTGTGGAAGCAGAAGCAACCTACTTCGGAAGAAACACCGGCATGTTATCTCCCTCAGAAACGTAGGCTTATTTTTACAAGCGTTTACAGCCAATGGTCTGATTGTGTGGTTGAAAAACGCAGCTGAAAGTTAATCAAGATGTGCTCGATTCGAGTCCAGGTCGGAGGCAGAATATTTTGCGTGTTGTAAAATTGGTTTTCACTTCTCGTAAAGAAAGCTTCGTTTCGTACTATGCTAGGATGTTCGATGTTTTTTTTTTTAGAGTACACGTGCAATTTTAGAATTTCCGGGTTAAATTGAGAAATCCTTGATAGAATTATTTAGATGGAAAATTGAAACTGTTTCACTCACGGTGGCCAAACCATCCGTCTGAATCTCCCGTCTAGGAAAGTAGTAAGATATTCTTTAGCTTTATCCCATACATTTGAGACAAAGCTGGTCAGCCTGGTTTGAATGTGCCTATAGCTATGTCCACACTTGTGCCTTTTGCCTTTCAACTTACCTTTTCCTCTTGCAACATATTCATCTGAAGGCAAGCACTAGAGGCACACTTCAGGAGGCATGCCGTTTGGAGTTCACATTCACGTCTCATGAAGCATGCCCCCAAGTGTTCTGGTGTCGCCGCAGCAAGATGGACGATCCAGTTTGTCTAGCTGGCATTACAATTGCTATTATTGTGTAAGCGAAATTACGAATAAAATCGCGGAGGATTCATCTTCAGTGCTAATGATATAACAAGTACATTTTCAGCTAAAGACGTATTTAGAAAATGTATCTCAGTACAGCATACTTTAAATAAATTTACTTTATGTAAGGAAGAAAACTGCACATTACTTTCCCGTATGAATGAATTGATATTGATCCGAGAAAATCGTGTATAATAATAAGTAAATTAATACTGTAAGGTACTAATGAGGAGGAGTTACAGTCATGATGTAAATAACTTCGCAAGTGTAAATCTTCAAAATTCTTCACAATAATCTATAAATGCTAAACTTTAATTAAAATGAACTTGAATTAATTTTAAATGATGCGGAAAATTACTAAATACTGGTTGTAAGTACTGTGAATTAAATGAATAACCAAAAATCTTACCAAATAACGTAGTATACGCTCCACGATACTGCGAAAACTTACAGGGACATTGTAAAATTACTCTGCAATAGATTAATTGATCTTATTTGGTTATGTTAGGCCGAAAAGAATGTCAAAAGGTCATAAGATTGAATAACTTTTGCATTCGACGTTACCGTGACGTTACCAGCAACCTCTCTTCTATTTCTTTTGTTTCCCTCTGCATAATTGTATTGGATATAAATGCGATACGCGGCCAAACCACCTCCACCACAGCTCTTCTTGAAAAGGAGTTTCTGCTACTCTTTAGAAAAGTATATCAGGCTCTTGGTTTTCTTCTTCGCTGCAGTTACATCCATCGAATATTTTCTCCCAAGGACCTTTAGGGCATCTGTCCTCTTGATTTTGTTGTATAGTCTTTATTTTTGGCGTTACATAACAATGGGTACGAACGGTAATCTCCGATAAATGAAAGTGTTGCCTTGTTGGAGGGCGACACATTGCAAGAGGAGACACACGCGAACCCACTTCAACTGGGAACGCTTGCAACACACCGTGCCTCCTGGTTTGTTGAAAGAATTGAGGATCAGGGGTATGCCCCTGACGCATGCCTTCCTAGTCTATCCCCCATGGAATATGACGCATGCCTCTTGTGACATATGGTCATTCCCTGATGTACCTTTTTTTTAATATAAATTAAGTAATTATTATTTTCTATACTTTTAATAATTATGGTAAAGAAATAATTAATGATTTGTGTATATTTTTTGTTAAATTTATGGTAATGAGTATTCCACAGACGGTATATATATATATATATTGTATGTCGTTGGAATAATATAAATGTCTTAGTTTTTTTTATTAGTATTAGTATCTTTGATTGTTTGGTTGAAAAAAAAAAAGATTGTTAACTAAAACTTAATGTGTGAATTTGTAATAATTATTATTGAATTGAACCTTAGATACAATTAAAAAGAATTGCTGCAATGTATATTCACCTGGTGTATTAATTTAAAAGTAACGAGAAGGTTACACTCTGACGACCAAAAGTTGAACAAGTGTGGACATAGCTTATAGCGTGTTCAGTTAACAGAGGCGGTTCAAGGTCAGTCTGCTCTATGCCCACTTCGCTGCCTCAACCTCTATCTGCGAAGGGGAAATTGGTCACGGGCCTACCCGGGTACAGAGTTCAGCTAGGAAAGGTAGGAAGGGAGGGGGTGATACGAGGAGAGGGGCCATACAAAAGTGACATTGAGCCGCCAGTTCGGAGTGAACAGAGTATAACACATTCACTGTGTCCGGTGTTGTTGCCTACCTCTCTCTCCCAGCGGGCAGCCTCCGCCTCTCTGCAGGTGGCGTCGATGATGTCTGCGTGTGAGGGCGAGAGTTCCTGTAGGAAGAAGAGCCCGTCTGCGCCGTCCAGCACCGTGTTGGCGATGTTGTTGACCTCTGGTGTGGTGAGCCGCGGCTGCAACTTGCTCGTTACCATTACAGGCTTTCCCGCCAGTCTGCAGCGAGCCACCAAAGATTTCTGAGCAGCCAACACTGCGGCCATAGATATCGTGTCAGCAAAGTCAAAGCTGCACACGATCAAGCCGTCCGATGCTGCGATAATCTTGCTGGCGTTGTTGAAGCCCTGTGAACGGCGTAAACTGTGTGGCTACAAGTGGACAGTGCAGTGTGTATAGATCTGAATCAGCGAGTTTCGGTATATGTATCAGTTTATGAGGGAATAGATATAATAGAATTTCCCATAAACTAGTTCTACCGAATCATCCAGGCCTGTTTCCATTTTTTCTTTGTTTTAATTTTCTTTAATTAAACTAAAATATGATAAGAAAATTTACAAAAAAAAAAAAGAAAACTGCAACTGTTCTCGTGTTATAAACAAATTAATTGTTTAAAAAATCGTTCATGAATTAATTTTTTTTAACTAATAGTGAAGCGTAAAACTGTTTTATAGCTTACCTATTAAAGCTATAGGACAATTTTTCACACAGTATACCAACTTCATTAGAACATAGATACATTTTACTAACATATTTCTTACGGTATAGACATTGTATGTTAAGAAAACCTCAAATTTTCCAGTTTTTATCAATTTAATTAAATAAAATCATCATTTATAAATACATATTTCATCTAGAGTAATAAAATGCACTCTAAAACCAAATCGGATTCTGGACGTACAAATACAAAACAAACTGCATCTAATCTGGGATAGTTTTTCTTTAATTTCAAGGATATTACCCTTAGACATAAAAGGTTCAGTTTTATAGCTTTTAATGTTAAGAATTAAATCCTGCTGTGACTGGAGTGAAGTTTATTTTCTAATGAATCTTTGGAAATGAGCAATCCATATCAACCTGGGAACAGACATGTGATTCAAGACTTCCACCATCCTGCAACTTGACTTCACTTTAAGGCGATGGGTATGCACTGTTGAGCATCCTGCAAGACAACACTGCTCTTCTAGTGCTCTTCATGGTAGCTGCATTAGATGAATTCTCATCTGATACAATGTAATATATACATATCATGGTAAATATGTGTGGCATATGTATTCTTAAATATTACGAATTTATATTATTTTGTGTCGCACGAACATTGTCTTGATGGCTTATGTCAGAATTTATGTTGTTTGCAGATGACATAGTGGTATAAATTAGTATCGAAACACGAGAAGACAGTAAATAGCTGCATTGTGGCCTGAATAGAATATCTAAATGGGTAGGTCAGCTTGGAATGAAGATAAATGCCAAAAAGAGTCAGCTTATAAGGCACACAAATAAAAAACTAAAGATTGTTTATGATTATAGCGTGGGGTCAGAATTTCTTATTGAAGGCTTGAAGTGTAAATGTCTTGGCATAACGTTTGATAATAAACTCAACTGGGCAGAGCACATTAGGCAGGCGGTAGGAAAAGGTTACAAAATCCTCCATTTACTGGAGAGTGTGATGAGAAGGTGTACCAGAAATATTAGGGAATTGGGTTACAAGACTTTGGTCATACCGTTGGTTGAATTCGGTGGTGTAGTTTGGGACCCACATTTAGGGTATCATATACAGGAGTTGGAGAGCGTGCATAAAAGAGGAGCTAGATTTCTTTGTGGAAATTATCGCAGGACCCAGTCAGTATCTGATAAGATAAAGGAGCTGGATTAGGAATCATTGGAGAACAGGAGGAGAGTGAAGATAGTGCTGGGAATGTACAGGGCATATGTTGGTGGTGGTGCTAGTAGGGATACTTGTATTGGTCAAAGAATTAGGAATAGTGCATGGAAGGGGAAAGATGACTATGACCACTAACCGGCAATCGATTTCATGCATAAGGGAGTTGGAAAATGTTCTTTTGTGGGTAAGGGTGTCAGGGATTGGAACAAATTATCAAGTTATGAATAATTTACCAAAAACGCTGAAGGAATTTAAATCTAAAAATTGTTAATCACAAAAGCAGATGGGGGAAGAATTTAACACTCATATTATAACTTAACGTAGTCCACAACCCGAAGGTTGGTTGGATCCTCCCGGCATACTAAGCCATTGTGTCAAAGGTAGGACGGCTAGTTCCTTTCCTCTGGGACCTACAGTTTAACGTAGAATCCGAACCACGGAGCGTCCTGGCATATCTCATATGATTAAACACAACTCTCAAAATTCCTGCGCATGCCAGGATTCGAACCCGGGACCGGAGCAGCGAATGTTTAAGAAAGCAAGCGCCTTAATCACTGAGCTACCAGGACGCTTATACTCAAATTATATAAGATAATTAAAAAAACGGGTAATTAGATGACATGGAATTGCCACCGGAGCGTGTGCTACATCTCAATTAAATCAATATTATAATTATATTTTTAACTAAATTCTGGTGAGAGAATGCTTGAAATAACATCACAGTTTACCTTAAACATTACCCTCGAAAATTATAGTAGGTAGGAAGAAAAGCGAATAAGTTATATTTTAATCTTATAAAAAATAGTGTGATAGGTTTTGCCCTATACAATTGCCGTAGTAGTAGATTTGGTGACTTTCGGTGAGCCAAAAACCAAAATGAAATATCCTTTAATCGAAAGAACAGACACAGGTTAACATCTTGGAAGTGAGTAGGTACTGACCTTCAGTTTGGGAGGCACTCAACGCGTTTTGACATCTAGTACGTGAAAACGCGATAGAATATTGCCACCCATATGAAAAAATAGCGCTTAGTATAATCAGACGCAGTTTCAGAGCAGTCATTATGAGGCGGTCATGCTCTCCTTATCTCTAAAGCCTTCTTTGCTGTGAAACTTTGCTTCGAGCCTCATTGTTCATATTTCTACACAGTAAAATTTTCCTGTTTGGCGTCATGTTTTTGACTCCGTAAACTATTTTTCAAGATTTCCTTCTGTTCATTCAAAGGTGAGGATTATATAAGACCGGAATCGAAGTATATAATAGACTGCGCTATCTGGATGTACGAGGGCCCTCTACTTGGCATCTTTCTCTCATGCTTTCAGTAACGAGTGAGCTGTTACCAATTAAGGGCTCTGAAGATACAATAGAAAAATATAAATAACTTACACAGTATTAAAGTTTGTATCATCGTGATCAAGTTTTCTCTCTCTGATTTCATCTTGTGATCGAGTGTGGTGGATGAGCGGTAACGCTTTGGCCTCGTATTCGGGAGGACGTGGATTCGAATCCCAGTCCAGCCATTCTGATTTGGGATTTCCGTGGTTTCCGCAATTTTCTCCAATCGATTGCCGGAATGTTTCCTACAAAATACCGTGGTCGAATTTTTCCCATTCTTTCCCCCAGTCCTTTCCCGTCTCCAATGCCCTCGGACGTCGACAAGTCGAAAAGCCAGAAGCGTGAGGTAGTTTCGTCTTCGATAGCATCTTTTTTTTTTATCTTATGAAGTCTTCGTTGGTATAACGCAGGTTTTTGTCAGATTATTCATATGCGCAACTTCCTTAAGATATTTCTAATTTTTCTGTCATATTTTCGAAAGTTATTATTGTATATCGCAGTAAATACATCACGAAACGAAGAAAATACTTAGTTAAAACTGCCAGTATAGACTCGAACAGTCGACCCTCGCAACGAGTATCCAACACATCCCCCTGCAGACAGTTAACAGTGAAGAAACATCTTTTTTTTTAATGGCTCTTTACGCCTCGTCGACGACGAGGTAATTAAAGGCAGGAAAGGATTGGGGGCAAGGAACGGAAAGGGATTCGGCCATGGCCATTGAAGGAAGCATCCCGGCATTCGCCTGAAGTGATTTCGGGAAATCATGGAGAAACCAAATCTGGATGCCCGGACGGGGATTCGAACCGGCGTCCTGCCGAATGCGAGGTTAGTGAGTTACTGCTCACCCACCACGCTCGGTAAGTAACATCTCATTTCAACTTCGTTCTTCGTCTAGAGCTGTCTTCTCAGTTCTATAAAGAGCCATACTTGAGAAGATAGCTCTACCCTCATTACCACAATGCACAAAATTGAACTCAGTTTAATGATAACAATCAAATTTTCAGAGAAACATTGTTCCACTTATTATGAAATGCCGAAACATCGCCACAGAAATTTTGAAATGCAATCTTCCGATTTTTAGTTTTTCACTAACATAGAGTTGTGCCAAATCTTTTAAGTATCCGAATTTTTTGAAAGTAAACGAAAGTAAAATGCAACAGCACATAGAAAATAAGAAGAAGAAGACATATGCTTTCCACTCTTAATTTTTCAGTTACTTAATTCATCAATTAAGTGATTTTAAGAATGCGATTGTACCGGAGGAGTATCAGCATCGCTTTGTCACCTCACAGCACGCGAATAACAGCCCGAGCCTCGCAAATAACAGACCCCGCCTCCTGTCAGGCACGAGCTTACGTCCAGGCTCGGTGCACTGCATTGTAATTCCGCCATTTTCCCAGCAGAGGTCGCGCTGGCAGCGATAAACCGAGCGAGCCTATACAGCGATTGTTCGTCTCTAGTATCTACAGGGTTATTCAAAATGATTGTCGGTGTTACAAAAAATTCCTACACTTAGCACAATTGAGATACGAATTTGAATCTTATTTAGATGTGTAAAGAAACTCATCAAGTTTTTTATATACATTACAAATGTTCGATATGTGCGCCCTGTGTCACTCTGCACACATCTATGCGATAGTCCATTTCAGCCCATACGCGACGCAGCATGTCATCAGAAATGTTTAGAAAGGCGGCCCTGATCCGTTCTCTCAGTTGCGGGATAGTCGCAGGTAGAGGAGGAAGAAAAACTTGATCCTTGACGTAACCTCACAGAAAAAAATCACATGGGGTTAAATCTGGTGAACGAGGTGGCCAAGCCATGAACATTTGGTCACTGTCGGCTCCGCGTCCTATCCATCGCTGCGGCAATTGTTCGTTGACAAATGTTCTGACCTCCGATGGAAATGAGGTGGAGCACCATCTTGTTGGAATATGAACTCATCCACCACTTTCAGCTGAGGCAGCAACCACTCAGAGACCATATCGAGGTAAGTTAGTCCTGTTACTGTCTGTTCATTGAAGAAAAACGGGCCGCACACTTTCGCCCTGGAAACAGCAGCGAACATACACACCTTTGGAGAATCACGCTGGTGTTCAATAAAAGCACTGGGATTTTCTGTTCCCCAAATCCGCACATTATGCTTGTTAACTTTCCCGCACAAGTGAAAGTTCGCTTCATCACTAAAAATGAGTTTTTTACAAAATCTTCTTCTTCCATTTTTTCTTGCATAATGTTGCAAAACGTGAGACGTTTGCGATGGTCGTTAGGTGTTAAAGCCTGAAGCAGCCCTAGGCAATTGGCGTTTTCGTAGCACGCGCCAAACTGTGGTTTGCGGAATGTTCAGTTCTCTGCTGCCTCTTCTTGTTGATTTCCCCGGGCTACATTGATAAGCTTCTCTGACGCGGTTCACGTCGACTTCCGACACAGAAGGACGCCCACTGCTTTTCCCTTTACATAAGCAGCCCTTCTCCACGAACTGCGCGTACCACCTCCCAATGGAATTGTCTGAAGGTGCATCCTACACAAATTTTTTTCGAAAGTGCCGTTGGACAACGGTAACTGACTGACACACGTGAAAAGCCTTCTCTATAGCGTTAGCTGCCATATTGCAAACACTGACATCTGGCGTAACAAAACGTAACTACAAGATTAGCGGCTACTAGAAAACAAAACTTTGAGAGTTTGTTTATTCATTCATGTAAAGATAATACTTGTATGTTTAGTACACAGCCGGTAAAGAATTCATGAAACCCCGACAATCATTTTGAATAACCCTGTATTAAACTCAAACGTGGCATGTATATCTGCGAAATCGCCTGATGGTGTTTATTCGTACCATTTCCTCCTCTATGACGGAGAAGACGAGGGGGAATTCAGCGGACTGGAGATGGTCGCGGACCTGGTGGACAGCCTTGACGCAGCGTACGTAGGGCACCACGACCACGTCGACTCCGAGACGGATGCCCTCTCTGAGGATGGCTTTCTCCTTGTCCGAAGTGAGCGGCTTCACCTTGGGTATTCCTGGCATGGTGACAGCTTGCCCCTGCCGCAGGACGCCGCCGATTTCCACGCGGCAGAACGCGTAGCCGTATCCCACCTGCGGGATCACATTACCGCACCAATTCAAGGCGTGATTTCTTCAATTTTACAAGAAATTTCAAACTGATGTGTTACTCCACTTAAGTATCTATCATCACATTGTC
This sequence comes from Vandiemenella viatica, assembly GCA_031002005.1. Taxonomy (NCBI): domain Eukaryota; kingdom Metazoa; phylum Arthropoda; class Insecta; order Orthoptera; family Morabidae; genus Vandiemenella; species Vandiemenella viatica. Next base: position 133,847,018 of record JARYHS010008074.1, read on the forward strand.
AGAATAAATGGACAGCTTCTTCTTCAAACACCCTAGCATGCTGACTACTAGCTATAATATTTTTTTTAAAAATAATCATTTGCTACTATAGGAAACCGTTGGAGTTCTTTCCGTACGAAAGCTGCTGATACATCATATTATTAGGCCTCTTTTCCACTAAGCGGCTAGCCGCGTGCGGCCAGCCGCGCGCGATTGTTATTTATTCAGTGATGACATTGACCATACCCATTGACGCGACCGCGACTTGGCAGTCGTCGCGACTGCAAAAGAACACGCGACTCGGAGCAGCCGCGCGCGACTCAATAGCAATGTAAAATTACTGCGCCATTCACACTCCGCGACTAACCGCGCGCGACTGACCGCCTTTCACGCACAAAATTACGCAAAATACACGTAGCTTACGCTATCTAAAGAAAAATCTATGTATGCGTTTAAAGCTCTGTAAAATATACAAATATACGCCATTTGAAAAGAGATGGAATGGGATTAATTGCAAGTCATGGGTGTGTACAACTCGTATATTGGTGAGGAGACATGGAAAGATATTGGTGTAAGAATGAAAAGTAATGCATGGAAGGGAAAAGATGACCATGACCACAAGCTGGGACTCGATTTCAGGCACAAGGTTGTAGGAAGATTCTCTTCTTTAGGTAAGGGTGTCAGGGATTGGAATAAGTTACCAAGAGAAATGTTGAATAATTTACCAAAATATTGAAAGAATATAAAGTTAAAATATGTAGAGTGCGAATGTAGGTGGATGCAGGAAGAGGGGAAATTGCCACCGGAGCGTGAGCTCTATTGCAATTTAATTCAATTAATTATACCAAATTTATCGCCTTACCTGCAGTTATAAACTCTTTTTTGTTGTCAAAGTTCACCCTCTTTACGGACGCAAAACTTTATCAGTTAGTTAGAAAGGATCATCACCGACGAAAACATAACGTGTCAGTGTGTATTCTTTTTATAATCTATATTATAACGAAATATAAATGCGACACTGCATTTTCCGTAAGCTCCGACATCAATGCAAAAAACAAAGGATGTATCCAAATATATGGCTCAAAATCACCAAGGTGGCTAATTTCAAGTTTGGTTTTGTGATGAAAATATTTTTAAGCTATGAATATAAAAATAAGCCTAATTTGTTACTAAACGTGTTTATAATCAATAGTTAAGTAGGGCAAGCACAGAACTAATTACTTTTTTTATAATATCATTTTTAATGAGAGATCCCCAAAATCGGTCATTTCGGGAACGTTTTTGTAAAATCAATGAAGTATTAAAAAAAAACTTAAACGTATATTTTTGCATTGGACAATAGCTTAGGTACATTGATAATAATAATAAATAAAAAAATATGTAAAATATTGCATACAAAATCGTTTTAAAACAAAATACCACCACAAATAAGAAAAAGTTACTATTTGTAAGTGTAAAATTTTCCAGACATAAAAATACCAGCAATTGTTACAATAAAATCAACTTTAGGTACACAGAACTAAACATTTTTTATGTAACAGTGATATTTAAAAAAAAAAAAATCTAAAATGGTCTGTTTTTCGTAATTTTAGTAATGTTCCCGGAAATGATCAGATGTTCACGGAATGACACATGTGTTTCCTGAATGACAATATAGCTACAATATTGAAATCATAAACAACAATTAAATTAAAAAGCTATGCATATTTATTTATTTGACATGAGGCTTGTAGGTACTTAACATAAAATTAACTTTACATAGTCTTAATCAGTTTAAGAAGTACCTACAGTGATACAATGAAATCTAAATCCATTTTTGTAGCAAAAATGTTTCTTTATAGACTTAACATTAATTAAGAAATAGTTACAAAAAAATTATTTTTTTTTCGAAAATATCAACATCAGTATCGAAGTAATAATACTCTTTATTCTGTTCTTTTTTCAACAATGGAGTAGGAATAATACTAATTATTTGCTCAAAGCTAATATATGACATATCATTAGTTTGTAGTTTGAATTTTCTGGCACTATTACGCACAGATTTTAAGAAACTTACTCCAATTTCCCCGTCATCTTTATCAACATAAGTCTGACAAGTGGCGACATATTTGAAACAGATATTTGTTTTTTGAGTTGGTACTTTAATTAATAGAAATGTCCCAGGGGATATTAAATTTGGATGTAAGATTTCTGTGCTTTGGCCGTAAGATGTACCAGCTTTGTAAACACTATTGGACTGTTCCTCAGTCTGCTGACGAGCAGAAATTGCCATTAAATCTTCCTCGTCTGATGAAGATGAGTTATAAATAGTTTTATAACGGCTGTGTCCCTTTTCGAATGTCATCAGGTCTCCAAAATTATTTTTATCCATGGGCTCTTCTGGTTTAGAAGACTCTGTCGAAGTTTTACAATGATCCATGGGTTCGAGTGAGTTCATATTTAAATGATTAGATAACATAAACAGTTTCAACTCCTTGTGGAAAAGTTTGTGTCGATGAATTTTTATAACAACTTCTGACCCTTTTTGCCAGGTAATTTTTGTGATATTCATAATACCTGGAATAGTATCCAAAGTTTTCGGAACGATGCTTTTTGCCCTAGTTATGTCATCATCAGGTATCACTTTAACTTGGATAGCAGAATCTGTAAACAAACTGGCAAAGTCCGAGGCAGTTTTGATGTCCTTTCCCATCAACACATGACTATCGGCAGTCCTTTTAAGGTAACCCCCTACGCCATCCATCGGTCTTTTTCCATGCCCAGGTTCACTGTAAGTCCAAGTAGCTTTTGTTATTTGTTTGAATTTATTAATCAATGTTTGTAGCCAAAGGTTTATATTCGTACGGTTCCGGTATTGTGATGTAGGACCGTCAGAATAAATGTGGAGAGTGTCAACATCTTTGTTTTCTAAAATTGTTGTTAAGATCGGTATCATATGAGCCCACACTGCATGGGCTTGGTGATCCAAATTTTCACTCACTGTAGCAAACGATCTTGATTGCAAAGCATTTTCAACGTTTCTTGAATAATATACGCCTGTATGAATAGATAACTGATTTTTTGCAAAATGTGTGGACTGAATTTCGTTCACGTACTTAGTGGTATAGTTTTGTGAGAAGTCTATCTGCATCATAATCTCTTTTTCAGTTAGGTTTTCTTTCAACCTTTTCTTCAATTTGTTGTAACTAGTAGGAGGAGACTGTCTTTCCTGGGACAAAAGATCTTAAGCCGGCCCCGGAAGAGACTCCACTCGTCCGCGTGACGTCACAGTTGGATGGCGGGAAATTCTAATGGACCAATGGCGGCCAAGGTCGTATGACGTCACACGTTAGTTCCTCAACCTGTCGCACAGATGGCGGCAGCTGTCGGGCTTGCGCATATGTTAGTTCGCCGATCGGCCGCACAGATGGCACCATCTCCCAAGGGCTTAATATCTTTGGGCGCAGATATTCCACACCCTTAGGAGAGAAAGCTAGCGGGGGAATTCCACCGCCCGGGGCGTGTTTACACATGATACGCGCTCTGTTTACTATCCATTAGACGTTGCGACAGGTGTCAACTTGCTCAACTTGCTCAACTTGCTTGATATCTGTCTGATGACCAAGTGTCTACTGCTACTCGTGATACATGGGTGGCACATATTACTAAATGACAGAAAAGGTTGCGGTGTGGGCGAGATGTGACTGTGATTTCAAACTTCACACATCCTGTAACTCTTCAGTTTGGATCTAGCATGTTCAGTCTCTTTCCTCCAGTTATGTGTGGTGATGAATGGAACTGTGTGAATGCATTGACATGTGAGTGGGTGTGTGTGTCTTTCTATGATTTTTGGCCAGTCATGGGTGTTCTGTTCACTTTTTCGTTGCCATGATTGGGCTAGTTGTTGAGTCGAGATCGCTGTAGGCATGGAAATGTACGTGTGTATGCATCTCTATCTCTGTGTGTTTTTTGCGTAAATGTGGTGATACATTCCTTTATCTCGTTTGTCCTGCACTTATGCTTGTGTGAGGTGACATATGGATTTGTGGGTGAGACCTAGTATGAATATGGGAGTTATGATATCTGTCTGATGACCAAGTGTCTACTGCTACTCGTGGTACATGGGGGGCACATATTACTAAATGACAGAAAAGGTTGCGGTGTGGGCGAGATGTGGCTGTGATTTCAAACTTCACACATCCTGTAACTCTTCAGTTTGGATCTAGCATGTTCAGTCTCTTTCCTCCAGTTATGTGTGGTGATGAATGGAACTGTGTGAATGCATTGACATGTGAGTGTGTGTGTGTCTTTCTATGATTTTTGGCCAGTCATGCGTGTTCTGTACCACTTTCTCGTTGCCATGATTGGGCTAGTTGTTGAGTTGAGATCGCTGTAGGCCTGGAAATGAACGTGTGTATGCGTCTCTATCTCTGTGTGTTTTTTTCGTAAATGTGGTGATACATTCCTTTATCTCGTTTGTCCTGCACTTATGCTTGTGTGAGGTGACGTATGGATTTGTGGGTGAGACCTAGTATGAATATGGGAGTTATGATATCTGTCTGATGACCAAGTGTCTACTGCTACTCGTGGTACATGGGGGCACATATTACTGTCTGATTAGACAAGTGTCTATTGTAACTCATGGTACCTGGGTCACATGTTACTAAATGACAAAAAGGGTTGCGGTGTGGGAGAGATGTGGCTGTGATTTCAAACTTCACACAATCCTGTAACTCTTCAGTCTCTTTCCTCCAGTTATGTGTGGTGATGAATGGAACTGTTTGAATGCATTGACATGTTAGTGTGTATGTGTCTTTCTATCATTTTTGGCCAGTCATGGGTGTTCTGTTCCACTTTTCGTTGCCATGATTGGGCTAGTTGTTGAGTCGAGGATCGCTGTAGGCCTGGAAATGAACGTGTGTATGCGTCTCTATCTCTGTGTGTTTTTTTCGTAAATGTGGTGATACCTTGCTTGTGTGAGGTGACGTACAGATTTTGGTTGAGACCTAGTATGAATATGGGAGTTATGATATCTGTCTGATGACCAGATGTCTACTGCTACTCGTGGTACCTGGGGTAAATGTTACTGAATGGCAGTAAGGGTTAAGGTGTGGGATAGATGTGGTGGTGCTAATGTGAACAGTTTTGTACCTAGCACA